>JARCFY010000013.1:80834634-81533384 GCA_029233225.1 Lepidodactylus listeri | reverse complement strand
TCATTTCAGCTCCTTGCTTTTCTCTAGTTTTGGGGTCCTTTGACCCATTTCTTCTATTTTTGTGGAATTTTCTAACCCTAATCCTAGCCCTAGCCCTAGCCCTAACCCTAACCCTAACCCTAGATTGGGTGGAGGACAGTCGTGCTTCATTTCTGCTCCTGGCTTCTCTCTAGTTTTTGGGACCTTTGACCGATTTCTTCTTCTATTTTTGTGGAATTTTTGACATGGGCTCTTTTTGGAAAGGACCCCCCCTCTGAATTATCAAAAAATGGAGGCCCCCCCTGTTCAAGAAAATCCAAAGGAACCCACTCCCATTGGTTTCATGGAGAGTTTTTTGCTGACGCATTCTCCATTGGGAGAAATGGAGATGTTACTCGAGGGAAGGCCTCAAAATCTCCAAGGCCTAACCCTAATCCTAACCCTAACCCTACACTGGGTGGAGGACAGTCATACTTCATTTCAGCTCCTGACTTCTCTCTAGTTTTCGGGTCCTTTGACCCATTTCTTCTTCTATTTTTTGGAATTTTCTAACCCTAGCCCTAGCCCTAGCCCTAGCCCTAGCCCTAGCCCTAACCCTAACCCTAACCCTAACCCTAACCCTAACCCTAGACTGGGTAGAGGACAGTCATGCTTCATTTCAGCTCCTGGCTTCCTTCTAGTTTTCATGTCCTTTGACCCATTTCTTCTTCTATTTTTGTGGAATTTTCGACAAGGGCTCTTTTTGAAAAGGCCCCCCCCACTGAATTATTGAAAAATGGAGGCCCCCTGGCCGGGGGGACCGAGAAAATCCAAAGGAACCCACTCCCATTAGTTTCCAAGGGAGTGTTTTGCTTTCTAATTCTCCATTGGGAAAAATGGCAAAGTTACCTGAGGGAAGGCCTCAAAATGTCCAAGGCCTAACCCTAACCATAACCCTAACCCTAGCCCTAGCCCTAACCTTAACCCTACCTTCAGCCCTAACCCTAACCCTAACCCTAACCCTAAACCTGCACAAAACCTAGCCCTAACCCTAACCCTAGCCCTAGTCCTAACCCTAACCCTAGCCCTAACCCTAGCCCAAACCCTAACCCTAACCCTAACCCTAACCCTAACCCTAGCTCTAACCCTAACCCTAACCGTAACCCTAGACTGGGTGGAGGACAGTCGTACTTCATTTCAGCTCCTTGCTTTTCTCTAGTTTTCGCGTCGTTTTACGCATTTTTTCTATTTTTGTTGAATTTTCTAACCATAATCCTAGCCCTAGCCCTAGCCCTAGCAGTAGCCCTAACCATAACCCTAACCCTAGATTGGGTGGAGGACAATCGTGCTTCATTTCAGCTCCTGGCTTCTCACTAGTTTTCGGGTCCTTTGACCCATTTTTCTTCTATTTTTGTGGAATTTTCGACATGGGCTCTTTTTGGAAAGGCCCCTCCACTGAATTATCAAAAAATGGAGGCCCCCCCTCACGGACCGAGAAAATCCAAAGGAACCCACTCCCATTGGTTTCATGGGGAGTGTATTGCTGAATTAACCCTACCCCTAACACTAGCCCTAACCCTAAACCTAATCCTAACCCTAACTCTAACCCTAACCCTAACCCTAACCCTAAACCTGCACAAAACGTAGCCCTAACCCTAACCCTAGCCCTAAACCTAACCCTAACCCTAGCCCTAACCCTAGCCCAAACCCTAACCCTAACCCTAACCCTAGCCCTAGCCCTAACCCTAACCCTAACCGTAACCCTAGACTGGGTGGAGGACAGTCGTGCTTCATTTCAGCTCCTTGCTTTTCTCTAGTTTTCGCGTCCTTTTACGCATTTCTTCTATTTTTGTTGAATTTTCTAACCATAATCCTAGCCCTAGCCCTAGCCCTAGCAGTAGCCCTAACCATAACCCTAACCCTAGATTGGGTGGAGGACAATCGTGCTTCATTTCAGCTCCTGGCTTCTCACTAGTTTTCGGGTCCTTTGACCCATTTTTCTTCTATTTTTGTGGAATTTTTGACATGGGCTCTTTTTGCAAAGGCCCCCCCACTGAATTATCAAAAAATGGAGTCCCCCCCCGGACCGAGAAAATCCAAAGGAACCCACTCCCATTGGTTTCATGGGGAGTGTTTTGCTGAATTAACCCTAACCCTAACACTAGCCCTAACCCTAAACCTAATAATAACCCTAACCCTAACCCTAGCCCTAGCCCTAACTCTAGCCCTAACCCTAGTCCTAGCCCTTGCCCTAGCCCTAGCCCTAGCAGTAACCCTAACCCTATCCCTAACCCTCACCCTAACCCTAGACTGGGTGGAGGACAGTCATGCCTCATTTCAGATCCTGGCTTTTCTCTAGTTTTCGGGTCCTTTGACCCATTTTTCTTCTATTTTCGTGGAATTTTTGACAAGGGCTCTTTTTGGAAAGGCCCCCCCACTGAATTATCGAAAAATGGAAGCCCCCCCGGCCGGGGGGGACTGAGAAAATCCAAAGGAACCCACTCCCATTGGTTTCAATAGGAGTGTTTTGCTGACTCATTCTACATTGGGAGCAAAGGAGAAGTTAATCTCAAAACCTCAAAATCTCCAAGGCCTAACCCTAACCCTAACCCTAGACTGGGTGGAGGACAGTCGTGCTTCATTTCACCTCCTGGCTTCTCTCTAGTTTTCGGGTCCTTCGACCCATTTCTTCTATATTTGTGGAATTTTCTAACCCTAATCCTAGCCCTAGCCCCAGCCCTAGCCCTAGCCCTATCCCTATCCCTATCTCTATCCCTATCCCTAGCCCTACCCTATCCCTATCCCTAGCCCTAGCCCTAGGCCTAGCCCTAGCCATAGCCATAGCCATAGCCCTAACCCTAACCCTAACCATAACCCTAACCCTAGCCCTAGCCCTAACCTTAACCCTAGCCCTAACCCTAACCCTAACCCTAACTCTAACTCTAACCCTAACCCTGCACAAAACCTAACCCTAACCCTAGATTGGATAGAGGACAGTCATGCTTCATTTCAGCTCCTGGTTTCCCCTTAGTTTTCATGTCCTTTGACCCATTTCTTCTATTTTTGTGAAATTTTCGAGAAGGGCTCTTTTTGGAAAGGCCCCCCTACTGAATTATTAAAAAATGGAGGCTCCCCCGGCTGGGGGGGACCGAGAAAATCCAAAGGAACCCATTCCCATTGGTTTCCATGGGAGTGTTTTGCTTTCTCATTCTCCATTGGGAGAAATGGCGAAGTAACCTGAGGGAAGGCCTCAAAATCTCACAGGCCTATCCCTCACCCTTACCCATACCCTAGTCCCAGCCCTAGCCCTAGCCCTAACCTTAACCCAAACCCTAGCTTTAACCCTGACCCTAACCCTAACCCTAACCCTTCACAAAACCTAACCCTAACCCTAACCCTAACCCTAGCCCTAGCCCTAACCCTAACCCTAACCCTAACCCTAACCCTAACCCTAGATTTGGTCGAGGACAGTCGTTCTTCATTTCAGCTCCTGGGTTCTCTCTAGTTTTCGGGTCCTTTGACCCATTTCTTCTCCTATTTTTTTGGAATTTTAAACAAGGGCTCTTTTTGGAAACCCCCCCCCACTGAATTATCGAAGAATGGAGGCCCCCCCGTACGGGGGGGACCGAGAAAATCCAAAGGAACCCAGTCCCATTGGTTTCAATGGGAGTGTTTTGCTGACTCATTCTCCATTGGGAGAAATGGAGAAGTTACTCGAGGGAAGGCCTCAAAATCTCCAAGGCCTAACCCTTACCCTAACCCTAACCCTAAACTGGTTGGAGGACAGTCGTGCTTCATTTCAGCTCCTGGCTTCTCTCTAGTTTTCAGGTCCTTTGACCCATTTCTTCTATTTTTGCTGAATTTTCTAACCCTAGCCCTACCCCTAGCCCTAACCCTAACCCTAACCCTAAGCTTAACCCTAGACTGGGTGGAAGACAGTCGTGCTTCATTTCTGCTCCTGGCTTCTCTCTAGTTTTTGGGTCCTTTGACCCATTTCTTCTTCTATTTTTGTGGAATTTTTGAGAACGGCTCTTTTGGGAAAGGCCCCCCCCCCACTGAATTATCGAAAAATGGAGGCCCCCCGGACCAAGAAAATCCAAAAGAACGGACTCCCATTGGTTTCAATGGCAGTTTTTTGCTGACTCATTCTCCACTGGTAGAAATGTAGAAGTTACTCGAGGGAAGGCCTCAAAATCTCCAAGGCCTAACCCTAACCCTAGCCCTAGCCCTAACCTTAACCCTAACCCTAACCCTCGCCCTAACCCTAAACCTAACCGTAACCCCAACCCTAATTCTGACCCTAACCCTGCACAAAACCTAACTATAACCCTAACCCTAGCCCTAGCCCTTGCCCTAGCCCTAACTCTAGCCCTAACCCTAGCCCTATCCCTAGCACTAGCCCTTACCCTAACCCTAACCCTAGCCCTAGCCCTAGCCCTAACTCAAGCCCTAACCCTAGCCGTACCTTTAGCCCTAACCCTAACCCTTACCCAAGCCCAAACGCTAACCCTAACACTAACCCTAACCCTAACCCTAACACTAAACCTAACGCTAACCCTAATCTTTTTTTAAAAAAAAGAGAGTACACCAGGACTCCCGGGTCCCCATTAAAATCTATAAGAGTAGACCTGGGCTCCGATCTCAACTTCTTTTTTTTCAAAAAAACGGGAGTAGACCAGGCCTCCCGGGTCCCCATAGGACTCTATGAGAGTAGACATGGGCTCCGATATCAACTTTAAAAAAAAAAAAACGGGTTGCTCTGGCCTCCATTTTACCTGCTAAAATACAAGAGTCGATCTGGCCTCCATTTTACCTATAAAAAAATGCAGTAGACCAGGCCTCCCTGGTCCCCATTGGACTCTATGGCAGTAGACCTGGGCTCCGATCTCAACTTCTTTTTTTAAAAAAAACGGGAGTAGACAAGGACCCCCGGGTCCCCATTGGATTCTATAGAAGAAGACCTGGGCTCCAACCTGAACTTCTTAAAAAAAAAAAGGGGGGGGGTAGACCAGGCCTCCCGGATTCCCATTGGACTCTATGAGAGTAGACCTGGGTAGGTTCTGAACTTGTTTTAAAAAAAACAACCGGGAGTAGACCAGGACCCCCGGGTCCCGATTGGATTCTATAGGAGTAGACCTGGGCTCCGATCTAAACTCCTTAAAAAAAAAAAAGAGAGAGAGTAGACAAGACCTCCCGGGTCCGCATTCGTCTGTATAGGAGTAGACCTGGGCTCCGTTCTGAACTATTTTTAAAAAACAAAGGGAGTAGACCAGGCCTCCCGGGTTCCCATTGGACTCTATGCGATTAGACCTGTGCTCCGATCTGAACTTCTTAAAAAAAAAAAACGGGATTAGATCAGGCCTCCTGGTTCCCTTTGAAATCTATGGGAGTAGACCTGGCCTCCGATCTCAACTTCTTTAAAAAAAAAAACAACAACAACCGGGAGTAGAGCAGGCCCTCCGGGTCCCTATTGAAATCTATAGGAGTATACCTGGACTCCGTTCAGCACTTGGAAAAGAAAAATAAACGGAGTTGATCTAGCCTCCATTTTACCTGCTAAAATACAAGAGTCGATCTGGCCTCCATTTTACCTATAAAAAAACGCAGTAGACCAGGCCTCCCGGGTCCCCATTGGACTCTATGGCAGTAGACCTGGGCTCCGATCTCAAATTCTTAAAAAAAAAAAATGGGAGTAGACCAGGACTCCCGGGTTCCCATTGATATCAATAGGAATAGATCTGGGCTCCGATCTGAACTTTTTTTTAAAAAAAGAGAGTAGACCAGGACTCCCGGGTCCCCATTAAAATCTATAAGAGTAGACCTGGGCTCCGATCTCAACTTCTTCTTTTTTTAAAAAACGGAAGTAGACCAGGACCCTCGGGTCCCCTTTGGATTCTATAGAAGAAGACCTGGGCTCCGATCTGAACTTCTTAAAAAAAAAAAGGGGGGGGTAGACCAGGCCTCCCGGGTTCCCATTGGACTCTATGAGAGTAGACCTGGCTCCGTTCTGAACTTGTTTTAAAAAAAAACAACCGGGAGTAAACCAGGACCCCCGGTCCCGATTGGATTCTATAAGAGTAGACCTGGGCTCCAATCTGAACTTCTTAAAAAAAAAAAAAAAAAAACGAGAGTAGACAAGGTCTCCCGGGTCCGCATTCGTCTGTATAGGAGTAGACCTGGGCTCCGTTCTGAACTATTTTTAAAAAACAATGGGAGTAGACCAGGACTCCCGGGTCCCCATTGATATCAATAGGAATAGATCTGGGTTCCGATCTGAACTTCTTTAAAAAAGAAAAAAAAAGGGGTAGACCAGGCCTCCCGGGATCCTATTGGACTCTATGAGAGTAGACCTGGGCTCCGTTCGAAACTTCCTAAAAAAAAAAAACCGGGAGTAGACCAGGACCCCCGGGTCCCCATTGGATTCTATAGAAGAAGACCTGGGCTCCGATCTGAACTTTTTTTTTTTTTTTTTAAAAAGAGGGGGTAGACCTGGCCTCCCGGGTTCCCATTGGACTCTATGAGAGTAGACTTGGCTCCGTTCTGAACTTGTTTAAAAAAAAACAACCGGGAGTAGACCAGGACCCCGGGTCCCGATTGGATTCTATAGGAGTAGACCTGGGCTCCGATCTAAACTCCTTAAAAGTCAAAGAGAGAGAGAGTAGACAAGACCTCCCGGGTCCGCATTCGTCTGTATTTGAGTAGACCTGGGCTCTGTTCTGAACTATTTTTAAAAAACAAAGGGAGTAGACCAGGCCTCCCGGGTCCCCATTGGACTCTATGCGATTAGACCTGTGCTCCGATCTGAACTTCTTTAAAAAAAAAACACGGGATTAGATCAGGCCTCCTGGTTCCCTTTGAAATCTATGGGAGTAGACCCGGCCTCCGATCTCAACTTCTTTAAAAAAAAAAAAAACAACAACCGTGAGTAGACCAGGCCCCCCGGGTCCCTATGGAAATCTATAGGAGTCAACCTGGACTCCGTTCAGCACTTGGAAAAGAAAAAAAAGAAACGGGAGTTGATCTGGCCTCCATTTTACCTGCTCAAATACAAGAGTCGATCTGGCCTCCATTTTACCTATAAAAAAACACAGTAGACCAGGCCTCCCAGGTCCCCATTGGACTCTATGGCAGTAGACCTGGGCTCCGATCTCAACTTCTTAAAAAAAAAAACAACGGGAGTAGACCAGGACTCCCGGGTTCCCATTGATATCAATAGGAATAGATCTGGGCTCCGATCTGAACTTTTTTTTAAAAAAAGACAGTAGACCAGGACTCCCGGGTCCCCATTAAAATCTATAAGAGTAGACCTGGGCTCCGATCTCAACTTCTTTTTTTAAAAAAACGGGAGTAGACCAGGCCTCCCGGGTCCCCATAGGATTCTATTAGAGTAGACCTGGGCTCCGATCTCAACTTCTTTTTTTTAAAAGAACGGGTTGCTCTGGCCTCCATTTTACCTGCTAAAATACAAGAGTCGATCTGGCCTCCATTTTACCTATAAAAAAACACAGTAGATAAGGCCTCCCGGGTCCCCATTGGACTCTATGGCAGTAGACCTGGGCTCCGATCTCAACTTCTTAAAAAAAAGAACAACGAGAGTAGACCAGGACTCCCTGGTCCCCATTGATATCAATAGGAATAGATCTGGGTTCCGATCTGAACTTCTTTAAAAAAGAAAAAAAAAGGGGTAGACCAGGCCTCCCGGGATCCTATTGGACTCTATGAGAGTAGACCTGGGCTCCGTTCTGAACTTCCTAAAAAAAAAAATAACCGGGAGTAGACCAGGACCCCCGGGTCCCCTTTGGATTCTATAGAAGAAGACATGGGCTCCGATCTGAACTTTTTTTTTTTTTTAAATCGGGGGTAGACCAGGCTTCCCGGGTTCCCATTGGACTCTATGAGAGTAGACCTGGCTCCGTTCTGAACTTCTTTTAAAAAAAACCACCGGGAGTAGACCAGGACCCCCGGGTCCCTATTGGATTCTATAGGAGTAGACCTGGGCTCCGATCTAAACTCCTTAAAAAAAAAAAAGAGAGAGAGTAGACAAGACCTCCCGGGTCCGCATTCGTCTGTATAGGAGTAGACCTGGGCTCCGTTCTGAACTATTTTTAAAAAACAAAGGGAGTAGACCAGGCCTCCCGGGTTCCCATTGGACTCTATGCGATTAGACCTGTGCTCCGATCTGAACTTCTTAAAAAAAAAAAACGGGATTAGATCAGGCCTCCTGGTTCCCTTTGAAATCTATGGGAGTAGACCTGGCCTCCGATCTCAACTTCTTTAAAAAAAAAAAAAACAACAACCGGGAGTAGAGCAGGCCCTCCGGGTCCCTATTGAAATCTATAGGAGTATACCTGGACTCCGTTCAGCACTTGGAAAAGAAAAAAAAAACGGAGTTGATCTAGCCTCCATTTTACCTGCTAAAATACAAGAGTCGATCTGGCCTCCATTTTACCTATAAAAAAACGCAGTAGACCAGGCCTCCCGGGTCCCCATTGGACTCTATGGCAGTAGACCTGGGCTCCGATCTCAACTTCTTAAAAAAAAAAAATGGGAGTAGACCAGGACTCCCGGGTTCCCATTGATATCAATAGGAATAGATCTGGGCTCCGATCTGAACTTTTTTTTAAAAAAAGAGAGTAGACCAGGACTCCCGGGTCCCCATTAAAATCTATAAGAGTAGACCTGGGCTCCGATCTCAACTTCTTCTTTTTTTAAAAAACGGAAGTAGACCAGGACCCTCGGGTCCCCTTTGGATTCTATAGAAGAAGACCTGGGCTCCGATCTGAACTTCTTAAAAAAAAAAAAGGGGGGGGTAGACCAGGCCTCCCGGGTTCCCATTGGACTCTATGAGAGTAGACCTGGCTCCGTTCTGAACTTGTTTTAAAAAAAAACAACCGGGAGTAAACCAGGACCCCCGGTCCCGATTGGATTCTATAAGAGTAGACCTGGGCTCCAATCTGAACTTCTTAAAAAAAAAAAAAAAAAACGAGAGTAGACAAGGTCTCCCGGGTCCGCATTCGTCTGTATGGGAGTAGACCTGGGCTCCGTTCTGAACTATTTTTAAAAAACAATGGGAGTAGACCAGGACTCCCGGGTCCCCATTGATATCAATAGGAATAGATCTGGGTTCCGATCTGAACTTCTTTAAAAAAGAAAAAAAAAGGGGTAGACCAGGCCTCCCGGGATACTATTGGACTCTATGAGAGTAGACCTGGGCTCCGTTCGAAACTTCCTAAAAAAAAAAAACCGGGAGTAGACCAGGACCCCCGGGTCCCCATTGGATTCTATAGAAGAAGACCTGGGCTCCGATCTGAACTTTTTTTTTTTTTTTTTTAAAGAGGGGGTAGACCTGGCCTCCCGGGTTCCCATTGGACTCTATGAGAGTAGACTAGGCTCCGTTCTGAACTTGTTTAAAAAAAAACAACCGGGAGTAGACCAGGACCCCGGGTCCCGATTGGATTCTATAGGAGTAGACCTGGGCTCCGATCTAAACTCCTTAAAAGTCAAAGAGAGAGAGAGTAGACAAGACCTCCCGGGTCCGCATTCGTCTGTATTTGAGTAGACCTGGGCTCTGTTCTGAACTATTTTTAAAAAACAAAGGGAGTAGACCAGGCCTTTCGGGTCCCCATTGGACTCTATGAGAGTAGACCTGGGCTCCGTTCTGAACTTTTAAAAAAAAACCAGGAGTAGAACAGGCCGCACGGGTCCCTATTGAAATCTAAAGGAGAAGACCTGGACTCTGTTCAGCACTCCCGGGTCCCCATTACAATCTATAAGAGTAGACCTGGGCTCCGATCTCAACTTCTTTTTTTAAAAAAACCGGGAGTAGACAAGGCCTTCGGGGTCTGCATTGGTCTGTATAGGAGTAGACCTGGGCTCAATTCTGAACTTTTTTCTTAAAAAAGGGAGTAGACCAGGCCTCCCGGGTCCCCATTGAACTCTATGCGAGTAGACCTGTGCTCCGATCTGAACTTCTTTAAAAAAAAAAAAAAGGAATTAGATCAGGCCTCCTGGTTCCCTTTGAAATCTATTGGAGTAGACCTGGCCTCCGATCTCAACTTCTTTAAAAAAAAAACAAAAAAACAACCGGGAGTAGACCAGGCCTCCCGGGTCCCCATTGGACTCTATGAGAGTAGACCTGGGCTCCGTTCTGAACTTTTAAAAAAAACCGGGAGTAGACTAGGCCCCCCGGGTCACTATTGAAATCTATAGGAGTAGACCTGGACTCCGTTCAGCACTTGAAAAAAAAAACGGGAGTTGATCTGGCCTCCATTTTACCTGCTAAAATACAAGAGTCGATCTGGCCTCCATTTTACCTATAAAAAAACGCAGTTGACCAGGCCTCCTGGGTCCCCATTGGAATCTATGGCAGTAGATCTGGGCTCCGATTTCAACTTCTTAAAAAAAAAAAACAACGGGAGTAGACCAGGCCTCCCGGGTCCCCATAGGACTCTATGGCAGTAGATCTGGGCTCCGATTTCAACTTCTAAAAAAAAAAAACAACGGGAGTAGACCAGGCCTCCCGGGCCCACATAGAACTCTATGGCAGTAGAACTGGGCTCCGATCTCAACTTCTTAAAAAAAACAACAACGGGAGTAGACCAGGACTCCCGGGTTCCCATTGATATCAATAGGAATAGATCTGGGCTCCGATCTGAACATTTTTTTTAAAAAAAGAGAGTAGACCAGGACTCCCGGGTCCCTATTAAAATCTATAAGAGTAGACCTGGGCTCCGATCTCAACTTCTTTTTTTTAAAAAAACGGGAGTAGACCAGGCCTCCCGGGTCCCCATTGGACTCAATGAGAGTAGACCTGGGCTCAGTTCTGAACTTTTTTAAAAAAACCGGGAGTAGACCAGGCCCCACGGGTCACTATTGAAATCTAAAGGAGTAGACCTGGACTCCGTTCAGCACTAGGAAAAGAAGAAAAAAAACCGGGAGTTGATCTGGCCTCCATTTTACCTGCTAAAATAAGGCGATCTGGCCTCCATTTTACCTATAAAAAAACGCAGTAGACCAGGACCCCCGGGTCCCCGTTGGATTCTAAAGGAGTAGACCTGGGCTATAATCAGAACTTCTTAAAAAAAAAAAGAGAGAGAGTAGACCAGGCCCCCCGGGTCCCTATTGAAATCTATCGGAGTAGACCTGGACTCCGTTCAGCACTTGGAAAAGAAAAGAAAAAAACGGGAGTTGATCTGGCCTCCATTTTACCTGCTAAAATACAAGAGTCGATCTGGCCTCCATTTTATCTATAAAAAAAAGCAGTAGACCAGGCCTCCCGGGTCCCCATTGGACTCTATGGCAGTAGATCTGGGCTCCGATTTCAACTTCTTAAAAAAAAAAACAACGGGAGTAGACCAGGCCTTCCGGGACCCCATAGGACTCTATGGCAGTAGACCTGGGCTCCGATCTCAACTTCTTAAAAAAAAAAACAACGGGAGTAGACCAGGACTCCCGGGTTCCCTTTGATATCAATAGGAATAGATCTGGGCTCCGATCTGAACATTTTTTTAAAAAAAGAGAGTAGACCAGGACTCCCTTGTCCCCATTGGACTCTATGAGAGTAGATCTGGCTCCGTTCTGAACTTGTTTTAAAAAAAACAACCGGGAGTAGTCCAGGACCCCCGGGTCCCCATTGGATTCTATCGGACTAGACATGGGCTATGATCTGAACTTCTTAAAAAAAAAAAGAGAGAGTAGACAAGGCCTCCCGGGTCTGCATTCGTCTGTATAGGAGTAGACCTGGGCTCCGTTCTGAACTTTTTTAAAAAAACAAAGGGAGTAGACCAGGCCTCCCGGGTCCCCATTGAACTCTATGCGAGTAGACCTGTGCTCCGATCTGAACTTCTTTAAAAAAAAAAAACAGAATTAGATCAGGCCTCCTGGTTCCCTTTGAAATATATTGCAGTAGACCTGGCCTCCGATCTCAACTTCTTTAAAAAAAAACAAAAAAACAACCGGGAGTAGACCAGGCCTCCCGGGTCCCCATTGGACTCTATGAGAGTAGACCTGGGCTCCGTTCTGAACTTTTAAAAAAAACCGGGAGTAGACCAGGCCCCCCGGGTCACTATTGAAATCTATAGGAGTAGACCTGGACTCCGTTCAGCACTTGGAAAAGAAAAAAAAAAACCGGGAGTTGATCTGGCCTCCATTTTACCTGCTAAAATACAAGAGTCGATCTGGCCTCCATTTTACCTATAAAAAAACGCAGTAGACCAGGCCTCCCGGGTGTCCATTGGACTCTATGGCAGTAGATCTGGGCTCCGATTTCAACTTCTTAAAAAAAAAAACAATGGGAGCAGACCAGGCCTCCCAGGTCCCCATAGGACTCTATGGCACTAGACCTGGGCTCCGATCTCAACTTCTTAAAAAAAAAAACAACGGGAGTAGACCAGGACTCCCGGGTTCCCATTGATATCAATAGGAATAGATCTGGGCTCCGATCTGAACATTTTTTTTAAAAAAGGAAGTAGACCAGGACTCCCGGGTCCCCATTAAAATCTATAAGAGTAGACCTGGGCTCCGATCTCAACTTCTTTTTTAAAAAAAAATGGGAATAGACAAGGCCTCCCGGGTCCGCATTGGTCTGTATAGGAGTAGACCTGGGCTCCGTTCTGAACTTTTTTCTTAAAAAAGGGAGTAGACCAGGCCTCCCGGGTCCCCATTGAACTCTATGCGAGTAAACCTGAGCTCCGATCTGAACTTCTTAAAAAAAAAAAAACGGAATTAGATCAGGCCTCCTGGTTCCCTTTGAAATCTATTGGAGTAGACCTGGCCTCCGATCTCAACTTCTTTTTTAAAAAATACGGGAGTAGACCAGGCCTCCCGGGTTCCCATTGGACTCTATGAGAGTAGACCTGGGCTCCGTTCTGAACTTTAAAAAAAAAACCGGGAGTAGACCAGGCCCTCCGGGTCCCTATTGAAATCTAAAGGAGTAGACCTGGACTCCATTCAGCACTTGGAAAAGAAAAAAAAAACCGGGAGTCGATCTGGCCTCCATTTTACCTATAAAAAAACGCAGTAGACCAGGCCTCCCGGGTCCCCATAGGACTCTATGAGACAAGACCTGGGCTCCGATCTCAACTTCTTTTTTTTAAAAAAAGGGGTTGCCTTAAAAAAAAAAAAGGGGGGGTAGACCAGGCCTCCCGGGTTCCCATTGGACTCTATGAGAGTAGACCTGGCTCCGTTCTGAACTTGTTTTATAAAAAACAACCGGGAGTAGTCCAGGACCCCCGGGTCCCCTTTGGATTCTATAGGAGTAGACCTGGGCTATGATCTGAACTTCTTAAAAAAAAAAAAGAGAGAGTAGACAAGGCCTCCCGGGTCTGCATTCGTCTGTATAGGAGTAGACCTGGGCTCCGATCTGAACTTCTTAAAAAAAAAAAAAAGGGAGTAGACAAGGCCTCCCGGGTCGCATTGGTCTGTATAGGAGTAGACCTGGGCTCCGTTCTGAACTTTTTTTAAAAAAATGGAGTAGACCAGGCCTCCCGGGTCCCCATTGGACTCTATGCGAGTAGACCTGTGCTCCGATCTCAACTTCTTTAAAAAAAAAACAAAAAACAACCGGGAGTAGACCAGGCCTCCCGGGTCCCCATTGGACTCTATGAGAGTAGACCTGGCCTCCGTTCAGCACTTGGAAAAGAAAAAAAAAACGGGGAGTTGATCTGGCCTCCATTTTACCTGCTAAAATACAAGAGTCGATCTGGCCTCCATTTTACCTATTAAAAAACGCAGTAGACCAGGCCTCCCGGGTCCCTATTGGACTCTATGAGAGTAGACCTGGGCTCCGATCTCAACTTCTTTCTTTGAAAAAAAATGGGTTGCCTTAAAAAAAAAAGGGGGGGGGGTTGACCAGGCCCCCCGGGTTCCCATTGGACTCTATGAGAGTAGACCTGGCTCCGTTCTGAACTTGTTTTAAAAAAAACAACCGGGAGTAGACCAGGACCCCCGGGTCCCCATTGGATTCTATAGGAGTAGACCTGGGCTATAATCTGAACTTTTTTTAAAAAACAAAGGGAGTAGACCAGGCTTCCCAGGTCCCCATTGGACTCTATGAGAGTAGACCTGGGCTCCGATCTCAACTTCTTTTTTTAAAAAAAAACGGGAGTAGACCAGTCCTCCCGGGTCCCCATTGGACTCTATGAGAGTAGACCTGGGCTCCGATCTGAACTTCTTAAGAAAAAAAACGGGATTAGATCAGACCTCCTGGTTCCCTTTGAAATCTATAGGAGTAGACCGGGCCTCCGATCTCAACTTCTTTAAAAGAAAAACAAAAAAAAAAACCAGGAGTAGACCTGGCCCCCCGAGTCCCCATTGAAATCTATCGGAGTAGACTTGGACTCCGTTCAGCACTTGGAAAAGAAAGAAAAACGCGGGAGTTGATCTGGCCTCCATTTTACCTGCTAAAATACAAGAGTCGATCTGGACTCCATTTTACCTATAAAAAAACGCAGTAGACCAGGCCTCCCGGTTCCCCATTGGACTCTATGGCAGTAGACCTGGGCTCCGATCTCAACTTCTTAAAGAAAAAAAAAACGGGATTAGATCAGGCCTCCTGGTTCCCTTTGAAATCTATAGGAGTAGACCCGGCCTCCGATCTCAACTTCTTTAAAAGAAAAACAAAAAAACAACCGGGAGTAGACCAGGCCCCCCGGGTCCCCATTGGACTCTATGAGAGTAGACCTAGGCTCCGTTCTGAACTTTAAAAAAAAAAACCGGGAGTAGACCAGGCCCCCCGGGTCCCTATTGAAATCTAAAGGAGTAGACCTGGACTCCGTTCAGCACTTGGAAAAGAAAAAAGAAAAACGGGAGTTGATCTGGCCTCCATTTTACCTGCTAAAATACAAGAGTCGATCTGGACTCCATTTTACCTATAAAAAAACGCAGTAGACCAGGCCTCCCGGGTCCCCATTGGACTCTATGGCAGTAGACCTGGGCTCCGATCTGAACTTCTTAAAAAAAAAAAAAAGGGAGTAGACAAGGTCTTTCGGGTCCGCATAGGTCTGTATAGTAGTAGACCTGGGCTCCGTTCTGAACTTTTTTTTAAAAAAAGGGAGTAGACCAGGCCTCCCGGGTCCCCATTGGATTCTATGCGAGTAGACCTGTGCTCCGATCTCAACTTCTTCTTTTTTTTTTTTTAACGGGATTAGATCAGGCATTCTGGTTCCCTTTGAAATCTATAGGAGTAGACCTGGCCTCCGATCTCAACTTCTTTAAAAAACAAAAAAACAACAACCGGAAGTAGACCAGGCCTCCCGGGTCCCCATTGGACTCTATGAGAGTAGACCTAGGCTCTGTTCTGAACTTTAAAAAAAAAAACCGGGAGTAGACCAGGCCCCCCGGGTCCCTATTGAAATCTAAAGGAGTAGACCTGGACTCCGTTCAGCACTTGGAAAAGAAAAAAAAAAGGGAGTTGATCTGGCCTCCATTTTACCTGCTAAAATACAAGAGTCGATCTGGCCTCCATTTTACCTATTAAAAAACGCAGTAGACCAGGCCTCCCGGGTCCCCATAGGACTCTATGGGGTAGACCTGGGCTCCGATCTCAACTTCTTTTTTTAAAAAAAACATGTTGCCTTAAAAAAAAAAAAAGGGGGTAGACCAGGCCCCCCGGGTTCCCATTGGACTCTATGAGAGTAGACCTGGCTCCGTTCTGAACTTGTTTTAAAAAAAACAACCGGGAGTAGACCAGGACCCCCGGGTCCCCATTGGATTCTATAGGAGTAGACCTGGGCTATAATCTGAACTTCTTAAAAAAAAAAAAAGAGAGTAGACAAGGCCTCCCGTGTCTGCATTCGTCTGTATAGGAGTAGACCTGGGCTCCGTTCTGAACTTTTTTTAAAAAACAAAGGGAGTAGACCAGGCCTCCCGGGTCCATATTGGACTCTATGAGAGCAGACCTGGGCTCCGATCTCAACTTCGTTTTTTTTAAAAAAACGGGAGTAGACCAGGCCTCCCGGGTCCCCATAGGACTCTATGAGAGTAGACCGGGGCTCCGATCTCAACTTCTTTTTTTAAAAAAACCGGGAGTAGACAAGGCCTCCGGAGTCCGCATTGGTCTGTATAGGAGTAGACCTGGGCTCCGTTCTGAACTTTTTTCTTAAAAAAGGGAGTAGACCAGGCCTCCCGGGTCCCTATTGAACTCTATGCGCGTAGACCTGAGCTCCGATCTGAACTTCTTTAAAAAAAAAAAAAAACGGAATTAGATCAGGCCTCCTGGTTCCCTTTGAAATCTACTGGAGTAGACCTGGCCTCCGATCTCAACTTCTTTTTTTAAAAATACGGGAGTAGACCAGGCCTCCCGGGTCCCCATTGGACTCTATGAGAGTAGACCTGGGCTCCGTTCTGAACTTTTAAAAAAAAGCGGGAGTAGACCAGGCCCCCCGGGTCCCTATTGAAATCTAAAGGAGTAGACCTGGACTCCGTTCAGCACTTGGAAAAGAAAAAAAAAACCGGGAGTTTATCTGGCCTCCATTTTACCTGCTAAAATACAAGAGTCAATCTGGCCTCCATTTTACCTATAAAAAAACGCAGTAGACCAGGCCTCCCGGGTCCCCATAGGATTCTATGAGAGTAGACCTGGGCTCCGATCTCAACTTCTTTTTTTTAAAAAAACGGGTTGCCTTAAAAAAAAGGGGGGGGGGGTAGACCAGGCCTCCCAGATTCCCATTGGACTCTATTGGAGTAGACCTGGCTCCGATCTCAACTTTTTTTTTTTTTTTTTTTAAACGGGATTAGATCAGGCATCCTGGTTCCCTTTGAAATCTATAGGAGTAGACCTGGCCTCCGATCTCAACTTCTTTAAAAAAAAACAAAAAAACAACCGGGAGTAGACCAGGCCCCCGGGTCCCCATTGGACTCTATGCAAGTAGACCTGTGCTCCGATCTCAACTTTTTTTTTTTTTTTTTTTAAACGGGATTAGATCAGGCATCCTGGTTCCCTTTGAAATCTATAGGAGTAGACCTGGCCTCCGATCTCAACTTCTTTAAAAAAAAACAAAAAAACAACCGGGAGTAGACCAGGCCTCCCGGGTTCCCATTGGACTCTATGAGAGTAGACCTGGCTCCATTCTGACCTTGTTTTAAAAAAACAACCGGGAGTAGTCCAGGACCCCCGGGTCCCCATTGGATTCTATAGGAGTAGACCTGGGCTATGATCTGAACTTCTTAAAAAAAAAACAGAGAGAGTAGACAAGGCCTCCCGGATCTGCATTCGTCTGTATAGGAGTAGACCTGGGCTCCGTTCTGAACTTTTTTAAAAAAACAAAGGGAGTAGACCAGGCCTCCCGGGTCCCCATTGGACTCTATGAGAGTAGACCTGGGCTCCGATCTCTACTTCTTTTTTTTTTTTTTAAAAAGGGTGTAGACCAGGCCTCCCGGGTCCCCATAGGACTCTATGAGAGTAGACCGGGGCTCCGATCTCAACTTCATTTTTTAAAAAAACCGGGAGTAGATAAGGCCTCCGGGGTCCGCATTGGTCTGTATAGGAGTAGACCTGGTCTCCGTTATGAACTTTTTTCTTAAAAAAGTAAGTAGACCAGGCCTCCCGGGTCCCCATTGAACTCTATGCGAGTAGACCTGTGCTCCGATCTGAAATTCTTAAAAAAAAAAACCGGGAGTAGACCAGGCCCTCCGGGTCCCTATTGAAATCTAAAGGAGTAGACCTGGACTCCGTTCAGCACTTGGAAAAGAAAAAAAAAACAGGGAGTTGATCTGGCCTCCTGGTTCCCTTTGAAATCTGTTGGAGTAGACCTGGCCTCCGATCTCAACTTCTTTTTTTAAAAATACGGGAGTAGACCAGGCCTCCCGGGTTCCCATTGGACTCTATGAGAGTAGACCTGGGCTCCGTTCTGAACTTTAAAAAAAAAAACCGGGAGTAGACCAGGCCCTCCGGGTCCCTATTGAAATCTAAAGGAGTAGACCTGGACTCCGTTCAGCACTTGGAAAAGAAAAAAAAAACGGGGAGTTGATCTGGCCTCCATTTTACCTGCTAAAATACAAGAATCGATCTGGCCTCCATTTTACCTATAAAAAACCGCAGTAGACCAGGCCTCCCGGGTCCCCATTGGACTCTATGGCAGTAGACCTGGGCTCCGATCTGAAGTTTTTTTTAAAAAAAGGGAGTAGACCAGGCCTCTTGGGTCCGCATTGGTCTTTATAGGAGTAGACCTGGGCTCCGTTCTGAACTTTTTTTAAAAAAAAGGGAGTAGACCAGCCCTCCCGGGTCCCCATTGGACTCTATGCGAGTAGACCTTTGCTCCGATCTCAACTTCTTCTTTTTTAAAAAAAAAACAAAACTGGATTAGATCAGGCATCCTGGTTCCCTTTGAAATCTATAGGAGTAGACCTGGCCTCCGATCTCAACTTCTTTAAAAAAAAACAAAAAAACAACCGGGAGTAGACCAGGCCCCCGGGTCCCCATTGGACTCTATGCGAGTAGACCTGTGCTCCGATCTCAACTTTTTTTTTTTTTTTTTTTAAACGGGATTAGATCAGGCATCCTGGTTCCCTTTGAAATCTATAGGAGTAGACCTGGCCTCCGATCTCAACTTCTTTAAAAAAAAACAAAAAAACAACCGGGAGTAGACCAGGCCTCCCGGGTTCCCATTGGACTCTATGAGAGTAGACCTGGCTCCATTCTGACCTTGTTTTAAAAAAACAACCGGGAGTAGTCCAGGACCCCCGGGTCCCCATTGGATTCTATAGGAGTAGACCTGGGCTATGATCTGAACTTCTTAAAAAAAAAACAGAGAGAGTAGACAAGGCCTCCCGGATCTGCATTCGTCTGTATAGGAGTAGACCTGGGCTCCGTTCTGAACTTTTTTAAAAAAACAAAGGGAGTAGACCAGGCCTCCCGGGTCCCCATTGGACTCTATGAGAGTAGACCTGGGCTCCGATCTCTACTTCTTTTTTTTTTTTTTAAAAAGGGAGTAGACCAGGCCTCCCGGGTCCCCATAGGACTCTATGAGAGTAGACCGGGGCTCCGATCTCAACTTCATTTTTTAAAAAAACCGGGAGTAGATAAGGCCTCCGGGGTCCGCATTGGTCTGTATAGGAGTAGACCTGGTCTCCGTTATGAACTTTTTTCTTAAAAAAGTAAGTAGACCAGGCCTCCCGGGTCCCCATTGAACTCTATGCGAGTAGACCTGTGCTCCGATCTGAAATTCTTAAAAAAAAAAACCGGGAGTAGACCAGGCCCTCCGGGTCCCTATTGAAATCTAAAGGAGTAGACCTGGACTCCGTTCAGCACTTGGAAAAGAAAAAAAAAACAGGGAGTTGATCTGGCCTCCTGGTTCCCTTTGAAATCTGTTGGAGTAGACCTGGCCTCCGATCTCAACTTCTTTTTTTAAAAATACGGGAGTAGACCAGGCCTCCCGGGTTCCCATTGGACTCTATGAGAGTAGACCTGGGCTCCGTTCTGAACTTTAAAAAAAAAAACCGGGAGTAGACCAGGCCCTCCGGGTCCCTATTGAAATCTAAAGGAGTAGACCTGGACTCCGTTCAGCACTTGGAAAAGAAAAAAAAAACGAGGAGTTGATCTGGCCTCCATTTTACCTGCTAAAATACAAGAATCGATCTGGCCTCCATTTTACCTATAAAAAACCGCAGTAGACCAGGCCTCCCGGGTCCCCATTGGACTCTATGGCAGTAGACCTGGGCTCCGATCTGAAGTTTTTTTTAAAAAAAGGGAGTAGACCAGGCCTCTTGGGTCCGCATTGGTCTTTATAGGAGTAGACCTGGGCTCCGTTCTGAACTTTTTTTTAAAAAAAGGGAGTAGACCAGCCCTCCCGGGTCCCCATTGGACTCTATGCGAGTAGACCTTTGCTCCGATCTCAACTTCTTCTTTTTTTAAAAAAAAACAAAACTGGATTAGATCAGGCATCCTGGTTCCCTTTGAAATCTATAGGAGTAGACCTGGTCTCCGATCTCAACATCTTTAAAAAACAACAAAAAAACATCCGGGAGTAGACCAGGCCTCCCGGGACCCCATTGGACTTTATGAGAGTAGACCTGGGCTCCGTTCTGAACTTTTAAAAAAAAAAAACCGGGAGTAGACCAGGCCCCCGGGTCCCTATTGAAATCTAAAGGAGTAGACCTGGACTCCGTTCAGCACTTGGAAAAGAAAAAAAAAACCGGGAGTTGATCTGGCCTCCATTTTACCTGCTAAAATACAAGAGTCGATCTGGCCTCCATTTTACGTATAAAAAAACGTAGTAGACCAGGCCTCCCGGGTCCCCATAGGACTCTATGAGAGTAGACCTGGGCTCCGATCTCAACTTCTTTTTTTTAAAAAAACGGGTTGCCTTAAAAAAAGAAAAGGGGGGTAGACCTGGCCCCCCGGGTTCCCATTGGACTCTATGAGAGTAAACCTGGCTCCGTTCTGAACTTGTTTTTAAAAAAAAAAACCGGGAGTAGACCAGGACCCCCGGGTCCCCATTGGATTCTATAGGAGTAGACCTGGGCTATAATCTGAACTACTTAAAAAAAAAAAAAAAGAGAGTAGACAAGGCCTCCCGGGTCTGCATTCGTCTGTATAGGAGTAGACCTGGGCTTCGTTCTGAACTTTTTTTAAAAAACAAAGGGAGTAGACCAGGCCTCCCGGGTCCCCATTGGAATCTTAGAGAGTAGACCTGGGCTCCGATCTCAACTTCTTTTTTAAAAAAAAACGGGAGTAGACCAGGCCTCCCGGGTCCCCATTGGACTCAATGAGAGTAGAGCTGGGCTCCGATCTGAACTTCTTAAAAAAAAAAAACGGGATTAGATCAGGCCTCCTGGTTCCCTTTGAAATCTATAGGAGTAGACCGGGCCTCCGATCTCAACTTCTTTAAAAGAAAAACAAAAAAACAACCGGGAGTAGACCAGGCCCCTCGGGTCCCTATTGAAATCTATCGGAGTAGACCTGGACTCCGTTCAGCACTTGGAAAAGAAAGAAAAAAATGGGAGTTGATCTGGCTTCCATTTTACCTGCTAAAATACAAGAGTCGATCTGGACTCCATTTTACCTATAAAAAAACTCAGTAGACCAGGCCTCCCGGGTCCCGATTGAACTCTATGGCAGTAGACCTGGGCTCCGATCTTAACTTCTTAAAAAAAAAAAAAAAGGGATTAGATCAGGCATCCTGGTTCCCTTTGAAATCTATAGGAGTAGACCCGGCCTCCGATCTCAACTTCTTTAAAAGAAAAACAAAAAAAAACCGGGAGTAGACCAGGCCCCCCGGGTCCCTATTGAAATCTATCGGAGTAGACCTGGACTCCGTTCAGCACTTAGAAAAGGGAAAAAAAAACGGGAGTTGATCTGGCCTCCATTTTACCTGCTAAAATACAGGAGTCGATCTGGACTCCATTTTACCTATAAAAAAACGCAGTAGACCAGGCCTGCCGGGTCCCCATTGGACTCTATGGCAGTAGACCTGGGCTCCGATCTGAACTTCTTAAAAAAAAAAAAAAGGGAGTAGACAAGGCCTTTCGGGTCCACATTGGTCTGTATAGGAGTAGACCTGGGCTCTGTTCTGAACATTTTTTTAAAAAAAGGGAGTAGACCAGGCCTCCCGGGTCCCCATTGGACTCTATGCGAGTAGACCTGTGCTCCGATCTCAAATTCTTTTTTTTTTTTTTTTAAACGTGATTAGATCAGGCATCCTGGTTCCCTTTGAAATCTATAGGAGTAGTCCTGGCCTCCGATTTCAACTTCTGTAAAAAACAACAAAAAAACAACCGGGAGTAGACCAGGCCTCCCGGGTCCCCATTGGACTCTATGAGAGTAGACCTGGGCTCCGTTCTGAACTTTTTTAAAAAAAACCGGGAGTAGACCAGGCCCCCAGGGTCCCTATTGAAATCTAAAGGAGTAGACCTAGACTCCGTTCAGCACTTGGAAAAGAAAAAAAAAACCGGGAGTTGATCTGGCCTCCATTTTACCTGCTAAAATACAGGAGTCGATCTGGACTCCATTTTACCTATAAAAAAACGCAGTAGACCAGGCCTCCCGGGTCCCCATTGGACTCTATGGCAGTAGACCTGGGCTCCGATCTGAACTTCTTAAAAAAAAGAAAAAGGGAGTAGACAAGGCCTTTCGGGTCCACATTGGTCTGTATAGGAGTAGACCTGGGCTCTGTTCTGAACATTTTTTTAAAAAAAGGGAGTAGACCAGGCCTCCCGGGTCCCCATTGGACTCTATGCGAGTAGACCTGTGCTCCGATCTCAAATTCTTTTTTAAAAGAATTTTTAAAAGAATTTTAAAAGAATTTTAAAACTTCTGTTTTTAAAAAAAACGGGTTGCCTTAAAAAAAAAAAAGGGGGGGGGTAGACCAGGCCCCCCGGGTTCCCATTGGACTCTATGAGAGTAGACCTGGCTCCGTTCTGAACTTGTTTTAAAAAAAACAACCGGGAGTAGACCAGGACCCCCGGGTCCCCATTGGATTCTATAGGAGTTGACCTGGGCTATAATCTGAACTTCTTAAAAAAAAAAAAAAAGAGAGTAGATAAGGCCTCCCGGGTCTGCATTCGTCTGTATAGGAGTAGACCTGGGCTCCGTTCTGAACTTTTTTTAAAAAACAAATGGAGTAGACCAGGCCTCCCGGGTCCCCATTGGACTCTATGAGAGTAGACCTGGGCTCCGATCTCAACTTCTTTTTTTAAAAAAAAACGGGAGTAGACCAGGCCTCCCGGGTCCCCATTGGACTCTATGAGAGTAGACCTGGGCTCCGATCTGAACTTCTTAAAAAAAAAACACGGGATTAGATCAGGCCTCCTGGTTCCCTTTGAAATCTATAGGTGTAGACCGAGCCTCCGATCTCAACTTCTTTAAAAGAAAAACAAAAAAACAACCGGGAGTAGACCAGGCCCCCCGGGTCCCTATTGAAATCTATCGGAGTAGACCTGGACTCCGTTCAGCACTTGGAAAAGAAAAAAAAAAAAGGGAGTTGATCTGGCCTCCATTTTACCTGCTAAAATACAAGAGTCGATCTGGACTCCATTTTACCTATAAAAAAATGCAGTAGACCAGGCCTCCCAGGTTCCCATTGGACTCTATGGCAGTAGACCTGGGCTCCGATCTCAACTTCTTGAAAAAAAAAAAAAACGGGATTAGATCAGGCCTCCTGGTTCCCTTTGAAATCTATAGGAGTAGACCCGGCCTCCGATCTCAACTTCTTTAAAAGAAAGACAAAAAAACAACCGGGAGTAGACCAGGCCCTTCGGGTCCGTATTGAAATCTATCGGAGTAGACCTGGACTCCGTTCAGCACTTGGAAAAGAAAAAAAAAACGGGAGTTGATCTGGCCTCCATTTTACCTGCTAAAATACAAGAGTCGATCTGGCCTCCATTTTACCTATAAAAAAACGCAGTAGACCAGGCCTCCCGGGTCCCCATAGGACTCTATGGGGTAGACCTGGGCTCCGATCTCAACTTCTTTTTTTTTAAAAAAAGGGTTGCCTTAAAAAAAAAAAAGGGAGGGGTTAGACCAGGCCCCCCGGGTTCCCATTGGACTCTATGGGAGTAGACCTGGCTCCGTTCTGAACTTGTTTTAAAAAAAAAAAACCGGGAGTAGACCAGGACCCCCGGGTCCCCATTGGATTCTATAGGAGTTTACCTGGGCTATAATCTGAACTTCTTAAAAAAAAAAAAAAAAGAGAGAGTAGACAAGGCCTCCCGGGTCTGCATTCGTCTGTATAGGAGTAGACCTGGGCTCCGTACTGAACTTTTTTTAAAAAACAAAGGGAGTAGACCAGGCCTCCCGGGTCCCCATTGGACTCTATGAGAGTAGACCTGGGCTCCGATCTCAACTTCTTTTTTTTTAAAAAAAAACGGGAGTAGACCAGGCCTCCCGGGTCCCCATTGGACTCTATGAGAGTAGACCTGGGCTCCGATCTGAACTTCTTAAAAAAAAAAACGGGATTAGATCAGGCCTCCTGGTTCCCTTTGAAATCTATAGGTGTAGACCGAGCCTCCTCTGAGAGTCCTGTTCGAAGTAGTCAAGGATCAGATCTCGGTTGGTTAACCACAGTTCTTTATTGCCTATTCCTACATTAGTACAGCGTCTCGGGGTATTGTCAGAGATGAGACAAATAATACAAGCGGGTCTATTATACCATTCCAAGGAGTTTGAATTACCCATAGGTAGCCAATCCCCAGGAGGGAAAATTGGCGGGCTAAAAGGTGTCTTGACCGTTTGGTTCACACAGGAAAAAAGTGAGGTGTTAAGCAGTAAATTTCCCTTCCCAAACCAGACCCCTCCGTTCACATAACAATTCATGGCTCCAAGGTTCTTTAGCATAGATAAGAGATGAGAGCCTTTCCTCCCCTTGAAGTTACTGCCGGGGCAGCTGGAATGCGGAGGCAGGGATGAGAGGCCTCGTTGTTCTCACCCTAGGGGTTGTCACCCTCCCGACCAAGCAAGAGGAGGAAATACAGGTCCAATACATAAAGACATAACAGAATACATAGTGTGCATGCAAGATTACATTGACAGAATTAACTGATTCTGACACCCTGCCCTCCCCATGATTCCCTTCACCTAGCTTTTTCAGGGAACATTTTATGGAACAGTTTAGTTAACTTGGGGGCATGAACATGTTCAGAACGAATCCATTCATTGTGTTCCGGGCCAAAATCTAACCATCTAACTAAGTAATATAAATGGCCCCTCTTTGTTTTGGAATCCAGGATTTCAGTTATCTCGTAGTGTGGACTCCCCTCCTTCATCAGTGGAGGAGGAACTGGAGGAACTGGATGCCATGCATTCGGCCCAGGATCTTTCTTCAGCAAGCTGAAATGAAACACAGGATGTATAGAACTTAGTGATTTAGGCAGGTCGAGTTCAAAGGAGACATCAGAGATTTTTCGTAGCACTTTAAAGGGTCCCACATATTTCCATCCTAATTTTCTGCTGGGCTGCAGCCCGTGGATATTTTTGGTAGAGAGATAAACTGAGTCCCCGGGTTGAAGGTCCCATCCCGGTGCTCGGCCACGATCCGCATATTTTTTATAGTCCTCCTTGGCATGGTCCAAGGCTTTACCAATCAACGGCCAGGAATCCTGGAGACTGGACCACCAGTTTTTGAAGTCTGAAGGGGGAGCCTGGGGGTCTTCCTTGAGGGTGGGGAGCGGTTTACCTTCAAAACCTCCCACTGCCATAAAAGGTGAGACCCCAGTGGAAGAATGCACTGCATTGTTGTAGCTATATTCTGCAAAGGGTAATAAGTCCACCCAGTTATCTTGGTGGTAGTTGGTATAGCACCTTAAGAACTGCTCCAGAATTTGATTAGTTCGCTCGGATTGGCCATCGGTTTCTGGATGGTAACCCGAGCTTAAGGCAGGTTCTATGTCCATTAGCTTCAAAAGCTCCCGCCAGAAGGTGGCAACGAATTGACTTCCGCGATCGGACACCACCCTTCTCGGAAAAGCATGTAATTTTATCACCTGGTTAAAGAAGGCTTTAGCCATCCCTTTGGCGGTGGGTAACTGTTTGAAAGGAGTGAAATGGGCTTGTTTGGAAAACGTGTCTACTACTACCCAGATCACTGTTTTTCCTTTTGAGGGGGGCAAATTGGTGATGAAGTCCATGGCTATGTCTTCCCAGGGCCTGGAAGCCGTGGGGAGGGGGTGTAACAATCCCGGGACTTTGCCTCCCCGTTTTTTACACATTAAGCAGGTTTGACATGCCGAGACGAAATCCGAGACGTCTCGACGCATGCGCGGCCACCAGAATTGCCGTTGGATCAGGTTAAGGGTTTTTAGGAATCCAAAGTGTCCGGCAAGCTTGGAAGAGTGACAATTTAGCAGGATTTCTTTGCGTTTGGTTTTTGGCACCACTAACTTGTCCCCCCGGAACCAACAATTGTCCTTTCTTTTTTCGCACTCTCCCATTGCTTCCAATTCCTCTATTTCCTCAGGGGCATATTCCCCCCCCCATTGACAGTCCCCAGTGGTGAGCTCGGTTTTCTTTGCTTTGCTCCTGGTGACAACCACTCCTCCCAGCTGCTGGGGGGAGAACATGGAATCGAATACCTCGTCTTTCAGACTCTCGTGTTGGGGCAATCTGGACAACGCGTCTGCCAGGGAATTAGCCTTCCCAGGAAAATGCTTTAACACAAAGTTAAATTTTGAGAAGAAGTCCGCCCAGCGCAGTTGTTTGGCGTTGAGGGACCGCTGCGTGCGCAAAGCTTCTAAGTTCTTATGATCCGTCCATATCTCGAACGGAGTTTGCGCCCCTTCTAGCCAGTGGCGCCAGGTGGTGAGCGCCAACCTAATGGCCGCAGCTTCCTTGTCCCACACCGACCAATTCCTCTCCGTTTCATTGAACTTCTTCGATATGTAAGCTAAGGGGTGTAGTTTCCCTTCAGCGTCCCTTTGCAGGATGGCCCCCCCCATTGCTACATCCGAGGCATCAACATGGATTATAAAGTCTTTAGTCTCATCCGGGTGCGCCAAAATGGGCTCTGAGGTAAAAAGAGTTTTTAAAGCCTCAAATGCCTTCTGACACTCCCCATTCCACGCCAGTTTCTCTCCCGGCTTTCCCGCCTCGGGACCCCTCCCCTTGGTTTTTAACAAGTCCGTTAAGGGAAGGGTGACTTTGGCAAAGTCCTTGATGAAAGTCCGATAGAAGTTACAAAATCCTAACAGGCTCTGCAGCTGCTTTCTCGTTCGCGGAGCCTCCCATTGCACCACCGCTTCCACTTTCCCCGGGTCCATTTCCAACCCCTTCTGAGAAATGCGGTAGCCCAGGAAGTCCACCGACTCGCGGTGAAACTCGCACTTAGACAGTTTCACAAACAGCTGGTTTTTTAGTAATGTTGACAGCACGTCTCGGACCAAAGTCACATGTTCGTTCTTATCAGTGGAATAGATCAAGATATCATCTATGTAACATAACACGCCCTTAAATAGGTGCTTGTGCAACACTTCGTTGATTAAACTCATAAAGACCCCGGGCGCGCCACTTAAGCCGAACGGCATCACGAGGTATTCAAACTGCCCCAGGGGGGTGTTAAAAGCAGTCTTGGGTTCATCCCCCTCCCTTATGCGCACCCTGAAGTAGGCATCTCGCAGATCCAACTTGGTGAAAATCTTCCCCTTGGCCGCCTCCGCCAAAAGGTCTTTTATTAACGGGAGGGGGTAAGCATTAGAGGTGGAGACTGCGTTTAGCCCCCGATAATCCGTGCACAATCGCAAGCCGCCATCCTTTTTCTTTCGGAACAGCACGGGCGCCGCAAAAGGGGACTTGGCGGGGCGGATAAACCCCCTGGCCAGATTTTTGTCCAAGAACTTCCGCAGCTCTTCTCGCTCCGCCGGGCTCATGGAATACAATTTGCCCTTTGGGAGTTTCTCGCCCGGGAGGAGCTCTATGGCACAGTCCGACAACCGGTGGGGGGGCAACTCGTCCGCCTCGGTCTCACTGAACACTTCCAGTAAGTCTCTATATTCCTTAGGCACCATGGCCGGGACGAGAGCGAGGGCGGCCGCGGGAGACGGCGGGTTGGGGGGCCCGGGACCCCATCCTGGGTCCCAGCGGTGGCTCTGGCAACGTTCGTCTACCCACGAAATCTTCCCCTCGCTCCATTTTATATAGGGGTCGTGCGCCCCGAGCCAAGGGCTACCCAACACCATAGGGAATTGGGCATTAGGGGTTATGACGAAAGCTCTCTTCTCCCAGTGGTTCCCCGTTCCCAAAATTAAATTCTCAGTCTCTGCTATGCACTCCTCCTTCATTTCGGACCCATCCATCTGGGTAAATTTCAGGGGTTCCGCTAACGGGGTGACTTTGGGTCCCAGCCCCTCCACTACTAGGGGGCTGATTAGGTCTCGCGCACACCCAGAGTCAATTAAAGCGCGGACCCTCATGTGGGTACCTGATCCTGGGGTCACCACAGTCACTACCATATATAACAAGGGGCCGGGGATGCTCACCGGAGATGGCGCTTCGTTGTGGGGGACCTGCAGTTCTGCGCCGCTCACTGCAGGCCGTTGGAGTTTCCCGACATCTGGGTTTCCATCAGCTCCAGCTCTCCCTGCTCACTCGTTGCCCCTTCCAGCTGCAAAGCCCGGGGTTTCATGGGGGTCTTCCCCCGAGTCGGGGTGCCTGCAGGTCCTGGAGTTGAGGTCTTCGGGCCCTTCCCCCCTCCTCTTGGACACGCCGAGGCGAAGTGGCCACTTTCCCCACACTTCATACACAACCCTTGCCGGAACCTCGAGTCGCGGACGTCTTGTACGTTGGATCGGGGCTTCGCTCGTGGGCCCGCTCTGATAGCGGCGGTTGCGGATGCTCCCATCTTGATTAGGGCGAAACGTTCTTCCATGTCGGTGGCCGCCCTCATCCAGCTAGTCAGCGTGCCCGGGCGGCCTCCCAGCAGCACAGTCTCGTAGATTTCCGGGTTTAGACCCTCCCAATACTTCTCCATGAAGAGTTCCTCCGGCCATCCGTGGATCTTGGCAGCGATGCGACGGAATTTTTCAGTGTATTCTCTCACTGACGATCTTCCCTGGAACAGCTTCCTCAGCTGATTTCTGGCTTTTTCCTCACCCAGCGGGTCCTCGAACTGGTGCCGAAGAGCCCACATGAAGTTGTTCAAGGAACGCAGCTCAGGGCCAGGGTTGTCGTGCAGGCTCACATACCAATCGCTGGCGGTGTCTTTCAGTTTGGATCCGATGTAGCCTATGCGATCCTTCTCGGTAGGATACAGGTGGCCCCAACTGTCCAGGAATCTCCCGATCTCGAGCGTGAAGAAACGTAGCTTCTCGGGGTCCCCATCGAAAGTAGTCGTCAGCGGGTCGGAAGGGGGTGGGCGAGCGGCCGGCGCGGCCGGGACTGGGGCCGGTGCGGGGACGGGCCCCGGGACTGGAACCGGGACGACCGGCTGAGCCGGCTGCGCGGGTACCACGGGCGCCTGTGGCTGAGCCGGAACCCCTCCGGGTGCTGGCTGCTGTTGTGGGGCTCCGACTCCTTGATCGAGGAGGGCGCCTTGCATCGCCACCATAGCGTCTCGAAATTGGTGCTGGAGATCGAGGGCCAGCTCGCGGAGCTCGGAGGTGAGTTGTAGCCTCAGGTCTCCCATCATCTGATCCAGCGGGACCGTCTGCTCCTCTCGATACGGATCGGGCCCATACAAATCCAGTGTCTCCTCTTCGGGAGGCTGGCGACGCGGTCCTCCACGGCGGACTGGCTCGCGGTCGTCTCCTAGGTAGCTCGGTCTCCCGCGATCGAGCTGGTCGCCGGTGAGCGGAACTCTCACCCCTTTCCTGTCGTGCACCCACGAAGTCACGGATCGGCCTCCGAAGTGGCTCCAAGTGTACTGGGGGGTCACGCTCTGATGGGTAATCGGGCGGCGCGGGATGTAGTAAGCCCCCTGGCTCGTGGTCACCGGCACCTCGGGACCTCCTCCGCCGCCGCCACCCCCGTTCCCCGGATCCGTCGGGGTAACCGGGGCCTCCTCTGGAGTGGTAGGTTTGAGGGGGACGAGATCGTCTTCTGACATGGTCAGGAACGATTGAATCCCAATCAAGGATCTCTGACAATCTGTGAGAGTCCTGTTCGAAGTAGTCAAGGATCAGATCTCGGTTGGTTAACCACAGTTCTTTATTGCCTATTCCTACATTAGTACAGCGTCTCGGGGTATTGTCAGAGATGAGACAAATAATACAAGCGGGTCTATTATACCATTCCAAGGAGTTTGAATTACCCATAGGTAGCCAATCCCCAGGAGGGAAAATTGGCGGGCTAAAAGGTGTCTTGACCGTTTGGTTCACACAGGAAAAAAGTGAGGTGTTAAGCAGTAAATTTCCCTTCCCAAACCAGACCCCTCCGTTCACATAACAATTCATGGCTCCAAGGTTCTTTAGCATAGATAAGAGATGAGAGCCTTTCCTCCCCTTGAAGTTACTGCCGGGGCAGCTGGAATGCGGAGGCAGGGATGAGAGGCCTCGTTGTTCTCACCCTAGGGGTTGTCACCCTCCCGACCAAGCAAGAGGAGGAAATACAGGTCCAATACATAAAGACATAACAGAATACATAGTGTGCATGCAAGATTACATTGACAGAATTAACTGATTCTGACACCTCCGATCTCAACTTCTTTAAAAGAAAAACAAAAAAACAACCGGGAGTAGACCAGGCCCCCCGGGTCCCTATTGAAATCTATCGGAGTAGACCTGGACTCCGTTCAGCACTTGGAAAAGAAAAAAAAAAAGGGAGTTGATCTGGCCTCCATTTTACCTGCTAAAATACAAGAGTCGATCTGGACTCCATTTTACCTAAAAAAAAAACGCAGTAGACCAGGCCTCCCGGGTTCCCATTGGACTCTATGGCAGTAGACCTGGGCTCCGATCTCAACTTCTTAAAAAAAAAAAAAAAAACGGGATTAGATCAGGCCTCCTGATTCCCTTTGAAATCTATAGGAGTAGACCCGGCCTCCGATCTCAACTTCTTTAAAAGAAAAACAAAAAAACAACCGGGAGTAGACCAGGCCCCCCGGGTCCCTTTTGAAATCTATCGGAGTAGACCTGGACTCCGTTCAGCACTTGTAAAAGAAAAAAAAAACGGGAGTTGATCTGGTCTCCATTTTACCTGCTAAAATACTAGAGTCGATCTGGCCTCCATTTTACCTATAAAAAAATGCAGTAGACCAGGCCTCCCGGGTCCCCATTGGACTCTATTGCAGTAGACCTGGGCTCCGATCTCAACTTCTTTTTTTTAAAAAAAAGGGAGTAGACAAGGCCTCCTGGGTCCGCATTGGTCTGTATAGGAGTATACCTGGGCTCCGTTCTGAACTTTTTTTAAAAAAAAAGGGAGTAGACCAGGCCTCCCGGGTTTCCATTGGACTCTATGAGAGTAGACCTGGGCTCCGTTCTGAACTTTAAAAAAAAACCGGTCCGCAATGGTCTGTATAGGAGTAGACTTGGGCTCCGTTCTGAACTCCTTTTTTTAAAAAGGGTGTAGACCAGGCCTCCTGGGTCCCCATAGGACTCTATGGCAGAAGACCTGGGCTCCGATCTCAACTTCGTAAAAAAAAAAACAACGGGAGTAGACCAGGACTCCCGGGTTCCCATTGATATCAATAGGAATAGATCTGGGCTCCGATCTGAACTTTTTTTTTAAAAAAAGAGAGTAGACCAGGACTCCCGGGTCCCCATTAAAATCTATAAGAGTAGACCTGGGCTCCGATCTCAACTTTTTTAAAAAAACATGGGAGTAGACCAGGTCTCCCGGGTCCCCATAGGACTCTATGAGAGTAGACCTGGGCTCCGATCTCAACTTCTTTTTTTTTAAAAAAAGGGAGTAGACAAGGCCTCCGGGGTCCGCATTGGTCTGTATAGGAGTAGACCTGGGCTCCGTTCTGAACTTTTCTCTTAAAAAAGGGAGTAGACCAGGCCTCCCGGGTCCCCTTTGGACTCTATGCGAGTAGACCCGTGCTCTGATCTGAACTTCTTTTAAAAAAAAAACGGGATTAGATCAGGCCTCCTGGTTCCCTTTGAAATCTATAGGAGTAGACCCGGCCTCCGATCTCTACTTCTTTAAAAAAAAAAAAAAACAACAACCGGGAGTAGACCAGGCCCCCCGGGTCCCTATTGAAATATATAGGAGTAGACCTAGACTCCGTTCAGCACTTGGAAAAGAAAAAAAAAAAAGGGAGTTGATCTGGCCTCCATTTTACTTGCTAAAATACAAGAGTCGATCTGGCCTCTATTTTACCTATTAAAAAAAAGTAGTAGACCAGGCCTCCCGGGTCCCCATTGGACTCTATGGCAGTAGCCCTGGGCTCCGATATCAACTTCTTAAAAAAAAAAACAACGGAAGTAGACCAGGACTCCCAGGTTCCCATTGATATCAATAGGAATAGCTCTGGGCTCCGATCTGAACTTTTTTTTAAAAAAAGAGAGTAGACTCCCGGGTCCCCATTAAAATCTATAAGAGTAGACCTGGGCTCCGATCTCAAGTTCTTTTTTTTCAAAAAATGGGAGTAGACCAGGCCTCCCGGGTCCCCATAGGACTCTATAAGAGGAGACCTGGGCTCCGATCTCAACTTCTTTTAAAAAAAAAAAACGCGAGTAGACCAGGCCTCCCGGGTACCCATTGGACTCTATGGCAGTAGACCTGGGCTCCGATCTCAACTTCTTAAAAAAAAGAACGGGAGTAGACCTGTGCTGCGATCTGAACTTTTTTTTTAAAAAAAGAGAGTAGACCAGGACTCCCGGGTCCCCATTAAAATCTATAAGAGTAGACCTGGGCTCCGATCTCAACTTCTTTTTTTTAAAAAAACGGGTTGCTCTGGCCTCCATTTTACCTGCTAAAATACAAGAGTCGATCTGGCCTCCATTTTACCTATAAAAAAATGCAGTAGACCAGGCCTCCCGGGTCCCCATTGGACTCTATGGCAGTGGACATGGGCTCCGATCTCAACTTCTTAAAAAAAAAAAAAAAAAAAAACCGGGAGTAGACCAGGCCTCCTGGGTCCCCATTGGACTCTATGAGAGTAGACGTGGGCTCCGTTCTGAACCTTTTTTTTAAAAAAAGAGAGTAGACCAGGACTCCCGGTTCCCCATTAAAATCTAAAAGAGTAGACCTGGGTTCCGATCTCTACTTCATTTTTTTAAAAAAACGGGTTGCTCTGGCCTCCATTTTACCTGCTAAAATACAAGAGTCGATATGGCCTCCATTTTACCTATAAAAAAACGCAGTAGACCAGGCCTCCCGGGTCCCCATTGGACTCTATGGCAGTAGACCTGGGCTCCGATCTCAACTTCTTAAAAAAAAACAAAAAAACAACCGGGAGTAGACCAGGCCTCCTGGGTCCCCATTGGACTCAATGAGAGTAGACCTGGGCTCCGTTCTGAACTTTAAAAAAAAAACGGGAGTAGACCAGGCCCCCCGGGTCCCTATTGAAATCTATAGGAGTAGACCTGGACTCCGTTCAGCACTTGGAAAAGAAAAAAAAAAGGGAGTTGATCTGGCCTCCATTTTACCAGCTAAAATACAAGAGTCGATCTGGCCTCCATTTTACGTATAAAAAAACACAGTAGACCAGGCCTCCCGGGTCCCCATTGGACTCTATGGCAGTAGACCTGGGCTGCGATCTCAACTTAAAAAACAACAACGGGAGTAGACCAGGACTCCCTGGTTCCCATTGATATCAATAGGAATAGATCTGGGCTCCGATCTGAACTTTTTTTTTAAAAAAAGAGAGTAGACCAGGACTCCCGGGTCCCCATTAAAATCTATAAGAGTAGACCTTGGCTCCGATCTCAACTTCTTTTTTAAAAAAAAACGGGAGTAGACCAGGCCTCCCGGGTCCCCATAGGACTCTATGAGAGTAGACCTGGCTCCTTTCTGATCTTCTTTAAAAAACAAAACAAAAACGGGAGTAGACCAAGCCTCCTGGGCCCCCATTGGATTCTATAGAAGTAGAGCTGGGCTCTGATCTGAACTTCTTAAAAAAAAACAAAAAACGAGAGTAGACAAGGCCTCCCGGGTCCGCATTCGTTTGTATAGGAGTAGACCTGGGCTCCGTTCAGCACTTGGAAAAGAAAAAAACAAAATGGGAGTAGATCTGGCCTCCATTTTACCTGCTAAAATACAAAAGTCGATCTGCCCTCCATTTTACCTATTAAAAAAAACTGCAGTAGATCAGCTCTCCCGGGTCCCCATTGGACTCTATTGGAGTAGACCTGGGCTCCGATCTGAACGGTAGACCAGGACTCCCGGGTTCCCATTGATATCAATAGGAATAGATCTGGGCTCCGATCTGAACTTTTTTTAAAAAAAAGAGAGTAGACCAGGACTCCCGGGTCCCCATTAAAATCTAGAAGAGCAGACCTGGGCTCTGATCTCAACTTCTTTTTTTAAAAAAAACGGGTTGCTCTGGCCTCCATTTTACCTGCTAAAATACAAGAGTCGATCTGGCCTCCATTTTACCTATAAAAAAATGCAGTAGACCAGGCCTCCCGGGTCCCCATTGGACTCTCTGGCAGTAGACCTGGGCTCCGATCTGAACTTCTTAAAAAAAAAAAAGGGAGTAGACAAGGCCTCCCGGGTCCGCATTGGTCTGTATAGGAGTAGACCTGGGCTCCGTTCTGAACTTTTTTTTAAAAAAAAGGGAGTAGACCAGGCCTCCCGGGTCCCCATTGGACCCTATGAGAGTAGACCTGGGCTCCGTTCTGAACTTTTAAAAAAAACCGGTCCGCAATGGTCTGTATAGGAGTAGACTTGGGCTCCGTTCTGAACTCCTTTTTAAAAAAAGGGAGTAGACCAGGCCTCCTGGGTCCCCATAGGACTCTATGGCAGAAGACCTGGGCTCCGATCTCAACTTCGTAAAAAAAAAAACAACGGGAGTAGACCAGGACTCCCGGGTTCCCATTGATATCAATAGGAATAGATCTGGGCTCCGATCTGAACTTTTTTTTTAAAAAAGAGAGTAGACCAGGACTCCCGGGTCCCAATTAAAATCTATAAGAGTAGACCTGGGCTCCGATCTCAACTTTTTTAAAAAAAAACGGGAGTAGACTAGGTCTCCCGGGTCCCCATAGGACTCTATGAGAGTAGACCTGGGCTCCAATCTCAACTTCTTTTTTTTAAAAAAAAGGGAGTAGACAAGGCCTCCCGGGTCCGCATTGGTCTGTATAGGAGTAGACCTGGGCTCCGTTCTGAACTTTTTTTTTAAAAAAAGGGAGTAGACCAGGCCTCCCGGGTTTCCATTGGACTCTATGAGAGTAGACCTGGGCTCCGTTCTGAACTTTTAAAAAAAACCGGTCCGCAATGGTCTGTATAGGAGTAGACTTGGGCTCCGTTCTGAACTCCTTTTTTAAAAAAGGGAGTAGACCAGGCCTCCTGGGTCCCCATAGGACTCTATGGCAGAAGACCTGGGCTCCGATCTCAACTTCGTAAAAAAAAAAACAACGGGAGTAGACCAGGACTCCCGGGTTCCCATTGATATCAATAGGAATAGATCTGGGCTCCGATCTGAACTTTTTTTTAAAAAAAGAGAGTAGACCAGGACTCCCGGGTCCCAATTAAAATCTATAAGAGTAGACCTGGGCTCCGATCTCAACTTTTTTAAAAAAAAACGGGAGTAGACTAGGTCTCCCGGGTCCCCATAGGACTCTATGAGAGTAGACCTGGGCTCCAATCTCAACTTCTTTTTTTTTTAAAAAAGGGAGTATACAAGGCCTCCCGGGTCCGCATTGGTCTGTATAGGAGTAGACCTGGGCTCCGTTCTGAACTTTAAAAAAAAACCGGTCCGCAATGGTCTGTATAGGAGTAGACTTGGGCTCCGTTCTGAACTCCTTTTTTTAAAAAGGGTGTAGACCAGGACTCCTGGGTCCCCATAGGACTCTCTGGCAGAAGACCTGGGCTCCGATCTCAACTTCGTAAAAAAAAAAACAACGGGAGTAGACCAGGACTCCCGGGTTCCCATTGATATCAATAGGAATAGATCTGGGCTCCGATCTGAACTTTTTTTAAAAAAAAAGAGAGTAGACCAGGACTCCCGGGTCCCCATTAAAATCTATAAGAGTAGACCTGGGCTCCGATCTCAACTTTTTTAAAAAAAAACAGAAGTAGACCAGGACTCCCGGGTTCCCATTGATATCAATAGGAATAGCTCTGGGTTTCGATCTGAACTTTTTTTTAAAAAAAGAGAGTAGACTCCCGGGTCCCCATTAAAATCTATAAGAGTAGACCTGGGCTCTGATCTCAAGTTCTTTTTTTTCAAAAAATGGGAGTAGACCAGGCCTCCCGGGTCCCCATAGGACTCTATGAGAGTAGACCTGGGCTCCGATCTCAACTACTTTTTTAAAAAAAAAACGGGAGTAGACAAGGCCTCCGGGGTCCGCATTGGACTCTATGCGAGTAGACCTGTGCTCCGATCTGAACTTCTTTAAAAAAAAACAAAAAAACAACCGGGAGTAGACCAGGCCTCCCGGGTCCCCATTGGACTCTATGAGAGTAGACCTGGGCTCTGTTCTGAACTTTTAAAAAAAACCCGGAGTAGACCAGGCCCCCCGGGTCCCTGTTGAAATCTATAGGAGTAGACCTGGACTCCGTTCAGCACTTGGAAAAGAAAAAAAAAAACGGGAGTTGATCTGGCCTCCATTTTACCTGCTAAAATACAAAAGTCGATCTGGCCTCCATTTTACCTATAAAAAAACGCAGTAGACTAGGCCTCCCGGGTCCCCATTGGACTCTATGGCAGTAGATCTGAGCTCCGATCTCAACTTCTTAAAAAAAAAAACAACGGGAGTAGACTAGGACTCCCGGGTCCCCATTGATATTAATAGGAATAGATCTGGGCTCCGATCTGAACTTTTTTTTAAAAAAAGAGAGTAGACCAGGACTCCCGGGTCCCCATGAAAATCTATAAGAGTAGACCTGGGCTCCGATCTCAACATCTTTATAAAAAAAAAACGGGAGTAGACCAGGCCTCCCGGGTTCCCGTAGGACTCTATGAGAGTAGACCTGGCTCCTTTCTGAACTTCTTTAAAAAAAAACAAAAACGGGAGTAGACCAGGCCTCCTGGGCCCCCATGAAAATCTATAAGAGTAGACCTGGGCTCCGATCTCAACTTCTTTTAAAAAAAAAAACGTGAGTAGACCAGGTCTCCCGGGTACCCATTGGACTCTATGGCAGTAGACCTGGGCTCCGATCTCAACTTCTTAAAAAAAAGAACGGGAGTAGACCTGTGCTCCGATCTGAACTTTTTTTTTAAAAAAAAGAGAGTAGACCAGGACTCCCGGGTCCCCATTAAAATCTATAAGAGTAGACCTGGGCTCCGATCTCAACTTCTTTTTTTAAAAAAAACGGGTTGCTCTGGCCTCCATTTTACCTGCTAAAATACAAGAGTCGATCTGGCCTCCATTTTACCTATAAAAAAATGCAGTAGACCAGGCCTCCCGGGTCCCCATTGGACTCTATGGAAGTAGACATGGGCTCCGATCTCAACTTCTTAAAAAAAAAAAAAAAAAAAAACCGGGAGTAGACCAGGCCTCCTGGGTCACCATTTGACTCTATGAGAGTAGACGTGGGCTCCGTTCTGAACCTTTTTTTTAAAAAAAGAGAGTAGACCAGGACTCCCGGTTCCCCATTAAAATTTAAAAGAGTAGACCTGGGTTCCGATCTCAACTTCTTTTTTTAAAAAAAACGGGTTGCTCTGGCCTCCATTTTACCTGCTAAAATACAAGAGTCGATCAGGCCTCCATTTTACCTATAAAAAAACGCAGTAGACCATGCCTCCCGGGTCCCCATTGGACTCTATGGCAGTAGACCTGGGCTCCGATCACAACTTCTTTTTTTAAAAAAAACGGGTTGCTCTGGCCTCCATTTTACCAGCTAAAATACAAGAGTCGATCTGGCCTCCATTTTACCTATAAAAAAACGCAGTAGACCAGGCCTCCCGGGTCCCCATTGGACTCTATGGCAGTAGATCTGGGCTCCAATCTCAACTTCTTAAAAAAAAAACAAAAACAACAGGAGTAGACCAGGCCTCCCGGGTCCCCATAGGACTCTATGAGAGTAGACCTGGGCTCCGATCTCAACTTCTTTTTTTTAAAAAAACGGGAGTAGATAAGGCCTCCGGGGTCCGCATTGGTCTGTATAGGAGTAGACTTGGGCTCCGTTCTGAACTCCTTTTTTTAAAAAGGGAGTAGACCAGGCCTCCCGGGTCCCCATAGGACTCTATGGCAGTAGACCTGGGCTCCGATCTCAACTTCTTAAAAAAAAAAAAAACGGGAGTAGACCAGGACTCCCGGGTTCCCATTGATATCAATAGGAATAGATCTGGGCTCCGATCTGAACTTTTTTTTTAAAAAAAGAGAGTAGACCAGGACTCCCGGGTCCCCATTAAAATCTTTAAGAGTAGACCTGGGTTCCGATCTCAACTTTTTTTTTTTTTTTAAAAGGGAGTAGACCAGGCCTCCGGGGTCCGCATTGGACTCTATGCGAGTAGACCTGTGCTCCGATCTGAACTTCTTTAAAAAAAAACAAAAAAACAACCGGGAGTAGACCAGGACTCCCGGGTTCCCATTGATATCAATAGGAATAGATCTGGGCTCCGATCTGAACTTCTTTTTTAAAAAAGAGAGTAGACCAGGACTTTCGGGTCCCCATTAAAATCTATAAGAGTAGACCTGGGCTCCGATCTCAACTTTTTTTTAAAAAAAAAAAACGGGTTGCTCTGGCCTCCATTTTACCTGCTAAAATACAAGAGTCGATCTGGCCTCCATTTTACCTATAAAAAAACGCAGTAGACCAGGCCTCCCGGGTCCCCATTGGACTCTATGAGAGTAGACCTGGGCTCCGATCACAACTTCTTAAAAAAAAACAAAAAAACAACCGGGAGTAGACCAGGCCTCCTGGGTCCCCATTGGACTCAATGAGAGTAGACCTGGGCTCCGTTCTGAACTTTTAAAAAAAAACGGGAGTAGACCAGGCCCCTCGGGTCCCTATTGAAATCTGTAGGAGTAGACCTGGACTCCGTTCAGCACTTGGAAAAGAAAAAAAAGGGAGTTGATCTGGCCTCCATTTTACCTGCTAAAATACAAGAGTCGATCTGGCCAACATTTTACCTATAAAAAAACGCAGTAAACCAGGCCTCCTGGGTCCCCATTGGACTGTATGGTAGTAGACCTGGGCTGCGATCTCAACTTAAAAAACAACAACAACGGGAGTAGACCAGGACTCCCGGGTTCCGATTGATATCAATAGGAATAGATCTGGGCTCCGATCTGAACTTTTTTTTAAAAAAAGAGAGTAGACCAGGACTCCCGGGTCCCCATTAAAATCTATAAGAGTAGACCTGGGCTCCGATCTCAACTTCTTTAAAAAAAAAAAAAAAAACGGGAGTAGACCAGGCCTCCCGGGTCCCCATAGGACTCTATGAGAGTGGACCTGGCTCCTTTCTGAACTTCTTTAAAAAAAAAAAAAAAACGGGAGTAGACCAGGCCTCCTGGGCCCCCATTGGATTCTATAGGAGTAGACATGGGCTCTGATCTGAACTTCTTAAAAAAAAAAAAAAACGAGAGTAGACAAGGCCTCCCAGGTCCGCCTTCGTTTGTATAGGAGTAGACCTGGGCTCCGTTCAGCACTTGGAAAAGAAAAAAACAAAATGGGAGTAGATCTGGTCTCCATTTTAACTGCTAAAATACAAAAGTCGATCTGCCCTCCATCTTACCTATGAAAAAAACCTGCAGTAGACCAGCCCTCCCGGGTCCCCATTGGACTCTATTGGAGTAGACCTGGGCTCCGATCTGAACGGTAGACCAGGACTCCCGGGTTCCCATTGATATCAATAGGAATAGATCTGGGCTCCGATCTGAACTTCTTTTTTAAAAAAGAGAGTAGACCAGGACTTTCGGGTCCCCATTAAAATCTATAAGAGTAGACCTGGGCTCCGATCTCAACTTATTTTTTTTTAAAAAACGGGTTGCTCTGGCCTCCATTTTACCAGCTAAAATACAAGAGTCGATCTGGCCTCCATTTTACCTATAAAAAAACGCAGTAGACCAGGCCTCTTGGGTCCCCATTGGACTCTATGGCAGTAGACCTGGGCTCCGATCTCAACTTCTTAAAAAAAAACAAAAAAAAAACAACCGGGAGTAAACCAGGCCTCCCGGGTCCCCATTGGACTCTATGAGAGTAGACCTGGGCTCCGTTCTGAACTTTAAAAAAAAACCGGGAGTAGACCAGGCCCCCCGGGTCCCTTTTGAAATCTATAGGAGTAGACCTGGACTCCATTCAGCACTTGGAAAAGAAAAAAAAAAGGGAGTTGATCTGGCCTCCATTTTACCAGCTAAAATACAAGAGTCGATCTGGCCTCCATTTTACCTATAAAAAAACGCAGTAGACCAGGCCTCCCGGGTCCCCATTGGACTCTATGGCAGTAGACCTGGCTCCTTTCTGAACTTCTTTAAAAAAAAAAAAAACGGGAGTAGACCAGGCCTCCTGGGCCCCCATTGGATTCTATAGGAGTAGACATGGGCTCTGATCTGAACTTCTTAAAAAAAAAAAAAAACGAGAGTAGACAAGGCCTCCCAGGTCCGCCTTCGTTTGTATAGGAGTAGACCTGGGCTCCGTTCAGCACTTGGAAAAGAAAAAAACAAAATGGGAGTAGATCTGGTCTCCATTTTAACTGCTAAAATACAAAAGTCGATCTGCCCTCCATCTTACCTATGAAAAAAACCTGCAGTAGACCAGCCCTCCCGGGTCCCCATTGGACTCTATTGGAGTAGACCTGGGCTCCGATCTGAACGGTAGACCAGGACTCCCGGGTTCCCATTGATATCAATAGGAATAGATCTGGGCTCCGATCTGAACTTCTTTTTTAAAAAAGAGAGTAGACCAGGACTTTCGGGTCCCCATAGGACTCTATGAGAGTAGACCTGGGCTCCGATCTCAACTACTTTTTTTTTTAAAAAACGGGAGTAGACAAGGCCTCCCGGGTCCCCATTGGACTTTATGAGAGTAGACCTGGGCTCCGTTCTGAACTTTTTTTTTAAAAAAAGAGAGTAGACCAGGACTCCCGTGTCCCCATTAAAATCTATAAGAGTAGACCTGGGCTCCGATCTCAACTTCTTTTTTTAAAAAAAACGGGTTGCTCTGGCCTCCATTTTACCAGCTAAAATACAAGAGTCGATCTGGCCTCCATTTTACCTATAAAAAAACGCAGTAGACCAGGCCTCCCGGGTCCCCATTGGACTCTATGGCAGTAGATCTGGGCTCCAATCTCAACTTCTTAAAAAAAAAACAAAAACAACAGGAGTAGACCAGGCCTCCCGGGTCCCCATAGGACTCTATGAGAGTAGACCTGGGCTCCGATCTCAACTTCTTTTTTTTAAAAAAACGGGAGTAGATAAGGCCTCCGGGGTCCGCATTGGTCTGTATAGGAGTAGACTTGGGCTCCGTTCTGAACTCCTTTTTTTAAAAAGGGAGTAGACCAGGCCTCCCGGGTCCCCATAGGACTCTATGGCAGTAGACCTGGGCTCCGATCTCAACTTCTTAAAAAAAAAAAAAACGGGAGTAGACCAGGACTCCCGGGTTCCCATTGATATCAATAGGAATAGATCTGGGCTCCGATCTGAACTTTTTTTTTAAAAAAAGAGAGTAGACCAGGACTCCCGGGTCCCCATTAAAATCTTTAAGAGTAGACCTGGGTTCCGATCTCAACTTTTTTTTTTTTTTTAAAAGGGAGTAGACCAGGCCTCCGGGGTCCGCATTGGACTCTATGCGAGTAGACCTGTGCTCCGATCTGAACTTCTTTAAAAAAAAACAAAAAAACAACCGGGAGTAGACCAGGACTCCCGGGTTCCCATTGATATCAATAGGAATAGATCTGGGCTCCGATCTGAACTTTTTTTTAAAAAAAAAGAGAGTAGACCAGGACTCCCGGGTCCCCATTAAAATCTTTAAGAGTAGACCTGGGTTCCAATCTCAACTTCTTTTTTTAAAAAAAAGGGAGTAGTCCAGGCCTCCTGGGTCCCCATAGGACTCTATGAGAGTAGACCTGGGCTCCGATCTCAACTACTTTTTTAAAAAAAAAACGGGAGTAGACAAGGCCTCCGGGTTCCGCATTGGACTCTATGCGAGTAGACCTGTGCTCCAATTTGAACTTCTTTAAAAAAAAACAAAAAAAAAACCGGGAGTAGACCAGGCCACCTGGGTCCCCATTGATATCAATAGGAATAGATCTAAGCTCCGATCTGAACTTTTTTTTGAAAAAAGAGAGTAGACCAGGACTCCCGGGTCCCCATTAAAATCTATAAGAGTAGACCTGGGCTCCGATCTCAACTTCTTTTTTTTAAAAAAAAATGGGAGTAGACCAGGCCTCCCGGGTCCCCATAGGACTCTATGAGAGTAGACCTGGCTCCTTTCTGAACTTCTTTAAAAAAAAACAAAAATGGGAGTAGACCAGGCCTCCTGGGCCCCCATTGGATTCTATAGGAGTAGACCTGGGCTCTGATCTGAACTTCTTAAAAAAAAAAAAAAACGAGAGTAGACAAGGCCTCCCGGGTCCGCATTTGTTTGTATAGGAGTAGACCTGGGCTCCGTTCAGCACTTGGAAAAGAAAAAAACAAAATGGGAGTAGATCTGGCCTCCATTTTACCTGCTAAAATACAAAAGTCGATCTGTCCTCCATTTTACCTATGAAAAAAACCTGCAGTAGACCAGCACTCCCGGGTCCCCATTGGACTCTATTGGAGTAGACCTGGGCTCCGATCTGAACGGTAGACCAGGACTCCCGGGTTCCCATTGATATCAATAGGAATAGATCTGGGCTCCGATCTCAACTTCTTTTTTTAAAAAAACGGGAGTAGACCAGGCCTCCCGGGTACCCATTGGACTCTATGGCCTGCGCTCTGATCTCAACTTCTTAAAAAAAAGAACGGGAGTAGACCTGGGCTCCGATCTGAACTTTTTTTTTTAAAAAGAGAGTAGACCAGGACTCCCGGGTCCCCATTAAAATCTATAAGAGTAGACCTGGGCTCCGATCTCAACTTTTTTTAAAAAAAAAAAAACGGGTTGCTCTGGCCTCCATTTTACCTGCTAAAATACAAGAGTCGATCTGGCCTCCATTTTACCTATAAAAAAACGCAGTAGACCAGGCCTCCCGGGTCCCCATTGGACTCTATGAGAGTAGACCTGGGCTCCGTTCTGAACTTTTAAATAAAACCGGGAGTAGACCAGGCCCTTCGGGTCCCTATTGAAATCTATAGGAGTAGACCTGGACTCAGTTCAGCTCTTGGAAAAGAAAAAAAAAACGGGAGTTGAACTGGCCTCCATTTTACCTGCTAAAATACAAGAGTCGATCTGGCCTCCATTTTACCTATAAAAAAACGCAGTAGACCAGGCCTCCGGCGTCCCCATTGGACTCTATGGCAGTAGATCTGGGCTCCGATCTAAACTTATTAAAAAAAAAAAAAAAAAAAACAGGAGTAGAGCAGGCCTCCCGGGTCCCCATAGGACTCTATGAGAGTAGACCTGGGCTCCGATCTCAACTCTTTTTTTTAAAAAAAACGGGAGTAGACAAGGCCTCTGGGGTCCGCATTGGTCTGTATTGGAGTAGACTTGGGCTCCGTTCTGAACTCCTTTTTTAAAAAAGGGAGTAGACCAGGCCTCCCGGGTCCCCATAGGACTCTATGGCAGTAGACCTGGGCTCCGATCTCAACTTCTTAAAAAAAAAAACAACGGGAGTAGACCAGGACTCCCGGGTTCCCATTGATATCAATAGGAATAGATCTGGGCTCCGATCTGAACTTTTTTTAAAAAAAAGAGAGTAGACCAGGACTCCCGGGTCCCCATTAAAATCTGTAAGAGTAGATCTGGGCTCCGATCTCAACTTCTTTTTTTTAAAAAAAGGGAGTAGAGAAGGCCTCCCGGGTTCCCATAGGACTCTATGAGAGTAGACCTGGGCTCCGATCTCAACTCCTTTTTTTAAAAAAAACGGGAGTAGACAAGGCCTCCGGGGTCCGCATTGGACTCTATGCGAGTAGACCTGTGCTCCAATCTGAACTTCTTTAAAAAAAAAAAAAAAAAAAAACCGGGAGTAGACCAGGCCTCCCGGGTCCCCATTGGACTCTATGAGAGTAGACCTGGGCTCCGTTTTGAACTTTTAAAAAAAACCGGGAGTAGACCAGGCCCCCCTGGTCCCTATTGAAATCTATAGGAGTAGACCTGGACTCCGTTCAGTACTTGGAAAAAAAAAAAAAAGGGAGTTGATCTGGCCTCCATTTTACCTGCTAAAATACAAGAGTCGATCTGGCCTCCATTTTACCTATAAAAAAACGCAGTAGACCAGGCCTCCCGGGTCCCCATTGGACTCAATGGCAGTAGATCTGGGCTCCGATCTCAACTTCTTAAAAAAAACAACAACGGGAGTAGACCAGGCCTCCCGGGTCCCCATAGGACTCTATGATAGTAAACCTGGGCTCCGATCTCAACTTCTTTTTTTTAAAAAAAGGGAGTAGACCAGGCCTTTCGGGTCCCCATAGGACTCTATGAGAGTAGATCTGGGCTCCGATCTCAACTTCTTTTTTTAAAAAAACGGGAGTAGACCAGGCCTCCCGGGTACCCATTGGACTCTAAGGCAGTAGACTCCGTTCTGAACTTTTTTTTTAAAAAAAGAGAGTAGACCAGGACTCCTGGGTCCCCATTAAAATCTACAAGAGTAGACCTGGGCTCCGATCTCAACTTCTTTTTTTAAAAAAAGATAGTAGACCAGGACTCCCGGGTCCCCATTACAATCTATAAGAGTAGACCTGGGCTCCGATCTCAACTTCTTTTTTAAAAAAAAAACGGGAGTAGACCAGGCCTCCCGGGTCCCCATAGGACTCTGAGTAGACCGGGGCTCCGATCTCAACTTCTTTTTTTAAAAAAAACGGGAGTAGACAAGGCCTCCGGGGTCCGCATTGGTCTTTATAGGAGTAGACCTGGGCTCCGTTCTGAACTTTATTAAAAAAACAAAGGGAGTAGACCAGGCCTCCCGGGTCCACATTGGTCTGTATAGGAGTAGACCTGGGCTCCGTTCTGAACTTTTCTCTTAAAAAAGGGAGTAGACCAGGCCTCCCGGGTTCCTATTGGACTCTATGCGAGTAGACCTGTGCTCCGATCTGAACTTCTTTAAAAAAAAACAAAAAAACAACCTGGAGTAGACCAGGCCAGCTGGTCCCCTTTGAAATCTATAGGAGTAGACCTGGACTCCGTTCAGCACTTGGAAAAGAAAAATAAACGGAAAAGAAAAACAACCTGGAGTAGACCAGGCCTCCTGGGCCCCCTTTGGATTCTATAGGAGTAGACCTGGGCTCTGACCTGAACTTCTTAAAAAAAAAAAAAAACGGGCTCCGTTCAGCACTTGGAAAAGAAAAATACAAAATGGGAGTAGATCTGGCCTCCATTTTACCTGCTAAAATACAAAAGTCGATCTGCCCTCCATTTTACCTATGAAAAAAACCTGCAGTAGACCAGCCCTACTGGGTCCCCATTGGACTCTATTGGAGTAGACCTGGGCTCCGATCTGAACGGTAGACCAGGACTCCCGGGTTCCCATTGATATCAATAGGAATTGATCTGGGCTCCGATCTGAACTTTTTTAAAAAAAAAGAGAGTAGACCAGGACTCCCGGGTCCCCATTAAAATCTATGAGAGTCGACCTGGGCTCCGATCTCAACTTCTTTTTTTAAAAAAAACGGGAGTAGACCAGGCCTCCCGGGTACCCATTGGACTCTATGGCAGTAGACCTGGGCTCCGATCTCAACCTCTTAAAAAAAAGAACGGGAGTAGACCTGGGCTCCGATCTGAACTTTTTTTTTAAAAAAAAGAGTAGACCAGGACTCCCAGGTCCCCATTAAAATCTATAAGAGTAGACCTGGGCTCCGATCTCAACTTCTTTTTTTAAAAAAAACGGGTTGCTCTGGCCTCCATTTTACCTGCTAAAATACAAGAGTCGATCTGGCCTCCATTTTACCTATAAAAAAACGCAGTAGACCAGGTCTCCCGGGTCCCCATTGGACTCTATGGCAGTAGACCTGGGCTCCGATCTCAACTTCTTAAAAAAAAACAAAAAAAAAACCGGGAGTAGACCAGGCCTCCCGGGTCCCCATTGGACTCTATGAAAGTAGTCCTGGGCTCCGTTCTGAACTTTTAAAAAAAACCAGGAGTAGACCAGGCCCCCTGGGTCCCTATTGAAATCTATAGGAGTAGACCTGGACTCCGTTCAGCACTTGGAAAAGAAAAAAAAAAGGGAGTCGATCTGGCCTCCATTTTACCTATAAAAAAATGCAGTAGACCAGGCCTCCCGGGTCCCCATTGGACTCTATGGCAGTAGATCTGGGCTCCGATCTCAACTTCTTAAAAAAAAAAAACAACGGGAGTAGACCAGCACTCCCGGGTCCCCATTGGACTCTATTGGAGTAGACCTGGGCTCCGATCTGAACAGTAGACCAGGACTCCCGAGTTCCCATTGATATCAATAGGAATAGATCTGGGCTCCGATCTGAATTTTTTTTTAAAAAAAGAGAGTAGACCAGGACTCCCGGGTCCCCATTAAAATCTATAAGAGTAGACCTGGGCTCCGATCTCAACTTCTTTTTAAAAAAAAACGGGAGTAGACCAGGCCTCCCGGGTACCCATTGGACTCTATGGCCTGGGCTCTGATCTCAACTTCTTAAAAAAAAGAACGGGAGTAGACCTGGGCTCCGATCTGAACTTTTTTTAAAAAAAAGAGAGTAGACCAGGACTCCCGGGTCCCCATTAAAATCTATAAGAGTAGACCTGGGCTCCGATCTCAACTTCTTTTTTAAAAAAAAACGGGTTGCTCTGGCCTCCATTTTACCTGCTAAAATACAAGAGTCGATCTGGCCTCCATTTTACCTATAAAAAAACGCAGTAGACCAGGCCTCCCGGGTCCCCATTGTACTCTATGGCAGTAGACCTGGGCTCCGATCTCAACTTCTTAAAAAAAAAACAAAAAAACAACCAGGAGTGGACCAGGCCTCCCGGGTCCCCAATGGACTCTATGAGAGTAGACCTGGGCTCCGTTCTGAACTTTTAAATAAAACCGGGAGTAGACCAGGCCCTTCGGGTCCCTATTGAAATCTATAGGAGTAGACCTGTACTCAGTTCAGCACTTGGAAAAGAAAAAAAAAACGGGAGTTGAACTGGCCTCCATTTTACCTGCTAAAATACAAGAGTCGATCTGGCCTCCATTTTACCTATAAAAAAACGCAGTAGACCAGGCCTCCGGCGTCCCCATTGGACTCTATGGCATTAGATCTGGGCTCCAATCTCAACTTATTAAAAAAAAAAAAAAAAAAAAAAACAGGAGTAGAGCAGGCCTCCCGGGTCCCTATAGGACTCTATGAGAGTAGACCTGGGCCCCGTTCTCAACTTTTTTTAAAAAAAAAAACGGGAGTAGACAAGGCCTCCGGGGTCCGCATTGGTCTGTATAGGAGTAGACTTGGGCTCCGTTCTGAACTCCTTTTTTTAAAAAGGGAGTAGACCAGGCCTCCCGGGTCCCCATAGGACTCTATGGCAGTAGAACTGGGCTCCGATCTCAACGTCTTAAAAAAAAAAACAACGGGAGTAGTCCAGGACTTTCGGGTTCCCATTGATATCAATAGGAATAGATCTGGGCTCCGATCTGAACTTTTTTTAAAAAAAAGAGAGTAGACCAGGACTCCCGGGTCCCCATTAAAATCTATAAGAGTAGACCTGGGCTCTGATCTCAACTTCTTTTTTTTTAAAAAAGGGAGTAGACCAGGCCTCCCGGGTCCCCATAGGACTCTATGAGAGTAGACCTGGGCTCCGATCTCAACTACTTTTTTTAAAAAAAACGGGAGTAGACAAGGCCTCCGGGGTCCGCATTGGACTCTATGCGAGTAGACCTGTGCTCCAATCTGAACTTCTTTAAAAAAAAAAAAAAAAAAAACCGGGAGTAGACCAGGCCTCCTGGGTCCCCATTGGACTCTATGAGAGTAGACGTGGGCTCCGTTCTGAACCTTTTTTTAAAAAAAAGAGAGTAGACCAGGACTCCCGGTTCCCCATTAAAATCTAAAAGAGTAGACCTGGGTTCCGATCTCTACTTCATTTTTTTAAAAAAACGGGTTGCTCTGGCCTCCATTTTACCTGCTAAAATACAAGAGTCGATATGGCCTCCATTTTACCTATAAAAAAACGCAGTAGACCAGGCCTCCCGGGTCCCCATTGGACTCTATGGCAGTAGACCTGGGCTCCGATCTCAACTTCTTAAAAAAAAACAAAAAAACAACCGGGAGTAGACCAGGCCTCCTGGGTCCCCATTGGACTCAATGAGAGTAGACCTGGGCTCCGTTCTGAACTTTAAAAAAAAAACGGGAGTAGACCAGGCCCCCCGGGTCCCTATTGAAATCTATAGGAGTAGACCTGGACTCCGTTCAGCACTTGGAAAAGAAAAAAAAAAGGGAGTTGATCTGGCCTCCATTTTACCAGCTAAAATACAAGAGTCGATCTGGCCTCCATTTTACGTATAAAAAAACACAGTAGACCAGGCCTCCCGGGTCCCCATTGGACTCTATGGCAGTAGACCTGGGCTGCGATCTCAACTTAAAAAACAACAACGGGAGTAGACCAGGACTCCCTGGTTCCCATTGATATCAATAGGAATAGATCTGGGCTCCGATCTGACCTTTTTTTAAAAAAAAAGAGAGTAGACCAGGACTCCCGGGTCCCCATTAAAATCTATAAGAGTAGACCTTGGCTCCGATCTCAACTTCTTTTTTTAAAAAAAACGGGAGTAGACCAGGCATCCCGGGTCCCCATAGGACTCTATGAGAGTAGACCTGGCTCCTTTCTGATCTTCTTTAAAAAACAAAACAAAAACGGGAGTAGACCAAGCCTCCTGGGCCTCCCGGGTCCCCATTGGACTCTATGGCAGTAGCCCTGGGCTCCGATATCAACTTCTTAAAAAAAAAAAAAACAGAAGTAGACCAGGACTCCCGGGTTCCCATTGATATCAATAGGAATAGCTCTGGGTTTCGATCTGAACTTTTTTTTAAAAAAAGAGAGTAGACTCCCGGGTCCCCATTAAAATCTATAAGAGTAGACCTGGGCTCTGATCTCAAGTTCTTTTTTTTCAAAAAATGGGAGTAGACCAGGCCTCCCGGGTCCCCATAGGACTCTATGAGAGTAGACCTGGGCTCCGATCTCAACTACTTTTTTAAAAAAAAAACGGGAGTAGACAAGGCCTCCGGGGTCCGCATTGGACTCTATGCGAGTAGACCTGTGCTCCGATCTGAACTTCTTTAAAAAAAAACAAAAAAACAACCGGGAGTAGACCAGGCCTCCCGGGTCCCCATTGGACTCTATGAGAGTAGACCTGGGCTCTGTTCTGAACTTTTAAAAAAAACCCGGAGTAGACCAGGCCCCCCGGGTCCCTGTTGAAATCTATAGGAGTAGACCTGGACTCTGTTCAGCACTTGGAAAAGAAAAAAAAAAACGGGAGTTGATCTGGCCTCCATTTTACCTGCTAAAATACAAAAGTCGATCTGGCCTCCATTTTACCTATAAAAAAACGCAGTAGACTAGGCCTCCCGGGTCCCCATTGGACTCAATGGCAGTAGATCTGAGCTCCGATCTCAACTTCTTAAAAAAAACAACAACGGGAGTAGACTAGGACTCCCGGGTCCCCATTGATATTAATAGGAATAGATCTGGGCTCCGATCTGAACTTTTTTTTAAAAAAAGAGAGTAGACCAGGACTCCCGGGTCCCCATGAAAATCTATAAGAGTAGACCTGGGCTCCGATCTCAACATCTTTATAAAAAAAAAACGGGAGTAGACCAGGCCTCCCGGGTTCCCGTAGGACTCTATGAGAGTAGACCTGGCTCCTTTCTGAACTTCTTTAAAAAAAAACAAAAACGGGAGTAGACCAGGCCTCCTGGGCCCCCATGAAAATCTATAAGAGTAGACCTGGGCTCCGATCTCAACTTCTTTTAAAAAAAAAAACGTGAGTAGACCAGGTCTCCCGGGTACCCATTGGACTCTATGGCAGTAGACCTGGGCTCCGATCTCAACTTCTTAAAAAAAAGAACGGGAGTAGACCTGTGCTCCGATCTGAACTTTTTTTAAAAAAAAAGAGAGTAGACCAGGACTCCCGGGTCCCCATTAAAATCTATAAGAGTAGACCTGGGCTCCGATCTCAACTTCTTTTTTTAAAAAAAACGGGTTGCTCTGGCCTCCATTTTACCTGCTAAAATACAAGAGTCGATCTGGCCTCGATTTTACCTATAAAAAAATGCAGTAGACCAGGCCTCCCGGGTCCCCATTGGACTCTATGGAAGTAGACATGGGCTCCGATCTCAACTTCTTAAAAAAAAAACAAAAAAAAAACCGGGAGTAGACCAGGCCTCCTGGGTCACCATTTGACTCTATGAGAGTAGACGTGGGCTCCGTTCTGAACCTTTTTTTAAAAAAAAGAGAGTAGACCAGGACTCCCGGTTCCCCATTAAAATCTAAAAGAGTAGACCTGGGTTCCGATCTCAACTTCTTTTTTTAAAAAAAACGGGTTGCTCTGGCCTCCATTTTACCTGCTAAAATACAAGAGTCGATCAGGCCTCCATTTTACCTATAAAAAAACGCAGTAGACCATGCCTCCCGGGTCCCCATTGGACTCTATGGCAGTAGACCTGGGCTCCGATCACAACTTCTTAAAAAAAAACAAAAAAACAACCGGGAGTAGACCAGGCCTCCTGGGTCCCCATTGGACTCAATGAGAGTAGACCTGGGCTCCGTTCTGAACTTTTAAAAAAAAACGGGAGTAGACCAGGCCCCCCGGGTCCCTATTGAAATCTGTAGGAGTAGACCTGGACTCCGTTCAGCACTTGGAAAAGAAAAAAAAAAGGGAGTTGATCTGGCCTCCATTTTACCTGCTAAAATACAAGAGTCGATCTGGCCAACATTTTACCTATAAAAAAACGCAGTAGACCAGGCCTCCTGGGTCCCCATTGGACTGTATGGTAGTAGACCTGGGCTGCGATCTCAACTTAAAAAACAACAACAACGGGAGTAGACCAGGACTCCCGGGTTCCGATTGATATCAATAGGAATAGATCTGGGCTCCGATCTGAACTTTTTTAAAAAAAAAGAGAGTAGACCAGGACTCCCGAGTCCCCATTAAAATCTATAAGAGTAGACCTGGGCTCCGATCTCAACTTCTTTAAAAAAAAAAAAAAAAACGGGAGTAGACCAGGCCTCCCGGGTCCCCATAGGACTCTATGAGAGTGGACCTGGCTCCTTTCTGAACTTCTTTAAAAAAAAAAAAAAAACGGGAGTAGACCAGGCCTCCTGGGCCCCCATTGGATTCTATAGGAGTAGACATGGGCTCTGATCTGAACTTCTTAAAAAAAAAAAAAAACGAGAGTAGACAAGGCCTCCCAGGTCCGCCTTCGTTTGTATAGGAGTAGACCTGGGCTCCGTTCAGCACTTGGAAAAGAAAAAAACAAAATGGGAGTAGATCTGGTCTCCATTTTAACTGCTAAAATACAAAAGTCGATCTGCCCTCCATCTTACCTATGAAAAAAACCTGCAGTAGACCAGCCCTCCCGGGTCCCCATTGGACTCTATTGGAGTAGACCTGGGCTCCGATCTGAACGGTAGACCAGGACTCCCGGGTTCCCATTGATATCAATAGGAATAGATCTGGGCTCCGATCTGAACTTCTTTTTTAAAAAAGAGAGTAGAGCAGGACTTTCGGGTCCCCATTAAAATCTATAAGAGTAGACCTGGGCTCCGATCTCAACTTATTTTTTTTTTAAAAACGGGTTGCTCTGGCCTCCATTTTACCAGCTAAAATACAAGAGTCGATCTTGCCTCCATTTTACCTATAAAAAAACGCAGTAGACCAGGCCTCTTGGGTCCCCATTGGACTCTATGGCAGTAGACCTGGGCTCCGATCTCAACTTCTTAAAAAAAAACAAAAAAAAAACAACCGGGAGTAAACCAGGCCTCCCGGGTCCCCATTGGACTCTATGAGAGTAGACCTGGGCTCCGTTCTGAACTTTAAAAAAAAACCGGGAGTAGACCAGGCCCCCCGGGTCCCTATTGAAATCTATAGGAGTAGACCTGGACTCCATTCAGCACTTGGAAAAGAAAAAAAAAAGGGAGTTGATCTGGCCTCCATTTTACCAGCTAAAATACAAGAGTCGATCTGGCCTCCATTTTACCTATAAAAAAACGCAGTAGACCAGGCCTCCCGGGTCCCCATTGGACTCTATGGCAGTAGACCTGGCTCCTTTCTGAACTTCTTTAAAAAAAAAAAAAAACGGGAGTAGACCAGGCCTCCTGGGCCCCCATTGGATTCTATAGGAGTAGACATGGGCTCTGATCTGAACTTCTTAAAAAAAAAAAAAAACGAGAGTAGACAAGGCCTCCCAGGTCCGCCTTCGTTTGTATAGGAGTAGACCTGGGCTCCGTTCAGCACTTGGAAAAGAAAAAAACAAAATGGGAGTAGATCTGGTCTCCATTTTAACTGCTAAAATACAAAAGTCGATCTGCCCTCCATCTTACCTATGAAAAAAACCTGCAGTAGACCAGCCCTCCCGGGTCCCCATTGGACTCTATTGGAGTAGACCTGGGCTCCGATCTGAACGGTAGACCAGGACTCCCGGGTTCCCATTGATATCAATAGGAATAGATCTGGGCTCCGATCTGAACTTCTTTTTTAAAAAAAGAGAGTAGACCAGGACTTTCGGGTCCCCATAGGACTCTATGAGAGTAGACCTGGGCTCCGATCTCAACTACTTTTTTTTAAAAAAAACGGGAGTAGACAAGGCCTCCCGGGTCCCCATTGGACTTTATGAGAGTAGACCTGGGCTCCGTTCTGAACTTTTTTTTTAAAAAAAGAGAGTAGACCAGGACTCCCGTGTCCCCATTAAAATCTATAAGAGTAGACCTGGGCTCCGATCTCAACTTCTTTTTTTAAAAAAAACGGGTTGCTCTGGCCTCCATTTTACCTGCTAAAATACAAGAGTCGATCTGGCCTCGATTTTACCTATAAAAAAATGCAGTAGACCAGGCCTCCCGGGTCCCCATTGGACTCTATGGAAGTAGACATGGGCTCCGATCTCAACTTCTTAAAAAAAAAAAAAAAAAAAAACCGGGAGTAGACCAGGCCTCCTGGGTCACCATTTGACTCTATGAGAGTAGACGTGGGCTCCGTTCTGAACCTTTTTTTAAAAAAAAGAGAGTAGACCAGGACTCCCGGTTCCCCATTAAAATCTAAAAGAGTAGACCTGGGTTCCGATCTCAACTTCTTTTTTTAAAAAAAACGGGTTGCTCTGGCCTCCATTTTACCTGCTAAAATACAAGAGTCGATCAGGCCTCCATTTTACCTATAAAAAAACGCAGTAGACCATGCCTCCCGGGTCCCCATTGGACTCTATGGCAGTAGACCTGGGCTCCGATCACAACTTCTTAAAAAAAAACAAAAAAATAACCGGGAGTAGACCAGGCCTCCTGGGTCCCCATTGGACTCAATGAGAGTAGACCTGGGCTCCGTTCTGAACTTTTAAAAAAAAACGGGAGTAGACCAGGCCCCCCGGGTCCCTATTGAAATCTGTAGGAGTAGACCTGGACTCCGTTCAGCACTTGGAAAAGAAAAAAAAAAGGGAGTTGATCTGGCCTCCATTTTACCTGCTAAAATACAAGAGTCGATCTGGCCAACATTTTACCTATAAAAAAACGCAGTAAACCAGGCCTCCTGGGTCCCCATTGGACTGTATGGTAGTAGACCTGGGCTGCGATCTCAACTTAAAAAACAACAACAACGGGAGTAGACCAGGACTCCCGGGTTCCGATTGATATCAATAGGAATAGATCTGGGCTCCGATCTGAACTTTTTTTTAAAAAAAGAGAGTAGACCAGGACTCCCGAGTCCCCATTAAAATCTATAAGAGTAGACCTGGGCTCCGATCTCAACTTCTTTAAAAAAAAAAAAAAAAACGGGAGTAGACCAGGCCTCCCGGGTCCCCATAGGACTCTATGAGAGTGGACCTGGCTCCTTTCTGAACTTCTTTAAAAAAAAAAAAAAAACGGGAGTAGACCAGGCCTCCTGGGCCCCCATTGGATTCTATAGGAGTAGACATGGGCTCTGATCTGAACTTCTTAAAAAAAAAAAAAAACGAGAGTAGACAAGGCCTCCCAGGTCCGCCTTCGTTTGTATAGGAGTAGACCTGGGCTCCGTTCAGCACTTGGAAAAGAAAAAAACAAAATGGGAGTAGATCTGGTCTCCATTTTAACTGCTAAAATACAAAAGTCGATCTGCCCTCCATCTTACCTATGAAAAAAACCTGCAGTAGACCAGCCCTCCCGGGTCCCCATTGGACTCTATTGGAGTAGACCTGGGCTCCGATCTGAACGGTAGACCAGGACTCCCGGGTTCCCATTGATATCAATAGGAATAGATCTGGGCTCCGATCTGAACTTCTTTTTTAAAAAAGAGAGTAGAGCAGGACTTTCGGGTCCCCATTAAAATCTATAAGAGTAGACCTGGGCTCCGATCTCAACTTATTTTTTTTTTAAAAACGGGTTGCTCTGGCCTCCATTTTACCAGCTAAAATACAAGAGTCGATCTTGCCTCCATTTTACCTATAAAAAAACGCAGTAGACCAGGCCTCTTGGGTCCCCATTGGACTCTATGGCAGTAGACCTGGGCTCCGATCTCAACTTCTTAAAAAAAAACAAAAAAAAAACAACCGGGAGTAAACCAGGCCTCCCGGGTCCCCATTGGACTCTATGAGAGTAGACCTGGGCTCCGTTCTGAACTTTAAAAAAAAACCGGGAGTAGACCAGGCCCCCCGGGTCCCTATTGAAATCTATAGGAGTAGACCTGGACTCCATTCAGCACTTGGAAAAGAAAAAAAAAAGGGAGTTGATCTGGCCTCCATTTTACCAGCTAAAATACAAGAGTCGATCTGGCCTCCATTTTACCTATAAAAAAACGCAGTAGACCAGGCCTCCCGGGTCCCCATTGGACTCTATGGCAGTAGACCTGGCTCCTTTCTGAACTTCTTTAAAAAAAAAAAAAAACGGGAGTAGACCAGGCCTCCTGGGCCCCCATTGGATTCTATAGGAGTAGACATGGGCTCTGATCTGAACTTCTTAAAAAAAAAAAAAAACGAGAGTAGACAAGGCCTCCCAGGTCCGCCTTCGTTTGTATAGGAGTAGACCTGGGCTCCGTTCAGCACTTGGAAAAGAAAAAAACAAAATGGGAGTAGATCTGGTCTCCATTTTAACTGCTAAAATACAAAAGTCGATCTGCCCTCCATCTTACCTATGAAAAAAACCTGCAGTAGACCAGCCCTCCCGGGTCCCCATTGGACTCTATTGGAGTAGACCTGGGCTCCGATCTGAACGGTAGACCAGGACTCCCGGGTTCCCATTGATATCAATAGGAATAGATCTGGGCTCCGATCTGAACTTCTTTTTTAAAAAAAGAGAGTAGACCAGGACTTTCGGGTCCCCATAGGACTCTATGAGAGTAGACCTGGGCTCCGATCTCAACTACTTTTTTTAAAAAAAAACGGGAGTAGACAAGGCCTCCCGGGTCCCCATTGGACTTTATGAGAGTAGACCTGGGCTCCGTTCTGAACTTTTTTTTTAAAAAAAGAGAGTAGACCAGGACTCCCGTGTCCCCATTAAAATCTATAAGAGTAGACCTGGGCTCCGATCTCAACTTCTTTTTTTTAAAAAAACGGGTTGCTCTGGCCTCCATTTTACCAGCTAAAATACAAGAGTCGATCTGGCCTCCATTTTACCTATAAAAAAACGCAGTAGACCAGGCCTCCCGGGTCCCCATTGGACTCTATGGCAGTAGATCTGGGCTCCAATCTCAACTTCTTAAAAAAAAAACAAAAACAACAGGAGTAGACCAGGCCTCCCGGGTCCCCATAGGACTCTATGAGAGTAGACCTGGGCTCCGATCTCAACTTCTTTTTTTTAAAAAAACGGGAGTAGATAAGGCCTCCGGGGTCCGCATTGGTCTGTATAGGAGTAGACTTGGGCTCCGTTCTGAACTCCTTTTTTTAAAAAGGGAGTAGACCAGGCCTCCCGGGTCCCCATAGGACTCTATGGCAGTAGACCTGGGCTCCGATCTCAACTTCTTAAAAAAAAAAAAAACGGGAGTAGACCAGGACTCCCGGGTTCCCATTGATATCAATAGGAATAGATCTGGGCTCCGATCTGAACTTTTTTTTTAAAAAAAGAGAGTAGACCAGGACTCCCGGGTCCCCATTAAAATCTTTAAGAGTAGACCTGGGTTCCGATCTCAACTTTTTTTTTTTTTTAAAAAGGGAGTAGACCAGGCCTCCGGGGTCCGCATTGGACTCTATGCGAGTAGACCTGTGCTCCGATCTGAACTTCTTTAAAAAAAAACAAAAAAACAACCGGGAGTAGACCAGGACTCCTGGGTTCCCATTGATATCAATAGGAATAGATCTGGGCTCCGATCTGAACTTTTTTTTAAAAAAAAAGAGAGTAGACCAGGACTCCCGGGTCCCCATTAAAATCTTTAAGAGTAGACCTGGGTTCCAATCTCAACTTCTTTTTTTTAAAAAAAGGGAGTAGTCCAGGCCTCCTGGGTCCCCATAGGACTCTATGAGAGTAGACCTGGGCTCCGATCTCAACTACTTTTTAAAAAAAAAAACGGGAGTAGACAAGGCCTCCGGGGTCCGCATTGGACTCTATGCGAGTAGACCTGTGCTCCAATTTGAACTTCTTTAAAAAAAAACAAAAAAAAAACCGGGAGTAGACCAGGCCACCCGGGTCCCCATTGATATCAATAGGAATAGATCTAAGCTCCGATCTGAACTTTTTTTTGAAAAAAGAGAGTAGACCAGGACTCCCGGGTCCCCATTAAAATCTATAAGAGTAGACCTGGGCTCCGATCTCAACTTCTTTTTTTTTAAAAAAAATGGGAGTAGACCAGGCCTCCCGGGTCCCCATAGGACTCTATGAGAGTAGACCTGGCTCCTTTCTGAACTTCTTTAAAAAAAAACAAAAATGGGAGTAGACCAGGCCTCCTGGGCCCCCATTGGATTCTATAGGAGTAGACCTGGGCTCTGATCTGAACTTCTTAAAAAAAAAAAAAAACGAGCGTAGACAAGGCCTCCCGGGTCCGCATTTGTTTGTATAGGAGTAGACCTGGGCTCCGTTCAGCACTTGGAAAAGAAAAAAACAAAATGGGAGTAGATCTGGCCTCCATTTTACCTGCTAAAATACAAAAGTCGATCTGTCCTCCATTTTACCTATGAAAAAAACCTGCAGTAGACCAGCCCTCCCGGGTCCCCATTGGACTCTATTGGAGTAGACCTGGGCTCCGATCTGAACGGTAGACCAGGACTCCCGGGTTCCCATTGATATCAATAGGAATAGATCTGGGCTCCGATCTGAACTTCTTTTTTAAAAAAAGAGAGTAGACCAGGACTTTCGGGTCCCCATAGGACTCTATGAGAGTAGACCTGGGCTCCGATCTCAACTACTTTTTTTTAAAAAAAACGGGAGTAGACAAGGCCTCCCGGGTCCCCATTGGACTTTATGAGAGTAGACCTGGGCTCCGTTCTGAACTTTTTTTTTAAAAAAAGAGAGTAGACCAGGACTCCCGTGTCCCCATTAAAATCTATAAGAGTAGACCTGGGCTCCGATCTCAACTTCTTTTTTTTAAAAAAACGGGTTGCTCTGGCCTCCATTTTACCAGCTAAAATACAAGAGTCGATCTGGCCTCCATTTTACCTATAAAAAAACGCAGTAGACCAGGCCTCCCGGGTCCCCATTGGACTCTATGGCAGTAGATCTGGGCTCCAATCTCAACTTCTTAAAAAAAAAACAAAAACAACAGGAGTAGACCAGGCCTCCCGGGTCCCCATAGGACTCTATGAGAGTAGACCTGGGCTCCGATCTCAACTTCTTTTTTTTAAAAAAACGGGAGTAGATAAGGCCTCCGGGGTCCGCATTGGTCTGTATAGGAGTAGACTTGGGCTCCGTTCTGAACTCCTTTTTTTAAAAAGGGAGTAGACCAGGCCTCCCGGGTCCCCATAGGACTCTATGGCAGTAGACCTGGGCTCCGATCTCAACTTCTTAAAAAAAAAAAAAACGGGAGTAGACCAGGACTCCCGGGTTCCCATTGATATCAATAGGAATAGATCTGGGCTCCGATCTGAACTTTTTTTTTAAAAAAAGAGAGTAGACCAGGACTCCCGGGTCCCCATTAAAATCTTTAAGAGTAGACCTGGGTTCCGATCTCAACTTTTTTTTTTTTTTAAAAAGGGAGTAGACCAGGCCTCCGGGGTCCGCATTGGACTCTATGCGAGTAGACCTGTGCTCCGATCTGAACTTCTTTAAAAAAAAACAAAAAAACAACCGGGAGTAGACCAGGACTCCTGGGTTCCCATTGATATCAATAGGAATAGATCTGGGCTCCGATCTGAACTTTTTTTTAAAAAAAAAGAGAGTAGACCAGGACTCCCGGGTCCCCATTAAAATCTTTAAGAGTAGACCTGGGTTCCAATCTCAACTTCTTTTTTTTAAAAAAAGGGAGTAGTCCAGGCCTCCTGGGTCCCCATAGGACTCTATGAGAGTAGACCTGGGCTCCGATCTCAACTACTTTTTAAAAAAAAAAACGGGAGTAGACAAGGCCTCCGGGGTCCGCATTGGACTCTATGCGAGTAGACCTGTGCTCCAATTTGAACTTCTTTAAAAAAAAACAAAAAAAAAACCGGGAGTAGACCAGGCCACCCGGGTCCCCATTGATATCAATAGGAATAGATCTAAGCTCCGATCTGAACTTTTTTTTGAAAAAAGAGAGTAGACCAGGACTCCCGGGTCCCCATTAAAATCTATAAGAGTAGACCTGGGCTCCGATCTCAACTTCTTTTTTTTAAAAAAAAATGGGAGTAGACCAGGCCTCCCGGGTCCCCATAGGACTCTATGAGAGTAGACCTGGCTCCTTTCTGAACTTCTTTAAAAAAAAACAAAAATGGGAGTAGACCAGGCCTCCTGGGCCCCCATTGGATTCTATAGGAGTAGACCTGGGCTCTGATCTGAACTTCTTAAAAAAAAAAAAAAACGAGCGTAGACAAGGCCTCCCGGGTCCGCATTTGTTTGTATAGGAGTAGACCTGGGCTCCGTTCAGCACTTGGAAAAGAAAAAAACAAAATGGGAGTAGATCTGGCCTCCATTTTACCTGCTAAAATACAAAAGTCGATCTGTCCTCCATTTTACCTATGAAAAAAACCTGCAGTAGACCAGCACTCCCGGGTCCCCATTGGACTCTATTGGAGTAGACCTGGGCTCCGATCTGAACGGTAGACCAGGACTCCCGGGTTCCCATTGATATCAATAGGAATAGATCTGGGCTCCGATCTCAACTTCTTTTTTTAAAAAAACGGGAGTAGACCAGGCCTCCCGGGTACCCATTGGACTCTATGGCCTGCGCTCTGATCTCAACTTCTTAAAAAAAAGAACGGGAGTAGACCTGGGCTCCGATCTGAACTTTTTTTTTTAAAAAGAGAGTAGACCAGGACTCCCGGGTCCCCATTAAAATCTATAAGAGTAGACCTGGGCTCCGATCTCAACTTTTTTTTTTAAAAAAAAAACGGGTTGCTCTGGCCTCCATTTTACCTGCTAAAATACAAGAGTCGATCTGGCCTCCATTTTACCTATAAAAAAACGCAGTAGACCAGGCCTCCCGGGTCCCCATTGGACTCTATGAGAGTAGACCTGGGCTCCGTTCTGAACTTTTAAATAAAACCGGGAGTAGACCAGGCCCTTCGGGTCCCTATTGAAATCTATAGGAGTAGACCTGGACTCAGTTCAGCTCTTGGAAAAGAAAAAAAAAACGGGAGTTGAACTGGCCTCCATTTTACCTGCTAAAATACAAGAGTCGATCTGGCCTCCATTTTACCTATAAAAAAACGCAGTAGACCAGGCCTCCGGCGTCCCCATTGGACTCTATGGCAGTAGATCTGGGCTCCGATCTAAACTTATTAAAAAAAAAAAAAAAAAAACAGGAGTAGAGCAGGCCTCCCGGGTCCCCATAGGACTCTATGAGAGTAGACCTGGGCTCCGATCTCAACTCTTTTTTTAAAAAAAAACGGGAGTAGACAAGGCCTCTGGGGTCCGCATTGGTCTGTATTGGAGTAGACTTGGGCTCCGTTCTGAACTCCTTTTTTAAAAAAGGGAGTAGACCAGGCCTCCCGGGTCCCCATAGGACTCTATGGCAGTAGACCTGGGCTCCGATCTCAACTTCTTAAAAAAAAAAACAACGGGAGTAGACCAGGACTCCCGGGTTCCCATTGATATCAATAGGAATAGATCTGGGCTCCGATCTGAACTTTTTTTTTAAAAAAGAGAGTAGACCAGGACTCCCGGGTCCCCATTAAAATCTGTAAGAGTAGATCTGGGCTCCGATCTCAACTTCTTTTTTTTAAAAAAAGGGAGTAGAGAAGGCCTCCCGGGTCCCCATAGGACTCTATGAGAGTAGACCTGGGCTCCGATCTCAACTCCTTTTTTTAAAAAAAACGGGAGTAGACAAGGCCTCCGGGGTCCGCATTGGACTCTATGCGAGTAGACCTGTGCTCCAATCTGAACTTCTTTAAAAAAAAAAAAAAAAAAAAACCGGGAGTAGACCAGGCCTCCCGGGTCCCCATTGGACTCTATGAGAGTAGACCTGGGCTCCGTTCTGAACTTTTAAAAAAAACCGGGAGTAGACCAGGCCCCCCTGGTCCCTATTGAAATCTATAGGAGTAGACCTGGACTCCGTTCAGCACTTGAAAAAAAAAAAAAAGGGAGTTGATCTGGCCTCCATTTTACCTGCTAAAATACAAGAGTCGATCTGGCCTCCATTTTACCTATAAAAAAACGCAGTAGACCAGGCCTGCCGGGTCCCCATTGGACTCAATGGCAGTAGATCTGGGCTCCGATCTCAACTTCTTAAAAAAAACAACAACGGGAGTAGACCAGGCCTCCCGGGTCCCCATAGGACTCTATGATAGTAAACCTGGGCTCCGATCTCAACTTCTTTTTTTAAAAAAAAGGGAGTAGACCAGGCCTCCCGGGTCCCCATAGGACTTTATGAGAGTAGATCTGGGCTCCGATCTCAACTTCTTTTTTTTAAAAAACGGGAGTAGACCAGGCCTCCCGGGTACCCATTGGACTCTAAGGCAGTAGACCTGGGCTCCGATCTCAACTTCTAAAAAAAAAAAACGGGAGTTGACCTGGGCTCCGATCTGAACTTTTTTTAAAAAAAAGAGAGTAGACCAGGACTCCCGGGTCCCTATTGGACTCTATGGCAGTAGACCTGGGCTCCGATCTCAACCTCTTAAAAAAAAACAAAAAAACAACCGGGAGTAGACCAGGCCTCCCGGGTCCCCATTGGACTCTATGAGAGTAGACCTGGGCTCCGTTCTGAACTTTTTTTTTTAAAAAAGAGAGTAGACCAGGACTCCTGGGTCCCCATTAAAATCTACAAGAGTAGACCTGGGCTCCGATCTCAACTTCTTTTTTTAAAAAAAAACGGGTTGCTCTGGCCTCCATTTTACCTGCTAAAATACAAGAGTCGATCTGGCCTCCATTTTACCTATAAAAAAATGCAGTAGACCAGGCCTCCCGGGTCCCCATTGGACTCTATGGCAGTAGACCTGGGCTCCGATCTCAACTTCTTAAAAAAAAACAAAAAAAAAACTGGGAGTAGACCAGGCCTCCCGGGTCCCCATTGGACTCTATGAGAGTAGACCTGGGCTCCGTTCTGAACTTTTAAAAAAAACCGGAAGTAGACCAGGCCCCCCGGGTCCCTATTGAAATCTATAGGAGTAGACCTGGACTCCGTTCAGCACTTGGAAAAGAAAAAAAAAAGGGAGTTGATCTGGCCTCCATTTTACCAGCTAAAATACAAGAGTCGATCTGGCCTCCATTTTACCTATAAAAAAACGCAGTAGACCAGGCCTCCCGGGTCCCCATTGGACTCTATGGCAGTAGACCTGGGCTCCGATCTCAACTTCTTAAAAAAAAAAACAATGGGAGTAGACCAGGTTTCCCGGGTTCCCATTGATATCAATAGGAATAGATCTGGGCTCCGATCTGAACTTTTTTTTTAAAAAAAAAAAGATAGTAGACCAGGACTCCCGGGTCCCCATTACAATCTATAAGAGTAGACCTGGGCTCCGATCTCAACTTCTTTTTTTAAAAAAAAACGGGAGTAGACCAGGCCTCCCGGGTCCCCATAGGACTCTGAGTAGACCGGGGCTCCGATCTCAACTTCTTTTTTTAAAAAAAACGGGAGTAGACAAGGCCTCCGGGGTCCGCATTGGTCTTTATAGGAGTAGACCTGGGCTCCGTTCTGAACTTTATTAAAAAAACAAAGGGAGTAGACCAGGCCTCCCGGGTCCACATTGGTCTGTATAGGAGTAGACCTGGGCTCCGTTCTGAACTTTTCTCTTAAAAAAGGGAGTAGACCAGGCCTCCCGGGTTCCTATTGGACTCTATGCGAGTAGACCTGTGCTCCGATCTGAACTTCTTTAAAAAAAAACAAAAAAACAACCTGGAGTAGACCAGGCCCCCTGGTCCCTTTTGAAATCTATAGGAGTAGACCTGGACTCCGTTCAGCACTTGGAAAAGAAAAATAAACGGGAGTTGATCTGGCCTCCATTTTACCTGCTAAAATACAAGAGTCGATCTGGCCTCCATTTTACCTATAAAAAAACGCAGTAGACCAGGCCTCCCGGGTCCCCATTGGACTCTATGGCAGTAGACCTGGGCTGCGATCTCAACTTCTTAAAAAAAACAAACAACGGGAGTAGACCAGGACTCCCTGGTTCCCATTAAAATCTATAAGAGTAGATCTGGGCTCCGATCTCAACTTCTTTTAAAAAAAAAAACGGGAGTAGACCAGGCCTCCCGGGTCCCCATAGGACTCTATGAGAGTAGATCTGGCTCCTTTCTGAACTTCTTTAAAAAAAAACAAAAACGGGAGTAGACCAGGCCTCCTGGGCCCCCTTTGGATTCTATAGGAGTAGACCTGGGCTCTGACCTGAACTTCTTAAAAAAAAAAAAAAACGGGCTCCGTTCAGCACTTGGAAAAGAAAAATACAAAATGGGAGTAGATCTGGCCTCCATTTTACCTGCTAAAATACAAAAGTCGATCTGCCCTCCATTTTACCTATGAAAAAAACCTGCAGTAGACCAGCCCTACTGGGTCCCCATTGGACTCTATTGGAGTAGACCTGGGCTCCGATCTGAACGGTAGACCAGGACTCCCGGGTTCCCATTGATATCAATAGGAATTGATCTGGGCTCCGATCTGAACTTTTTTTTAAAAAAAGAGAGTAGACCAGGACTCCCGGGTCCCCATTAAAATCTATGAGAGTCGACCTGGGCTCCGATCTCAACTTCTTTTTTTAAAAAAAACGGGAGTAGACCAGGCCTCCCGGGTACCCATTGGACTCTATGGCAGTAGACCTGGGCTCCGATCTCAACCTCTTAAAAAAAAGAACGGGAGTAGACCTGGGCTCCGATCTGAACTTTTTTTTAAAAAAAAAGAGTAGACCAGGACTCCCGGGTCCCCATTAAAATCTATAAGAGTAGACCTGGGCTCCGATCTCAACTTCTTTTTTTTAAAAAAACGGGTTGCTCTGGCCTCCATTTTACCTGCTAAAATACAAGAGTCGATCTGGCCTCCATTTTACCTATAAAAAAACGCAGTAGACCAGGCCTCCCGGGTCCCCATTGGACTCTATGGCAGTAGACCTGGGCTCCGATCTCAACTTCTTAAAAAAAAAAACAATGGGAGTAGACCAGGTTTCCCGGGTTCCCATTGATATCAATAGGAATAGATCTGGGCTCCGATCTGAACTTTTTTTAAAAAAAAAAAAAGATAGTAGACCAGGACTCCCGGGTCCCCATTACAATCTATAAGAGTAGACCTGGGCTCCGATCTCAACTTCTTTTTTTTAAAAAAAACGGGAGTAGACCAGGCCTCCCGGGTCCCCATAGGACTCTGAGTAGACCGGGGCTCCGATCTCAACTTCTTTTTTTAAAAAAAACGGGAGTAGACAAGGCCTCCGGGGTCCGCATTGGTCTTTATAGGAGTAGACCTGGGCTCCGTTCTGAACTTTATTAAAAAAACAAAGGGAGTAGACCAGGCCTCCCGGGTCCACATTGGTCTGTATAGGAGTAGACCTGGGCTCCGTTCTGAACTTTTCTCTTAAAAAAGGGAGTAGACCAGGCCTCCCGGGTTCCTATTGGACTCTATGCGAGTAGACCTGTGCTCCGATCTGAACTTCTTTAAAAAAAAACAAAAAAACAACCTGGAGTAGACCAGGCCCCCTGGTCCCTTTTGAAATCTATAGGAGTAGACCTGGACTCCGTTCAGCACTTGGAAAAGAAAAATAAACGGGAGTTGATCTGGCCTCCATTTTACCTGCTAAAATACAAGAGTCGATCTGGCCTCCATTTTACCTATAAAAAAACGCAGTAGACCAGGCCTCCCGGGTCCCCATTGGACTCTATGGCAGTAGACCTGGGCTGCGATCTCAACTTCTTAAAAAAAACAAACAACGGGAGTAGACCAGGACTCCCTGGTTCCCATTAAAATCTATAAGAGTAGATCTGGGCTCCGATCTCAACTTCTTTTTAAAAAAAAAACGGGAGTAGACCAGGCCTCCCGGGTCCCCATAGGACTCTATGAGAGTAGATCTGGCTCCTTTCTGAACTTCTTTAAAAAAAAACAAAAACGGGAGTAGACCAGGCCTCCTGGGCCCCCTTTGGATTCTATAGGAGTAGACCTGGGCTCTGACCTGAACTTCTTAAAAAAAAAAAACAACGGGCTCCGTTCAGCACTTGGAAAAGAAAAATACAAAATGGGAGTAGATCTGGCCTCCATTTTACCTGCTAAAATACAAAAGTCGATCTGCCCTCCATTTTACCTATGAAAAAAACCTGCAGTAGACCAGCCCTACTGGGTCCCCATTGGACTCTATTGGAGTAGACCTGGGCTCCGATCTGAACGGTAGACCAGGACTCCCGGGTTCCCATTGATATCAATAGGAATTGATCTGGGCTCCGATCTGAACTTTTTTTTAAAAAAAGAGAGTAGACCAGGACTCCCGGGTCCCCATTAAAATCTATGAGAGTCGACCTGGGCTCCGATCTCAACTTCTTTTTTTAAAAAAAACGGGAGTAGACCAGGCCTCCCGGGTACCCATTGGACTCTATGGCAGTAGACCTGGGCTCCGATCTCAACCTCTTAAAAAAAAGAACGGGAGTAGACCTGGGCTCCGATCTGAACTTTTTTTTTTAAAAAAAGAGTAGACCAGGACTCCCGGGTCCCCATTAAAATCTATAAGAGTAGACCTGGGCTCCGATCTCAACTTCTTTTTTTTAAAAAAACGGGTTGCTCTGGCCTCCATTTTACCTGCTAAAATACAAGAGTCGATCTGGCCTCCATTTTACCTATAAAAAAACGCAGTAGACCAGGCCTCCCGGGTCCCCATTGGACTCTATGGCAGTAGACCTGGGCTCCGATCTCAACTTCTTAAAAAAAAACAAAAAAAAAACCGGGAGTAGACCAGGCCTCCCGGGTCCCCATTGGACTCTATGAAAGTAGTCCTGGGCTCCGTTCTGAACTTTTAAAAAAAACCAGGAGTAGACCAGGCCCCCTGGGTCCCTATTGAAATCTATAGGAGTAGACCTGGACTCCGTTCAGCACTTGGAAAAGAAAAAAAAAAAGGGAGTCGATCTGGCCTCCATTTTACCTATAAAAAAATGCAGTAGACCAGGCCTCCCGGGTCCCCATTGGACTCTATGGCAGTAGATCTGGGCTCCGATCTCAACTTCTTAAAAAAAAAAAACAACGGGAGTAGACCAGCACTCCCGGGTCCCCATTGGACTCTATTGGAGTAGACCTGGGCTCCGATCTGAACAGTAGACCAGGACTCCCGAGTTCCCATTGATATCAATAGGAATAGATCTGGGCTCCGATCTGAATTTTTTTTTAAAAAAAGAGAGTAGACCAGGACTCCCGGGTCCCCATTAAAATCTATAAGAGTAGACCTGGGCTCCGATCTCAACTTCTTTTTTAAAAAAAACGGGAGTAGACCAGGCCTCCCGGGTACCCATTGGACTCTATGGCCTGGGCTCTGATCTCAACTTCTTAAAAAAAAGAACGGGAGTAGACCTGGGCTCCGATCTGAACTTTTTTTTAAAAAAAGAGAGTAGACCAGGACTCCCGGGTCCCCATTAAAATCTATAAGAGTAGACCTGGGCTCCGATCTCAACTTCTTTTTTTAAAAAAAACGGGTTGCTCTGGCCTCCATTTTACCTGCTAAAAAACAAGAGTCGATCTGGCCTCCATTTTACCTATAAAAAAACGCAGTAGACCAGGCCTCCCGGGTCCCCATTGTACTCTATGGCAGTAGACCTGGGCTCCGATCTCAACTTCTTAAAAAAAAAACAAAAAAACAACCGGGAGTGGACCAGGCCTCCCGGGTCCCCAATGGACTCTATGAGAGTAGACCTGGGCTCCGTTCTGAACTTTTAAATAAAACCGGGAGTAGACCAGGCCCTTCGGGTCCCTATTGAAATCTATAGGAGTAGACCTGTACTCAGTTCAGCACTTGGAAAAGAAAAAAAAAACGGGAGTTGAACTGGCCTCCATTTTACCTGCTAAAATACAAGAGTCGATCTGGCCTCCATTTTACCTATAAAAAAACGCAGTAGACCAGGCCTCCGGCGTCCCCATTGGACTCTATGGCATTAGATCTGGGCTCCAATCTCAACTTATTAAAAAAAAAAAAAAAAAAAAAAACAGGAGTAGAGCAGGCCTCCCGGGTCCCTATAGGACTCTATGAGAGTAGACCTGGGCCCCGTTCTCAACTTTTTTTAAAAAAAAAAAATGGGTGTAGACAAGGCCTCCGGGGTCCGCATTGGTCTGTATAGGAGTAGACTTGGGCTCCGTTCTGAACTCCTTTTTTTAAAAAGGGAGTAGACCAGGCCTCCCGGGTCCCCATAGGACTCTATGGCAGTAGACCTGGGCTCCGATCTCAACTTCTTAAAAAAAAAAACAACGGGAGTAGTCCAGGACTTTCGGGTTCCCATTGATATCAATAGGAATAGATCTGGGCTCCGATCTGAACTTTTTTTTAAAAAAAGAGAGTAGACCAGGACTCCCGGGTCCCCATTAAAATCTATAAGAGTAGACCTGGGATCTGATCTCAACTTCTTTTTTTTAAAAAAAAGGGAGTAGACCAGGCCTCCCGGGTCCCCAAAGGACTCTATGAGAGTAGACCTGGGCTCCGATCTCAACTACTTTTTTTAAAAAAAACGGGAGTAGACAAGGCCTCCGGGGTCCGCATTGGATTCTATGCGAGTAGACCTGTGCTCCAATCTGAACTTCTTTAAAAAAAAAACAAAAAAAAACCCGGGAGTAGACCAGGCCTCCCGGGTCCCCATTGGACTCTATGAGAGTAGACCTGGGCTCCGTTCAGAACTTTTAAAAAAAACCGGGAGTAGACCAGGCCCCCCGGGTCCCTATTGAAATCTATAGGAGTAGACCTGGACTCCGTTCAGCACTTGGAAAAGAAAAAAAAAGGGAGTTGATCTGGCCTCCATTTTACCTGCTAAAATACAAGAGTCGATCTGGCCTCCATTTTACCTATAAAAAAACGCAGTAGACCAGGCCTCCCGGGTCCCCATTGGACTCTATGGCAGTAGATCTGGGCTCCGATCTCAACTTCTTAAAAAAAAAGAACAACGGGAGTAGACCAGGACTCCCGGGTCCTCATTGATATCAATAGGAATAGATCTAAGCTCCGATCTGAACTTTTTTTTTTAAAAAAGAGAGTAGACCAGGACTCCCGGGTCCCCATTAAAATCTATAAGAGTAGACCTGGGCTCCGATCTCAACTTCTTTTTTTAAAAAAAATGGGAGTAGTCCAGGCCTCCCGGGTCCCCATAGGACTCTATGAGAGTAGACCTGGCTCCTTTCTGAACTTCTTTAAAAAAAAAAAAAAAAACGGGAGTAGACCAGGCCTCCTGGGCCCCCATTGGATTCTATAGGAGTAGACCTGGGCTCTGATTTGAACTTCTTAAAAAAAAAAAAATGAGAGTAGACAAGGCCTCCCGGGTCCGCATTCGTTTGTATAGGAGTAGACCTGGGCTCTGTTCAGCACTTGGAAAAGAAAAAAACAAAATGGGAGTAGATCTGGCCTCCATTTTACCTGCTAAAATAGAAAAGTCGATCTGCCCTCCATTTTACCTATGAAAAAAACCTGCAGTAGACCAGCCCTCCCGGGTCCCCATTGGACTCTATTGGAGTAGACCTGGGCTCCGATCTGAACGGTAGACCAGGACTCCCGGGTTCCCATTGATATCAATAGGAATAGATCAGGGCTCCGATCTGAACTTTTTTTTAAAAAAAGAGAGTAGACCAGGACTCCCGGGTCCCCATTAAAATCTATAAGAGTAGACCTGGGCTCCGATCTCAACTTCTAAAAAAAAAAAACGGGAGTAGACCTGGGCTCCGATCTGAACTTTTTTTTAAAAAAAAGAGTAGACCAGGACTCCCGGGTCCCCATTGGACTCTATGGCAGTAGACCTGGGCTCCGATCTCAACTTCTTAAAAAACAACAAAAAAACAACCGGCTGTAGACCAGGCCTCCCGGGTCCCCATTGGACTCTATGAAAGTAGACCTGGGCTCCGATCTCAACTTCTTTTTTTTTAAAAAAACGGGTTGCTCTGGCCTCCATTTTACCTGCTAAAATACAAGAGTCGATCTGGCCTCCATTTTACCTATAAAAAAATGCAGTAGACCAGGCCTCCCGGGTCCCCATTGGACTCTATGGCAGTAGACCTGGCCTCCGATCTCAACTTCTTAAAAAAAAACAAAAAAAAACCTGGGAGTAGACCAGGCCTCCCGGGTCCCCATTGGACTCTATGAGAGTAGACCTGGGTTCCGTTCTGAACTTTTAAAAAAAACCGGAAGTAGACCAGGCCCCCTGGGTCCCTATTGAAATCTATAGGAGTAGACCTGGACTCCGTTCAGCACTTGGAAAAGAAAAAAAAAAAAGGAGTTGATCTGGCCTCCATTTTACCAGCTAAAATACAAGAGTCGATCTGGCCTCCATTTTACCTATAAAAAAACGCAGTAGACCAGGCCTCCCGGGTCCCCATTGGACTCTATGGCAGTAGCCCTGGGCTCCGATATCAACTTCTTAAAAAAAAATACAACGGGAGTAGACCAGGACTCCCGGGTTCCCATTGATATCAATAGGAATAGATCTGGGCTCCGATCTGAACTTTTTTTTAAAAAAAGAGAGTACACCAGGACTCCCGGGTCCCCATTAAAATCTATAAGAGAAGACCTGGGCTCCGATCTCAACTTCTTTTTTTTAAAAAAACGGGAGTAGACCAGGCCTCCCGGGTCCCCATTGGACTCTATGCGAGTAGACCTGTGCTCCGATCTGAACTTCTTTAAAAAAAACAAAAAAACAACCGGGAGTAGACTAGGCCCCCCGGGTCCCTATTGAAATCTATAGGAGTAGACCTGGACTCCGTTCAGCACTTGGAAAAGAAAAAAAAATGGGAGTTGATCTGGCCTGCATTTTACCTGCTAAAATACAAGAGTCTATCTGGCCTCCATTTTACCTCTAAAAAAACGCTGTAGACCAGGCCTCCCGGGTCCCCATTGGACTCTATGGCATTAGATCTGGGCTCCGATCTAAACTTCTTAAAAAAACAACAAGAGGAGTAGACCAGGCGTACCGGGTCCTCATAGGACTCTATGAGAGTAGACATGGGCTCCGATCTCAACTTCTTTTTTTAAAAAAATTGGGAGTAGACAAGGCCTCCGGGGTCCACATTCATCTGTATAGGAGTAGACCTGGGCTCCGTTCTGACCTTTTTTCTTTAAAAAGGGAGTAGACCAGGCCTCCCGGGTCCCCTTTGGACTCTATGCGAGTAGACCTTTGGTCCGATCTGAACTTCTTTAAAAAAAAACAAAAAAACAACCGGGAGTAGACCAGGCCTCCCGGGTCCCCATTGGACTCTATGAGAGTAGACCTGGGCTCCGTTCTGAACTTTTAAAAAAAACCGGGAGTAGACCAGGCCCCCCGGGTCCGTATTGAAATCTATAGGAGTAGACCTGGACTCCGTTCAGCACTTGGAAAAGAAAAAAAAAAAGGGAGTTGATCTGGCTTCCATTTTACCTGCTAAAATACAAGAGTTGATCTGGCCTCCATTTTACCTATAAAAAAACGCAGTAGACCAGGCCTCCCGGGTCCCCATTGGACTCTATGGCAGTAGATCTGGGCTCCGATCTCAACTTCTTAAAAAAAAAAAACAACAGGAGTAGACCAGGCCTCCCGGGTCCCCATAGGACTCTATGAGAGTAGACCTGGGCTCCGATCTCAACTTCGTTTTTTTAAAAAAACGGGAGTAGACAAGGCCTCCGGGGTCCACATTGTTCTGCATAGGAGTAGACCTGGGCTCTGTTCTGAACTTTTTTCTTAAAAAAGGGAGTAGACCAGGCCTCCCGGGTCCCCATTGGACTCTATGCGAGTAGACATGTGCTCCGATCTGAACTTCTTTAAAAAGAAACAAAAAAACAACCGGGAGTAGACCAGGCCCCCCGGGTCCCTATTGAAATCTATAGGAGTAAACCTGGACTCCGTTCAGCACTTGGAAAAGAAAAAAAAAAACGGGAGTTGATCTGGCCTCCATTTTACCTGCTAAAATACAAGAGTCTATCTGGCCTCCATTTTACCTCTAAAAATACGCAGTAGACCAGGCCTCCCGGGTCCCCATTGGACTCTATGGTAGTAGATCTGGGCTCCGATCTCAACTTCTTAAAAAAAAAACAACAGGAGTAGACCAGGCGTCCCAGGTCCCCATAGGACTCTATGAGAGTAGACCTGGGCTCCGATCTTAACTTCTTTTTTAAAAAAAAAACGGGAGTAGACAAGGCCTCCGGGGTCCACATTGGTCTGTATAGGAGTAGACCTGGGCTCCGTTCTGAACTTTTTTCTTTAAAAAGGGAGTAGACCAGGCCTCCCGGGTCCCCATTGGACACTATGGCAGTAGCTCTGGGCTCCGATATCAACTTCTTAAAAAAAAATACAACGGGAGTAGACCAGGACTCCCGGGTTCCCATTGAAATCAATAGGAATAGATCTGGGCTCCGATCTGAACTTTTTTTTAAAAAAAGAGAGTAGACCAGGACTCCCGGGTCCCCATTAAAATCTATAAGAGAAGACCTGGGCTCCGATCTAAACTTCTTTTTTTAAAAAAAACGGGAGTAGACCAGGCCTCCCGGGTCCCCATTGGACTCTATGCGAGTAGACCTGTGCTCCGATCTGAACTTCTTTAAAAAAAAAAAAAACGGGATTTGATCAGGCCTCCTGGTTCCCTTTGAAATCTATAGGAGTAGACCTGGCCTCCAATCTCAACTTCTTTAAAAAAAAAAACAAAAAAACAACCGGGAGTAGACCATGCCTCCCGGGTCCCCATTGGACTCGATGAGAGTAGACCTGGGCTCCGTTATGAACTTTTAAAAAAAAACCGGGAGTAGACCAGGCCCCCCGGGTCCCTATTGAAATCTATAAGAGTAGACCTGGACTCCGTTCAGCACTTGGAAAAGAAAAAAAAAACGGGAGTTGATCTGGCCTCCATTTTACCTGCTAAAATATAAGAGTCGATCTGGCCTCCATTTTATCTCTAAAAAAACGCAGTAGACCAGGACTCTATGGCAGTAGATCTGGGCTCCGATCTCAACTTCTTAAAAAAAAAAACAACGGGAGTAGACCAGGCCTCCCGGGTCCCCATAGGACTCTATGGCAGTAGACCTGAGCTCCGAACTCAACTTCTTAAAAAAAAAAACAACGGGAGTAGACCAGGCCTCCCGGGTCCCCATAGGACTCTATGGCAGTAGACCTGGGCTCCGATCTCAACTTCTTAAAAAAAAAAACAACGGGAGTAGACCAGGACTCCCGGGTTCCCATTGATATCAATAGGAATAGATCTGAACTTTTTTTTAAAAAAAGTGTGTAGACCAGGACTCCCGGGTCCCCATTAAAATCTATAAGAGTAGACCTGGGCTCCGATCTCAACTTCTTTTTTTTAAAAAAAGGGATTAGACCAGGCCTTCCGGGTCCCCATAAGACTCTATGAGAGTAGACCTGGGCTCCGATCTCAACTACTTTTTTTTTAAAAAAACGGGAGTAGACAAGGCCTCTGGGGTCCGCATTGGACTCTATGCGAGTAGACCTGTGCTCCGATCTGAACTTCTTTAAAAAAAACAAAAAAAAAACCAGGAGTAGACCAGGACTCCCGGGTTCCCATTGATATCAATAGGATTAGATCTTGGCTCCGATCTGAACTTTTTTTTAAAAAAACAGAGTAGACCAGGACTCCCGGGTCCTCATTAAAATCTATAAGACTAGACCTGGGCTCCGATCTCAATTTCTTTTTTTAAGAAAAACGGGAGTAGACCAGGCCTCCCGGATCCACATTAGTCTGTATAGAAGTAGACCTGGGCTCCGATCTCAACTTATTTTTGTTTAAATAATGGGAGTAGACAAGGCCTCCGGGGTCCGCATTGGTCTGTATAGGAGTAGACCTGGGCTCCGTTCTGAACTTTTCTCTTAAAAAAGGGAGTAGACCAAGCCTCCCGGGTCCCCATTGGACTCTATGGCAGTAGATCTGGGCTCCGATCTCAACTTCTTAAAAAAAAAAACAACGGGAGTAGACCAGGCCTCCCGGGTCCCCATAGGACTCTATGGCAGTAGACCTGGGCTCCGATCTCAACTTCTTAAAAAAAAAAACAACGGGAGTAGACCAGGACTCCCGGGTTCCCATTGATATCAATAGGAATAGATCTGGGCTCCGATCTGAACTTTTTTTTAAAAAAAGAGTGTAGACCAGGACTCCCGGGTCCTCACTAAAATCTATAAGAGTAGACCTGGGCTCCGATCTCAACTTCTTTTTTTTTAAAAAAGGGAGTAGACCAGGCCTCCCGGGTCCCCATAAGACTCTATGAGAGAAGACTTGGGCTCCGATCTCAACTACTTTTTTTTAAAAAAACGGGAGTAGACAAGGCCTCCCGGGTCCCCATTGGACTCTATGCGAGTAGACCTGTGCTCCGATCTGAACTTCTTTAAAAAAAACAAAAAAACAACCGGGAGTAGACTAGGCCCCCCGGGTCCCTATTGAAATCTATAGGAGTAGACCTGGACTCCGTTCAGCACTTGGAAAAGAAAAAAAAATGGGAGTTGATCTGGCCTGCATTTTACCTGCTAAAATACAAGAGTCTATCTGGCCTCCATTTTACCTCTAAAAAAACGCTGTAGACCAGGCCTCCCGGGTCCCCATTGGACTCTATGGCATTAGATCTGGGCTCCGATCTAAACTTCTTAAAAAAACAACAAGAGGAGTAGACCAGGCGTACCGGGTCCTCATAGGACTCTATGAGAGTAGACATGGGCTCCGATCTCAACTTCTTTTTTTAAAAAAATTGGGAGTAGACAAGGCCTCCGGGGTCCACATTCATCTGTATAGGAGTAGACCTGGGCTCCGTTCTGACCTTTTTTCTTTAAAAAGGGAGTAGACCAGGCCTCCCGGGTCCCCTTTGGACTCTATGCGAGTAGACCTTTGGTCCGATCTGAACTTCTTTAAAAAAAAACAAAAAAACAACCGGGAGTAGACCAGGCCTCCCGGGTCCCCATTGGACTCTATGAGAGTAGACCTGGGCTCCGTTCTGAACTTTTAAAAAAAACCGGGAGTAGACCAGGCCCCCCGGGTCCGTATTGAAATCTATAGGAGTAGACCTGGACTCCGTTCAGCACTTGGAAAAGAAAAAAAAAAAGGGAGTTGATCTGGCTTCCATTTTACCTGCTAAAATACAAGAGTTGATCTGGCCTCCATTTTACCTATAAAAAAACGCAGTAGACCAGGCCTCCCGGGTCCCCATTGGACTCTATGGCAGTAGATCTGGGCTCCGATCTCAACTTCTTAAAAAAAAAAAACAACAGGAGTAGACCAGGCCTCCCGGGTCCCCATAGGACTCTATGAGAGTAGACCTGGGCTCCGATCTCAACTTCGTTTTTTTAAAAAAACGGGAGTAGACAAGGCCTCCGGGGTCCACATTGTTCTGCATAGGAGTAGACCTGGGCTCTGTTCTGAACTTTTTTCTTAAAAAAGGGAGTAGACCAGGCCTCCCGGGTCCCCATTGGACTCTATGCGAGTAGACATGTGCTCCGATCTGAACTTCTTTAAAAAGAAACAAAAAAACAACCGGGAGTAGACCAGGCCCCCCGGGTCCCTATTGAAATCTATAGGAGTAAACCTGGACTCCGTTCAGCACTTGGAAAAGAAAAAAAAAAACGGGAGTTGATCTGGCCTCCATTTTACCTGCTAAAATACAAGAGTCTATCTGGCCTCCATTTTACCTCTAAAAATACGCAGTAGACCAGGCCTCCCGGGTCCCCATTGGACTCTATGGTAGTAGATCTGGGCTCCGATCTCAACTTCTTAAAAAAAAAACAACAGGAGTAGACCAGGCGTCCCAGGTCCCCATAGGACTCTATGAGAGTAGACCTGGGCTCCGATCTTAACTTCTTTTTTAAAAAAAAAACGGGAGTAGACAAGGCCTCCGGGGTCCACATTGGTCTGTATAGGAGTAGACCTGGGCTCCGTTCTGAACTTTTTTCTTTAAAAAGGGAGTAGACCAGGCCTCCCGGGTCCCCATTGGACACTATGGCAGTAGCTCTGGGCTCCGATATCAACTTCTTAAAAAAAAATACAACGGGAGTAGACCAGGACTCCCGGGTTCCCATTGAAATCAATAGGAATAGATCTGGGCTCCGATCTGAACTTTTTTTTAAAAAAAGAGAGTAGACCAGGACTCCCGGGTCCCCATTAAAATCTATAAGAGAAGACCTGGGCTCCGATCTAAACTTCTTTTTTTAAAAAAAACGGGAGTAGACCAGGCCTCCCGGGTCCCCATTGGACTCTATGCGAGTAGACCTGTGCTCCGATCTGAACTTCTTTAAAAAAAAAAAAAACGGGATTTGATCAGGCCTCCTGGTTCCCTTTGAAATCTATAGGAGTAGACCTGGCCTCCAATCTCAACTTCTTTAAAAAAAAAAACAAAAAAACAACCGGGAGTAGACCATGCCTCCCGGGTCCCCATTGGACTCGATGAGAGTAGACCTGGGCTCCGTTATGAACTTTTAAAAAAAAACCGGGAGTAGACCAGGCCCCCCGGGTCCCTATTGAAATCTATAAGAGTAGACCTGGACTCCGTTCAGCACTTGGAAAAGAAAAAAAAAACGGGAGTTGATCTGGCCTCCATTTTACCTGCTAAAATATAAGAGTCGATCTGGCCTCCATTTTATCTCTAAAAAAACGCAGTAGACCAGGACTCTATGGCAGTAGATCTGGGCTCCGATCTCAACTTCTTAAAAAAAAAAACAACGGGAGTAGACCAGGCCTCCCGGGTCCCCATAGGACTCTATGGCAGTAGACCTGAGCTCCGAACTCAACTTCTTAAAAAAAAAAACAACGGGAGTAGACCAGGCCTCCCGGGTCCCCATAGGACTCTATGGCAGTAGACCTGGGCTCCGATCTCAACTTCTTAAAAAAAAAAACAACGGGAGTAGACCAGGACTCCCGGGTTCCCATTGATATCAATAGGAATAGATCTGAACTTTTTTTTAAAAAAAGTGTGTAGACCAGGACTCCCGGGTCCCCATTAAAATCTATAAGAGTAGACCTGGGCTCCGATCTCAACTTCTTTTTTTTAAAAAAAGGGATTAGACCAGGCCTTCCGGGTCCCCATAAGACTCTATGAGAGTAGACCTGGGCTCCGATCTCAACTACTTTTTTTTTAAAAAAACGGGAGTAGACAAGGCCTCTGGGGTCCGCATTGGACTCTATGCGAGTAGACCTGTGCTCCGATCTGAACTTCTTTAAAAAAAACAAAAAAAAAACCAGGAGTAGACCAGGACTCCCGGGTTCCCATTGATATCAATAGGATTAGATCTTGGCTCCGATCTGAACTTTTTTTTAAAAAAACAGAGTAGACCAGGACTCCCGGGTCCTCATTAAAATCTATAAGACTAGACCTGGGCTCCGATCTCAATTTCTTTTTTTAAGAAAAACGGGAGTAGACCAGGCCTCCCGGATCCACATTAGTCTGTATAGAAGTAGACCTGGGCTCCGATCTCAACTTATTTTTGTTTAAATAATGGGAGTAGACAAGGCCTCCGGGGTCCGCATTGGTCTGTATAGGAGTAGACCTGGGCTCCGTTCTGAACTTTTCTCTTAAAAAAGGGAGTAGACCAAGCCTCCCGGGTCCCCATTGGACTCTATGGCAGTAGATCTGGGCTCCGATCTCAACTTCTTAAAAAAAAAAACAACGGGAGTAGACCAGGCCTCCCGGGTCCCCATAGGACTCTATGGCAGTAGACCTGGGCTCCGATCTCAACTTCTTAAAAAAAAAAACAACGGGAGTAGACCAGGACTCCCGGGTTCCCATTGATATCAATAGGAATAGATCTGGGCTCCGATCTGAACTTTTTTTTAAAAAAAGAGTGTAGACCAGGACTCCCGGGTCCTCACTAAAATCTATAAGAGTAGACCTGGGCTCCGATCTCAACTTCTTTTTTTTTAAAAAAGGGAGTAGACCAGGCCTCCCGGGTCCCCATAAGACTCTATGAGAGAAGACTTGGGCTCCGATCTCAACTACTTTTTTTTAAAAAAACGGGAGTAGACAAGGCCTCCGGGGTCCGCATTGGACTCTATACGAGTAGACCTGTTCTCCGATCTGAACTTCTTTAAAAAAAAAAAAAAAAAACAACCGGGAGTAGACCAGGACTCCCGGGTTCCCTTTGATATCAATAGGAATAGATCTGGGCTCCGATCTGAACTTTTTTTTAAAAAAAAGAGAGTAGACCAGGACTCCCGGGTCCTCATTAAAATCTATAAGACTAGACCTGGGCTTTGATCTCAACTTCGTTTTTTAAAAAAAACGGGAGTAGACCAGGCCTCCCGGGTCCGCATTAGTCTGTATAGGAGTAGACATGGGCTCCGATCTCAACTTCTTTTTTAAAAAAAAAACGGGAGTAGACAAGGCCTCCGGGGTCCGCATTGGTCTGTATAGGAGTAGACCTGGGCTCCGTTCTGAACTTTTCTCTTAAAAAAGGGAGTAGACCAGGCCTCCCGGGTCCCCATTGGACTCTATGCGAGTGGACCTGTGCTCCGATCTGAACTTCTTTAAAAAAAAAAACGGGATTAGATCAGGCCTCCTGGTTCCCTTTGAAATCTATAGGAGTAGACCCGGCCTCCGATCTCTACTACTTTAAAAAAAAAAAAAACAACAACCGGGAGTAGACCAGGCCCCCCGGGTCCCTATTGAAATCTATAGGAGTAGACTTGGACTCCGTTCAGCACTTGGAAAAGAAAAAAAAAAACGGGAGTTGATCTGGCCTCCATTTTACTTGCTAAAATACAAGAGTCGATCTGGCCTCCATTTTACCTATAAAAAAAGAGAGTAGACCAGGACTCCCGGGTCCCCATTAAAATCTATAGAAGTAGACCTGGGCTCCGATCTCAACTTATTTTTTTAAAAAAAACGGGAGTAGACCAGGCCTCCCGGGTCCCCATTGGACTCTATGCGAGTAGACCTGTGCTCCGATCTGAACTTCTTAAAAAAAAAAAAAACGGGAGTTGATCTGGCCTCCATTTTACCTGCTAAAATACAAGAGTCGATCTGGCCTCCATTTTACCAGAAAAAACGCAGTAGACCTGACCTCCCGGGTCCCCATTGGACTCTATAGCAGTAGATCTGGGCTCCGATCTCAACTTCTTAAAAAAAAAAACAACGGGAGTAGACCAGGCCTCCCGGGTCCCCATAGGACTCTATGGCAGTAGACCTGGGCTCCGATCTCAACTTCTTAAAAAAAACAAACAACGGGAGTAGACCAGGACTCCCGGGTTCCCATTGATATCAATAGGAATAGATCTGGGCTCCGATCTGAACTTTTTTTAAAAAAAAGAGTGTAGACCAGGACTCCTGGGTCCCCATTAAAATATATAAGAGTAGACCTGGGCTCCGATCTCAACTTCTTTTTTTAAAAAAAACGGGAGTAGACCAGGCCTCCCGGGTCCGCATTGGTCTGTATAGGAGTAGACCTGGGCTCCGTTCTGAACTTTTCTCTTAAAAAAGGGAGTAGACCAGGCCTCCCGGGTCTCTATTGGGCTCTATGCGAGTAGATCTGTGCTCCGATATGAACTTCCTTAAAAAAAAACAAAAAAACAACCGGGAGTAGACCAGGACTCCCGGGTCCTCATTAAAATCTATAAGACTAGACCTGGGCTTTGATCTCAACTTCGTTTTTTTAAAAAAACAGGAGTAGACCAGGCCTCCCGGGTCCGCATTAGTCTGTATAGGAGTAGACATGGGCTCCGATCTCAACTTCTTTTTTTTAAAAAAAACGGGAGTCGACAAGGCCTCCGGGGTCCGCATTGGTCTGTATAGGAGTAGACCTGGGCTCCGTTCTGAACTTTTCTCTTAAAAAAGGGAGTAGACCAGGCCTCCCGGGTCCCCATTGGACTCTATGCGAGTGGACCTGGGCTCCGATCTGAACTTCTTTAAAAAAAAAAATGGGATTAGATCAGGCCTCTTGGTTTTTTTTTGAAATCTATAGGAGTAGACCCGGCCTCCCATCTCTACTTCTTTAAAAAAAACAACAACAACAACCGGGAGTAGACCAGGCCCCCCGGGTCCCTATTGAAATCTATAGGAGTAGACTTGGACTCCGTTCAGCACTTGGAAAAGAAAAAAAAAAAACGGGAGTTGATCTGGCCTCCATTTTACTTGCTAAAATACAAGAGTCGATCTGGCCTCCATTTTACCTATAAAAAAAGAGAGTAGACCAGGACTCCCGGGTCCCCATTCAAATCTATAGAAGTAGACCTGGGCTCCGATCTCAACTTATTTTTTTAAAAAAAACAAGAGTAGACCAGGCCTCCCGGGTGCCCATTGGACTCTATGCGAGTAGACCTGTGCTCCGATCTGAACTTCTTAAAAAAAAAAAAAAAACGGGAGTTGATCTGGCCTCCATTTTACCTGCTAAAATACCTATAAAAAACGCAGTAGACCTGACCTCCCGGGTCCCCATTGGACTCTATGGCAGTAGATCTGGGCTCCGATCTCAACTTCTTAAAAAAAAAACAACGGGAGTAGACCAGGACTCCCGGGTTCCCATTGATATCAATAGGAATAGATCTGGGCTCCGATCTGAACTTTTTTTTAAAAAAAGAGTGTAGACCAGGACTACCGGGTCCCCATTAAAATCTATAAGAGTAGACCTGGGCTCCGATCTCAACTTCTTTTTTTAAAAAAAACGGGAGTAGACCAGGCCTCTTGGGTCCGCATTGGTCTGTATAGGAGTAGACCTGGGCTCCGTTCTGAACTTTTTTCTTAAAAAAGGGAGTAGACCAGGCCTCCCGGGTCCCTATTGGGCTCTATGCGAGTAGATCTGTGCTCCGATATGAACTTCCTTAAAAAAAAACAAAAAAACAACCGGGAGTAGACCAGGCCCCCCGGGTCCCTATTGAAATTTGTAGGAGTAGACCTGGACTCCGTTCAGCACTTGGAAAAGAAAAAAAAAAACGGGAGTTGATCTGGCCTCCATTTTACCTGCTATAATACAAGAGTCGATCTGGCCTCCATTTTACATATTAAAAAACGCAGTAGACCAGGCCTCCCGGGTCCCCATTGGACTCTATGGCAGTAGATCTGGGCTCCGATCTCAACCTCTTAAAAAAAAAAACAACGGGAGTAGACCAGGCCTCCCGGGTCCCCATAGGACTCTATGGCAGTAGACCTGGGCTCCGATCTCAACTTCTTAAAAAAAAAAAAACGGGAGTAGACCAGGACTCCCGGGTTCCCATTGATATCAATAGGAATAGATCTGGGCTCCGATCTGAACTTTTTTTTAAAAAAAGAGAGTAGACCAGGACTTTCGGGTCCCCATTAAAATCTATAAGAGTAGACCTGGGCTCCGATCTCAACTTCTTTTTTTTAAAAAAAACGGGAGTAGACCAGGACCCCCGGGTCCCCATTTGATTCTATAGAAGTACACCTGGGCTCCGATCTGAACTTCTTTAAAAAAAAAAACGGGAGTAGTCCAGGCCTCCTGGTTCCCCATTGGACTCTACTGCAGTAGACCTGGGCTCCGTTCAGCAATTCGAAAAGAAAAAAAAAACGGGAGTAGATCTGGGCTCCATTTTACCTGTTAAAATATAAGAGTAGACCTGGCCTCCATTTTACCTGCTAAAATATAAGATCTGGCCTCCATTTTACCTATGAAAAAAATGCAGTAGACCAGACCTCGCGGGTCCCCATTGTTCTCTATGACAGTAGACCTGGGCTCCAGTCATAACTTTAAAAAAAAAAAAAAAAAAAATTGGGAATAGACCAGGCCTCCCGGGTTCCGATTGGACTCTATGAGAGTAGACCTGGGCTCCGTTCTGAACTCCTTTTTAAAAAAAAAAACCGGGAGTAGACCAGGACCCCCGGGTCTCCATTGGATTCTATAGAAGAAGACCTGGGCTCCGATCTCAACTTCTTAAAAAAAAGAACAACTGGAGTAGACCAGGACTCCCGGGTCCCCATTGATATCAATAGGAATAGATCTGGGCTCCGATCTGAACTTTTTTTTAAAAAAAGAGAGTAGACCAGGACTCCTGGGTCCTCATTAAAATCTATAAGAATCTATAACCTGGGCTCCGATCTCAACTTCTTTTTTTAAAAAAAACGGGAGTAGAACAGGCCTCCCGGGTCCGCATTGGTCTGTATAGGAGTAGACCTGGGCTCCGATCTAAACTTCTTTTTTTTAAAAAAACGGGAGTAGACAAGGCCTCCGGGGTCCGCATTGGTCTGTATAGGAGTAGACCTGGGCTCCGTTCTGAACTTTTCTCTTAAAAAAGGGAGTAGACCAGGCCTCCCGGGTCCCTATTGGGCTCTATGCGAATAGATCTGTGCTCCGATCTGAACTTCTTTAAAAAAAAACAAAAAAACAACCGGGAGTAGACCAGGCCCCCCGGGTCCCTATTGAAATCTATAGGAGTAGACCTGGACTCCGTTCAGCACTTGGAAAAGAAAAAAAAAAACGGGAGTTGATCTGGCCTCCATTTTACCTGCTAAAATACAAGAGTCGATCTGGCCTCCATTTTACCTATTAAAAAACGCAGTAGACCAGGCCTCCCGGGTCCCCATTGGACTCTATGGCAGTAGACCTGGGCTCCGATCTCAACTTCTTAAAAAAAACAACAACGGGAGTAGACCAGGACTCCCGGGTCCCCATTGATATCAATAGGAATAGATCTGGGCTCCGATCTGAACTTTTTTTTTAAAAAAGAGAGTAGACCAGGACTCCTGGGTCCTCATTAAAATCTATAAGAATCTATAACCTGGGCTCCGATCTCAACTTCTTTTTTAAAAAAAAACGGGAGTAGAACAGGCCTCCCGGGTCCGCATTGGTCTGTATAGGAGTAGACCTGGGCTCCGATCTAAACTTCTTTTTTTAAAAAAAACGGGAGTAGACAAGGCCTCCGGGGTCCGCATTGGTCTGTATAGGAGTAGACCTGGGCTCCGTTCTGAACTTTTCTCTTAAAAAAGGGAGTAGACCAGGCCTCCCGGGTCCCTATTGGGCTCTATGCGAATAGATCTGTGCTCCGATCTGAACTTCTTTAAAAAAAAACAAAAAAACAACCGGGAGTAGACCAGGCCCCCCGGGTCCCTATTGAAATCTATAGGAGTAGACCTGGACTCCGTTCAGCACTTGGAAAAGAAAAAAAAAAACGGGAGTTGATCTGGCCTCCATTTTACCTGCTAAAATACAAGAGTCGATCTGGCCTCCATTTTACCTATTAAAAAACGCAGTAGACCAGGCCTCCCGGGTCCCCTTTGGACTCTATGGCAGTAGACCTGGGCTCCGATCTCAACTTCTTAAAAAAAACAAAAAAGGGAGTAGACCAGGACTCCCGGGTTCCCATTGATATCAATAGAAATAGATCTGGGCTCCGATCTGAACTTTTTTTTAAAAAAAGAGAGTAGACCAGGACTTCCGGGTCCCCATTAAAATCTATAAGAGTAGACCTGGGCTCCGATCTCAACTTCTTTTTTTAAAAAAAAAATGGGAGTAGACCAGGCCTCCTGGGTCCCCATAGGACTCTATGAGAGTAGACCTGGCTCCTTTCTGAACTTGTTTAAAAAACAACAACCGGGAGTAGACCAGGACCCCAGGGTCCCCATTGGATTCTATAGGAGTAGACCTGGTATCAGAATCTGCCAATTCAGACAATATATTAGTCAGGCCTAGGCTTAGTTTCTTGCATGCATGCCTTTCACTATCCGATGTATCTATCATGTATTGGGGTCTATGTAACCATGATGTATTATGCCTGTCCAGGCCGGGAGGGTGACAACAATGATTTGCGAGAACAAGGAGGCCTCACATCCCTGCCTCCGCATTCCAGCTGCTCCGGCAGGAACTTCAAGGGAGGATGCCTCTCATCTCTTATCACATGCAAAGAACCTTGGAGCCATTGATTGTTATGTGAACTCGAAACATCTGAGGGGTCTGGTTTGGGAGAGGAAATTTACTGCTTAACACCTCACTTTTTTCCTGTGAGAACCAAACGGTCAGGACACCTTTTAGCCCGCCAATTTTCCCTTAAGGGGATTGGCTATCTATGGGTAATTCAAACTCCTTGGAATGGTATAATAGACCCGCTTGTATAATTTGTCTCATCTCTGACAATAACCCGAGATGCTGTACTAATGTAGAAATAGGGAATAAAGAACTGTGGTTAACCAACCAAGATCTGATCCTTGACTACTTTGAGCAGAACTCTCACACCTGGGCTCGGATCTGAACTTCTTAAAAAAAAAAAAAAAACGAGAGTAGACAAGACCTCTCGGGTCCGCATTCATTTGTATAGGAGTAGACCTGGGCTCCGTTCAGCACTTGGAAAAGAAAAAAACAAAATGGGAGTAGATCTGGCCTCCATTTTACCTGCTAAAATACAAAAGTCGATCTGCCCTCCATTTTACCTATGAAAACAACCTGCAGTAGACCAGCCCTCTCGGGTCCCCATTGGACTCTATTGGAGTAGACCTGGGCTCCGATCTGAACTTCTTTAAAAAAAAAAAAAAACGGGAGTAGACCAGGCCTCCTGGGCCCCCATTGGATTCTATAGGAGTAGACCTGGGTTCCGATCTGAAGTTCTTTAAAAAAAAAAAACTTAATTAGATCAGGCCTTCTGGTTAACTCTGACATCTATAGGAGTAGACCTGGGCTCCGTTCTGAACTTTAAAAAAAAAACGTGAGTAGACCAGGCCTCCTAGGTCCCCATTGGACACTATTGCAGTAGATCTGGGCTCCGTTCAGCACTTGGAAAAGCAAAAAACAAAATGGGAGTAGATCTGGCCTCCATTTTACCTGCTAAAATACAAAAGTCGATCTGCCCTCCATTTTACCTATGAAAAAAACCTGCAGTAGACAAGCCCTCCCGGGTCCCCATTGGACTCTATTGGAGTAGACCTGGGCTCCGATCTGAACTTCTTTTAAAAAAAAACGGGAGTAGTCCAGGCCTCCTGGTTCCCCATTGGACTCTACTGCAGTAGACCTGGGCTCCGTTCAGCAATTCGAAAAGAAAAAAAAAAACGGGAGTAGATCTGGGCTCCATGTTACCTGTTAAAATATAAGAGTAGACCTGGCCTCCATTTTACCTGCTAAACTATAAGATCTGGCCTCCATTTTACCTATGAAAAAAACGCAGTAGACCAGGCCTCGCGGGTCCCCATTGTTCTCTATGAAAGTAGACCTGGGCTCCAGTCTTAACTTTAAAAAAAAAAAAAAAAAAAAACGAGAATAGACCAGGCCTCCCGGGATCCGATTGGACTCTATGAGAGTAGACCTGGGCTCCGTTCTGAACTTCTTTTTAAAAAAAACAACCGGGAGTAGACCAGGACCCCCGGGTCCCCATTGATATCAATAGGAATAGATCTGGGCTCCGATCTGAAATTCTTAAAAAAGAAAAAAAAGGGGTAGACCAGGCCTCCCGGGATCCCATTGGACTCTATGAGAGTAGACCTGGGCTCCGTTCTGAACTTCCTAAAAAAAAAAACGGGGAGTAGACCAGGACCTCCGGGTCCCCATTGGATTCTATAGAAGACCTGGGCTCCGTTCTGAACTTCTTAAAAAAAAAAAAAGGGGGGGGTAGACCAAACTTCCCGGGTTCCCATTGGCCTCTATGAGAGTAGACCTGGCTCCGTTCTGAACTTGTTTTAAAAAAAACAACCGGGAGTAGACCAGGACCCCCGGGTCTCGATTGGATTCTATAGGAGTAGACCTGGGCTCTGATCTGAATTTCTTAAAAAAAAAAAAAAAGAGGGTAGACAAGGCCTCCCGGGTCCGCATTCTTCTGTATAGGAGTAGACCTGGGCTCCGTTCTGAACTTTTTTTAAAAAACAAATGGAGTAGACCAGGCCTCCCGGGTCCCCATTGGACTCTATGTGAGTAGACCTGTGCTCCGATCTGAACTTCTTAAAAAAAAAAAAAACGGGATTAGATCAGGCCTCCTGGTTCCCTTTGAAATCTATGGGAGTAGACCCAGCCTCCGATCTAAACTTCTTTAAAAAAAAAAAAACAACAACCGGGAATAGACCAGGTCTCCAGGGTCCTTATTGAAATCTATAGGAGTAGACCTGGACTCCGTTCAGCACTTGGAAAGAAAAAAAAAAAACAGGAGTTGATCTGGCCTCCAATTTACCTGCTAAAATACAAGAGTTGATCTGGCCTCCATTTTACCTGCTAAAATACAAGAGTCGATCTGGCCTCCATTTTACCTATAAAAAAACGCAGTAGACCAGGCCTCCCGGGTCCCCATTGGACTCTATGGCAGTAGACCTGGGCTCCGATCTCAACTTCTTAAAAAAAAAAACAACGGGAGTAGACCAGGACTCCCGGGTTCACATTGATATCAATAGGAATAGATCTGGGCTCCGATCTGAACTTTTTTTTTAAAAAAAGAGAGTAGACCAGGACTCCCTTGTCCCCATTAAAATCTATAAGAGTAGACCTGGGCTCCGATCTCAACTTCTTTTTTTAAAAAAAACGGGAGTAGACCAGGCCTCCCGGGTACCCATTGGACTCTATGGCAGTAGACCTGGGCTCCGATCTCAACTTCTTAAAAAAAAGAACGGGAGTAGACCTGGGCTCCGATCTGAACTTTTTTTAAAAAAAGAGAGTAGACCAGGACTCCTGGGTCCCCATTAAAATCTATAAGAGTAGACCTGGGCTCCGATCTCAACTTCTTTTTTTAAAAAAAAACGGGTTGCTCTGGCCTCCATTTTACCTGCTAAAATACAAGAGTCAATCTGGCCTCCATTTTTCCTATAAAAAAACGCAGTAGACCAGGCCTCCCGGGTCCCCATAGGACTCTATGGCAGTAGACCTGGGCTCCGATCTCAACTTCTTAAAAAAAAACAAAAAAACCACCGGGAGTAGACCAGGCCTCACGGGTCCCCATTGGACTCTATGAGAGTAGACCTGGTCTCCGTTCTGAACTTTTAAAAAAAACCGGGACTAGACCAAGCCCCCCGGGTCCCTATTGAAATCTATAGGAGTAGACCTGGACTCCGTTTAGCACTTGGAAAAGAAAAAAAAAACGGGAGTTGATCTGGCCTCCATTTTACCTATAAAAAAACACAGTAGACCAGGCCTCCCGGGTCCCCATTGGAATCTATGGCAGTAGATCTGGGCTCCGATCTCAACTTCTTAAAAAAACAAACAAACAGGAGTAGACCAGGCCTCCCGGGTCCCCATAGGACTTTATGAGAGTAGACCTGGGCTCCGATCTCAACTTCTTTTTTTAAAAAAAACATGAGTAGACAAGGCCTCCGGGGTCCGCATTGGTCTGTATAAGAGTAGACTTGGGCTCCGTTCTGAACTCCTTTTTTTAAAAAGGGAGTAGACCAGGCCTCCCGGGTCCCCATAGGACTCTATGGCAGTAGACCTGGGCTCCGATCTCAACTTCTTAAAAAAAACAACAACGGGAGTAGACCAGGACTCCCGGGTTCCCATTCATATCAATAGGAATAGATCTGGGCTCCGATCTGAACTTTTTTTAAAAAAAAGAGAGTAGACCAGGACTCCCCGGTCCTCATTAAAATCTATAAGACTAGACCTGGGCTCTGATCTCAACTTCTTTTTTTAAAAAAAACGGGAGTAGACCAGGCCTCCCTGGTCCGCAGTAGTCTGTATAGGAGTAGACCTGGGCTCCAATCTCAACTTCTTTTTTTAAAAAAAAACGGGAGTAGACAAGGCCTCTGGGGTCCGCATTGGTCTGTATAGGAGTAGACCTGGGCTCCGTTCTGAACTTTTTTCTTTAAAAAGGGAGTAGACCAGGCCTCCCGGGTCCCCATTGGATTCTATGTGAGTAGTCCTCTGCTCCGATCTGAACTTCTTTAAAAAAAAAAAAAAACGGGATTAGTTCAGGCCTCCTGGTTCTCTTTGAAATCTATAGGAGTAGACCTGGCCTCCGATCTCAACTTCTTTAAAAAAAAACAAAAAAACAACCGGGAGTAGACCAGGCCTCTTGGGTCCCTATTGAAATCTATCGGAGTAGACCTGGACTCCATTCAGTACTTGGAAAAGAAAAAAAAAACGGGAGTTGATCTGGCCTCCATTTTACCTGCTAAAATACAAGAGTCGATCTGGCCTCCATTTTACCTATAAAAAAACGCAGTAGACCAGGCCTCCCGGGTCCCCATTGGACTCTATGGCAGTAGACCTGGGCTCCGATCTCAATTTCTTAAAAAAAACAAACAAAGGGAGTAGACCAGGACTCCCGGGTTCCCATTGATATCAATAGGAAAAGAAATGGGCTCCGATCTGAACATTTTTTTTTTAAAAAGAGAGTAGACCAGGACTCCCGGGTCCCCATTAAAATCTATAAGAGTCGACCTGGGCTCCGATCTCAACTTCTTTTTTTTAAAAAAAACGGGAGTAGACCAGGCCTCCCGGGTCCCCATTGGACTCTATGAGAGTAGACCTGGGCTCCGTTCTGAACTTTTAAAAAAAAACCGGGAGTAGACCAGGTCCCCCGGGTCCCTATTGAAATCTATAGGAGTGCACCTGGACTCCGTCCAGGACTTGGAAAAGAAAAAAAAAACCGGAAGTTGATCTGGCCTCCATTTTACCTGCTAAAATACAAGAGTCGATCTGGCCTCCATTTTACCTATAAAAAAACGCAGTAGACCAGGCCTCCCGGGTCCCCATAGGACTCTATGGTAGTAGACCTGGGCTCCAATCTCAACTTCTTTTATTTAAAAAAACGGGTTGACTAAAAAAAAAAAAAAAGGGGGGGGGGTACACCAGGCCCCCCGGGTTCCCATTGGACTTTATGAGAGTAGACCTGGCTCCATTCTGAACTTGTTTTAAAAAAAACAACCGGGAGTAGACCAGGACCCCCGGGTCCCCATTGGATTCTATAGGAGTAGACCTGGGCTATGATCTGAACTTCTTAAAAAAAAGAGAGAGAGTAGACAAGGCCTCCCGGGTCTGCATTCGTCTGTATAGGAGTAGATCTGGGCTCCGTTCTGAACTTTTTTTAAAAAACAAAGGGAGTAGACCAGGCCTCCCGGGTCCCCATTGGACTCTATGAGAGTAGAACTGGGCTCCGATCTCAACTTCTTAAAAAAAAACAAAAAAACAACCGGGAGTAGACCAGGACTCCCGGGTCCCCATTGGACTCTATGAGAGTAGACCTGGGCTCCGTTCTGAACTTTTTTTTTAAAAAAAGAGAGTAGACTAGGACTCCCGGGTCCCCATTAAAATCTATAAAAGTAGACCTGGGCTCCGATCTCAACTTCTTTTTTTAAAAAAAATGGGTTGCTCTGGCCTCCATTTACCTGCTAAAATACAAGAGTCGATCTGGCCTCCATTTTACCTATAAAAAAACGCAGTAGACCAGGCCTCCCGGGTCCCCATTGGACTCTATGGCAGTAGACCTGGGCTCCGATCTCAACTTCTTAAAAAAAAAACAAAAAAAAAACCGGGAGTAGACCAGGCCTCCCGGGTCCCCATTGGACTCTATGGCAGTAGACCTGGGCTCCGATCTCAACTTCTTAAAAAAAAAACAAAAAAAAAAACCGGGAGTAGACCAGGCCTCCCGGGTCCCCATTGGACTCTATGAGAGTAGACCTGGGCTCCGTTCTGAACTTTTAAAAAAAACCGGGAGTAGACCAGGACTCCCGGGTTCCCATTGATATCAATAGGAATAGATCTGGGCTCCGATCTGAACTTTTTTTTTAAAAAAGAGAGTAGACCAGGACTCCCTTGTCCCCATTAAAATCTATAAGAGTAGACCTGGGCTCCGATCTCAACTTCTTTTTTTAAAAAAAACGGGAGTAGACCAGGCCTCCCGGGTACCCATTGGACTCTATGGCAGTAGACCTGGGCTCCGATCTCAACTTCTTAAAAAAAAGAACGGGAGTAGACTTGGGCTCCGATCTGAACTTTTTCTAAAAAAAGAGAGTAGACCAGGACTCCTGGGTCCCCATTAAAATCTATAAGAGTAGACCTGGGCTCCGATCTCAACTTCTTTTTTTTAAAAAAACGGGTTGCTCTGGCCTCCATTTTACCTGCTAAAATACAAGAGTCGATATGGCCTCCATTTTACCTATAAAAAAACGCAGTAGACCAGGCCTCCCGGGTCCCCATTGGACTCTATGGCAGTAGACCTGGGCTCCGATCTCAACTTCTTAAAAAAAAACAAAAAAACCACCGGGAGTAGACCAGGCCTCACGGGTCCCCATTGGACTCTATGAGAGCAGACCTGGTCTCCGTTCTGAACTTTTAAAAAAAACCGGGACTAGACCAGGCCCCCCGGGTCCCTATTGAAATCTATAGGAGTAGACCTGGACTCCGTTTAGCACTTGGAAAAGAAAAAAAAAACGGGAGTTGATCTGGCCTCCATTTTACCTGCTAAAACACAAGAGTCGATCTGGCCTCCATTTTACCTATAAAAAAACACAGTAGACCAGGCCTCCCGGGTCCCCATTGGAATCTATGGCAGTAGATCTGGGCTCCGATCTCAACTTCTTAAAAAAAAAACAAAAAAAAAAACCGGTAGGAATTTTTAATTTGATATCAATAGGAATAGATCTGGGCTCCGATCTGAACTTTTTTTTAAAAAAAGAGAGTAGACCAAAACTCCCGGGTCCCAATTAAAATCTATAAGAGTAGACCTGGGCTCCGATCTCAACTTCTTTTTTTAAAAAATACGGGAGTAGACAAGGCCTCCGGGGTCCGCATAGGTCTGTATAGGAGTTCTGAACATTTTTCTTAAAAAAGGGAGTAGACCAGGCCTCCCGGATCCCCGTTGGACTCTATGCGAGTAGACCTGTGCTCCGATCTGAACTTCTTTAAAAAAAAAAAAACGGGATTAGTTCAGGACTCCTGGTTCCCTTTGAAATCTATCGGAGTAGACCTGGCCTCCGATCTCAACTTCTTTAAAAAAAAACAAAAAAAAAACCGGGAGTAGACCAGGCCTCCCGGGTCCCTATTGGACTCTATGAGAGTAGACCTGGGCTCCGTTCTAAACTTTTAAAAAAAACAACGGGAGTAGACCAGGCCTCCCGGGTCCCCATAGGACTCTATGAGAGTAGACCTGGGCTCCGATCTCAACTTCTTTTTTAAAAAAAAACGGGAGCAGACAAGGCCTCCGGGTTCCGCAATGGTCTGTATAGGAGTAGACTTGGGCTCGGTTCTGAACTCCTTTTTTTAAAAAGGGAGTAGACCAGGCCTCCCGGGTCCCCATAGAAGACCTATGGCAGAAGACCTGGGCTCCGATCTCAACTTCTTAAAAAAAAAAACGGGAGTAGACCAGGATTCCCGGGCTCCCATTGATATCAATAGGAATAGATCTGGGCTCCGATCTGAACTTTTTTTTTAAAAAAGAGAGTAGACCAGGACTCCTGGGTCCCCATTAATATCTATAAGAGTAGACCTGGGCTCCGATCTCAACTTCTTTTTTTAAAAAATACGGGAGTAGACAAGGCCTCCGGGGTCCGCATAGGTCTGTATCGGAGTAGACCTGGGCTCCGTTCTGAACTTTTTTCTTAAAAAAGGGAGTAGACCAGGCCTCCCGGATCCCCATTGGATTCTATGCGAGTAGACCTGTGCTCCGATCTGAACTTCTTTTAAAAAAAACAAACGGGATTAGTTCTGGACTCCTGGTTCCCTTTGAAATCTATAGGAGTAGACCTGGCCTCCGATCTCAACTTCTTTAAAAAAAAAAACAGAGTAGTCCAGGACTCCCGGATCCCTATTGAAATCTATAGGAGTAGACCTGGACTCCGTTCAGCACTTGGAATAGAAAAAAAAAACGGGAGTCGATCTGGCCTCCATTTTACCTATAAATAATGCAGTAGACCAGGCCTCCCGGGTCCCCATTGGACTCTATGGTAGTAGATCTGGGCTCCGATCTCAACTTCTTAAAAAAAAAAACAAAGGGAGTAGACCAGGACTCCTGGGTTCGCATTGATATCAATAGGAATAGATCTGGGCTCCGATCTGACTTTTTTTAAAAAAAAGAGAGTAGACCAGGACTCCCGGGTCCCCATTAAAATCTATAAGAGTAGACCTGGGCTCCGATCTCAACTTGTTTTTTAAGAAAAATACGGGAGTAGACCAGGCCTCCCGGGTCCCCATAGGACTCTATGAGAGTAGACCTGGGCTCCGATCTCAACTACTTTTTTTTAAAAAAACAGGTCGATCTGGCCTCCATTTTACCTATAAAAAAATGCAGTACACCAGGCCTCCGGGGACCGCATTGGTCTGTATAGGAGTAGACTTGGGCTCCGTTCTGAACTCTTTTTAAAAAGGGAGTAGACCAGGCCTCCCGGGTCCCCATCGGACTCTATGGCAGTAGACCTGGGCTCCGATCTCAACTTCTTAAAACAAACAAACAATGGGAGTAGGCCAGGACTCCCGGGTTCCCATTGATATCAATAGGAATAGATCTGGGATCCGATCTGAACTTTTTTTAAAAAAAAGAGAGTAGACCAGGACTCCCGGGTCCCCATTAAAATCTATAAGAGTAGACCTGGCTCCTTTCTGAACTTCTTTTAAAAAAAACAAAAACGAGAGTAGACCAGGCCTCCTGGGCCCCCATTGGATTCTATAGGAGTAGATCTGGGCTCTGATCTGAACTTCTTAAAAAAAAAAAAAAATGAGAGTAGACAAGGCCTCCCGGGTCCGCATTCGTTTGTATAGTAGTTGACCTGGGCTCCGTTCAGCACTTGGAAAAGAAAAAAACAAAATGCGAGTAGATCTGGCCTCCATTTTACCTGCTAAAATACAAAAGTCGATCTGCCCTCAATTTTACCTATGAAAAAAACCTGCAGTAGACCAGCCCTCCGGGTCCCCATTGGACTCTATTGGAGTAGACCTGGGCTCCGATCTGAACGGTAGACCAGGACTCCCGGGTTCCCATTGATATCAATAGGAATAGATCTGGGCTCCGATCAGAACTTTTTTTTTAAAAAAAGAGAGTAGACCAGGACTCCCGGGTCCCCATTAAAATCTATGAGAGTAGACCTGGGCTCCGATCTCAACTTTAAAAAAAAAAAAAACGGGAGTAGACCAGGCCTCCCGGGTACCCATTGGACTCTATGGCAGTAGACCTGGGCTCCGATCTCAACTTCTTAAAAAAAAGAACGGGAGTAGACCTGGGCTCTGATCTGAACTTTTTGTTAAAAAAAGAGAGTAGACCAGGACTCCCGGGTCCCCATTAAAATCTATAAGAGTAGACCTGGGCTCCGATCTCAACTTCTTTTTTTAAAATAAACGGGTTGCTCTGGCATCCATTTTACCTGCTAAAATACAAGAGTCGATCTGGCCTCCATTTTACCTTTAAAAAAATTCAGTAGACCAGGCCTCCCGGGTCCCCATTGGACTCTATGGCAGTAGACCTGGGATCCAATCTCAACTTCTTAAAAAAAAACAAAAAAACAACCGGGAGTAGACCAGGCCTCCCGGGTCCCCATTGGACTCTAACAGAGTAGACCTGGGCTCCGTTCTGAACTTTTTTTTAAAAAAAGAGAGTAGACCAGGACTCCCGGGTCCCCATTAAAATCTATAAGAGTAGACCTGGGCTCCGATCTCAACTTCTTTTTAAAAAAAAAACGGGTTGCTCTGACCTCCATTTTACCTGCTAAAATACAAGAGTCGATCTGGCCTCCATTTTACCTATAAAAAAACGCAGTAGACCAGGCCTCCCGGGTCCCCATTGGACTCTATGGCAGTAGACCTGGGCTCCGATCTCAACTTCTTAAAAAAAACCAAAAAAAAAAAACCGGGAGTAGACCAGGACTCCCGGGTTCCCATTGATATCAATAGGAATAGATCTGGGCTCCGATCTGAACTTTTTTTTAAAAAAAGAGAGTAGACCAGGACTCCCGGGACCTCATTAAAATCTATAAGACTAGACCTGGGCTCCGATCTCAACTTCTTTTTTTTAAAAAAACGGGAGTAGACCAGGCCTCCCGGGTCCGCATTAGTCTGTATAGGAGTAGACCTGGGCTCTGATCTCAACTTCTTTTTTTAAAAAAAAACGGGAGTAGACAAGGCCTCCGGGGTCCGCATTGGTCTGTATAGGAGTAGACCTGGGCTCCGATCTCAACTTTTTTTAAAAAAAAAAACGGGAGTAGACCAGGCCTCCCGTGTACCCATTGGACTGTATGGCAGTAGACCTGGGCTCCGATCTCAACTTTTAAAAAAAAAAACGGGAGTAGACCTGGGCTCCGATCTCAACTTCTTTTTTTTAAAAAAACGGGTTGCTCTGGCCTCCATTATACCTGCTAAAATACAAGAGTCGATCTGGCCTCCATTTTACCTATAAAAAAATTCAGTAGACCAGGCCTCCCGGGTCCCCGTTGGACTCTATGGCAGTAGACCTGGGATCCAATCTCAACTTCTTAAAAAAAAAAAAAAAAAAAACCGGGACTAGACCAGGCCTCCCGGGTCCCCATTGGACTCTATGAGAGTAGACCTGGGCTCCGTTCTGAACTTTTTTTTAAAAAAAGAGAGTAGACCAGGACTCTCGGGTCCCCATTAAAATCTATAAGAGTAGACCTGGGCTCCGATCTCAACTTCTTTTAAAAAAAAAAACGGGTTGCTCTGGCCTCCATTTTACCTGCTAAAATACAAGAGTCGATCTGGCCTCCATTTTACCTATAAAAAAACGCAGTAGACCAGGCCTCCCGGGTCCCCATTGGACTCTATGGCAGTAGACCTGGGCTCCGATCTCAACTTCTTAAAAAAAACAAAAAAAAAACCGGGAGTAGACCAGGCCTCCCGGGTCCCCATTGGACTCTATGAGAGTAGACCTGGACTCCGTTCTGAACTTTTAAAAAAAACCGGGAGTAGACCAGGCCCCCCGGGTCGCTATTGAAATCTATAGGAGTAGACCTGGACTCCGTTCAGCACTTGGAAAAGAAAAGAAAAAAGGGAGTTGAACTGGCCTCCATGTTACCTGTTAAAATACAACAGTCGATCTGGCCTCCATTTTACCTATAAAAAAACGTAGTAGACCAGGCCTCCGGGGTCCCCATTGGACTCTATGGCATTAGATCTGGACTCTGATCTCAACTTCTTAAAAAAAAAAAAAAAAACAGGAGTAGAGCATGCCTCCCGGGTCCCCATAGGGCTCTAAGAGAGTAGACCTGGGCTACGATCTCAACTCCTTTTTTTAAAAAAAACGGGAGTAGAGAAGGCCTCCGGGGTCCGCATTGGTCTGTATAGGAGTAGACCAGGGCTCCGTTCTGAACTTTTTTAAAAAAACAAAGGGAGTAGACCAAGCCTCCCGGGTCCATATTGGTCTGTATAGGAGTAGACCTGGGCTCCGTTCTGAACTTTTCTCTTAAAAAAGGGAGTAGACTAGGCCTCCCGGGTCCCTATTGGACTCTATGCGATTAGACCTGTGCTCCGATCTGAACTTCTTAAAAAAAAACCAAAAAAAACAACCTGGAGTAGACCAGGCCCCCCGGGTCCCTATTGAAATATATAGGAGTAAACCTGGAGTCCGTTCAGCACTTGGAAAAGAAAAAAAAAACGGGAGTTGATCTGGCCTCCATTTTACCTGCTAAAATACAAGAGTCGATCTGGCCTCCATTTTACCTATAAAAAAACGCAGTAGACCAGGCCTCCCGGGTCCCCATTTGACTCTATGGCAGTAGATCTGGGCTCCGATATCAACTTCTTAAAAAAAAATACAACGGGAGTAGACCAGGACTCCCGGGTTCCCATTGATATCAATAGGAATAGATCTGGGCTCCGATCTGAACTTTTTTTTAAAAAAAAGAGAGTAGACCAGGACTCCCGGGTCCCCATTAAAATCTATAAGAGTAGACCTGGGCTCCGATCTCAACTTCTTTTTTAAAAAAAAACGGGAGTAGACCAGGACTCCCGGGTCCCCATAGGACTCTATGAGAGTAGACCTGGCTCATTTCTGAACTTCTTTTAAAAAAAACAAAAACGGGTGTAGACCAGGCCTCCTGGGCCCCCATTGGATTCTATAAAAGTAGACCTGGGCTCTGATCTGAACTTCTTAAAAAAAAAAAAAAACGAGAGTAGACAAGGCCTCCCGGGTCCGCATTCGTTTGTATAGGAGTAGACCTGGGCTCCGTTCAGCACTTGGAAAGGAAAAAAACAAAATGGGAGTAGATCTGGCCTCCATTTTACCTGCTAAAATACAAAAGTCGATCTGCCCTCCATTTTACCTATGAAAAAAATCTGCAGTAGACCAGCCCTCCTGGGTCCCCATTGTACTCTATTGGAGTAGACCTGGGCTCAGATCTGAACGGTAGACCAGGACTCCCAGGTTCCCATTGATATCAATAGGAATAGATCTGGGTTCCGATCTGAACTTTTTTTTAAAAAAAGAGAGTAGACCAGGACTCCCGGGTCCCCATTAAAATCTATAAGAGTAGACCTGGGCTCCGATCTCAACTTTTTAAAAAAAAAAAACGGGAGTAGACCAGGCCTCCCGGGTCCCCATTGGACTCTATGGCAGAAGACCTGGGCTCCGATCTCAACTTCTTAAAAAAAAAAAAAACGGGATTAGTTCAGGCCTCCTGGTTCCCTTTGAAATCTATAGGAGTAGACATGGCCTCCGATCTCAACTTCTTTAAAAAAAAACAAAAAAACAACCGGGAGTAGACAAGGCCTCCCGGGTCACCATTGGACTCTATGAGAGTAGACCTGGGCTCCGTTCTGAACTTTTAAAAAAAACAACGGGAGTAGACCAGGCCTCCCGGGTCCCCTTAGGACTCTATGAGAGTAGACCTGGGCTCCGATCTCAACTTTTTTAAAAAAAAACGGGAGTAGACAAGGCCTTTGGGGTCCGCAATGGTCTGTATAGGAGTAGACTTGGGCTCCGTTCTGAACTCCTTTTTTTAAAAAGGGAGTAGACCAGGCTTCCCGGGTCCCCATAGGACTCTATGGCAGAAGACCTGGGCTCCGATCTCAACTTCTTAAAAAAAAAAACAACGGGAGTAGACCAGGACTCCCGGGTTCCCATTGATATCAATAGGAATAGATCTAGGCTCCGATCTGAACTTTTTTTAAAAAAAAGAGAGTAGACCAGGACTCCCGGGTCCTTATTAAAATCTATAAGAGTAGACCTGGGCTCCGATCTCAACTTTTTTAAAAAGAATCGGGAGTAGACCAGGCCTCCCGGGTCCCCATAGGACTCTATGAGAGTAGACCTGGGCTCCGATCTCAACTTCTTTTTTTAAAAAAAAAGGGAGTAGACAAGGCCTCCGGGGTCCGCATTGGTCTGTATAGGAGTAGACCTGGGGTCCGTTCTGAACTTTTTTCTTAAAAAAGAGAGTAGACCAGGCCTCCCGGGTCCCCATTGGATTCTATGCGAGTAGACCTGTGCTCCGATCTGAACTTCTTTTTTTTAAAAAATTACGGGATTAATTCAGGCCTCCCGGTTCCCTTTGAAATCTATAGGAGTAGACCTGGCCTCCGATCTCAACTTCTTTAAAAAAGCAAAAAAACAACCGGGAGTAGACCAGGCCACCCGGGTCCCCAGTGGACTCTATGAGAGTAGACCTGGTCTCCGTTCTGAACTTTTTAAAAAAACCGGGAGTAGACCAGGCCCCCCGGGTCCCTATTGAAATCTATAGGAGTAGACCTGGACTCCGTTCTGAAATTGGAAAAGAAAAAAAAAACGGGAGTTGATCTGGCCTCCATTTTACCTGCTAAAATACAAGAGTCGATCTGGCCTCCATTTTACCTGTAAAAAAACGCAGTAGACCAGGCCTCTTGAGTCCCCATTGGACTCTATGGCAGTAGATCTGGGCTCCGATCTCAACTTCTTAAAAAAAAAAACAACGGGAGTAGACCAGGCCTCCCGGGTCCCCATAGGACTCTATGAGAGTAGACCTGGGCTCTGATCTCAACTTCTTTTTTTAAAAAAAACGGGAGCAGACAAGGCCTCTGGGTTCCGCAATGGTCTGTATAGGAGTAAACTTGGGCTCTGTTCTGAACTCCTTTTTTTAAAAAGGGGGTTGACCAGGCCTCCCGGGTCCCCATTGGACTCTATGCGAGTAGACCTGTTCTCCGATCTGAACTTCTTTAAAAAACAAAACAAAACGGGATTAGTTCAGGCCTCCTGGTTCCCTTTGAAATCTATAGGAGTAGACCTGGCCTCCGATCTCAACTTCTTTAAAAAACAAAAAAACAACCGGGAGTAGACCAGGCCTCCCAGGTCCTCATTGGACTCTATGAGAGTAGACCTGGGCTCCGATCTCAACTTTTTAAAAAAAAAAACGGGAGTAGACAAGGCCTTTGGGGTCCGCAATGGTCTGTATAGGAGTAGACTTGGGCTCCGTTCTGAACTCCTTTTTTTAAAAAGTGAGTAGACCAGGCTTCCCGGGTCCCCATAGGACTCTATGGCAGAAGACCTGGGCTCCGATCTCAACTTCTTAAAAAAAAAAACAACGGGAGTAGACCAGGACTCCCGGGTTCCCATTGATATCAATAGGAATAGATCTGGGCTCCGATCTGAACTTTTTTTTAAAAAAAGAGAGTAGACCAGGACTCCCGGGTCCCCATTAAAATCTATAAGAGTAGACCTGGGCTCCGATCTCAACTTTTTAAAAAAAAATCGGGAGTAGACCAGGCCTCCCGGGTCCCCATAGGACTCTATGAGAGTAGACCTGGGCTCCGATCTCAACTTCTTTTTTTTTAAAAAAAAGGGAGTAGACAAGGCCTCCGGGGTCCGCATTGGTCTGTATAGGAGTAGACCTGGGCTCCGTTCTGAACTTTTTTCTTAAAAAAGAGAGTAGACCAGGCCTCCCGGGTCCCCATTGGATTCTATGCGAGTAGACCTGTGCTCCGATCTGAACTTCTTTTTTTTAAAAAAAAATACGGGATTAGTTCAGGCCTCCCGGTTCCCTTTGAAATCTATAGGAGTAGACCTGGCCTCCGATCTCAACTTCTTTAAAAAAGCAAAAAAACAACCGGGAGTAGACCAGGCCACCCGGGTCCCCAGTGGACTCTATGAGAGTAGACCTGGTCTCCGTTCTGAACTTTTTAAAAAAACCGGGAGTAGACCAGGCCCCCCGGGTCCCTATTGAAATCTATAGGAGTAGACCTGGACTCCGTTCTGAAATTGGAAAAGAAAAAAAAAACGGGAGTTGATCTGGCCTCCATTTTACCTGCTAAAAGACAAGAGTCGATCTGGCCTCCATTTTACCTATAAAAAAAACGCAGTAGACCAGGCCTTTTGAGTCCCCATTGGACTCTATGGCAGTAGATCTGGGCTCCGATCTCAACTTCTTAAAAAAAAAAAAAAACGGGAGTAGACCAGGCCTCCCGGGTCCGCATAGGACTCTATGAGAGTAGACCTGGGCTCTGATCTCAACTTCTTTTTTTAAAAAAAACGGGAGCAGACAAGGCCTCTGGGTTCCGCAATGGTCTGTATAGGAGTAGACTTGGGCTCTGTTCTGAACTCCTTTTTTTAAAAAGGGGGTAGACCAGGCCTCCGGGTCCCCATTGGACTCTATGCGAGTAGACCTGTTCTCCGATCTGAACTTCTTTAAAAAACAAAACAAAACGGGATTAGTTCAGGCCTCCTGGTTCCCTTTGAAATCTATAGGAGTAGACCTGGCCTCCGATCTCAACTTCTTTAAAAAACAAAAAAACAACCGGGAGTAGACCAGGCCTCCCAGGTCCTCATTGGACTCTATGAGAGTAGACCTGGGCTCCGTTCTGAACTTTTAAAAAAAACCGGGAGTAGACCAGGCCCCCCGGGTCCCTATTGAAATCTATAGGAGTAGACCTGGACTCCAGTCAGCACTTGGAAAAGAAAAAAAAACGGGAGTTGATCTGGCCTCCATTTTACCTGCTAAATTACAAGAGTCGATCTGGCCTCCATTTTACCTATAAAAAAACGCAGTAGACCAGGCCTCCCGGGTCCCCATTGGACTCTATGGCAGTAGATCTGGGCTCCGATCTCAACTTCTTAAAAAAAACAACAACGGGAGTAGACCAGGCCTCCCGGGTCCCCATAGGACTCTTTGGCAGAAGACCTGGGCTCCGATCCCAACTTCTTAAAAAAAATAACAACGGGAGTAGACCAGGACTCCCGGGTTCCCATTGATATCAATAGGAATAGATCTAGGCTCCGATCTGAACTTTTTTTTAAAAAAAGAGAGTAGACCAGGACTCCCGGGTCCCCATTAAAATCTATAAGAGTAGACCTGGGCTCCGATCTCAACCTTTTTTAAAAAAACGGGAGTAGACCAGGCCTCCCGGGTCCCCATAGGACTCTATGAGAGTAGACCTGGGCTCCGATCTCAACTTCTTTTTTTTTAAAAAAAACGGGAGTAGACAAGGCCTCCGGGGTCCGCATTGGTCTGTATAGGAGTAGACCAGGGCTCCGTTCTGAACTTTTTTCTTAAAAAAGGGAGTAGACCAGGCCTCCCGGGTCCCCATTGGACTCTATGCGAGTAGACCTGTGCTCCGATCTGAACTTCTTTAAAAAAAAAAAAAAAACGGGATTAGTTCAGGCCTCCTGGTTCCCTTTGAAATCTATAAGAGTAGACCTGGGCTCCGATCTCAATTTTTTTTTGAAAAAAACGGGAGTAGACCAGGCCTCCCGGGTCCCCATAGGACTCTATGAGAGTAGACCTGGGCTCCGATCTCAACTTCTTCTTTTTTTTAAAAAAAGGGAGTAGACAAGGCCTCCGGGGTCCACATTGGTCTGTATAGGAGTAGACCTGGGCTCCGTTCTGAACTTTTTTCTTAAAAAACGGAGTAGACACGGCCTCCCGGGTCCCCATAGGACTCTATGGCAGTAGACCTGGGCTCCGATCTCAACTTCTTAAAAAAACAAAACAACGGGAGTAAACCAGGACTCCCGGGTTCCCTTTGATATCAATAGGAATAGATCTGGGCTCCGATCTGAACTTTTAAAAAAAAAAACGGGAGTAGACCAGGCCCCCGGGTCCCTATTGAAATCTATAGGAGTAGACCTGGACTCCGTTCAGCACTTGGAAAAGAAAAAAAAAAAACGGGAGTTGATCTGGCCTCCATTTTACCTGCTAAAATACAAGTGTCGATCTGGCCTCCATTTTACCTTTAAAAAAACGCAGTAGACCAGGCCTCCCGGGTCCCCATTGGACTCTATGGCAGTAGATCTGGGCTCCGATCTCAACTTCTTAAAAAAAACAACAACGGGAGTCGACCAGGACTCCCGGGTTCCCATTGATATCAATAGGAATAGATCTGGGCTCCGATCTGAAATTTTTTTAAAAAAAGAGAGTAGACAAAAACTCCTGGGTCCCCATTAAAATCTATAAGAGTAGACCTGGGCTCCGATCTCATCTTTTAAAAAAAAAAAAACCGGGAGTAGACTAGGCCTCCCGGGTGCCCATAGGACTTTATGGCAGTAGATCTGGGCTCCGATCTCAACTTCTTAAAAAAAACAACAACGGGAGTCGACCAGGACTCCCGGGTTCCCATTGATATCAATAGGAATAGATCTGGGCTCCGATCTGAATTTTTTTTAAAAAAAAGAGAGTAGACAAAAACTCCTGGGTCCCCATTAAAATCTATAAGAGTAGACCTGGGCTCAGATCTCATCTTTTAAAAAAAAAACACGGGAGTAGACTAGGCCTCCCGGGTGCCCATAGGACTCTATGGCAGTAGATCTGGGCTCCGATCTCAACTTCTTAAAAAAAAAAACAACGGGAGTAGACCAGGCCTCCCGGGTCCCCATAGGACTCTATGAGAGTAGACCTGGGCTCCGATCTCAACTTTTTTTAAAAAAAAAAAACGGGAGCAGACAAGGCCTCCGGGTTCCGGAATGGTCTGTATAGGAGTAGACTTGGGCTCCGTACTGAAATCCTTTTTTTAAAAAGGGAGTAGACCAGGACTCCCGGGTTCCCATTGATATCAATAGGAATAGATCTGGGCTCCGATCTGAACTTTTTTTTAAAAAAAGAGAGTAGAGCAGGACTCTCGGGTTCCCCTTTAAAATCTATAAGAGTAGACCTGGGCTCCGATCTCAACTTCTTTAAAAAACAAAACAAAAAAACAACCGGGAGTAGACCAGGCCTCCCGGGTCCCCATTGGACTCTATGAGACTAGACCTGGGCTCCGTTCTGAACTTTTAAAAAAAACCGGGAGTAGACCAGGCCTCTCGGGTCCCCATAGGACTCTATGAGAGTAGACCTGGGCTCCGATCTCAACTTCTTTTTTAAAAAAAAAACGGGAGTAGACAAGGCCTCCGGGGTCCGCATTGGTCTGTATAGGAGTAGACTTGGGCTCCGTTCTGAACTCCTTTTTTAAAAAGGGAGTAGACCAGGCCTCCCGGATCCCCATAGGACTCTTTGGCAGAAGACCTGGGCTCCGATCCCAACTTCTTAAAAAAAATAACAACGGGAGTAGACCAGGACTCCCGGGTTCCCATTGATATCAATAGGAATAGATCTAGGCTCCGATCTGAACTTTTTTTAAAAAAAAGAGAGTAGACCAGGACTCCCGGGTCCCCATTAAAATCTATAGGAGTAGACCTGGGCTCCGATCTCAACCTTTTTTAAAAAAACGGGAGTAGACCAGGCCTCCCGGGTCCCCATAGGACTCTATGAGAGTAGACCTGGGCTCCGATCTCAACTTCTTTTTTTAAAAAAAAACGGGAGTAGACAAGGCCTCCGGGGTCCGCATTGGTCTGTATAGGAGTAGACCAGGGCTCCGTTCTGAACTTTTTTCTTAAAAAAGGGAGTAGACCAGGCCTCCCGGGTCCCCATTGGACTCTATGCGAGTAGACCTGTGCTCCGATCTGAACTTCTTTAAAAAAAAAAAAAAAACGGGATTAGTTCAGGCCTCCTGGTTCCCTTTGAAATCTATAAGAGTAGACATGGGCTCCGATCTCAACTTCTTAAAAAAACAAAACAACGGGAGTAAACCAGGACTCCCGGGTTCCCTTTGATATCAATAGGAATAGATCTGGGCTCCGATCTGAACTTTTAAAAAAAAAAACGGGAGTAGACCAGGCCCCCGGTTCCCTATTGAAATCTATAGGAGTAGACCTGGACTCCGTTCAGCACTTGGAAAAGAAAAAAAAAAAACGGGAGTTGATCTAGCCTCCATTTTACCTGCTAAAATACAAGTGTCGATCTGGCCTCCATTTTACCTTTAAAAAAACGCAGTAGACCAGGCCTCCCGGGTCCCCATTGGACTCTATGGCAGTAGATCTGGGCTCCGATCTCAACTTCTTAAAAAAAACAACAACGGGAGTCGACCAGGACTCCCGGGTTCCCATTGATATCAATAGGAATAGATCTGGGCTCCGATCTGAAATTTTTTTAAAAAAAGAGAGTAGACAAAAACTCCTGGGTCCCCATTAAAATCTATAAGAGTAGACCTGGGCTCCGATCTCATCTTTTAAAAAAAAAAAAACCGGGAGTAGACTAGGCCTCCCGGGTGCCCATAGGACTCTATGGCAGTAGATCTGGAACTCCGATCTCAACTTCTTAAAAAAAACAACAACGGGAGTCGACCAGGACTCCCGGGTTCCCATTGATATCAATAGGAATAGATCTGGGCTCCGATCTGAATTTTTTTTTTTAAAAAGAGAGTAGACAAAAACTCCTGGGTCCCCATTAAAATCTATAAGAGTAGACCTGGGCTCAGATCTCATCTTTTAAAAAAAAAACACGGGAGTAGACTAGGCCTCCCGGGTGCCCATAGGACTCTATGGCAGTAGATCTGGGCTCCGATCTCAACTTCTTAAAAAAAAAAACAACGGGAGTAGACCAGGACTCCCGGGTCCCCATAGGACTCTATGAGAGTAGACCTGGGCTCCGATCTCAACTTTTTTTTAAAAAAAAAAACGGGAGCAGACAAGGCCTCCGGGTTCCGGAATGGTCTGTATAGGAGTAGACTTGGGCTCCGTACTGAACTCCTTTTTTTAAAAAGGGAGTAGACCAGGACTCCCGGGTTCCCATTGATATCAATAGGAATAGATCTGGGCTCCGATCTGAACTTTTTTTAAAAAAAAGAGAGTAGAGCAGGACTCTCGGGTTCCCCTTTAAAATCTATAAGAGTAGACCTGGGCTCCGATCTCAACTTCTTTAAAAAACAAAACAAAAAATCAACCGGGAGTAGACCAGGCCTCCCGGGTCCCCATTGGACTCTATGAGACTAGACCTGGGCTCCGTTCTGAACTTTTAAAAAAAACCGGGAGTAGACCAGGCCCCCCGGGTCCCTATTGAAATCTAAAGGAGTAGACCAGGATTCCGTTCAGCACTTGGAAAAGAAAAAAAAAACGGGAGTTGATCTGGCCTCCATTTTACCTGCTAAAATACAAGAGTCGATCTGGCCTCCATTTTACCTATAAAAAAACGCAGTAGACCAGGCCTCCCGGGTCCCCATTGGACTCTATGGCAGTAGATCTGGGCTCCGATCTCAACTTCTTAGAAAAAAAAACAACGGGAGTAGACCAGGCCTCTCGGGTCCCCATAGGACTCTATGAGAGTAGACCTGGGCTCCGATCTCAACTTCTTTTTTTTTAAAAAAAACGGGAGTAGACAAGGCCTCCGGGGTCCGCATTGGTCTGTATAGGAGTAGACTTGGGCTCCGTTCTGAACTCTTTTTTTAAAAAGGGAGTAGACCAGGCCTCCCGGATCCCCATAGGACTCTTTGGCAGAAGACCTGGGCTCCGATCCCAACTTCTTAAAAAAAATAACAACGGGAGTAGACCAGGACTCCCGGGTTCCCATTGATATCAATAGGAATAGATCTAGGCTCCGATCTGAACTTTTTTTTAAAAAAAGAGAGTAGACCAGGACTCCCGGGTCCCCATTAAAATCTATAGGAGTAGACCTGGGCTCCGATCTCAACTTTTTTTAAAAAAACGGGAGTAGACCAGGCCTCCCGGGTCCCCATAGGACTCTATGAGAGTAGACCTGGGCTCCGATCTCAACTTCTTTTTTTAAAAAAAAACGGGAGTAGACAAGGCCTCCGGGGTCCGCATTGGTCTGTATAGGAGTAGACCAGGGCTCCGTTCTGAACTTTTTTCTTAAAAAAGGGAGTAGACCAGGCCTCCCGGGTCCCCATTGGACTCTATGCGAGTAGACCTGTGCTCCGATCTGAACTTCTTTAAAAAAAAAAAAAAAACGGGATTAGTTCAGGCCTCCTGGTTCCCTTTGGAATCTATAAGAGTAGACCTGGGCTCCGATCTCAATTTTTTTTTGAAAAAAACGGGAGTAGACCAGGCCTCGCGGGTCCCCATAGGACTCTATGAGAGTAGACCTGGGCTCCGATCTCAACTTCTTTTTTTTAAAAAAAAAAAGGGAGTAGACAAGGCCTCCGGGGTCCACATTGGTCTGTATAGGAGTAGACCTGGGCTCCGTTCTGAACTTTTTTCTTAAAAAACGGAGTAGACCAGGCCTCCCGGGTCCCCATAGGACTCTATGGCAGTAGACCTGGGCTCCGATCTCAACTTCTTAAAAAAACAAAACAACGGGAGTAAACCAGGACTCCCGGGTTCCCTTTGATATCAATAGGAATAGATCTGGGCTCCGATCTGAACTTTTTTAAAAAAAAACGGGAGTAGACCAGGCCCCCCGGGTCCCTATTGAAATCTATAGGAGTAGACCTGGACTCCGTTCAGCACTTGGAAAAGAAAAAAAAAAAACGGGAGTTGATCTGGCCTCCATTTTACCTGCTAAAATACAAGTGTCGATCTGGCCTCCATTTTACCTATAAAAAAACGCAGTAGACCAGGCCTCCCGGGTCCCCATTGGACTCTATGGCAGTAGATCTGGGCTCCGATCTCAACTTCTTAAAAAAAACAACAATGGGAGTCGACCAGGACTCCCGGGTTCCCATTGATATCAATAGGAATAGATCTGGGCTCCGATCTGAAATTTTTTTTAAAAAAGAGAGTAGACAAAAACTCCTGGGTCCCCATTAAAATCTATAAGAGTAGACCTGGGCTCCGATCTCATCTTTTAAAAAAAAAAAACCCGGGAGTAGACTAGGCCTCCCGGGTGCCCATAGGACTCTATGGCAGTAGATCTGGGCTCCGATCTCAACTTCTTAAAAAAAACAACAACGGGAGCCGACCAGGACTCCCGGGTTCCCATTGATATCAATAGGAATAGATCTGGGCTCCGATCTGAATTTTTTTTTAAAAAAGAGAGTAGACAAAAACTCCTGGGTCCCCATTAAAATCTATAAGAGTAGACCTGGGCTCAGATCTCATCTTTTAAAAAAAAAAAACACGGGAGTAGACTAGGCCTCCCGGGTGCCCATAGGACTCTATGGCAGTAGATCTGGGCTCCGATCTCAACTTCTTAAAAAAAAAAACAACGGGAGTAGACCAGGCCTCCCGGGTCCCCATAGGACTCTATGAGAGTAGACCAGGGCTCCGATCTCAACTTTTTAAAAAAAAAAAAAACGGGAGCAGACAAGGCCTCCGGGTTCCGGAATGGTCTGTATAGGAGTAGACTTGGGCTCCGTACTGAACTCCTTTTTTTAAAAAGGGAGTAGACCAGGACTCCCGGGTTCCCATTGATATCAATAGGAATAGATCTGGGCTCCGATCTGAACTTTTTTTTAAAAAAAGAGAGTAGAGCAGGACTCCCGGGTTCCCCTTTAAAATCTATAAGAGTAGACCTGGGCTCCGATCTCAACTTCTTTAAAAAACAAAACAAAAAAACAACCGGGAGTAGACCAGGCCTCCCGGGTCCCCATTGGACTCTATGAGACTAGACCTGAGCTCCGTTCTGAACTTTTAAAAAAAACCGGGAGTAGACCAGGCCCCCCGGGTCCCTATTGAAATCTAAAGGAGTAGACCAGGATTCCGTTTAGCACTTGGAAAAGAAAAAAAAAACGGGAGTTGATCTGGCCTCCATTTTACCTGCTAAAATACAAGAGTCGATCTGGCCTCCATTTTACCTATAAAAAAACGCAGTAGACCAGGCCTCCCGGGTCCCCATTGGACTCTATGGCAGTAGATCTGGGCTCCGATCTCAACTTCTTAAAAAAAAAAACAACGGGAGTAGACCAGGCCTCTCGGGTCCCCATAGGATTCTATGAGAGTAGACCTGGGCTCCGATCTCAACTTCTTTTTTTAAAAAAATTGGGAGTAGACAAGGCGTCCGGGGTCCGCAATGGTCTGTATAGGAGTAGACTTGGGCTCCGTTCTGAACTCCTTTTTTAAAAAGGGAGTAGACCAGGTCTCCCGGGTCCCCATAGGACTCTTTGGCAGAAGACCTGGGCTCCGACCCCAACTTCTTAAAAAAAACAACAACGGGAGTAGACCAGGACTCCCGGGTTCCCATTGATATCAATAGGAATAGATCTAGGCTCCGATCTGAACTTTTTTTTAAAAAAAGAGAGTAGACCTGGACTCCCGGGTCCCCATTAAAATCTATAAGAGTAGACCTTGGATCCGATCTCAACTTTTTTTAAAAAAACGGGAGTAGACCAGGCCTCCCGGGTCCCCATAGGACTCTATGAGAGAAGACCTGGGCTCCGATCTCAACTTCTTTTTTAAAAAAAAAAACGGGAGTAGACAAGGCCTCCAGGGTCCGCATTGGTCTGTATAGGAGTAGACCTGGGCTCCGTTCTGAACTTTTTTCTTAAAAAAGGGAGTAGACCAGGCCTCCCGGGTCCCCATTGGACTCTATGAGAGTAGACCTGGGCTCCGATCTGAACTTCTTTTAAAAAAAAAAAAACGGGATTAGTTCAGGTCTCCTGGTTCCCTTTGAAATCTATAAGAGTAGACCTGGGCTCCGATCTCAATTTTTTTTTAAAAAAACGGGAGTAGACCAGGCCTCCCGGGTCCCCATAGGACTCTATGAGAGTAGACCTGGGCTCGGATCTCAACTTCTTATTTTTTAAAAAAAAGAGAGTAGACAAGGCCTCCGGGGTCCGCATTGGTCTGTATAGGAGTAGACCTGGGCTCCGTTCTGAACTTTTTTCTTAAAAAACGGAGTAGACCAGGCCTCCCGGGTCCCCATTGGACTCTATGCGAGTAGACCTGTGCTCTGATCTGAACTTCTTTAAAAAAAAAAAAAAACGGGATTAGTTCAGGCCTCCTGGTTCCCTTTGAAATCTATAGGAGTAGACCTGGCCTCCGATCTCAACTTCTTTAAAAAACAAAAAAACAAGCGGGAGTAGACCAGGCCTCCCAGGTCCTCATTGGACTCTATGAGAGTAGACCTGGGCTCCGTTCTGAACTTTTAAAAAAACCCGGGAGTAGACCAGGCCCCCCGGGTCCCTATTGAAATCTATAGGAGTAGACCTGGACTCCGTTCAGCACTTGGAAAAGAAAAAAAAAACAGGAGTTGATCTGGCCTCCATTTTACCTACTAAAGTACAAGAGTCGATCTGGCCTCCGTTTTACCTATAAAAAAACGCAGTAGACCAGGCCTCCCGGGTCCCTATTGGACTCTATGGCAGTAGATCTGGGCTCCGATCTCAACTTCTTAAAAAAAACAACAACGGGAGTAGACCAGGCCTCCCGGGTCCCCATAGAACTCTATGGCAGTAGACCTGGGCTCCGATCTCAACTTCTTAAAAAAAAAAACAACGGGAGCAGACCAGGACTCCCGTGTTCCCTTTGATATCAATAGGAATAGATCTGGGCTCCGATCTGAACTTTTTTAAAAAAAAAAAGAGAGTAGACCAGGTCTCCCGGGTCCCCATTAAAATCTATAAGAGTAGACCTGGGCTCCGATCTCAAGTTCTTTTTTAAAAAAAAACGGGAGTAGACCAGGCCCCCCGGGTCCCTATTGAAATCTATAGGAGTAGACCTGGACTCCGTTCAGCACTTGGAAAAGAAAAAAAAAACGGGAGTCGATCTGGCCTCCATTTTACCTGCTAAAATACAAGAGTCGATCTGGCCTCCATTTTACCTATAAAAAAACGCAGTAGACCAGGCCTCCCGGGTCGCCATTGGACTCTATGGCAGTAGATCTGGGCTCCGATCTCAACTTCTTAAAAAAAAAAAAAACGGGAGTAGACCAGGCCTCCCGGGTCCCCATAGGACTCTATGGCAGTAGACCTGGGCTCCGATCTCAACTTCTTAAAAAAACAAAACAACGGGAGTAGACCAGGACTCCCGGGTTCCCTTTGATATCAATAGGAATAGACCTGGGCTCCATTCTGAACTTTTAAAAAAAACCGGGAGTAGACCAGGCCCCCCGGGTCCCTATTGAAATCTATAGGAGTAGACCAGGATTCCGTTCAGCACTTGGAAAAGAAAAAAAAACGGGAGTTGATCTGGCCTCAATTTTACCTGCTAAAATAGAAGAGTCGATCTGGCCTCCATTTTACCTATAAAAAAACGCAGTAGACCCGGCCTCCCGGGTCCCCATTGGACTCTATGGCAGTAGATCTGGGCTCCGATCTCAACTTCTTAAAAAAAAAAACAACGGGAGTAGACCAGGCCTCCCGGGTCCCCATAGGACTCTATGGCAGTAGACCTGGGCTCCGATCTCAACTTCTTTTTTTAAAAAAAACGGGAGTAGACAAGGCCTCCGGGGTCCGCAATGGTCTGTATAGGAGTAGACTTGGGCTCCGTTCTGAACTCCTTTTTTAAAAAGGGAGTAGACCAGGCCTCCCGGGTCCCCATAGGACTCTTTGGCAGAAGACCTGGGCTCCGATCCCAACTTCTTAAAAAAAATAACAACGGGAGTAGACCAGGACTCCCGGGTTCCCATTGATATCAATAGGAATAGATCTAGGCTCCGATATGAACTTTTTTTTAAAAAAAGAGAGTAGACCAGGACTCCCGGGTCCCCATTAAAATCTATAAGAGTAGACCTGGGCTCCGATCTCAACTTTTTTTAAAAAAACGGGAGTAGACCAGGTCTCCCGGGTCCCCATAGGACTCTATGAGAGTTGACCTGGGCTCCGATCTCAACTTCTTTTTTTAAAAAAAAACGGGAGTAGACAAGGCCTCCGGGGTCCGCATTGGTCTGTATAGGAGTAGACCTGGGCTCCGTTCTGAACTTTTTGCTTAAAAAAGGGAGTAGACCAGGCCTCCCGGGTCCCCATTGGACTCTATGCGAGTAGACCTGTGCTCCGATCTGAACTTCTTTAAAAAAAAAAAAACGGGATTAGTTAAGGCCTACTTGTTCCCTTTGAAATCTATAAGAGTAGACCTGGGCTCCGATCTCAATTTTTTTAAAAACAAACGGGAGTAGACCAGGCCTCCCGGGTCCCCATAGGACTCTATGAGAGTAGACCTGGGCTCCGATCTCAACTTCTTTTTTTAAAAAAAAACGGGAGTAGACAAGGCCTCCGGGGTCCGCATTGGTCTGTATAGGAGTAGACCTGGGCTCCGTTCTGAACTTTTTTCTTAAAAAAGGGAGTAGACCAGGCCTCCCGGGTCCCCATTGGACTCTATGGCAGTAGATCTGGGCTCCGATCTCAACTTCTTAAAAAAACAAAACAACGGGAGTAGACCCGGACTCCCGGGTTCCCTTTGATATCAATAGGAATAGATCTGGGCTCCGATCTGAACTTTTTTTTAAAAAAAATGGGAGTAGACCAGGCCCCCCGGGTCCCTATTGAAATCTATAGGAGTAGACCTGGACTCCGTTCAGCACTTGGAAAAGAAAAAAAAAAAAGGGAGTTGATCTGGCCTCCATTTTACCTGCTAAAATACAAGTGTCGATCTGGCCTCCATTTTACCAATAAAAAAAACGCAGTAGACCAGGCCTCCCGGGTCCCTATTGGACTCTATGGCAGTAGATCTGGGCTCCGATCTCAACTTCTTAAAAAAAACAACAACGGGAGTCGACCAGGACTCCCGGGTTTCCATTGATATCAATAGGAATAGATCTGGGCTCCGATCTGAACTTTTTTTTAAAAAAAGAGAGTAGACCAGGACTCCCGGGTTCCCCTTTAAAATCTATAAGAGTAGACCTGGGCTCCGATCTCAACTTCTTTAAAAAAAAAAACAAAAAAACAACCGGGAGTAGACCAGGCCTCCCGGGTCCCCATTGGACTCTATGAGACTAGACCTGGGCTCCGTTCTGAACTTTTAAAAAAAACCGGGAGTAGACCAGGCCCCCCGGGTCCCTATTGAAATCTAAAGGAGTAGACCAGGATTCCGTTCAGCACTTGGAAAAGAAAAAAAAAACGGGAGTTGATCTGGCCTCCATTTTACCTGCTAAAATACAAGAGTCGATCTGGCCTCCATTTTACCTATAAAAAAACGCAGTAGACCAGGCCTCCCGGGTCCCCATTGGACTCTATGGCAGTAGATCTGGGCTCTGATCTCAACTTCTTAAAAAAAAAAACAACGGGAGTAGACCAGGCCTCTCGGGTCCCCATAGGACTCTAAGAGAGTAGACCTGGGCTCCGATCTCAACTACTTTTTTAAAAAAAAACGGGAGTAGACAAGGCGTCCGGGGTCCGCAATGGTCTGTATAGGAGTAGACTTGGGCTCCGTTCTGAACTCCTTTTTTAAAAAGGGAGTAGACCAGGTCTCCCGGGTCCCCATAGGACTCTTTGGCAGAAGACCTGGGCTCCGATCCCAACTTCTTAAAAAAAACAACAACGGGAGTAGACCAGGACTCCCGGGTTCCCATTGATATCAATAGGAATAGATCTAGGCTCCGATCTGAACTTTTTTTTAAAAAAAGAGAGTAGACCTGGACTCCCGGGTCCCCATTAAAATCTATAAGAGTAGACCTTGGATCCGATCTCAACTTTTTTTTAAAAAACGGGAGTAGACCAGGCCTCCCGGGTCCCCATAGGACTCTATGAGAGTAGACCTGGGCTCCGATCTCAACTTCTTTTTTTAAAAAAAAACGGGAGTAGACAAGGCCTCCGGGGTCCGCATTGGTCTGTATAGGAGTAGACCTGGGCTCCGTTCTGAACTTTTTTCTTAAAAAAGGGAGTAGACCAGGCCTCCCGGGTCCCCATTGGACTCTATGCGAGTAGACCTGGGCTCCGATCTGAACTTCTTTTAAAAAAAAAAAACGGGATTAGTTCAGGCCGTTTTTTTTTTTCTTTTCCAAGTTCAGAACGGAGCCCAGGTCTACTCTCATAGAGTCCAATGGGGACCCGGGAGGCCTGGTCTCCTCCCGGTTTTTTTTTTTTGGTTTTTTTTTAAAGAAGTTGAGATCGGAGGCCAGGTCTATTCCTGTAGATTTCAAAGGGAACCAGGAGGCCTGAACTAATCCCGTTTTGTTTTGTTTTTTAAAGAAGTTCTGATCGGAGCACAGGTCTACTCGCATAGAGTCCAATGGGAACCCGGGACGCCTGGTGTACTCCCTTTTTTAAGAAAAAAGTTCAGAACGGAGCCCAGGTCTACTCCTATACAGACCAATGCGGACTCCGGAGGCCTTGTCTACTCCCGTTTTTTTTTAAAAAAAAGAAGTTGAGATCGGAGCCCAGGTCTACTCTCATAGAGTCCTATGGGGACCCGGGAGGCCTGGTCTACTCCCGTTTTTTTTTTTAAAAGTTGAGATCGGCGCCCAGGTCTACTCTTATAGATTTTAATGGGGACCCGGGAGTCCTGGTCTACTCTCTTTTTTTAAAAAAAGTTCAGATCGGAGCCCAGATCTATTCCTGTTGATATCAATGGGAACCCGGGAGTCTTGGTCTACTCCCCTTGAGTTTTTTTTTAAGAAGTTGAGATCGGAGCCCAGGTCTTCTGCCATAGAGTCCTATGGGGACCCGGAAGGCCTGGTCTACTCCCTTTTTAAAAAAAGGAGTTCAGAACGGAGCCCAAGTCTACTCCTATACAGACCATTGCGGACCCCGGACGCCTTCTCTACTCCCGTTTTTTTTTAAAAAAGAAGTTGAGATCGGAGCCCAGTTCTACTCTCATAGAGTTTTATGGGGACCCGGGAGGCCTGGTCTACTCCCGTTGTTTTTTTTAAAAGTTCAGAACGGAGCCCAGGTCTACTCTCATAGAGTCCAATTGGGACCCGGGAGGCTTGTTCTACTCCCGTTTTTTTTTTTTTAATGTTGAGATCGGAGCCCAGGTCTACTCTTATAGATTTTAATGGGGACCCGGGAGTTTTGGTCTGCTCTCTTTTTTTAAAAAAAAGTTGAGATCGGAGCCCAGATCTACTGCCATAAAGTCCAATGGGGACCCGGGAGGCCTGGTCTACTGCGTTTTTTTATAGGTTAAATGGAGGCCTGATCGACTCTTGTATTTTAGCAGGTAAAATGGAGGCCAGATCAACTAGAACCAGGAGTCCTGAACTAATCCCGTTTTTTTTTTTTTTTTAAAGAAGTTCAGATCGGAGCACAGGTCTACTCACATAGAGTCCAAAGGGGATCCGGGAGTCCTGGTCTACTCCCTTTTTTAAGAAAAAAGTTCAGAACGGAGCCCAGGTCTACTCCTATACAGACCTATGCGGACCCCTGAGGCCTTGTCTACTCCCGTATTTTTTAAAAAAAGAAGTTGATATCAGAGCCCAGGTCAACTCTCATAGAGTCTTCTGGGCACCCGGGAGGCCTGGTCTACTCCCGTTTTTTTTTTTTTAAAGTTGAGATTGGAGCCCAGGTCTACTCTTATAGATTTTAATGGGGACCCGGGAGTTTTGGTCTGCTCTCTTTTTTTAAAAAAAAGTTGAGATCGGAGCCCAGATCTACTGCCATAAAGTCCAATGGGGACCCGGGAGGCCTGGTCTACTGCGTTTTTTTATAGGTAAAATGGAGGCCAGATGAACTAATTAAGAAGTTGATCTGGCCTCCATTTTACCTGCTAAAATACAAGAGTCGATCTGGCCTCCATTTTACCTATAAAAAAACGCAGTAGACCAGGCCTCCCGGGTCCCCATTGGACTATATGGCAGTAGATCTCGGCTACGATCTCAACTTCTTAAAAAATACAACAACGGGAGTAGACCAGGCCTCCCGGGTCCCCATTGGACTCTATGGCAGTAGATCTGGGCTCCGATCTCAACTTCTTAAAAAAAAAAAACAACGGGAGTAGACCAGGCCTCCCGGGTCCCCATAGGACTCTATGAGAGTAGACCTGGGCTCCGATCTCAACTTCTTAAAAAAAAAACAAACGGGAGTAGACCAAGCCTCCCGGGTCCCCATTTGACTCTATGGCAGTAGATCTTGGCTCCGATCTCAACTTCTTAAAAAAAAAAACAACGGGAGTAGACCAGGCCTCCCGGGTCCCCATAGGACTCTATGAGAGTAGACCTGGGTTCCGATGTCAACTTATTTTTTTAAAAAAAACGGGAGCAGAGAAGGCCTCCGGGTTCCGCAATGGTCTGTATAGGAGTAGATTTGGGCTCTGTTCTGAACTCCTTTTTTTAAAAAGGGAGAAGACCAGGCCTCCCGGGTCCCCATAGGACTGTATGGCAGAAGTCCTGGGCTCCGATCTCAACTTCTTAAAAAAAAAAAACGGGAGTAGACCAGGACTCCCGGGTTCCCATTGATATCAATAGGAATAGATCTGGGCTCCGTTCTGAACATTTTTCTTAAAAAAGGGAGTAGACCAGGCCTTTCGGGTTCCCATTGATATCAATAGGAATAGATCTGGGATCCGATCTGAACTTTTTTTAAAAAAAGGAGAGTAGACCAGGACTCCTGGGTCCCCATTAAAATCTATAATAGTAGACCTGGCCTCCGATCTCAACTTCTTTAAAAAAAAAAACAAAAAAACAACCGGGAGTAGACCAGGCCTCCCGGGTCCCCATTGGACTCTATGGCAGTAGATCTGGGCTCCGATCTCAACTTCATAAAAAAAAAAGCAACGGGAGTAGACCAGGCCTCCTGGGTCCCCCTAGGACTCTATGAGAGTAGACCTGGGCTCCGATGTCAACTTATTTTTTTAAAAAAAACGGGAGCAGAGAAGGCCTTCGGGTTCCGCAATGGTCTGTATAGGAGTAGACTTGGGCTCTGTTCTGAACTCTTTTTTTTAAAAAAGGGAGTAGACCAGGCCTCCTGGGTCCCCATAGGACTCTATGGCAGAAGTCCTGGGCTCCGATCTCAACTTCTTAAAAAAAAACAACGGGAGTAGACCAGGACTCCCGGGTTCCCATTGATATCAATAGGAATAGATCTGGGCTCCGTTCTGAACATTTTTCTTAAAAAAGGGAGTAGACCAGGCCTTTCGGGTTCCCATTGATATCAATAGGAATAGATCTGGGATCCGATCTGAACTTTTTTTAAAAAAAGGAGAGTAGACCAGGACTCCCGGGTCACCATTAAAATCTATAAGAGTAGACCTGGCCTCCGATCTCAACTTCTTTAAAAAAAAACAAAAAAACAACCGGGAGTAGACCAGGCCTCCCGGGTCCCCATTGGACTCTATGAGAGTAGACCTGGGCTCCGTTCTGAACTTTTAAAAAAAACCGGGAGTAGACCAGGCCCCCCGGGTCCCTATTGAAATCTATAGGAGTAGACCTGGATTCCGTTCAGCACTTGGAAAAGAAAAAAAAAACGGGAGTTGATCTGGCCTCCATTTTACCTGCTAAAATACAAGAGTCGATCTGATCTCCATTTTACCTATAAAAAAACACAGTAGACCAGGCCTCCCGGGTCCCCATTGGACTCTATGGCAGTAGATCTGGGCTCCGATCTCAACTTCTTAAAAAAAAAAAAAAAAGGGAGTAGACTAGGACTCCCGGGTTCCCATTGATATCAATAGGAATAGATCTGGGCTCCGATCTGAACTTTTTTTAAAAAAAAGAGAGCAGACCAAAACTCCCGGGTCCCAATTAAAATCTATAAGAGTAGACCTGGGCTCCAATCTCAACTTTAAAAAAAAAAAAAACGGGAGTAGACCAGGCCTCCCGGGTGCCCAGAGTACTCTATGAGAGTAGACCTGGGCTCCGATCTCAACTTCTTAAAAAAAAAAACAACGGGAGTAGACCAGGCCTCTCTGGTCCGCATAGGTCTGTATAGGAGTAGACCTGGGCTCCGTTCTGAACATTTTTCTTAAAAAAGGGAGTAGACCAGGCCTCCCGGATCCCCATTGGACTCTAAGCGAGTAGACCTGTGCTCCGATCTGAACTTCTTTAAAGAAAACAAAAACGGGATTAGTTCAGGACTCCTGGTTCCCTTTGAAATCTATAGGAGTAGACCTGGCCTCCGATCTCAACTTCTTTAAAAAAAAAACAAAAAAAAAAAACCGGGAGTAGACCAGGCCTCCTGGGTCCCCATAGGACTCTATGAGAGTAGACCTGGGCTCCGATGTCAACTTCTTTTTTAAAAAGAAACGGGAGTAGACAAGGCCTCCGGGGTCCGCAATGGTCTGTATAGGAGTAGACTTGGGCTCCGTACTGAACTCCTTTTTTTAAAAAGGGAGTAGACCAGGCCTCCCGGGTCCCCATTGGACTCTATGCGAGTAGACCTGTGCTCCGATCTCAACTTCTTAAAAAAAAAACAACGGGATTAGTTCAGGCCTCCTGGTTCCCTTTGAAATTTATAAGAGTAGACCTGGGCTCCGATCTCAACTTTTTTAAAAAAAAACGGGAGTAGACCAGGCCTCCCGGGTCCCCATTGGACTCTATGGCAGTAGATCTGGGCTCCGATCTCAACTTCGTAAAAAAAAAAACAACGGGAGTAGACCAGGCCTCCCGGGTCCCCATAGGACTCTATGGCAGTAGACCTGGGCTCCGATCTCAACTTCTTAAAAAAAACAAACAACGGGAGCAGACCAGGACTCCCGTGTTCCCTTTGATATCAATAGGGATAGATCTGGGCTCCGATCTGAACTTTTTTTTAAAAAAAGAGAGTAGACCAGGTCTCCCGGGTCCCCGTTAAAATCTATAAGAGTAGACCTGGGCTCCGATCTCAAATTCGTTTTTTAAAAAAAACGTCGAGTAGACCAGGCCCTCCGGGTCCCTATTGAAATCTATAGGAGTAGACCTGGACTCCGTTCAGCACTTGGAAAAGAAAAAAAAAACGGGAGTCGATCTGGCCTCCATTTTACCTGCTAAAATACAAGAGTCGATCTGGCCTCCATTTTACCTATAAAAAAACGCAGTAGACCAGGCCTCCCGGGTCCCCATTGGACTCTATGGCAGTAGATCTGGGCTCCGATCTCAACTTCTTAAAAACAAACAAACAACGGGAGTAGACCAGGCCTCCCGGGTCCCCATTGGACTCTATGGCAGTAGATCTGGTCTCCGATCTCAACGTCTTAAAAAAAAAAAAAACGGGAGTAGACCAGGCCTCCCGGGTCCCCATAGGACTCTATGAGAGTAGACCTGGGCTCCGATCTCAACTTTTTAAAAAAAAAACGGGAGTAGACCAGGCCTCCCGGGTCCCCATAGGACTCTATGAGAGTAGACCTGGGCTCCGATCTCAACTTCTTTTTTTTAAAAAGAACGGGAGTAGACAAGGCCTCCGGGGTCGGCATTGGTCTGTATAGGAGAAGACCTGGGCTCCGTTCTGAACTTTTTTCTTAAAAAAGGGAGTAGACCAGGCCTCCCGGGTCCCCATTGGACTCTATGAGAGTAGACCTGGGCTCCGTTCTGAACTTTTAAAAAAAACCGGGAGTAGACCAGGCCCCCCGGGTCCCTATTGAAATCTATAGGAGTAGACCTGGATTCCGTTCAGCACTTGGAAAAGAAAAAAAAAACGGGAGTTGATCTGGCCTCCATTTTACCTGATAAAATACAAGAGTCGATCTGGTCTCCATTTTACCTATAAAAAAACACAGTAGACCAGGCCTCCCGGGTCCCCATTGGACTCTATGGCAGTAGATCTGGGCTCCGATCTCAACTTCTTAAAAAAAAAAAAAAAAGGGAGTAGACTAGGACTCCCGGGTTCCCATTGATATCAATAGGAATAGATCTGGGCTCCGATCTGAACTTTTTTTAAAAAAAAGAGAGCAGACCAAAACTCCTGGGTCCCCATTAAAATCTATAAGAGTAGACCTGGGCTCCAATCTCAACTTTAAAAAAAAAAAAACGGGAGTAGACCAGGCCTCCCGGGTGCCAAGAGGACTCTATGAGAGTAGACCTGGGCTCCGATCTCAACTTCTTAAAAAAAAAAACAACGGGAGTAGACCAGGCCTCTGGGGTCCGCATAGGTCTGTATAGGAGTAGACCTGGGCTCCGTTCTGAACATTTTTCTTAAAAAAGGGAGTAGACCAGGCCTCCCGGATCCCCATTGGACTCTAAGCGAGTAGACCTGTGCTCCGATCTGAACTTCTTTAAAGAAAACAAAAACGGGATTAGTTCAGGACTCCTGGTTCCCTTTGAAATCTATAGGAGTAGACCTGGCCTCCGATCTCAACTTCTTTTAAAAAAAAACAAAAAAACAACCGGGAGTAGACCAGGCCTCCCGGGTCCCCATAGGACTCTATGAGAGTAGACCTGGGCTCCGATGTCAACTTCTTTTTTTTAAAAAAACGGGAGTAGACAAGGCCTCCGGGGTCCGCAATGGTCTGTATAGGAGTAGACTTGGGCTCCGTACTGAACTCCTTTTTTTAAAAAGGGAGTAGACCAGGCCTTCCGGGTCCCCATAGGACTCTATGGCAGAAGACCTGGGCTCCGATCTCAACTTCTTAAAAAAAAAAACAACGGGAGTAGACCAGGACTCCCGGGTTCCCATTGATATCAATAGGAATAGATCTGGGCTCTGATCTGAACTTTTTTTTTTAAAAAAGAGAGTAGACCAGGCCTCCCGGGTCCCCATTAAAATCTATAAGAGTAGACCTGGGCTCCGATCTCAACTTTTTAAAAAAAAAACGGGAGTAGACCAGGCCTCCCGGGTCCCCATAGGACTCTATGAGAGTAGACCTGGGCTCCGATCTCAACTTCTTTTTTTAAAAAAAAAACGGGACTAGACAAGGCCTCCGGGGTCCGCATTGGTCTGTATAGGAGTAGACCTGGGCTCCGTTCTGAACTTTTTTCTTAAAAAAGGGAGTAGACCAGGCCTCCCGGGTCCCCATTGGACTCTATGCGAGTAGACCTGGGCTCCGATCTGAACTTCTTTTAAAAAAAAAAAACGGGATTAGTTCAGGCCGTTTTTTTTTTTCTTTTCCAAGTTCAGAACGGAGCCCAGGTCTACTCTCATAGAGTCCAATGGGGACCCGGGAGGCCTGGTCTCCTCCCGGTTTTTTTTTTTTGGTTTTTTTTTAAAGAAGTTGAGATCGGAGGCCAGGTCTATTCCTGTAGATTTCAAAGGGAACCAGGAGGCCTGAACTAATCCCGTTTTGTTTTGTTTTTTAAAGAAGTTCTGATCGGAGCACAGGTCTACTCGCATAGAGTCCAATGGGAACCCGGGACGCCTGGTGTACTCCCTTTTTTAAGAAAAAAGTTCAGAACGGAGCCCAGGTCTACTCCTATACAGACCAATGCGGACTCCGGAGGCCTTGTCTACTCCCGTTTTTTTTTAAAAAAAAGAAGTTGAGATCGGAGCCCAGGTCTACTCTCATAGAGTCCTATGGGGACCCGGGAGGCCTGGTCTACTCCCGTTTTTTTTTTTAAAAGTTGAGATCGGCGCCCAGGTCTACTCTTATAGATTTTAATGGGGACCCGGGAGTCCTGGTCTACTCTCTTTTTTTAAAAAAAGTTCAGATCGGAGCCCAGATCTATTCCTGTTGATATCAATGGGAACCCGGGAGTCTTGGTCTACTCCCCTTGAGTTTTTTTTTAAGAAGTTGAGATCGGAGCCCAGGTCTTCTGCCATAGAGTCCTATGGGGACCCGGAAGGCCTGGTCTACTCCCTTTTTAAAAAAAGGAGTTCAGAACGGAGCCCAAGTCTACTCCTATACAGACCATTGCGGACCCCGGACGCCTTCTCTACTCCCGTTTTTTTTTAAAAAAGAAGTTGAGATCGGAGCCCAGTTCTACTCTCATAGAGTTTTATGGGGACCCGGGAGGCCTGGTCTACTCCCGTTGTTTTTTTTAAAAGTTCAGAACGGAGCCCAGGTCTACTCTCATAGAGTCCAATTGGGACCCGGGAGGCTTGTTCTACTCCCGTTTTTTTTTTTTTAATGTTGAGATCGGAGCCCAGGTCTACTCTTATAGATTTTAATGGGGACCCGGGAGTTTTGGTCTGCTCTCTTTTTTTAAAAAAAAGTTGAGATCGGAGCCCAGATCTACTGCCATAAAGTCCAATGGGGACCCGGGAGGCCTGGTCTACTGCGTTTTTTTATAGGTTAAATGGAGGCCTGATCGACTCTTGTATTTTAGCAGGTAAAATGGAGGCCAGATCAACTAGAACCAGGAGTCCTGAACTAATCCCGTTTTTTTTTTTTTTTTAAAGAAGTTCAGATCGGAGCACAGGTCTACTCACATAGAGTCCAAAGGGGATCCGGGAGTCCTGGTCTACTCCCTTTTTTAAGAAAAAAGTTCAGAACGGAGCCCAGGTCTACTCCTATACAGACCTATGCGGACCCCTGAGGCCTTGTCTACTCCCGTATTTTTTAAAAAAAGAAGTTGATATCAGAGCCCAGGTCAACTCTCATAGAGTCTTCTGGGCACCCGGGAGGCCTGGTCTACTCCCGTTTTTTTTTTTTTAAAGTTGAGATTGGAGCCCAGGTCTACTCTTATAGATTTTAATGGGGACCCGGGAGTTTTGGTCTGCTCTCTTTTTTTAAAAAAAAGTTGAGATCGGAGCCCAGATCTACTGCCATAAAGTCCAATGGGGACCCGGGAGGCCTGGTCTACTGCGTTTTTTTATAGGTAAAATGGAGGCCAGATGAACTAATTAAGAAGTTGATCTGGCCTCCATTTTACCTGCTAAAATACAAGAGTCGATCTGGCCTCCATTTTACCTATAAAAAAACGCAGTAGACCAGGCCTCCCGGGTCCCCATTGGACTATATGGCAGTAGATCTCGGCTACGATCTCAACTTCTTAAAAAATACAACAACGGGAGTAGACCAGGCCTCCCGGGTCCCCATTGGACTCTATGGCAGTAGATCTGGGCTCCGATCTCAACTTCTTAAAAAAAAAAAACAACGGGAGTAGACCAGGCCTCCCGGGTCCCCATAGGACTCTATGAGAGTAGACCTGGGCTCCGATCTCAACTTCTTAAAAAAAAAACAAACGGGAGTAGACCAAGCCTCCCGGGTCCCCATTTGACTCTATGGCAGTAGATCTTGGCTCCGATCTCAACTTCTTAAAAAAAAAAACAACGGGAGTAGACCAGGCCTCCCGGGTCCCCATAGGACTCTATGAGAGTAGACCTGGGTTCCGATGTCAACTTATTTTTTTAAAAAAAACGGGAGCAGAGAAGGCCTCCGGGTTCCGCAATGGTCTGTATAGGAGTAGATTTGGGCTCTGTTCTGAACTCCTTTTTTTAAAAAGGGAGAAGACCAGGCCTCCCGGGTCCCCATAGGACTGTATGGCAGAAGTCCTGGGCTCCGATCTCAACTTCTTAAAAAAAAAAAACGGGAGTAGACCAGGACTCCCGGGTTCCCATTGATATCAATAGGAATAGATCTGGGCTCCGTTCTGAACATTTTTCTTAAAAAAGGGAGTAGACCAGGCCTTTCGGGTTCCCATTGATATCAATAGGAATAGATCTGGGATCCGATCTGAACTTTTTTTAAAAAAAGGAGAGTAGACCAGGACTCCTGGGTCCCCATTAAAATCTATAATAGTAGACCTGGCCTCCGATCTCAACTTCTTTAAAAAAAAAAACAAAAAAACAACCGGGAGTAGACCAGGCCTCCCGGGTCCCCATTGGACTCTATGGCAGTAGATCTGGGCTCCGATCTCAACTTCATAAAAAAAAAAGCAACGGGAGTAGACCAGGCCTCCTGGGTCCCCCTAGGACTCTATGAGAGTAGACCTGGGCTCCGATGTCAACTTATTTTTTTAAAAAAAACGGGAGCAGAGAAGGCCTTCGGGTTCCGCAATGGTCTGTATAGGAGTAGACTTGGGCTCTGTTCTGAACTCTTTTTTTTAAAAAAGGGAGTAGACCAGGCCTCCTGGGTCCCCATAGGACTCTATGGCAGAAGTCCTGGGCTCCGATCTCAACTTCTTAAAAAAAAACAACGGGAGTAGACCAGGACTCCCGGGTTCCCATTGATATCAATAGGAATAGATCTGGGCTCCGTTCTGAACATTTTTCTTAAAAAAGGGAGTAGACCAGGCCTTTCGGGTTCCCATTGATATCAATAGGAATAGATCTGGGATCCGATCTGAACTTTTTTTAAAAAAAGGAGAGTAGACCAGGACTCCCGGGTCACCATTAAAATCTATAAGAGTAGACCTGGCCTCCGATCTCAACTTCTTTAAAAAAAAACAAAAAAACAACCGGGAGTAGACCAGGCCTCCCGGGTCCCCATTGGACTCTATGAGAGTAGACCTGGGCTCCGTTCTGAACTTTTAAAAAAAACCGGGAGTAGACCAGGCCCCCCGGGTCCCTATTGAAATCTATAGGAGTAGACCTGGATTCCGTTCAGCACTTGGAAAAGAAAAAAAAAACGGGAGTTGATCTGGCCTCCATTTTACCTGCTAAAATACAAGAGTCGATCTGATCTCCATTTTACCTATAAAAAAACACAGTAGACCAGGCCTCCCGGGTCCCCATTGGACTCTATGGCAGTAGATCTGGGCTCCGATCTCAACTTCTTAAAAAAAAAAAAAAAAGGGAGTAGACTAGGACTCCCGGGTTCCCATTGATATCAATAGGAATAGATCTGGGCTCCGATCTGAACTTTTTTTAAAAAAAAGAGAGCAGACCAAAACTCCCGGGTCCCAATTAAAATCTATAAGAGTAGACCTGGGCTCCAATCTCAACTTTAAAAAAAAAAAAAACGGGAGTAGACCAGGCCTCCCGGGTGCCCAGAGTACTCTATGAGAGTAGACCTGGGCTCCGATCTCAACTTCTTAAAAAAAAAAACAACGGGAGTAGACCAGGCCTCTCTGGTCCGCATAGGTCTGTATAGGAGTAGACCTGGGCTCCGTTCTGAACATTTTTCTTAAAAAAGGGAGTAGACCAGGCCTCCCGGATCCCCATTGGACTCTAAGCGAGTAGACCTGTGCTCCGATCTGAACTTCTTTAAAGAAAACAAAAACGGGATTAGTTCAGGACTCCTGGTTCCCTTTGAAATCTATAGGAGTAGACCTGGCCTCCGATCTCAACTTCTTTAAAAAAAAAACAAAAAAAAAAAACCGGGAGTAGACCAGGCCTCCTGGGTCCCCATAGGACTCTATGAGAGTAGACCTGGGCTCCGATGTCAACTTCTTTTTTAAAAAGAAACGGGAGTAGACAAGGCCTCCGGGGTCCGCAATGGTCTGTATAGGAGTAGACTTGGGCTCCGTACTGAACTCCTTTTTTTAAAAAGGGAGTAGACCAGGCCTCCCGGGTCCCCATTGGACTCTATGCGAGTAGACCTGTGCTCCGATCTCAACTTCTTAAAAAAAAAACAACGGGATTAGTTCAGGCCTCCTGGTTCCCTTTGAAATTTATAAGAGTAGACCTGGGCTCCGATCTCAACTTTTTTAAAAAAAAACGGGAGTAGACCAGGCCTCCCGGGTCCCCATTGGACTCTATGGCAGTAGATCTGGGCTCCGATCTCAACTTCGTAAAAAAAAAAACAACGGGAGTAGACCAGGCCTCCCGGGTCCCCATAGGACTCTATGGCAGTAGACCTGGGCTCCGATCTCAACTTCTTAAAAAAAACAAACAACGGGAGCAGACCAGGACTCCCGTGTTCCCTTTGATATCAATAGGGATAGATCTGGGCTCCGATCTGAACTTTTTTTTAAAAAAAGAGAGTAGACCAGGTCTCCCGGGTCCCCGTTAAAATCTATAAGAGTAGACCTGGGCTCCGATCTCAAATTCGTTTTTTAAAAAAAACGTCGAGTAGACCAGGCCCTCCGGGTCCCTATTGAAATCTATAGGAGTAGACCTGGACTCCGTTCAGCACTTGGAAAAGAAAAAAAAAACGGGAGTCGATCTGGCCTCCATTTTACCTGCTAAAATACAAGAGTCGATCTGGCCTCCATTTTACCTATAAAAAAACGCAGTAGACCAGGCCTCCCGGGTCCCCATTGGACTCTATGGCAGTAGATCTGGGCTCCGATCTCAACTTCTTAAAAACAAACAAACAACGGGAGTAGACCAGGCCTCCCGGGTCCCCATTGGACTCTATGGCAGTAGATCTGGTCTCCGATCTCAACGTCTTAAAAAAAAAAAAACGGGAGTAGACCAGGCCTCCCGGGTCCCCATAGGACTCTATGAGAGTAGACCTGGGCTCCGATCTCAACTTTTTAAAAAAAAAACGGGAGTAGACCAGGCCTCCCGGGTCCCCATAGGACTCTATGAGAGTAGACCTGGGCTCCGATCTCAACTTCTTTTTTTTAAAAAGAACGGGAGTAGACAAGGCCTCCGGGGTCGGCATTGGTCTGTATAGGAGAAGACCTGGGCTCCGTTCTGAACTTTTTTCTTAAAAAAGGGAGTAGACCAGGCCTCCCGGGTCCCCATTGGACTCTATGAGAGTAGACCTGGGCTCCGTTCTGAACTTTTAAAAAAAACCGGGAGTAGACCAGGCCCCCCGGGTCCCTATTGAAATCTATAGGAGTAGACCTGGATTCCGTTCAGCACTTGGAAAAGAAAAAAAAAACGGGAGTTGATCTGGCCTCCATTTTACCTGATAAAATACAAGAGTCGATCTGGTCTCCATTTTACCTATAAAAAAACACAGTAGACCAGGCCTCCCGGGTCCCCATTGGACTCTATGGCAGTAGATCTGGGCTCCGATCTCAACTTCTTAAAAAAAAAAAAAAAAGGGAGTAGACTAGGACTCCCGGGTTCCCATTGATATCAATAGGAATAGATCTGGGCTCCGATCTGAACTTTTTTTTAAAAAAAGAGAGCAGACCAAAACTCCTGGGTCCCCATTAAAATCTATAAGAGTAGACCTGGGCTCCAATCTCAACTTTAAAAAAAAAAAAACGGGAGTAGACCAGGCCTCCCGGGTGCCAAGAGGACTCTATGAGAGTAGACCTGGGCTCCGATCTCAACTTCTTAAAAAAAAAAACAACGGGAGTAGACCAGGCCTCTGGGGTCCGCATAGGTCTGTATAGGAGTAGACCTGGGCTCCGTTCTGAACATTTTTCTTAAAAAAGGGAGTAGACCAGGCCTCCCGGATCCCCATTGGACTCTAAGCGAGTAGACCTGTGCTCCGATCTGAACTTCTTTAAAGAAAACAAAAACGGGATTAGTTCAGGACTCCTGGTTCCCTTTGAAATCTATAGGAGTAGACCTGGCCTCCGATCTCAACTTCTTTTAAAAAAAAACAAAAAAACAACCGGGAGTAGACCAGGCCTCCCGGGTCCCCATAGGACTCTATGAGAGTAGACCTGGGCTCCGATGTCAACTTCTTTTTTTTAAAAAAACGGGAGTAGACAAGGCCTCCGGGGTCCGCAATGGTCTGTATAGGAGTAGACTTGGGCTCCGTACTGAACTCCTTTTTTTAAAAAGGGAGTAGACCAGGCCTTCCGGGTCCCCATAGGACTCTATGGCAGAAGACCTGGGCTCCGATCTCAACTTCTTAAAAAAAAAAACAACGGGAGTAGACCAGGACTCCCGGGTTCCCATTGATATCAATAGGAATAGATCTGGGCTCTGATCTGAACTTTTTTTTTTAAAAAAGAGAGTAGACCAGGCCTCCCGGGTCCCCATTAAAATCTATAAGAGTAGACCTGGGCTCCGATCTCAACTTTTTAAAAAAAAAACGGGAGTAGACCAGGCCTCCCGGGTCCCCATAGGACTCTATGAGAGTAGACCTGGGCTCCGATCTCAACTTCTTTTTTTAAAAAAAAAACGGGACTAGACAAGGCCTCCGGGGTCCGCATTGGTCTGTATAGGAGTAGACCTGGGCTCCGTTCTGAACTTTTTTCATAAAAAAGGGAGTAGACCAGGCCTCCCGGGTCCCCATTGGACTCTATGCGAGTAGACCTGTGCTCCGATCTGAGCTTCTTTAAAAAAAAAAAAAACGGGATTAGTTCAGGCCTCCTGGTTCCCTTTGAAATCTATAGGAGTAGACCTGGCCTCTGATCTCAACTTCTTTAAAAAACAAAAAAACAAGCGGGAGTAGACCAGGCCTCCCGGGTCCTCATTGGACTGTATGAGAGTAGACCTGGGCTCCGTTCTGAACTTTTAAAAAAAACCGGGAGTAGACCAGGCCCCCCGGGTCCCTATTGAAATCTATAGGAGTAGACCTTGACTCCTTCAGCACTTGGAAAAGAAAAAAAAAACGGGAGTTGATCTGGCCTCCATTTTACCTGCTAAAGTACAAGAGTCGATCTGGCCTCCATTTTACCTATAAAAAAACGCAGTAGACCAGGCCTCCCGGGTCCCCATTGGACTCTATGGCAGTAGATCTGGGCTCCGATCTCAACTTCTTAAAAAAAAAAACAACGGGAGTAGACCAGGCCTCCCGGGTCCCCATAGGACTCTATGGCAGTAGACCTGGGCTCCGATCTCAACTTCTTAAAAAAAACAAACAACGGGAGCAGACCAGGACTCCCGTGTTCCCTTTGATATCAATAGGGATAGATCTGGGCTCCGATCTGAACTTTTTTTAAAAAAAAGAGAGTAGACCAGGTCTCCCGGGTCCCCGTTAAAATCTATAAGAGTAGACCTGGGCTCCGATCTCAAATTCGTTTTTAAAAAAAAACGTCGAGTAGACCAGGCCCCCCGGGTCCCTATTGAAATCTATAGGAGTAGACCTGGACTCCGTTCAGCACTTGGAAAAGAAAAAAAAAAACGGGAGTCGATCTGGCCTCCATTTTACCTGCTAAAATACAAGAGTCGATCTGGCCTCCATTTTACCTATAAAAAAACGCAGTAGACCAGGCCTCCCGGGTCCCCATTGGACTCTATGGCAGTAGATCTGGGCTCCGATCTCAACTTCTTAAAAAAAAAAAACAACGGGAGTAGACCAGGCCTCCCGGGTCCCCATAGGACTCTATGAGAGTAGACCTGGGCTCCGATCTCAACTTCTTAAAAAAAAAAAAAAACGGGAGTAGACCAAGCCTCCCGGGTCCCCATTGGACTCTATGGCAGTAGATCTGGGCTCCGATCTCAACTTCTTAAAAAAAAAACAACGGGAGTAGACCAGGCCTCCCGGGTCCCCATAGGACTCTATGAGAGTAGACCTAGGCTCCGATGTCAACTTATTTTTTTTAAAAAAACGGGAGCAGAGAAGGCCTCCGGGTTCCGCAATGGTCTGTATAGGAGTAGATTTGGGCTCTGTTCTGAACTCCTTTTTTTAAAAAGGGAGTAGACCAGGCCTCCCGGGTCCCCATAGGACTGTATGGCAGAAGTCCTGGGCTCCGATCTCAACTTCTTAAAAAAAAAACAACGGGAGTAGACCAGGACTCCCGGGTTCCCATTGATATCAATAGGAATAGATCTGGGCTCCGTTCTGAACATTTTTCTTAAAAAAGGGAGTAGACCAGGCCTTTCGGGTTCCCATTGATATCAATAAGAATAGATCTGGGATCCGATCTGAACTTTTTTTAAAAAAAGGAGAGTAGACCAGGACTCCTGGGTCCCCATTAAAATCTATAATTGTAGACCTGGCCTCCGATCTCAACTTCTTTAAAAAAAAAAAAAAAAAAAAAACCGGGAGTAGACCAGGCCTCCCGGGTCCCCATTGGACTCTATGGCAGTAGATCTGGGCTCCGATCTCAACTTCTTAAAAAAAAAACAACGGGAGTAGACCAGGCCTCCCGGGTCCCCATAGGACTCTATGAGAGTAGACCTGGGCTCCGATGTCAACTTATTTTTTTAAAAAAAACGGGAGCAGAGAAGGCCTCTGGGTTCCGCAATGGTCTGTATAGGAGTAGACTTGGGCTCGGTTCTGAACTCCTTTTTTTAAAAAGGGAGTAGACCAGGCCTCCCGGATCCCCATAGGACTGTATGGCAGAAGTCCTGGGCTCCGATCTCAACTTCTTAAAAAAAAAACAACGGGAGTAGACCAGGACTCCCGGGTTCCCATTGATATCAATAGGAATAGATCTGGGCTCCGTTGTGAACATTTTTCTTAAAAAAGGGAGTAGACCAGGCCTTTCGGGTTCCCATTGATATCAATAGGAATAGATCTGGGATCCGATCTGAACTTTTTTTTAAAAAAGGAGAGTAGACCAGGACTCCCGGGTCCCCATTAAAATCTATAAGAGTAGACCTGGCCTCCGATCTCAACTTCTTTAAAAAAAAACAAAAAAACAACCGGGAGTAGACCAGGCCTCCCGGGTCCCCATTGGACTCTATGAGAGTAGACCTGGGCTCCGTTCTGAACTTTTAAAAAAAACCGGGAGTAGACCAGGCCCCCCGGGTCCCTATTGAAATCTATAGGAGTAGACCTGGACTCCGTTCAGCACTTGGAAAAGAAAAAAAAAACGGGAGTTGATCTGGCCTCCATTTTACCTGCTAAAATACAAGAGTCGATCTGGCCTCCATTTTACCTATAAAAAAACGCAGTAGACCAGGCCTCCCGGGTCCCCATTGGACTCTATGGCAGTAGATCTGGGCTCCGATCTCAACTTCTTAAAAAAAAAAACAACGGGAGTAGACCAGGCCTCCCGGGTCCCCATAGGACTCTATGGCAGAAGACCTGGGCTCCGATCTCAACTTCTTAAAAAAAACAAACAACGGGAGCAGACCAGGACTCCCGTGTTCCCTTTGATATCAATAGGGATAGATCTGGGCTCCGATCTGAACTTTTTTTTAAAAAAAGAGAGTAGACCAGGTCTCCCGGGTCCCCGTTAAAATCTATAAGAGTAGACCTGGGCTCCGATCTCAAATTCGTTTTTTAAAAAAAACGTCGAGTAGACCAGGCCCCCCGGGTCCCTATTGAAATCTATAGGAGTAGACCTGGACTCCGTTCAGCACTTGGAAAAGAAAAAAAAAACGGGAGTTGATCTGGCCTCCATTTTACCTGCTAAAATACAAGAGTCGATCTGGCCTCCATTTTACCTATAAAAAAACGCAGTAGACCAGGCCTCCCGGGTCCCCATTGGACTCTATGGCAGTAGATCTGGGCTCCGATCTCAACTTCTTAAAAAAAAAAAAAAAGGGAGTAGACTAGGACTCCCGGGTTCCCATTGATATCAATAGGAATAGATCTGGGCTCCGATCTGAACTTTTTTTTTAAAAAAGAGAGCAGACCAAAACTCCCGGGTCCCCATTAAAATCTATAAGAGTAGACCTGGGCTCCAATCTCAACTTAAAAAAAAACAAAACGGGAGTAGACCAGGCCTCCCGGGTGCCCAGAGGACTCTATGAGAGTAGACCTGGGCTCCGATCTCAACTTCTTTAAAAAAAAAAAAAACGGGAGTAGACCAGGCCTCCGGGGTCCGCATAGGTCTGTATAGGAGTAGACCTGGGCTCCGTTCTGAACATTTTTCTTAAAAAAGGGAGTAGACCAGGTCTCCCGGATCCCCATTGGACTCTAAGCGAGTAGACCTGTGCTCCGATCTGAACTTCTTTAAACAAAACAAAAACGGGATTAGTTCAGGACTCCTGGTTCCCTTTTAAATCTATAGGAGTAGACCTGGCCTCCGATCTCAACTTCTTTAAAAAAAAAACAAAAAAACAACCGGGAGTAGACCAAGCCTCCCGGGTCCCCATAGGACTCTATGAGAGTAGACCTGGGCTCCGATGTCAACTTCTTTTTTTAAAAAAAACGGGAGTAGACAAGGCCTCCGGGGTCCGCAATGGTCTGTATAGGAGTAGACTTGGGCTCCGTTCTGAACTCCTTTTTTTAAAAAGGGAGTAGACCAGGCCTTCCGGGTCCCCATAGGACTGTATGGCAGAAGACCTGGGCTCCGATCTCAACTTCTTAAAAAAAAAAACAACGGGAGTAGACCAGGACTCCCGGGTTCCCATTGATATCAATAGGAATAGATCTGGGCTCCGATCTGAACTTTTTTTAAAAAAAAGAGAGTAGACCAGGACTCCCGGGTCCCCATTAAAATCTATAAGAGTAGACCTGGGCTCCGATCTCAACTTCTTTTTTTAAAATATACGGGAGTAGACAAGGCCTCCGGGGTCCGCATAGGTCTGTAAAGGAGTAGACCTGGGCTCCGTTCTGAACTTCTTTCTTAAAAAAGGGAGTAGACCAGGCCTCCCGGGTCCCCATTGGACTCTATGCGAGTAGACCTGTGCTCCGATCTGAATTTGGAAAAGAAAAAAAAAACGGGAGTTTATCTGGCCTCCATTTTACCTGCTAAAATACAAGAGTCGATCTGCCCTCCATTTTACCTATAAAAAAATGCAGTAGACCAGGCCTCCCGGGTCCCCATTGGACTCTATGGCAGTAGATCTGGGCTCCGATCTCAACTTCTTAAAAAAAAAAAAAAACGGGAGTAGACCAGGCCTCCCGGGTCCCCATAGGACTGTATGGCAGAAGTCCTGGGCTCCGATCTCAACTTCTTAAAAAAAAAACAACGGGAGTAGACCAGGCCTTTCGGGTTCCCATTGATATCAATAGGAATAGATCTGGGATCCGATCTGAACTTTTTTTTAAAAAAGGAGAGTAGACCAGGACTCCCGGGTCCCCATTAAAATCTATAAGAGTCAACCTGGCCTCCGATCTCAACTTCTTTAAAAAAAAACAAAAAAACAACCGGGAGTAGACCAGGCCTCCCGGGTCCCCATTGGACTCTATGAGAGTAGACCTGGGCTCCGTTCTGAACTTGGAAAAGAAAAAAAAACGGGAGTTGATCTGGCCTCCATTTTACCTGCTAAAATAGAAGAGTCGATCTGGCCTCCATTTTACCTATAAAAAAACGCAGTAGACCAGGCCTCCCGGGTCCCCATAGGACTCTATGGCAGAAGACCTGGGGTCCGATCTCAACTTCTTAAAAAAAAAAACAACGGGAGTATACCAGGACTCCCGGGTTCCCATTGATATCAATACGAATAGATCTGGGCTCCGATCTGAACTTTTTTTTAAAAAAAGAGAGTAGACCAGGACTCCTGGGTCCCCATTAAAATCTATAAGAGTAGACCTGGGCTCCGATCTCAACTTTTTTAAAAAAAATACGGGAGCAGACCAGGCCTCCCGGGTCCCCATAAGACTCTATGAGAGTCGACCTGGGCTTCGATGTCAACTTCTTTTTTTAAAAAAAACGGGAGTAGACAAGGCCTCTGGGGTCCGCATTGGTCTGTATAGGAGTAGACCTGGGCTCAGTTCTGAACTTTTTTCTTAAAAAACGGAGTAGACCAGGCCTCCCGGGTCCCCATTGGACTCTATGCGAGTAGACCTGTGCTCCGATCTGAACTTCTTTAAAAAAAAAAAAAACGGACTTAGTTCAGGCCTCCTGGTTCCCTTTGAAATCTACAGGAGTAGACCTGGCCTCCGATCTCAACTTCTTTAAAAAAAAACAAAAAAACAACCGGGAGTAGACCAGGCCTCCCGGGTCCCCATTGGACTCTATGAGAGTAGACCTGGGCTCCGTTCTGAACTTGGAAAAGAAAAAAAAAACGGGAGTTGATCTGGACTCCATTTTACCTGCTAAAATACAAGAGTCGATCTGGCCTCCATTTTACCTATAAAAAAACGCAGTAGACCAGGCCTCCCGGGTCCCCATTGGACTCTATGGCAGTAGATCTGGGCTCCGATCTCAACTTCTTAAAAACAAACAAACAACAAGAGTAGACCAGGCCTCCCGTGTCCCCATTGGACTCTATGGCAGTAGATCTGGGCTCCGATCTCAACTTCTTAAAAAAAAAAAAAACAGGAGTAGACCAGGCCTCCCGGGTCCCCATAGGACTCTATGAGAGTAGACCTGGGCTCCGATCTCAACTTTTTTTTAAAAAAACGGGAGCAGACAAGGCCTCCGGGTTCCGCAATGGTCTGTATAGGAGTAAACTTGGGCTCCGTTCTGAACTCCTTTTTTAAAAAAGGGAGTAGACCAGGCCTCCCGGGTCCCCATAGGACTCTATGGCAGAAGACCTGGGCTCCGATCTCAACTTCTTAAAAAAAAAAAACAACGGGAGTAGACCAGGACTCCCGGGTTCCCATTGATATCAATAGGAATAGATCTGGGCTCCGATCTGAACTTTTTTTTAAAAAAAGAGAGTAGACCAGGACTCCCGGGTCCCCATTAAAATCTATAAGAGTAGACCTGGGCTCCGATCTCAACTTCTTTTTTTAAAAAATACGGGAGTAGACAAGGCCTCCGGGGTCCGCAATGGTCTGTATAGGAGTAGACTTGGGCTCCGTTCTGATCTCCTTTTTTTAAAAAGGGAGTAGGCCAGGCCTTCCGGGTCCCCATAGGACTCTATGGCAGAAGACCTGGGCTCCGATCTCAACTTCTTAAAAAAAACAACAACGGGAGTAGACCAGGACTCCAGGGTCCCCATTAAAATCTATAAGAGTAGACCTGGGCTCTGATCTCAACTTCTTTTTTTAAAATATACGGGAGTAGACAAGGCCTCCGGGGTCCGCATAGGTCTGTATAGGAGTAGACCTGGGCTCCGTTCTGAACTTTTTTCTTAAAAAAGGGAGTAGACCAGGCCTCCCGGGTCCCCATTGGACTCTATGAGAGTAGACCTGGGCTTCGTTCTGAATTTGGAAAAGAAAAAAAAAACGGGAGTTTATCTGGCCTCCATTTTACCTGCTAAAATACAAGCGTCGATCTGGCCTCCATTTTACCTATAAAAAAATGCAGTAGACCAGGCCTCCCGGGTCCCCATTGGACTCTATGGCAGTAGATCTGGGCTCCGATCTCAACTTCTTAAAAACAAACAAACAACGGGAGTAGACCAGGCCTCCCGGGTCCCCATAGGACTGTATGGCAGAAGTCCTGGGCTCCGATCTCAACTTCTTAAAAAAAAAACAACGGGAGTAGACCAGGACTCCCGGGTTCCCATTGATATCAATAGGAATAGATCTGGGCTCCGTTCTGAACATTTTTCTTTAAAAAGGGAGTAGACCAGGCCTTTCGGGTTCCCATTGATATCAATAGGAATAGATCTGGGATCCGATCTGAACTTTTTTTTAAAAAAGGAGAGTAGACCAGGCCTCCCAGGTCCCCATTGGACTCTATGGCAGTAGATCTGGGCTCCGATCTCAACTTCTTAAAAAAAAAAAAAAAGGGAGTAGCCTAGGACTCCCGGGTTCCCATTGATATCAATAGGAATAGATCTGGGCTCCGTAGACCAGGACTCCCGGGTCCCCATTAAAATCTATAAGAGTAGACAAGGCCTCCGATCTCAACTTCTTTAAAAAAAAACAAAAAAACAACCGGGAGTAGACCAGGCCTCCCGGGTCCCCATTGGACTCTATGAGAGTAGACCTGGGCTCCGTTCTGAACTTGGAAAAGAAAAAAAAACGGGAGTTGATCTGGCCTCCATTTTACCTGCTAAAATAGAAGAGTCAATCTGGCCTCCATTTTACCTATAAAAAAACGCAGTAGACCAGGCCTCCCGGGTCCCCATTGGACTCTATGGCAGTAGATCTGGGCTCCGATCTCAACTTCTTAAAAAAAAAAACAACGGGAGTAGACCAGGCCTCCTGGGTCCCCATAGGACTCTATGAGAGTCGACCTGGGCTCCGATGTCAACTTCTTTTTTTAAAAAAAACGGGAGTAGACAAGGCCTCCGGGTTCCGCAATGGTCTGTATAGGAGTAGACTTGGGCTCCGTTCTGAACTCCTTTTTTTAAAAAGGGAGTAGACCAGGCCTCCCGGGTCCCCATAGGACTCTATGGCAGAAGACCTGGGCTCCGATCTCAACTTCTTAAAAAAAAAAACAACGGGAGTAGACCAGGACTCCCGGGTTCCCATTGATATCAATACGAATAGATCTGGGCTCCGATCTGAACTTTTTTTAAAAAAAAGAGAGTAGACCAGGACTCCCGGGTCCCCATTAAAATCTATAAGAGTAGACCTGGGCTCCGATCTCAACTTTTTTTAAAAAAATACGGGAGTAGACCAGGCCTCCCGGGTCCCCATAAGACTCTATGAGAGTTGACCTGGGCTCCGATGTCAACTTCTTTTTTTAAAAAAAACGGGAGTAGACAAAGCCTCTGGGGTCTGCATTGGTCTGTATAGGAGTAGTCCAGGGCTCAGTTCTGAACTTTTTTCTTAAAAAACGGAGTAGACCAGGCCTCCCGGGTCCCCATTGGACTCTATGCGAGTAGACCTGTGCTCCGATCTGAACTTCTTTAAAAAAAAAAAAAACGGAATTAGTTCAGGCCTCCTGGTTCCCTTTGAAATCTACAGGAGTAGACCTGGCCTCCGATCTCAACTTCTTTAAAAAAAAACAAAAAAACCACCGGGAGTAGACCAGGCCTCCCGGGTCCCCATTGGACTCTATGAGAGTAGACCTGGGCTCCGTTCTGAACTTGGAAAAGAAAAAAAAAACGGGAGTTGATCTGGACTCCATTTTACCTGCTAAAATACAAGAGTCGATCTGGCCTCCATTTTACCTATAAAAAAACGCAGTAGACCAGTTCTCCCGGGTCCCCATTGGACTCTATGGCAGTAGATCTGGGCTCCGATCTCAACTTCTTAAAAACAAACAAACAACGGGAGTAGACCAGGCCTCCCGTGGCCCCATTGGACTCTATGGCAGTAGATCTGGGCTCCGATCTCAACTTCTTAAAAAAAAAAACAACAGGAGTAGACCAGGCCTCCCGGGTCCCCATAGGACTCTATGAAAGTAGACCTGGGCTCCGATCTCAACTTCTTTTTTTTAAAAAAACGGGAGCAGACAAGGCCTCCGGGTTCCGCAATGGTCTGTATAGGAGTAGACTTGGGCTCCGTTCTGAACTCCTTTTTTTAAAAAGGGAGTAGACCAGGCCTCCCGGGTCCCCATAGGACTCTATGGCAGAAGACCTGGGCTCCGATCTCAACTTCTTAAAATAAAAAAACAACGGGAGTAGACCAGGACTCCCGGGTTCCCATTGATATCAATAGGAATAGATCTGGGCTCCGATCTGAACTTTTTTTTAAAAAAAGAGAGTAGACCAGGACTCCCGGGTCCCCATTAAAATCTATAAGAGTAGACCTGGGCTCCGATCTCAACTACTTTTTTTAAAAAATACGGGAGTAGACAAGGCCTCCGGGGTCCGCATAGGTCTGTATAGGAGTAGACCTGGGCTCCGTTCTGAACTTTTTTCTAAAAAAGGGAGTAGACCAGGCCTCCCGGGTCCCCATTGGACTCTATGCAAGTAGACCTGTGCTCCGATCTGAACTTCTTTAAAAAAAAAAAAACGGGATTAGTTCAGGCCTCCTGGTTCCCATTGAAATCTACAGGAGTAGACCTGGCCTCCGATCGCAACTTCTTTAAAAAAAAAACAAAAAAACAACCGGGAGTAGACCAGGCCTCCCGGGTCCCCATTGGACTCTATGAGAGTAGACCTGGGCTCCGTTCTGAACTTTTAAAAAAAACCGGGAGTAGACCAAACCCCCCGGGTCCCTATTGAAATCTATAGGAGTAGACCTGGATTCCGTTCAGCACTTGGAAAAGAAAAAAAAAACGGGAGTTGATCTGGCCTCCATTTTTCCTGCTAAAATAAAAGAGTCGATATGGACTCCATTCTACCTATAAAAAAACGCAGTAGACCAGGCCTCCCGGGTCCCCATTGGACTCTATGGAAGTAGATCTGGGCTCCGATCTCAACTTCTTAAAAAAACAACAACGGGACTAGACCTGGCCTCCCGGGTCCCCATAGGACTCTATGAGAGTAGACCTGGGTTCCGATCTCAACTTCTTTTTTTAAAAAAAAACGGGAGTAGACAAGGCCTCCGGGGTCCGCATTGGTCTGTATAGGAGTAGACCTGGGCTCAGTTCTGAACTTTTTTCTTAAAAAACGGAGTAGACCAGGCCTCCCGGGTCCCCATTGGACTCTATGCGAGTAGACCTGTGCTCCGATCTGAACTTCTTTAAAAAAAAAAAAAAACGGGATTAGTTCAGGCCTCCTGGTTCCCTTTGAAATCTACACGAGTAGACCTGGCCTCCGATCTCAACTTCTTTAAAAAAAAACAAAAAAACAACCGGGAGTAGACCAGGCTTCCCGGGTCCCCATTGGACTCTATGAGAGTAGACCTGGGCTCCGTTCTGAACTTGGAAAAGAAAAAAAAAACGGGAGTTGATCTGGACTCCATTTTACCTGCTAAAATACAAGAGTCGATCTGGCCTCCATTTTACCTATAAAAAAACGCAGTAGACCAGGCCTCCCGGGTCCCCATTGGACTCTATGGCAGTAGATCTGGGCTCCGATCTCAACTTCTTAAAAAAAAAAAAAAAAAACAGGAGTAGACCAGGCCTCCCGGGTCCCCATTGGACTCTATGGCAGTAGATCTGGGCTCCGATCTCAACTTCTTAAAAAAAAAAACAATGGGACTAGACCAGGCCTCCCGGGTCCCCATAGGACTCTATGAGAGTAGACCTGGGTTCCGATCTCAACTTCTTTTTTTTAAAAAAAAATGGGAGTAGACAAGGCCTCCGGGGTCTGCATTGGTCTTTATAGGAGTAGACCTGGGCTCCGTTCTTAACTTTTTTCTTAAAAAAGGGAGTAGACCAGGCCTCCCGGGTCCCCATTGGACTCTATGCGAGTAGACCTGTGCTCCGATCTGAACTTCTTTAAAAAAAAAAAAAACGGGATTAGTTCAGACCTCCTGGTTCCCTTTGAAATCTACACGAGTAGACCTGGCCTCCGATCTCAACTTCTTTAAAAAAAAAACAAAAAAAAAACCGGGAGTAGACCAGGCATCCCGGGTCCCCATTGGACTCTATGAGAGTAGACCTGGGCTCCGTTCTGAACTTTTAAAACAAAACCGGGAGTAGACCAGGCCCCCCGGGTCCCTATTGAAATCAATAGGAGTAAACCTGGACTCCGTTCAGCACTTGGAAAGGAAAAAAAAAACGGGAGTTGATCTGGCCTCCATTTTACCTGCTAAAATACAAGAGTCGATCTGGCCTCCATTTTACCTATAAAAAAACGCAGTAGACCAGGCCTCCCGGGTCCCCATTGGACTCTATGGCAGTAGATCTGGGCTCCAATCTCAACTTTAAAAAAAAAAAAAAAAAAGGGAGTAGACCAGGCCTCCCGGGACCCCATAGGACTCTATGGCAGTAGACCTGGGCTCCGATCTCAACTTCTTAAAAAAAAAAACAACGGGACTAGACCAGGCCTCCCGGGTCCCCATAGGACTCTATGAGAGTAGACCTGGGTTCCGATCTCAACTTCTTTTTTAAAAAAAAAACGGGACTAGACAAGGCCTCCGGGGTCCGCATTGGTCTGTATAGGAGTAGACCTGGGCTCCGTTCTGAACTTTTTTCTTAAAAAATGGAGTAGACCAGGCCTCCCGGGTCCCCATTGGACTCTATGCGAGTAGACCTGTGCTCCGATCTGAACTTCTTTAAAAAAAAAAAAAAACGGGATTAGTTCAGGCCTCCTGGTTCCCTTTGAAATCTACAGGAGTAGACCTGGCCTCCGATCTCAACTTCTTTAAAAAAAAACAAAAAAACAACCGGGAGTAGACCAGGCTTCCCGGGTCCCCATTGGACTCTATGAGAGTAGACCTGGGCTCCGTTCTGAACTTGGAAAAGAAAAAAAAAACGGGAGTTGATCTGGACTCCATTTTACCTGCTAAAATACAAGAGTCGATCTGGCCTCCATTTTACCTAAAAAAAAACGCAGTAGACCAGGCCTCCCGGGTCCCCATTGGACTGTATGGCAGTAGATCTGGGCTCCGATCTCAACTTCTTAAAAAAAAACAAACAACGGGAGTAGACCAGGCCTCCCGTGTCCCCATTGGACTCTATGGCAGTAGATCTGGGCTCCGATCTCAACTTCTTAAAAAAAAAAAAAAAAAGGAGTAGACCAGGCCTCCCGGGTCCCCATAGGACTCTATGAGAGTAGACCTGGGCTCCGATCTCAACTTCTTTTTTTTAAAAAAACGGGAGCAGACAAGGCCTCCGGGTTCCGCAATGGTCTGTATAGGAGTAGACTTGGGCTCCGTTCTGAACTCCTTTTTTTAATAAGGGAGTAGACCAGGCCTCCCGGGTCCCCATAGGACTCTATGGCAGAAGACCTGGGCTCCGATCTCAACTTCTTAAAAAAAAAAACAACGGGAGTAGACCAGGACTCCCGGGTTCCCATTGATATCAATAGAAATAGATCTGGGCTCCGATCTGAACTTTTTTTTTAAAAAAGAGAGTAGACCAGGACTCCCGGGTCCCCATTAAAATCTATAAGAGTAGACCTGGGCTCCGATCTCAACTTCTTTTTTTAAAAAATACGGGAGTAGACAAGGCCTCCGGGGTCCGCATAGGTCCGTATAGGAGTAGACCTGGGCTCCGTTCTGAACTTTTTTCTTAAAAAAGGGAGTAGACCAGGCCTCCCGGGTCCCCATTGGACTCTATGCGAGTAGACCTGTGCTCCGATCTGAACTTCTTTAAAAAAAAAAAAACGGGATTAGTTCAGGCCTCCTGGTTCCCTTTGAAATCTACAGGAGTAGACCTGGCCTCCGATCTCAACTTCTTTAAAAAAAAAACAAAAAAACAACCGGGAGTAGACCAGGCCTCCCGGGTCCCCATTGGACTCTATGAGAGTAGACCTGGGCTCCGTTCTGAACTTTTAAAAAAAACTGGGAGTAGACCAACCCCCCCGGGTCTCTATTGAAATCTATAGGAGTAGACCTGGAATCCGTTCAGCACTTGGAAAAGAAAAAAAAAACGGGAGTTGATCTGGCCTCCATTTTACCTGCTAAAATAAAAGAGTCGATATGGCCTCCATTTTACGTATAAAAAAACGCAGTAGACCAGGCCTCCCGGGTCCCCATTGGACTCTATGGCAGTAGATCTGGGCTCCGATCTCAACTTCTTTTTTTAAAAAAAACGGGAGCAGGCAAGGCCTCCGGGTTCCGCAATGGTCTGTATAGGAGTAGACTTGGGCTCTGTTCTGAACTCCTTTTTTTAAAACTCCTGGGCTCCGATCTCAACTTTTTAAAAAAAAACGGGAGTAGACCAGGCCTCCCGGGTCCCCGTAGGACTCTATGAGAGTAGACCTGGGCTCGGATCTCAACTTCTTTATTTAAAAAAAAAACGGGAGTAGACAAGGCCTCCCGGGTCCCCTTTGGACTCTATGGCAGTAGATCTGGGCTCCGATCTCAACTTTAAAAAAAAAAAAAAAAAAGGCAGTAGACCAGGCCTCCCGGGACCCCATAGGACTCTATGGCAGTAGACCTGGGCTCCGATCTCAACTTCTTAAAAAAAAAAACAACGGGACTAGACCAGGCCTCCCGGGTCCCCATAGGACTCTATGAGAGTAGACCTGGGTTCCGATCTCAACTTCTTTTTTTAAAAAAAAACGGGACTAGACAAGGCCTCCGGGGTCCGCATTGGTCTGTATAGGAGTAGACCTGGGCTCAGTTCTGAACTTTTTTCTTAAAAAACGGAGTAGACCAGGCCTCCCGGGTCCCCATTGGACTCTATGCGAGTAGACCTGTGCTCCGATCTGAACTTCTTTAAAAAAAAACAAAAAAACAACCGGGAGTAGACCAGGCTTCCCGGGTCCCCATTGGACTCTATGAGAGTAGACCTGGGCTCCGTTCTGAACTTGGAAAAGAAAAAAAAAACGAGAGTTGATCTGGACTCCATTTTACCTGCTAAAATACAAGAGTCGATCTGGCCTCCATTTTACCTATAAAAAAACGCAGTAGACCAGGCCTCCCGGGTCCCCATTGGACTGTATGGCAGTAGATCTGGGCTCCGATCTCAACTTCTTAAAAAAAAAAAAACAACGGGAGTAGACCAGGCCTCCCGGGTCCCCATTGGACTCTATGGCAGTAGATCTGGGCTCCGATCTCAACTTCTTAAAAAAAAAAAAAACAGGAGTAGACCAGGCCTCCCGGGTCCCCATAGGACTCTATGAGAGTAGACCTGGGCTCCGATCTCAACTTCTTTTTTTTAAAAAAACGGAAGCAGACAAGGCCTCCGGGTTCCGCAATGGTCTGTATAGGAGTAGACTTGGGCTCCGTTCTGAACTCCTTTTTTTAATAAGGGAGTAGACCAGGCCTCCCGGGTCCCCATAGGACTCTATGGCAGAAGACCTGGGCTCCGATCTCAACTTCTTAAAAAAAAAAACAACGGGAGTAGACCAGGACTCCCGGGTTCCCATTGATATCAATAGAAATAGATCTGGGCTCCGATCTGAACTTTTTTTTAAAAAAAGAGAGTAGACCAGGACTCCCGGGTCCCCATTAAAATCTATAAGGGTAGACCTGGGCTCCGATCTCAACTTCTTTTTTAAAAAAATACGGGAGTAGACAAGGCCTCCGGGGTCCGCATAGGTCTTTATAGGAGTAGACCTGGGCTCCGTTCTGAACTTTTTTCTTAAAAAAGGGAGTAGACCAGGCCTCCTGGGTCCCCATTGGACTCTATGAGAGTAGACCTGGGCTCCGTTCTGAACTTTTAAAAAAAAACCGGGAGTAGACCAGGCCCCCCGGGTCCGTATTGAAATCTATAGGAGTAGACCTGGACTCCGTTCAGCACTTGGAAAAGAAAAAAAAAACGGGAGTTGATCTGGCCTCCATTTTACCTGCTAAAATACAAGAGTCGATCTGGCCTCCATTTTACCTATAAAAAAACGCAGTAGACCAGGCCTCCCGGGTCCCAATTGGACTCTATGGCAGTAGATCTGGGCTCCGATCTCAACTTCTTAAAAAAAAAAACAACGGGAGTAGACCAGGCCTCCTGGGTCCCCATAGGACTCTATGGCAGTAGACCTGGGCTCCGATCTCAACTTCTTAAAAAAAAAAACAACGGGAGCAGACCAGGACTCCCGGGTTCCCTTTGATATCAATAGGAATAGATCTGGGCTCCGATCTGAACTTGTTTTAAAAAAAAGAGAGTAGACCAGGTCTACCGGGTCCCCATTAAAATCTATAAGAGTAGACCTGGGCTCCGATCTCAACTTCTTTTTTAAAAAATACCGGGAGTAGACCAGGCCCCCCGGGTCCCTATTGAAATCTATAGGAGTAGACCTGGACTCCGTTCAGCACTTGGAAAAGAAAAAACGGGAGTTGATCTGGCCTCCATTTTACCTGCTAAAATACAAGAGTCGATCTGGCCTCCATTTTACCTATAAAAAAACGCAGTAGACCAGGCCTCCCGGGTCCCCATTGGACTCTATGGCAGTAGATCTGGGCTCCGATATCAACTTCTTTAAAAAAAAAACAACGGGAGTAGACCAGGCCTCCCGGGTCCCCATAGGACTCTATGGCAGTAGACCTGGGCTCCGATCTCAACTTCTTAAAAAAAAAAAACAACGGGTGTAGACCAGGACTCTCGGGTTCCCTTTGATATCAATAGGAATAGATCTGGGCTCCGATCTGAACTTTTTTTTAAAAAAAGAGAGTAGACCAGGACTCCCGGGTACCCATTAAAATCTATAAGAGTAGACATGGGCTCCGATCTCAACTTCTTTTTTTAAAAAAAACCGGGAGTAGACCAGGCCCCCCGGGGCCCTATTGAAATCTATAGGAGTAGACCTGGACTCCGTTCAGCACTTGGAAAAGAAAAAAAAAATGGGAGTTGATCTGGCCTCCATTTTACCTGCTAAAATACAAGAGTCGATCTGGCCTCCATTTTACCTATAAAAAAACGCAGTAGACCAGGCCTCCAGTGTCCCCATTGGACTCTATGGCAGTAGATCTGGGCTCCGATCTCAACTTCTTAAAAAAAAAAAACAACGGGAGTAGACCAGGCCTCCCGGGTCCCCATAGGACTCTATGGCAGTAGACCTGGGCTCCGATCTCAACTTCTTTTTTTAAAAAAAACGGGAGCAGACAAGGCCTCCGGGTTCCGCAATGGTCTGTATAGGAGTAGACTTGGGCTCCGTTCTGAACTCCTTTTTTTAAAAAGGGAGTAAACCAGGCCTCCCGGGTCCCCATAGGACTCTATGGCAGAAGACCTGGGCTCCGATCTCAACTTCTTAAAAAAAAAAAACAACGGGAGTAGACCAGGACTCCCGGGTTCCCATTGATATCAATAGGAATAGATCTGGGCTCCGATCTGAACTTTCTTTTTAAAAAAGAGAGTAGACCAGGACTCCCGGGTACCCATTAAAATCTATAAGAGTAGACCTGGGCTCCGATCTCAACTTCTTTTTTTAAAAAAAACGGGAGTAGACCAGGCCCCCCGGGTTCCTATTGAAATCTATAGGAGTAGACCTGGACTCCGTTCAGCACTTTGAAAAGAAAAAAAAAACGGGAGGTGATCTGGCCTCCATTTTACCTGCAAAAATACAAGAGTCGATCTGGACTCCATTTTACCTATAAAAAAACGCAGTAGACCAGGCCTCCGGCGTCCCCATTGGACTCTATGGCAGTAGATCTGGGCTCCGATCTCAACTTCTTAAAAAAAAAAAACAACGGGAGTAGACCAGGCCTCCCGGGTCCCCATTGGACTCTATGGCATAGATCTGGGCTCCGATCTGAACTTCTTAAAAAAAAAAACAACGGGAGTAGACCAGGCCTCCCGGGTCCCCATAGGACTCTATGAGAGTAGACCTTGGCTCCGATCTCAACTTCTTTTTTTAAAAAAAACGGGAGCAGACAAGGCCTCCGGGTTCCGCAATGGTCTGTATAGGAGTAGACTTGGGCTCCGTTCTGAACTCCTTTTTTTAAAAAGGGAGTAGACCAGGCCTCCCGGGTCCCCATAGGACTCTATGGCAGAAGACCTGGGCTCCGATCTCAACTTCTTTAAAAAAAAAACAACGGGAGTAGACCAGGACTCCCGGGTTCCCATTGATATCAATAGGAATAGATCTGGGCTCCGATCTGAACTTTTTTTTTAAAAAAAGAGAGTAGACCAGGACTCCCGGGTCCCCATTAAAATCTATAAGAGTAGACCTGGGCTCCGATCTCAACTTTTTAAAAAAAAAAACGGGAGTAGACCAGGCCTCCCGGGTGCCCATAGGACTCTATGGCAGTAGATCTGGGCTCCGATCTCAACTTCTTAAAAAAAAAAAAAAACAGGAGTAGACCAGGCCTCCCGGGTCCCCATAGGTCTCTATAAGAGTAGACCTGGGCTCCGATCTCAACTTCTTTTTTAAAAAAAAACAGGAGCAGACAAGGCCTCCGGGTTCCGCAATGGTCTGTATAGGAGTAGACTTGGGCCCCGTTCTGAACTCCTTTTTTTAAAAAGGGAGTAGACCAGGCCTCCTGGGTCCCCATAGGACTCTATGGCAGAAGACCTGGGCTCCGATCTCAACTTCTTAAAAAAAGAACAACGGGAGTAGACCAGGACTCCCGGGTTCCCATTGATATCAATAGGAATAGATCTGGGCTCCGATCTGAACATTTTTTTAAAAAAAGAGAGTAGACCAGGACTCCCGGGTCCCCATTAAAATCTATAAGAGTAGACCTGGGCTCCGATCTCAACTTTTTTTTTAAAAAACGGGAGTAGACCAGGCCTCCCGGGTCCCTATAGGACTCTATGAGAGTAGACCTGGGCTCCGATCTCAACTTCTTCTTTTTTTTTTAAAAGGGAGTAGACAAGGCCTCCGGGGTCCGCATTGGTCTGTATAGGAGTAGACCTGGGCTCCGTTCTGAACTTTTTTCTTAAAAAACGGAGTAGACCAGGCCTCCCGGGTCACCATTGGACTCTATGCGAGTAGACCTGTGCTCCGATCTGAACTTCTTTTTTTTTAAAAAAAAAACGGGATTAGTTCAGGCCTCCTGGTTCCCTTTGAAATCTATAGGAGTAGACCTGGCCTCCGATCTCAACTTCTTTAAAAAACAAAAAAACAACCGGGAGTAGACAAGGCCTCCCGGGTCCCCATTGGACTCTATGAGAGTAGACCTGGGCTCCGTTCTGAACTTTTAAAAAAAACCGGGAGTAGACCAGGCCTCCCGGGTCCCTATTGAAATCTATAGGAGTAGACCTGGACTCCGTTCAGCTCTTGGAAAAGAAAAAAAAACGGGAGTTGATCTGGCCTCCATTTTACCTGCTAAAATACAAGAGTCGATCTGGCCTCCATTTTACCTATAAAAAAACGCAGTAGACCAGGCCTCCCGGGTCCCCATTGGACTCTATGGCAGTAGATCTGGGCTCCGATCTCAACTTCTTAAAAAAAAAAACAACGGGAGTAGACCAGGCCTCCCGGGTCCCCATAGGACTCTATGGCAGTAGACCTGGGCTCCGATCTCAACTTCTTAAAAAAAAAAAACAACGGGAGCAGACCAGGACTCCCGGGTTCCCTTTGATATCAATAGGAATAGATCTGGGCTCCGATCTGAACTTTTTTTTTAAAAAAAAGAGAGTAGACCAGGTCTCCCGGGTCCACATTAAAATCTATAAGAGTAGACCTGGGCTCCGATCTCAACTTCTTTTTTAAAAAAAAAGGGAGTAGACCAGGCCCCCCGGGTCCCTATTGAAATCTATAGGAGTAGACCTGGACTCCGTTCAGCACTTGGAAAAGAAAAGAAAAAACGGGAGTTGATCTGGCCTCCATTTTACCTGCTAAAATACAAGAGTCGATCTGGCCTCCATTTTACCTATAAAAAAACGCAGTAGACCAGGCCTCCCGGGTCCCCATTGGACTCTATGGCAGTAGATCTGGGCTCCGATCTCAACTTCTTTAAAAAAAAAACAACGGGAGTAGACCAGGCCTCCCGGGTCCCCATAGGACTCTATGGCAGTAGACCTGGGCTCCGATCTCAACTTCTTTTTTTAAAAAAAACGGGAGCAGACAAGGCCTCCGGGTTCCACAATGGTCTGTATTGGAGTAGACTTGGGCTCCGTTCTGAACTCCTTTTTTTAAAAAGGGAGTAGACCAGGCCTCCCGGGTCCCCATAGGACTCTATGGCAGAAGACCTGGGCTCCGATCTCAACTTCTTAAAAAAAAAACAACGGGAGTAGACCAGGACTCCCGGGTTCCCATTGATATCAATAGGAATAGATCTGGGCTCCGATCTGAACTTTTTTTTAAAAAAAGAGAGTAGACCAGGACTCCCGGGTCCCCATTAAAATCTATAAGAGTAGACCTGGGCTCCGATCTGAACTTCTTTTTAAAAAAACGGGAGTAGACCAGGCCTCCCGGGTCCCCATAGGACTCTATGAGAGTAGACCTGGGCTCCGATCTCAACTTCTTTTTTTTAAAAAAAAAGGGAGTAGACAAGCCCTCCGGGGTCCGCATTGGTCTGTATAGGAGTAGACCTGGGCTCCGTTCTGAACTTTTTTCTTAAAAAACGGAGTAGACCAGGCCTCCCGGGTCCCCATTGGACTCTATGCGAGTAGACCTGTGCTCCGATCTGAACTTCTTTTAAAAAAAAAAAAAAACGGGATTAGTTCAGGCCTCCTGGTTCCCTTTGAAATCTATAGGAGTAGACCTGGCCTCCGATCTCAACTTCTTTAAAAAAACAAAAAAACAACCGGGAGTAGACCAGGCCTCCTGTGTCCCCATTGGACTCTATGAGAGTAGACCTGGGCTCCGTTCTGAACTTTATTTAAAAAAAGAGAGTAGACCAGGACTCCCGGGTCCCCATTAAAATCTATAAGAGTAGACCTGGGCTCCGATCTCAACTTTTTAAAAAAAAAACAGGAGTAGACCAGGCCTCCCGGGTCCCCATAGGACTCTATGAGAGTAGACCTGGGCTCCGATCTCAACTTCTTCTTTTTTTTTAAAAAGGGAGTAGACAAGGCCTCCGGGGTCCGCATTGGTCTGTATAGGAGTAGACCTGGGCTCTGTTCCGAACTTTTTTCTTAAAAAACGGAGTAGACCAGGCCTCCCGGGTCCCCATTGGACTCTATGCGAGTAGACCTGTGCTCCGATCTGAACTTCTTTAAAAAAAAAAAAAAACGGGATTAGTTCCGGCCTCCTGGTTCCCTTTGAAATCTATAGGAGTAGACCTGGCCTCTGATCTCAACTTCTTTAAAAAACAAAAAAACAACCGGGAGTAGACCAGGCCTCCCGGGTCCCCATTGTACTCTATGATAGTAGACCTGGGCTCCGTTCTGAACTTTTAAAAAAAACCGGGAGTAGACCAGGTCTCCCGGGTCCCCATTAAAATCTATAAGAGTAGACCTAGGCTCCGTTCAGCACTTGGAAAAGAAAAGAAAAAACGGGAGTTGATCTGGCCTCCATTTTACCTGCTAAAATACAAGAGTCGATCTGGCCTCCATTTTACCTATAAAAAAACGCAGTAGACCAGACCTCCCGGGTCCCCATTGGACTCTATGGCAGTAGATCTGGGCTCCGATCTCAACTTCTTAAAAAAAAAAACAACGGGAGTAGACCAGGCCTCCCGGGTCCCCATAGGACTCTATGGCAGTAGACCTGGGCTCCGATCTCAACTTCTTAAAAAAAAAAAACAACGGGTGTAGACCAGGACTCTCGGGTTCCCTTTGATATCAATAGGAATAGATCTGGGCTCCGATCTGAACTTTTTTTAAAAAAAGAGAGTAGACCAGGACTCCCGGGTACCCATTAAAATCTATAAGAGTAGACATGGGCTCCGATCTCAACTTCTTTTCTTAAAAAAAACCGGGAGTAGACCAGGCCCCTCGGGTCCCTATTGAAATCTATAGGAGTAGACCTGGACTCCGTTCAGCACTTGGAAAAGAAAAAAAAAACGGGAGTTGATCTGGCCTCCATTTTACCTGCTAAAATACAAGAGTCGATCTGGCCTCCATTTTACCTATAAAAAAACGCAGTAGACCAGGCCTCCCGGGTCCCGATTGGACTCTATGGCAGTAGATCTGGGCTCCGATCTCAACTTCTTAAAAAAAAAAACAACGGGAGTAGACAAGGCCTACCGGGTCCCCATAGGACTCTATGGTAGTAGACCTGGGCTCCGATCTCAACTTCTTTTTTTAAAAAAAACGAGAGCAGACAAGGCCTCCGGGTTCCGCAATGGTCTGTATAGGAGTAGACTTGGGCTCCGTTCTGACCTCCTTTTTTTAAAAAGGGAGTAGAACAGGCCTCCCGGGTCCCCATAGGACTCTATGGCAGAAGACCTGGGCTCCGATCTCAACTTCTTAAAAAAAAAAACAACGGGAGTAGACCAGGACTCCCGGGTTCCCATTGATATCAATAGGAATAGATCTGGGCTCCGATCTGAACTTTTTTTAAAAAAAAGAGAGTAGACCAGGACTCCCGGGTCCCCATTAAAATCTATAAGAGTAGACCTGGGCTCCGATCTGAACTTCTTTAAAAAAAAACGGTAGTAGACCAGGCCTCCCGGGTCCCCATAGGACTCTATGAGAGTAGACCTGGGCTCCGATCTCAACATCTTTTTTTTAAAAAAAAAGGGAGTAGACAAGGCCTCCGGGGTCCGCATTGGTCTGTATAGGAGTAGACCTGGGCTCCGTTCTGAACTTTTTTCTTAAAAAACGGAGTAGACCAGGCCTCCCGGGTCCCCATTGGACTCTATGCGAGTAGACCTGTGCTCCGATCTGAACTTCTTTTTTTAAAAAAAAAAACGGGATTAGTTCCGGCCTCCTGGTTCCCTTTGAAATCTATAGGAGTAGACCTGGACTCCGTTCAGCACTTGGAAAAGAAAAGAAAAAACGGGAGTCGATCTGGCCTCCATTTTACCTGCTAAAATACAAGAGTCGATCTGGCCTCCATTTTACCTATAAAAAAACGCAGTAGACCAGGCCTCCCGGGTCCCCATTGGACTCTATGGCAGTAGATCTGGGCTCCGATCTCAACTTCTTTAAAAAAAAAACAACGGGAGTAGACCAGGCCTCCCGGGTCCCCATAGGACTCTATGGCAGTAGACCTGGGTTCCGATCTCAACTTCTTAAAAAAAAAACACAACGGGAGTAGACCAGGACTCTCGGGTTCCCTTTGATATCAATAGGAATAGATCTGGGCTCCGATCTGAACATTTTTTTTTAAAAAAGAGAGTAGACCAGGACTCCCGGGTACCCATTAAAATCTATAAGAGTAGACCTGGGCTCCGATCTCAACTTCTTTTTTTAAAAAAAACCGGGAGTAGACCAGGCCCCCCGGGTCCCTATTGAAATCTATAGGAGTAGTCCTGGACTCCGTTCAGCACTTGGAAAAGAAAAAAAAAACGGGAGTCGATCTGGCCTCCATTTTACCTGCTAAAATACAAGAGTCGATCTGGCCTCCATTTTACCTATAAAAAAACGCAGTAGACCAGGCCTCCCGGGACCCCATTGGACTCTATGGCAATACATCTGGGCTCCGATCTCAACTTCTTAAAAAAAAAAAAACGGGAGTAGACCAGGACTCCCGGGTTCCCATTGATATCAATAGGAATAGATCTGGGCTCCGATCTGAACTTTTTTTAAAAAAAAAGAGAGTAGACAAAAACTCCCGGGTCCCCATTAAAATCTATAAGAGTAGACCTGGGCTCCGATCTCAACTTTTTAAAAAAAAAAACGGTAGTAGACCAGGCCTCCCGGGTGCCCATAAGACTCTATGGCAGTAGATCTGGGCTCCGATCTCAACTTCTTAAAAAAAAAAAAAACAGGAGTAGACCAGGCCTCCCGGGTCCCCATAGGACTCTATGAGAGTAGACCTGGGCTCCGATCTCAACTTCTTTTTTTAAAAAAAATGGGAGCAGACAAGGCCTCCGGGTTCCGCAATGGTCTGTATAGGAGTTGACTTGGGCTCCGTTCTGAACTCCTTTTTTTAAAAAGGGAGTAGACCAGGCCTCCCGGGTCCCCATAGGACTCTATGACCTGGGCTCCGATCTCAACTTCTTAAAAAAAAAAACACCGGAGGTAGACCAGGACTCCCGGGTTCCCATTGATATCAATAGGAATACATCTGGGCTCCGATCTGAACTTTTTTTTAAAAAAAGAGAGTAGACCAGGACTCCCGGGTCCCCATTAAAATCTATAAGAGTAGACCTGGGCTCCGATCTCAACTTTTTTAAAAAAAAACGGGAGTAGACCGGGCCTCCCGGGTCCCCATAGGACTCTATGAGAGTAGACCTGGGCTCCGATCTCAACTTCTTTTTTTAAAAAAAAACGGCAGTAGACAAGGCCTCCGGGGTCCGCATTGGTCTGTATAGGAGTAGACCTGGGCTCCGTTCTGAACTTTTTTCTTAAAAAAGGGAGTAGACCAGGCCTCCCGGGTCCCCATTAGACTCTATGCGAGTAGAGCTGTGCTCCGATCTGAACTTTTTTTTTTCTTTTTTTTTAAACGGATTAGTTCAGGCCTCCTGGTTCCCTTTGAAATCTATAGGAGTAGACCTGGCCTCCGATCTCAACTTCTTTAAAAAACAAAAAAACAACCGGGAGTAGACCAGGCCTCCCGGGTCCCCATTGGACTCTATGAGAGTAGACCTGGGCTCCGTTCTGAACTTTTAAAAAAAACCGGGAGTTGACCAGGCCCCCCGGGTCCCTATTGAAATCTATAGGAGTAGACCTGGACTCCGTTCAGCACTTGGAAAAGAAAAAAAAAACGGGAGTCGATCTTGCCTCCATTTTACCTGCTAAAATACAAGAGTCGATCTGGCCTCCATTTTACCTATAAAAAAACGCAGTAGACCAGGCCTCCCGGGTCCCCATTGGACTCTATGGCAGTAGATCTGGGCTCCGATCTCAACTTCTTAAAAAAAACAATAACGGGAGTAGACCAGGACTCCCGGGTTCCCATTGATATCAATAGGAATAGATCTGGGCTCCGATCTGAACTTTTTTTAAAAAAAATGAGAGTAGACAAAAACTCCCGGGTCCCCATTAAAATCTATAAGAGTAGACCTGGGCTCCGATCTCAACTTTTAAAAAAAAAAACGGGAGTAGACCAGGCCTCCCGGGTGCCCATAGGACTCTATGGCAGTAGATCTGGGCTCCGATCTCAACTTCTTAAAAAAAAAATAACAGGAGTAGACCAGGCCTCCCGGGTCCCCATAGGACTCTATGAGAGTAGACCTGGGCTCCGATCTCAACTTCTTTTTTTAAAAAAAATGGGAGCAGACAAGGCCTCCGGGTTCCGCAATCGTCTGTATAGGAGTACAATTGGGCTCCGTTCTGAACTCCTTTTTTTAAAAAGGGAGTAGACCAGGCCTCCCGGGTCCCCATAGGACTCTATGGCAGAAGACCTGGGCTCCGATCTCAACTTCTTAAAAAAAAAAACAACGGGAGTAGACCAGGACTCCCGGGTTCCCATTAATATCAATAGGAATAGATCTGGGCTCCGATCTGAGCTTTTTTTTAAAAAACGAGAGTAGACCAGGACTCCCGGGTCCCCATTAAAATCTATAAGAGTAGACCTGGGCTCCGATCTCAACTTTTTTTTAGAAAAACGGGAGTAGACCAGGCCTCCCGGGTCCCCATAGGACTCTATGAGAGTAGACCTGGGCTCTGATCTCAACTTCTTCTTTTTTTTAAAAAAAGGGAGTAGACAAGGCCTCCGGGGTCCGCATTGGTCTGTATAGGAGTAGTCCTGGGCTCCGTTCTGAACTTTTTCTTAAAAAACGGTGTAGACCAGGCCTCCCGGGTCCCCATTGGACTCTATGCGAGTAGAGCTGTGCTCCGATCTGAACTTTTTTTTTTCTTTTTTTTTTAAACGGATTAGTTCAGGCCTCCTGGTTCCCTTTGAAATCTATAGGAGTAGACCTGGCCTCCGATCTCAACTTCTTTAAAAAACAAAAAAACAACCGGGAGTAGACCAGGCCTCCCGGGTCCCCATTGGACTCTATGAGAGTAGACCTGGGCTCCGTTCTGAACTTTTAAAAAAAACCGGGAGTTGACCAGGCCCCCCGGGTCCCTATTGAAATCTATAGGAGTAGACCTGGACTCCGTTCAGCACTTGGAAAAGAAAAAAAAACGGGAGTCGATCTGGCCTCCATTTTACCTGCTAAAATACAAGAGTAGATCTGGCCTCCATTTTACCTATAAAAAAACGCAGTAGACCAGGCCTCCCGGGTCCCAATTGGACTCTATGGCAGTAGATCTGGGCTCCGATCTCAACTTCTTAAAAAAAACAACAACAGGAGTAGACCAGGCCTCCCGGGTCCCCATAGGACTCTATGGCAGTAGACCTGGGCTCCCATCTCAACTTCTTTTTTAAAAAAAAACGGGAGTAGACAAGGCCTCCGGGTTCCGCAATGGTCTGTATAGGAGTAGACTTGGGCTCCGTTCTGAACACCTTTTTTTAAAAAGGGAGTAGACCAGGCCTCCCTGGTCCCCATAGGACTCTATGGCAGAAGACCTGGGCTCCGATCTCAACTTCTTAAAAAAAAAAACAACGGGAGTAGACCAGGACTCCCGGGTTCCCATTGATATCAATAGGAATAGATCTGGGCTCCGATCTGACCTTTTTTTTAAAAAAAGAGAGTAGACCAGGACTCCCGGGTCCCCATTAAAATCTATAAGAGTACACCTGGGCTCCGATCTCAACTTTTAAAAAAAAAAACGGGAGTAGACCAGGCCTCCGGGGTCCACATTGGTCTGTATAGGAGTAGACCCGGGCTCCGTTCTGAACTTTTTTCTTAAAAAACAGAGTAGACCAGGCCTCCCAGGTCCCCATTGGACTCTATGCGAGTAGACCTGTGCTCCGATCTGAACTTCTTTAAAAAAAAAAAAAAAACGGGATTAGTTCAGGCCTCCTGGTTCCCTTTGAAATCTATAGGAGTAGACCTGGCCTTCGATCTCAACTTCTTTAAAAAACAAAAAAACAACCGGGAGTAGACCAGGCCTCCCGGGTCCCCATTGGACTCTATGAGAGTACACCTGGGCTCCGTTCTGAACTTTTAAAAAAAACCGGGAGTAGACCAGGCCCCCCGGGTCCCTATTGAAATCTATAGGAGTAGACCTGGACTCCGTTCAGCACTTGGAAAAGAAAAAAAAAACGGGAGTTGATCTGGCCTCCATTTTACCTGCTAAAATACAAGAGTCGATCTGGCCTCCATTTTACCTATAAAAAAACGCAGTAGACCAGGCCTCCCGGGTCCCCATTGGACTCTATGGCAGTAGATCTGGGCTCCGATCTCAACTTCTTAAAAAAAAAAACAACGGGAGTAGACCAGGCCTCCCGGGTCCCCATACGACTCTATGGCAGTAGACCTGCGCTCCGATCTCAACTTCTTAAAAAAAACAAACAACGGGAGCAGACCAGGACTCCCGGGTTCCCTTTGATATCAATAGGAATAGATCTGGGCTCCGATCTGAACTTTTTAAAAAAAAAATCGAGTAAACCAGGTCTCCCGCGTCCCCTTTAAAATCTATAGGAGTAGACCTGGGCTCCGATCTCAACTTCTTTTTTAAAAAAAAACGGGAGTAGACCAGGCCCCCCGGGTCCCTATTGAAATCTATAGGAGTAGACCTGGACTCCGTTCAGCACTTGGAAAAGAAAAAAAAAACGGGAGTCGATCTGGCCTCCATTTTACCTGCTAAAATACAAGAGTCGATCTGGCCTCCATTTTACCTATAAAAAAACACAGTAGGCCAGGCCTCCCGGGTCCCCATTGGACTCTATGGCAGTAGATCTGGGCTCCGATCTCAACTTCTTTAAAAAAAAAACAACGGGAGTAGACCAGGCCTCCCGGGTCCCCGTAGGACTCTATGGCAGTAGACCTGGGCTCCGATCTCAACTTCTTAAAAAAAACAACAACGGGAGTAGACCAGGACTCCCGGGTTCCCATTGATATCAATAGGAATAGATCTCGGCTCCGATGTGAACTTTTTTTTAAAAAAAAGAGAGTAGACAAAAACTCCCGGGTCCCCATTATAATCCATAAGAGTAGACCTGGGCTCCGATCTCAACTTCTTTAAAAAACAAAAAAACAACCGGGAGTAGACCAGGCCTCCCGGGTCCCCATTGGACTCTATGAGAGTACACCTGGGCTCCGTTCTGAACTTTTAAAAAAAACCGGGAGTAGACCAGGCCCCCCGGGTCCCTATTGAAATCTATAGGAGTAGACCTGGACTCCGTTCAGCACTTGGAAAAGAAAAAAAAAACGGGAGTTGATCTGGCCTCCATTTTACCTGCTAAAATACAAGAGTCGATCTGGCCTCCATTTTACCTATAAAAAAACGCAGTAGACCAGGCCTCCCGGGTCCCCATTGGACTCTATGGCAGTAGATCTGGGCTCCGATCTCAACTTCTTAAAAAAAAAAACAACGGGAGTAGACCAGGCCTCCCGGGTCCCCATACGACTCTATGGCAGTAGACCTGCGCTCCGATCTCAACTTCTTAAAAAAAACAAACAACGGGAGCAGACCAGGACTCCCGGGTTCCCTTTGATATCAATAGGAATAGATCTGGGCTCCGATCTGAACTTTTTAAAAAAAAAATCGAGTAAACCAGGTCTCCCGCGTCCCCTTTAAAATCTATAGGAGTAGACCTGGGCTCCGATCTCAACTTCTTTTTTAAAAAAAAACGGGAGTAGACCAGGCCCCCCGGGTCCCTATTGAAATCTATAGGAGTAGACCTGGACTCCGTTCAGCACTTGGAAAAGAAAAAAAAAACGGGAGTCGATCTGGCCTCCATTTTACCTGCTAAAATACAAGAGTCGATCTGGCCTCCATTTTACCTATAAAAAAACACAGTAGGCCAGGCCTCCCGGGTCCCCATTGGACTCTATGGCAGTAGATCTGGGCTCCGATCTCAACTTCTTTAAAAAAAAAACAACGGGAGTAGACCAGGCCTCCCGGGTCCCCGTAGGACTCTATGGCAGTAGACCTGGGCTCCGATCTCAACTTCTTAAAAAAAACAACAACGGGAGTAGACCAGGACTCCCGGGTTCCCATTGATATCAATAGGAATAGATCTCGGCTCCGATGTGAACTTTTTTTTAAAAAAAAGAGAGTAGACAAAAACTCCCGGGTCCCCATTATAATCCATAAGAGTAGACCTGGGCTCCGATCTCAACTTTAAAAAAAAAAAAACGGGAGTAGACCAGGCCTCCCGGGTGCCCATAGGACTCTATGACAGTAGATCTGGGCTCCGATCTCAACTTCTTAAAAAAAAAAACAACAGGAGTAGACCAGGCCTCCCGGGTCCCCATAGGACTCTATGAGAGTAGACCTGGGCTCCGATCTCAACTTCTTTTTTTTAAAAAAACGGGAGCAGACAAGGCCTCCGGGTTCCGCAATGGTCTGTATAGGATTTAGACTTGGGCTCCGTTCTGAACTCCTATTTTTAAAAAGGGAGTAGACCAGGCCTCCCGGGTCCCCATGGCAGAAGACCTGGGCTCCGATCTCAACTTCTTAAAAAAAAACAACGGGAGTAGACCAGGACTCCCGGGTTCCCATTGATATCAATAGGAATAGATCTGGGCTCCGATCTGAACTTTTTTTTAAAAAAAGAGAGTAGACCAGGACTCCCGGGTCCCCATTAAAATCTATAAGAGTAGACCTGGGCTCCGATCTCAACTTCTTCTTTTTTTAAAAAAAGGGAGTAGACAAGGCCTCCGGGGTCCGCATTGGTCTGTATAGGAGTAGACCTGGGCTCCGTTCTGAACTTTTTTCTTAAAAAATGGAGTAGACCAGGCCTCCCGGGTCCCCATTGGACTCTATGCGAGTAGACCTGTGCTCCGATCTGAACTTCTTTAAAAAAAAAAAAAAAAAACGGGATTAGTTCAGGCCTCCTTGTTCCCTTTGAAATCTATAGGAGTAGACCTGGCCTCCGATCTCAACTTCTTTAAAAAACTAAAAAACAACCGGGAGTAGACCAGGCCTCCTGGGTCCCCATTGGACTCTATGAGAGTAGACCTGGGCTCCGTTCTGAACTTTTAAAAAAAACCGGGAGTAGACCAGGCCCCCCGGGTCCCTATTGAAATCTATAGGAGTAGACCTGGACTCCGTTCAGAACTTGGGAAAGAAAAAAAAAAACGGGAGTTGATCTGGCCTCCATTTTAAATGCTAAAATACAAGAGTCGATCTGGCCTCCATTTTACCTATAAAAAAACGCAGTAGACCAGGCCTCCCGGGTCCCCATTGGACTCTATGGCAGTAGATCTGGGCTCCGATCTCAACTTCTTAAAAAAAAAACAACGGGAGTAGACCAGGCCTCCCGGGTCCCCATAGGACTCTATGAGAGTAGACCTAGGCTCCGATCTCAACTTCTTAAAAAAAAAAACAACGGGAATAGACCAGGACTCCCGGGTTCCCATTGATAACCAATAGGAATAAATCTGGGCTCCGATCTGAACATTTTTTTTAAAAAAAGAGAGTAGACCAGGACTTCCGGGTCACCATTAAAATCTATAAGAGTAGACCTGGGCTCCGATCTCAACTTTAAAAAAAAAAAACGGGAGTAGACCAGGCCTCCCGGGTCCCCATAGGACTCTATGAGAGTAGACCTGGGCTCCGATCTCAACTTCTTTTTAAAAAAAAAAAAACGGGAGTAGACAAGGCCTCCGGGGTCCGCATTGGTCTGTATAGGAGTAGACCTGTGCTCCGTTCTGAACTTTTTTCTTTAAAAAGGAAGTAGACCAGTCCTCCCGGGTCCCCGTTGGACTCTATGCGAGTAGACCTGTGCTCCGATCTGAACTTCTTTAAAAAAAAAAAAAACGGGATTAGTTCAGGCCTCCTGGTTCCCTTTGAAATATATAAGAGTAGACCTGGGCTCCGATCTCAACTTTTTTAAAAAAAACGTTAGTAGACCAGGCCTCCCGGGTCCCCATAGGACTCTATGAGAGTAGACCTGGGCTCCGATCTCAACTTCTTTAAAAAAAAAAAAAAAAAAAACCGGGAGTAGACCAGGTCCCCCGGGTCCCTATTGAAATCTATAGGAGTAGACCTGGAGTCCGTTCAGCACTTGGAAAAGAAAAAAAAAACGGGAGTTGATCTGGCCTCCATTTTACCTGCTAAAATACAAGAGTCGATCTGGCCTCCATTTTACCTATAAAAAAACGCAGTAGACCAGGCCTCCCGGGTCCCCATAGGACTCTATGGCAGTAGATCTGGGCTCCGATCTCAACTTCTTAAAAAAAAAAAAAAAAAGAGTAGACCAGGACTCCCGGGTTCCCATTGATATCAATAGGAATAGATCTGGGCTCCGATCTGAACTTTTTTTTAAAAAAAGAGAGTAGACAAAAACTTCCGGGTCCCCATTAAAATCTATAAGAGTAGATCTGGGCTCCGATCTAAACTTTTTAAAAAAAAAAACGGGAGTAGACCAGGCCTCCCGGGTGCCCATAGGACTCTATGGCAGTAGATCTGGGCTCCGATCTCAACTTCTTAAAAAAAAAAACGGGAGTAGACCAGGCCTCCCGGGTCCCCATAGGACTCTATGGCAGTAGATCTGGGCTCCGATCTCAACTTCTTAAAAAAAAAAAACAACGGGAGTAGACCAGTCCTCTCGGGTCCCCATAGGACTCTATGAGAGTAGACCTGGGCTCCGATCTAAACTTCTTTTTTTAAAAAAAACGGGAGCAGACAAGGCCTCCTAGTTCCACAATGGTCTGTATAGGAGTAGACCTGGGCTCCGTTCTGAACTCCTTTTTTAAAAAAGGGAGTAGACCAGGCCTCCGGGGTCCCCATAGGACTCATTGGCAGAAGACCTGGGCTCCGATCTCAACTTATTAAAAAAAAAAAAAAAACGGGAGTAGACCAGGACTCCCGGGTTCCCATTGATATCAATAGGAATAGATCTGGGCTCCAATCTGAACTTTTTTTTAAAAAAAAGAGAGTACACCAGGACTCCCGGGTCCCCATTAAAATCTATAAGAGTAGACCTGGGCTCCGATCTCAACTTTTTTTAAAAAAAACGGGAGTAGACAAGGCCTCCGGGGTCCGCATTGGTCTGTATAGGAGTAGACCTGGGCTCCGTTCTGAACTTTTTTCTTAAAAAACGGAGTAGACCAGGCCTCCCGGGTCCCCATTGGACTCTATGCGAGTAGACCTGTCCTCCGATCTGAACTTCTTTAAAAAAAAAAAAAAAACGGGATTCGTTCAGGCCTCCTGGTTCCCTTTGAAATCTATTGGAGTAGACCTGGCCTTCGATCTAAACTTCTTTAAAAAACAAAAAAACAACCGGGAGTAGACCAGGCCTCCCGGGTCACCATTGGACTCTATGAGAGTAGACCTGGGCTCCGTTCTGAAATTTTAAAAAAAACCGGGAGTAGACCAGGCCCCCCGGGTCCCTATTGAAATCTATAGGAGTAGACCTGGACTCCGTTCAGCACTTGGAAAAAAAAAAAAAAAGGGAGTTGATCTGGCCTCCATTTTACCTTCTAAAATATAAGAGTCGATCTGGCCTCCATTATACCTATAAAAAAACACAGTAGACCAGGCCTTCCGGGACCCCATTGGACTCTATGGCAGTAGACCTGGGCTCCGATCTCAACTTTTTAAAAAAAAAAAACAACGGAAGCAGACCAGGACTCCCGGGTTCCCATTGATATCAATAGGAATAGATCTGGGCTCCGATCTGAACTTTTTTTTAAAAAAAGAGAGTAGACCAGGACTCCCGGGTCCCCATTAAAATCTATAAGAGTAGACCTGGGCTCCGATCTCAACTTCTTAAAAAAAAAAAACAACGGCAGTAGACCAGGCCTCCCGGGTCCCCATAGGACTCTATGAGAGTAGACCTGGGCTCCGATCTAAACTTCTTTTTTTTAAAAAAACGGGAGTAGACAAGGCCTCTGGGGTCCGCAATGGTCTGTATAGGAGTAGACTTTGGCAACGTTCTGAACTCCTTTTTTTAAAAAGGAAGTAGACCAGGCCTCCCGGGTCCCCATAAGACTCTTTGGCAGAAGACCTGGGCTCCGATCTCAACTTCTTAAAAAAAAAAAAAACGGGAGTAGACCAGGACTCCCGGGTTCCCATTGATATCAATAGGAATAGATCTGGGCTCCGATCTGAACTTTTTTTAAAAAAAAAGAGAGTAGACCAGGACTCCCGGGTCCCCATTAAAATCTGTAAGAGTAGACCTGGGCTCCGATCTCAACTTTTTTAAAAAAAAACGGGAGTAGACCAAGCCTCCCGGGTCCCCATTGGACTCTATGGCAGTAGATCTGGGCTCCGATCTCAACTTCTTAAAAAAAACAAACAACGGGAGTAGACCAGGCCTCCCGGGTCCCCATTGGACTCTATGGCATTAGATCTGGGCTCCGATCTCAACTTCTTAAAAAAAAAACAACGGGAGTAGACCAGGCCTCCCGGGTCCCCATTGGACTCTATGGCTGTAGATCTTGGCTCCGATCTCAACTTCTTAAAAAAAAAAAACATCGGGAGTACACCAGGCCTCCCGGGTCCCCATAGGACTCTATGAGAGTAGACCTGGGCTCCGATCACAACTTCTTTTTTTAAAAAATACGGGAGTAGACAAGGCCTCCTGGGTCCGCATTGTTCTGTATAGGAGTAGACCTGGGCTCCGTTCTGAACTTTTTTCTTAAAAAAGGGAGTAGACCAGGCCTCCCGGGTCCCCATTGGACTCTATGCGAGTAGACCTGTGCTCCGATCTGAACTTCTTTTAAAAAAAAACAACGGGATTAGTTCAGGCCTCCTGGTTCCCTTTGAAATCTATAAGAGTAGACCTGGGCTCCGATCTCAACTTTTTTTAAAAAAAACGGGAGTAGACCAGGCCTCCCGGGTCCCCATAGGACTCTATGAGAGTAGACCTGGGCTCCGATCTCAACTTCTTTAAAAAACAAAAAAACAACCGGGAGTAGACCAGGCCTCCCGGGTCCCCATTGGACTCTATGAGAGTAGACCTGGGCTCCGTTCTGAACTTTAAAAAAAAACCGGGAGTAGACCAGGCCCCCCGGGTCCCTTTTGAAATCTATAGGAGTAGACCTGGACTCCGTTCAGCACTTGGAAAAGAAAAAAAAAAACGGGAGTTGATCTGGCCTCCATTTTACCTGCTAAAATACAAGAGTCGATCTGGCCTCCATTTTACCTATAAAAAAACGCAGTAGACCAGGCCTCCCGGGTCCCCATTGGACTCTATGGCAGTAGATCTGGGCTCCGATCTCAACTTCTTAAAAAAAAAAACCAACGGCAGTAGACCAGGCCTCCCGGGTCCCATAGGACTCTACGGCAGTAGATCTGGGCTCCAATCTCAACTTCTTAAAAAAAAAAAACAACGGCAGTAGACCAGGCCTCCCGGGTCCCCATAGGACTCTATGAGAGTAGACCTGGGCTCCGATCTAAACTTCTTTTTTTAAAAAAAACGGGAGTAGACAAGGCCTCTGGGGTCCGCAATGGTCTGTATAGGAGTAGACTTTGGCAACGTTCTGAACTCCTTTTTTTAAAAAGGAAGTAGACCAGGCCTCCCGGGTCCACATAAGACTCTTTGGCAGAAGACCTGGGCTCCGATCTCAACTTCTTAAAAAAAAAAAAAACGGGAGTAGACCAGGACTCCCGGGTTCCCATTGATATCAATAGGAATAGATCGGGGCTCCGATCTGAACTTTTTTTTAAAAAAAGAGAGTAGACCAGGACTCCCGGGTCCCCATTAAAATCTGTAAGAGTAGACCTGGGCTCCGATCTCAACTTTTTAAAAAAAAAACGGGAGTAGACCAGGCCTCCCGGGTCCCCATTGGACTCTATGGCAGTAGATCTGGGCTCCGATCTCAACTTCTTAAAAAAAAAAAACAACGGGAGTAGACCAGGCCTCCCGGGTCCCCATTGGACTCTATGGCATTAGATCTGGGCTCCGATCTCAACTTCTTAAAAAAAAAACAACGGGAGTAGACCAGGCCTCCCGGGTCCCCATAGGACTCTATGGCTGTAGATCTTGGCTCCGATCTCAACTTCTTAAAAAAAAAAAACATGGGGAGTACACCAGGCCTCCCGGGTCCCCATTGGACTCTTTGGCAGTAGACCTGGGCTCCGATCTCAACTTCTTAAAAAAAAAAAAACAACGGGAGTAGACCAGGCCTCCCGGGTCCCCATTGGACTCTATGGCAGTAGATCTGGGCTCCGATCTCAACTTCTTAAAAAAAAAAACAACGGGAGTAGACCAGGCCTCCCGGGTCCCCATAGGACTCTATGGCAGAAGACCTGGGCTCCGATCTCAACTTCTTAAAAAAAACAAAAACGGGAGTAGACCAGGACTCCCGGGTTCCCATTGATATCAATAGGAATAGATCTGGGCTCCGATCTGAACTTTTTTTTAAAAAAAGAGAGTAGACCAGGCCTCCCGGGTCCCCATAGGACTCTATGAGAGTAGACCTGGGCTCCGATCTCAACTTCTTTCTTTAAAAAAAAAAAGGGAGTAGACAAGGCCTCCGGGGTCCGCATTGGTCTCTATAGGAGTAGACCTGGGCTCCGTTCTGAACTTTTTTCTTAAAAAAGGGAGTAGACCAGGCCTCCCGGGTCCCCATTGGACTCTATGCGAGTAGACCTGTGCTCCGATCTGACTTCTTTTTTAAAAAAAAAAAACGGGATTAGTTCAGGCCTCCTGGTTCCATTTGAAATCTATAGGAGTAGACCTGGCCTTCGATCTCAACTTCTTTAAAAAAAAAAAAAAAAAAACGGGAGTAGACCAGGCCTCTCGGGTCCCCATTGGAAGCTATGAGAGTAGACCTGGGCTCTGTTCTGAACTTTTAAAAAAAACCGGGAGTAGACCAGGCCCCCCGGGTCCCTATTGAAATCTATAGGAGTAGACCTGGACTCCGTTCAGCACTTGGAAAAGAAAAAAAAAACGGGAGTTGATCTGGCCTCCATTTTACCTGCTAAAATACAAGAGTCGATCTGGCCTCCATTTTACCTATAAAAAAACGCAGTAGACCAGGCCTCCCGGGTCCCCATTGGACTCTATGGCAGTAGATCTGGGCTCCGATCTCAACTTCTTAAAAAAAAAAAAAAAAGGGAGTAGACCAGGCCTCCCGGGTCCCATAGGACTCTAAGGCAGTAGACCTGGGCTCCGATCTCAACTTCTCAAAACACACAAACAACGGGAGCAGACCAGGACTCCCGGGTTCCCTTTGATATCAATAGGAATAGATCTGGGCTCCGATCTGAACTTTTTTTTAAAAAAAAGAGAGTAGACCAGGTCTCCCGGGTCCCCATTAAAATCTATAAGAGTAGACCTGGGCTCCGATCACAACTTCTTTTTTAAAAAAATACGGGAGTAGACAAGGCCTCCGGGGTCCGCATAGGTCTTTATAGGAGTAGACCTGGGCTCCGTTCTGAACTTTTTTCTTAAAAAAGGGAGTAGACCAGGCCTCCCGGATCCCCATTGGACTCTATGCGACTAGACCTGTGCTCCGATCTGAACTTCTTTAAAAAAAAAAAAAACGGGATTAGTTCAGGACTCCTGGTTCCCTTTGAAATCTATAGGAGTAGACCTGGTCTCTGATCTCAACTTCTTTAAAAAAAAAACAAAAAAACAACCGGGAGTAGACCAGGCCTCCCGGGTCCCCATTGGACTCTATGAGAGTAGACCTGGGCTCCGTTCTGAACTTTAAAAAAAAAACGGGAGTAGACCAGGCCCCCCGGGTCCCTATTGAAATCTATAGGAGTAGACCTGGACTCCGTTCAGCACTTGGAAAAGAAAAAAAAAACGGGAGTTGATCTGGCCTCCATTTTACCTGCTAAAATACAAGAGTCGATCTGGCCTCCATTTTACCTATAAAAAAACGCAGTAGACCAGGCCTCCCGGGTCCCCATTGGACTCTATGGCAGTAGATCTGGGCTCCGATCTCAACTTCTTAAAAAAAAAAAAAAAAGGGAGTAGACCAGGCCTCCCGGGTCCCATAGGACTCTAAGGCAGTAGACCTGGGCTCCGATCTCAACTTCTCAAAACAAACAAACAACGGGAGCAGACCAGGACTCCCGGGTTCCCTTTGATATCAATAGGAATAGATCTGGGCTCCGATCTGAACTTTTTTTTAAAAAAAGAGAGTAGACCAGGTCTCCCGGGTCCCCATTAAAATCTATAAGAGTAGACCTGGGTTCCGATCACAACTTCTTTTTAAAAAAAATACGGGAGTAGACAAGGCCTCCGGGGTCCGCATAGGTCTGTATAGGAGTAGACCTGGGCTCCGTTCTGAACTTTTTTCTTAAAAAAGGGAGTAGACCAGGCCTCCCGGGTCCCCATAGGACTCTATGAGAGTAGACCTGGGCTCCGATCTCAACTTCTTTTTTTTAAAAAAAACGGGAGTAGACAAGGCCTCTGGGGTCCGCAATGGTCTGTATAGGAGTAGACTTGGGCAACGTTCTGAACTCCTTTTTTTAAAAAGGGAGTAGACCAGGCCTCCCGGGTCCCCATCGGACTCTTTGGCAGAAGAACTGGGCTCCGATCTCAACTTCTTAAAAAAAAAAAAAACGGGAGTAGACCAGGACTCCCGGGTTCCCATTGATATCAATAGGAATACATCTGGGCTCCAATCTGAACTTTTTTTTAAAAAAAGAGAGTAGACCAGGACTCCAGGGTCCCCATTAAAATCTATAAGAGTAGACCTGGGCTCCGATCTCAACTTTTTAAAAAAAAATCGGGAGTAGACCAGGCCTCCCGGGTCCCCATTGGACTCTATGGCAGTAGATCTGGGCTCCGATTTCAACTTCTTAAAAAAAAAAAAAAAAACGGGAGTAGACCAGGCCTCCTGGGTCCCCATTGGACTCTATGACATTAGATCTGGGCTCCGATCTCAACTTCTTAAAAAAAAAAAAAAAGGGAGTAGACCAGGCCTCCCGGGTCCCATAGGACTCTAAGGCAGTAGACCTGGGCTCCGATCTCAACTTCTCAAAACAAACAAACAACGGGAGCAGACCAGGACTCCCGGGTTCCCTTTGATATCAATAGGAATAGATCTGGGCTCCGATCTGAACTTTTTTTTAAAAAAAGAGAGTAGACCAGGTCTCCCGGGTCCCCATTAAAATCTATAAGAGTAGACCTGGGCTCCGATCACAACTTCTTTTTTTAAAAAATACGGGAGTAGACAAGGCCTTCGGGGTCCGCATAGGTCTGTATAGGAGTAGACCTGGGCTCCGTTCTGAACTTTTTTCTTAAAAAAGGGAGTAGACCAGGCCTCCCGGATCCCCATAGGACTCTATGAGAGTAGACCTGGGCTCCGATCTCCACTTCTTTCTTTAAGAAAAAAAAGGGAGTAGACAAGGCCTCCGGGGTCCGCATTGGTCTGTATAGGAGTAGACCTGGGCTCCGTTCTGAACTTTTTTCTTAAAAAAGGGAGTAGACCAGGCCTCCCGGGTCCCCATTGGACTCTATGCGAGTAGACCTGTGCTCCGATCTGACTTCTTTTTTAAAAAAAAAAACGGGATTAGTTCAGGCCTCCTGGTTCCATTTGAAATCTATAGGAGTAGACCTGGCCTTCGATCTCAACTTCTTTAAAAAAAAACAAAAAAACCGGGAGTAGACCAGGCCTCTCGGGTCCCCATTGGACTCTATGAGAGTAGACCTGGGCTCCGTTCTGAACTTTTAAAAAAAAACGGGAGTAGACCAGGCCCCCCGGGTCCCTATTGAAATCTATAGGAGTAGACCTGGACTCCGTTCAGCACTTGGAAAAGAAAAAAAAAACGGGAGTTGATCTGGCCTCCATTTTACCTGCTAAAACACAAGAGTCGATCTGGCCTCCATTTTACCTATAAAAAAACGCAGTAGACCAGGCCTCCCGGGTCCCCATTGGACTCTATGGCAGTAGATCTGGGCTCCGATCTCAACTTCTTAAAAAAAAAAAAAAAAGGGAGTAGACCAGGCCTCCTGGGTCCCCATTGGACTCTATGACATTAGATCTGGGCTCCGATCTCAACTTCTTAAAAAAAAAAAAAAAGGGAGTAGACCAGGCCTCCCGGGTCCCATAGGACTCTAAGGCAGTAGACCTGGGCTCCGATCTCAACTTCTCAAAACAAACAAACAACGGGAGCAGACCAGGACTCCCGGGTTCCCTTTGATATCAATAGGAATAGATCTGGGCTCCGATCTGAACTTTTTTTTAAAAAAAGAGAGTAGACCAGGTCTCCCGGGTCCCCATTAAAATCTATAAGAGTAGACCTGGGCTCCGATCACAACTTCTTTTTTTAAAAAATACGGGAGTAGACAAGGCCTTCGGGGTCCGCATAGGTCTGTATAGGAGTAGACCTGGGCTCCGTTCTGAACTTTTTTCTTAAAAAAGGGAGTAGACCAGGCCTCCCGGATCCCCATAGGACTCTATGAGAGTAGACCTGGGCTCCGATCTCCACTTCTTTCTTTAAGAAAAAAAAGGGAGTAGACAAGGCCTCCGGGGTCCGCATTGGTCTGTATAGGAGTAGACCTGGGCTCCGTTCTGAACTTTTTTCTTAAAAAAGGGAGTAGACCAGGCCTCCCGGGTCCCCATTGGACTCTATGCGAGTAGACCTGTGCTCCGATCTGACTTCTTTTTTTAAAAAAAAAACGGGATTAGTTCAGGCCTCCTGGTTCCATTTGAAATCTATAGGAGTAGACCTGGCCTTCGATCTCAACTTCTTTAAAAAAAAACAAAAAAACCGGGAGTAGACCAGGCCTCTCGGGTCCCCATTGGACTCTATGAGAGTAGACCTGGGCTCCGTTCTGAACTTTTAAAAAAAAACGGGAGTAGACCAGGCCCCCCGGGTCCCTATTGAAATCTATAGGAGTAGACCTGGACTCCGTTCAGCACTTGGAAAAGAAAAAAAAAACGGGAGTTGATCTGGCCTCCATTTTACCTGCTAAAATACAAGAGTCGATCTGGCCTCCATTTTACCTATAAAAAAACGCAGTAGACCAGGCCTCCCGGGTCCCCATTGGACTCTATGGCAGTAGATCTGGGCTCCGATCTCAACTTCTTAAAAAAAAAAAAAAAAGGGAGTAGACCAGGCCTCCCGGGTCCCATAGGACTCTAAGGCAGTAGACCTGGGCTCCGATCTCAACTTCTCAAAACAAACAAACAACGGGAGCAGACCAGGACTCCCGGGTTCCCTTTGATATCAATAGGAATAGATCTGGGCTCCGATCTGAACTTTTTTTAAAAAAAAGAGAGTAGACCAGGTCTCCCGGGTCCCCATTAAAATCTATAAGAGTAGACCTGGGCTCCGATCACAACTTCTTTTTTTAAAAAATACGGGAGTAGACAAGGCCTCCGGGGTCCGCATAGGTCTGTATAGGAGTAGACCTGGGCTCCGTTCTGAACTTTTTTCTTAAAAAAGGGAGTAGACCAGGCCTCCCGGATCCCCATTGGTCTCTATGCGAGTAGACCTGTGCTCCGATCTGAACTTCTTTAAAAAAAAAAAAAACGGGATTAGTTCAGGACTCCTGGTCCCCATTAAAATCTATAAGAGTAGACCTGGGCTCCGATCACAACTTCTTTTTTTAAAAAATACGGGAGTAGACAAGGCCTCCGGGGTCCGCATAGGTCTGTATAGGAGTAGACCTGGGCTCCGTTCTGAACTTTTTTCTTAAAAAAGGGAGTAGACCAGGCCTCCCGGATCCCCATTGGTCTCTATGCGAGTAGACCTGTGCTCCGATCTGAACTTCTTTAAAAAAAAAAAAAACGGGATTAGTTCAGGACTCCTGGTTCCCTTTGAAATCTATAGGAGTAGACCTGGCCTCTGATCTCAACTTCTTTAAAAAAAAACAAAAAAACAACCGGGAGTAGACCAGGCCTCCCGGGTCCCCATTGGACTCTATGAGAGTAGACCTGGGCTCCGTTCTGAACTTTTAAAAAAAAACCGGGAGTAGACCAGGCCCCCCGGGTCCCTATTGAAATCTATAGGAGTAGACCTGGACTCCGTTCAGCACTTGGAAAAGAAAAAAAAACGGGAGTTGATCTGGCTTCCATTTTACCTGCTAAAATACAAGAGTCGATCTGGCCTCCATTTTACCTATAAAAATACGCAGTAGACCAGGCCTCCCGGGTCCCCATTGGACTCTATGGCAGTAGATCTGGGCTCCGATCTCAACTTCTTAAAAAAAACAACAACGGGAGTAGACCAGGCCTCCCGGGTCCCCATAGGACTCTATGAGAGTAGACCTGGGCTCCGATCTCAACTTCTTTTTTTAAAAAAAAACGGGAGTAGACAAGGCCTCTGGGTTCCGCAATGGTCTGTATAGGAGTAGACTTGGGCAACGTTCTGAACTCCTTTTTTTAAAAAGGGAGTAGACCAGGCCTCCCGGGTCCCCATAGGACTCTTTGGCAGAAGACCTGGGCTCCGATCTCAACTTCTTAAAAAAAACAACAACGGGAGTAGACCAGGACTCCCGGGTTCCCATTGATATCAATAGGAATAGATCTGGGCTCCGATCTGAACTTTTTTTTAAAAAAAGAGAGTAGACCAGGATTCTTGGGTCCCCATTAAAATCTATAAGAGTAGACCTGGGCTCCGATCTCAACTTTTTTAAAAAAAATCGGGAGTAGACCAGGCCCCCCGGGTCCCCATTGGACTCTATGGCAGTAGATCTGGGCTCCGATCTCAACTTCTTAAAAAAAAAAAACAACGGGAGTAGACCAGGCCTCCCGGGTCCCCATTGGACTCTATGACATTAGATCTGGGCTCCGATCTCAACTTCTTAAAAAAAAAAAAAAAAAGGGAGTAGACCAGGCCTCCCGGGTCCGATAGGACTCTAAGGCAGTAGACCTGGGCTCCGATCTCAACTTCTCAAAACAAACAAACAACGGGAGCAGACCAGGACTCCCGGGTTCCCTTTGATATCAATAGGAATAGATATGGGCTCCGATCTGAACTTTTTTTTAAAAAAAGAGAGTAGACCAGGTCTCCCGGGTCCCCATTAAAATCTATAAGAGTAGACCTGGGCTCCGATCACAACTTCTTTTTTTAAAAAATACGGGAGTAGACAAGGCCTCCGGGGTCCGCATAGGTCTGTATAGGAGTAGACCTGGGCTCCGTTCTGAACTTTTTTCTTAAAAAAGGGAGTAGACCAGGCCTCCCGGATCCCCATTGGACTCTATGCGAGTAGACCTGTGCTCCGATCTGAACTTCTTTAAAAAAAAAAAAAAGGGATTAGTTCAGGACTCCTGGTTCCCTTTGAAATCTATAGGAGTAGACCTGGCCTCTGATCTCAACTTCTTTAAAAAAAAACAAAAAAACAACCGGGAGTAGACCAGGCCTCCCGGGTCCCCATTGGACTCTATGAGAGTAGACCTGGGCTCCGTTCTGAACTTTTAAAAAAAAACCGGGAGTAGACCAGGCCCCCCGGGTCCCTATTGAAATCTATAGGAGTAGACCTGGATTCCGTTCAGCACTTGGAAAAGAAAAAAAAACGGGAGTTGATCTGGCCTCCATTTTACCTGCTAAAATACAAGAGTCGATCTGGCCTCCATTTTACCTATAAAAAAACGCAGTAGACCAGGCCTCCCGGGTCCCCATTGGACTCTATGGCAGTAGATCTGGGCTCCGATCTCAACTTCTTAAAAAAAAAAACAACGGGAGTAGACCAGGCCTCCCGGGTCCCCATAGGACTCTATGAGAGTAGACCTGGGCTCCGATCTCAACTTCTTTTTTTAAAAAAAAACGGGAGTAGACAAGGCCTCTGGGGTCCGCAATGGTCTGTATAGGAGTAGACTTGGGCAACGTTCTGAACTCCTTTTTTTAAAAAGGGAGTAGACCAGGCCTCCCGGGTCCCCATAGGACTCTTTGGCAGAAGAACTGGGCTCCGATCTCAACTTCTTAAAAAAAAAAACAACGGGAGTAGACCAGGACTCCCGGGTTCCCATTGATATCAATAGGAATAGATCTGGGCTCCGATCTGAACTTTTTTTAAAAAGAGAGAGTAGACCAGGTCTCCCGGGTCCCCATTAAAATCTATAAGAGTAGACCTGGGCTCCGATCTCAACTTTTTTTAAAAAAATCGGGAGTAGACCAGGCCTCCCGGGTCCCCATTGGACTCTATGGCAGTAGATCTGGGCTCCGATCTCAACTTCTTAAAAAAAAAAACAACGGGAGTAGACCAGGCCTCCCGGGTCCCCATTGGACTCTATGACATTAGATCTGGGCTCCGATCTCAACTTGTTAAAAAAAAAAACAACTGGAGTAGACCAGGCCTCCCGGGTCCCCATAGGACTCTATGAGAGTAGACCTGGGCTCCGATCTCAACTTCTTTTTTTAAAAAAAACGGGAGCAGACAAGGCCTCCGGGTTCCGCAATGGTATGTATAGGAGTAGACTTGGGCTCCGTTCTGAACTCCTTTTTTTAAAAAGGGAGTAGACCAGGCCTCCCGGGTCCCCATAGGACTCTATGGCAGAAGACCTGGGCTCCGATCTCAACTTCTTAAAAAAAACAACAACGGGAGTAGACCAGGACTCCCGGGTTCCCATTGATATCAATAAAAATAGATCTGGGCTCCGATCTGAACTTTTTTTTAAAAAAAGAGAGTAGACCAGGACTCCCGGGTCCCCATTAAAATCTATAAGAGTAGACCTGGGCTCCGATCTCAACTTTTTAAAAAAAAAACGGGAGTAGACCAGGCCTCCCGGGTCCCCATTGGACTCTATGACATTAGATCTGGGCTCCGATCTCAACTTGTTAAAAAAAAAAACAACTGGAGTAGACCAGGCCTCCCGGGTCCCCATTGGACTCTATGCGAGTAGACCTGTGCTCCGATCTGACTTCTTTTTAAAAAAAAAAAACGGGATTAATTCAGGCCTCCTGGTTCCCTTTGAAATCTATAGGAGTAAACCTAGCCTTCGATCTCAACTTCTTTAAAAAAAAAAAAAAAAACCGGGAGTAGACCAGGCCTCCCGGGTCCCCATTGGACTCTATGACATTAGATCTGGGCTCCGATCTCAACTTGTTAAAAAAAAAAACAACTTGAGTAGACCAGGCCTCCCGGGTCCCCATAGGACTCTATGAGAGTAGACCTGGGCTCCGATCTCAACTTCTTTTTTTTAAAAAAGAGAGTAGACCAGGCCTCCCGGGTCCCCATAGGACTCTATGAGAGTAGACCTGGGCTCCGATCTCAACTTCTTTCTTTAAAAAAAAAAAGGGAGTAGACAAGGCCTCCGGGGTCCGCATTGGTTTGTATAGGAGTAGACCTGGGCTCCGTTCTGAACTTTTTTCTTAAAAAACGGAGTAGACCAGGCCTCCCGGGTCCCCATTGGACTCTATGCGAGTAGACCTGTGCTCCGATCTGACTTCTTTTTTTTAAAAAAAAAACGGGATTAGTTCAGGCCTCCTGGTTCCCTTTGAAATCTATAGGAGTAAACCTGGCCTTCGATCTCAACTTCTTTAAAAAAAAAAAAAAAACCGGGAGTAGACCAGGCCTCCCGGGTCCCCATTGGACTCTATGACATTAGATCTGGGCTCCGATCTCAACTTGTTAAAAAAAAAAACAACGGGAGTAGACCAGGCCTCCCGGGTCCCCATAGGACTCTATGAGAGTAGACCTGGGCTCCGATCTCAACTTCTTTTTTTAAAAAAAGAGAGTAGACCAGGCCTCCCGGGTCCCCATAGGACTCTATGAGAGTAGACCTGGGCTCCGATCTCAACTTCTTTCTTTAAAAAAAAAAAGGGAGTAGACAAGGCCTCCGGGGTCCGCATTGGTCTGTATAGGATTAGACCTGGGCTCCGTTCTGAACTTTTTTCTTAAAAAACGGAGTAGACCAGGCCTTCCGGGTCCCCATTGGACTCTATGCGAGTAGACCTGTGCTCCTATCTGACTTCTTTTTTAAAAAAAAAAACGGGATTAGTTCAGGCCTCCTGGTTCCCTTTGAAATCTATAGGAGTAGACCTGGCCTTCGATCTCAACTTCTTTAAAAAAACAAAACAAAACCGGGAGTAGACCAGGCCTCTCGGGTCCCCATTGGACTCTATGAGAGTAGACCTGGGCTCTGTTCTGAACTTTTAAAAAAAAACGGGAGTAGACCAGGCCCCCCGGGTCCCTATTGAAATCTATAGGAGTAGACCTGGACTCCGTTCAGCACTTGGAAAAGAAAAAAAAAACGGGAGTTGATCTGGCCTCCATTTTACCTGCTAAAATACAAGAGTCGATTTGGCCTCCATTTTACCTATAAAAAAACGCAGTAGACCAGGCCTCCCGGGTCCCCATTGGACTCTATGGCAGTAGATCTGGGCTCCGATCTCAACTTCTTAAAAAAAAAAAAAAAAAGGGAGTAGACCAGGCCTCCCGGGTCCCATAGGACTCTATGGCAGTAGATCTGGGCTCCGATCTCAACTTCTCAAAAAAAACAAACAACGGGAGCAGACCAGGACTCCCGGGTTCCCTTTGATATCAATAGGAATAGATCTGGGCTCCGATCTGAACTTTTTTTAAAAAAAAGAGAGTAGACCAGGTCTCCCGGGTCCCCATTAAAATCTATAAGAGTAGACCTGGGCTCTGATCTCAACTTCTTTTTTTAAAAAATACGGGAGTAGACAAGGCCTCCGGGGTCCGCATAGGTCTGTATAGGAGTAGACCTGGGCTCCGTTCTGAACTTTATTCTTAGAAAAGGGAGTAGACCAGGCCTCCCGGATCCCCATTGGACTCTATGCGAGTAGACCTGTGCTCCGATCTGAACTTCTTTAAAAAAAAAAAAAACGGGATTAGTTCAGGACTCCTGGTTCCCTTTGAAATCTATAGGAGTAGACCTGGCCTCTGATCTCAACTTCTTTAAAAAAAAACAAAAAAACAACCGGGAGTAGACCAGGCCTCCCGGGTCCCAATTGGACTCTATGAGAGTAGACCTGGGCTCCGTTCTGAACTTTTAAAAAAAAACCGGGAGTAGACCAGGCCCCCCGGGTCCCTATTGAAATCTATAGGAGTAGACCTGGATTCCGTTCAGCACTTGGAAAAGAAAAAAAAACGGGAGTTTATCTGGCTTCCATTTTACCTGCTAAAATACAAGAGTCGATCTGGCCTCCATTTTACCTATAAAAAAACGCAGTAGACCAGGCCTCCCGGGTCCCCATTGGACTCTATGGCAGTAGATCTGGGCTCCGATCTCAACTTCTTAAAAAAAAAAAAAAAACGGGAGTAGACCAGGCCTCCCGGGTCCCCATAGGACTCTATGAGAGTAGACCTGGGCTCCGATCTCAACTTCTTTTTTAAAAAAAAACGGGAGTAGACAAGGCCTCTGGGGTCCGCAATGGTCTGTATAGGAGTAGACTTGGGCAACGTTCTGAACTCCTTTTTTTAAAAAGGGAGTAGACCAGGCCTCCCGGGTCCCCATAGGACTCTTTGGCAGAAGAACTGGGATCCGATCTCAACTTCTTAAAAAAAAAAACAACGGGAGTAGACCAGGACTCCCGGGTTCCCATTGATATCAATAGGAATAGATCTGGGCTCCGATCTGAACTTTTTTTTAAAAAAAGAGAGTAGACCAGGACTCCCCGGTCCCCATTAAAATCTATAAGAGTAGACCTGGGCTCCGATCTCAACTTTAAAAAAAAAAAAACGGGAGTAGACCAGGCCTCCCGGGTCCCCATTGGACTCTATGACATTAGATCTGGGCTCCGATCTCAACTTGTTAAAAAAAAAAACAACTGGAGTAGACCAGGCCTCCCGGGTCCCCATAGGACTCTATGAGAGTAGACCTGGGCTCCGATCTCAACTTCTTTTTTTAAAAAAAACGGGAGCAGACAAGGCCTCCGGGTTCCGCAATGGTCTGTATAGGAGTAGACTTGGGCTCCGTTCTGAACTCCTTTTTTTAAAAAGGGAGTAGACCAGGCCTCCCGGGACCCCATTGGACTCTATGCGAGTAGACCTGTGCTCCGATCTCAACTTCTTAAAAAAAAAAAACAACGGGAGTAGACCAGGACTCCCGGGTTCCCTTTGATATCAATAGGAATAGATCTGGGCTCCGATCTGAACTGTTTTTAAAAAAAAGAGAGTAGACCAGGTCTCCCGGGTCCCCATTAAAATCTATAAGAGTAGACCTGGGCTCCGTTCTGAACTTTTTTCTTAAAAAAGGGAGTAGACCAGGCCTCCCGGATCCCCATTGGACTCTATGCGAGTAGACCTGTGCTCCGATCTGAACTTCTTTAAAAAAAAAAAAAAACGGGATTAGTTCAGGACTCCTGGTTCCCTTTGAAATCTATAGGAGTAGACCTGGCCTCTGATCTCAGCTTCTTTAAAAAAAACAAAAAAACAACCGGGAGTAGACCAGGCCTCCCGGGTCCCCATTGGACTCTATGAGAGTAGACCTGGGCTCCGTTCTGAACTTGGAAAAGAGGAAAAAAACGGGAGTTGATCTGGCCTCCATTTTACCTGCTAAAATACAAGAGTCGATCTGGCCTCCATTTTACCTATAAAAAAACGCAGTAGACCAGGCCTCCCAGGTCCCCATTGGACTCTATGGCTGTAGATCTGGGCTCCGATCTAAACTTCTTAAAAACAAACAAACAACGGGAGTAGACCAGGCCTCCCGGGTCCCCATTGGACTCTATGGCAGTAGATCTGGGCTCCGATCTCAACTTCTTAAAAACAAAGAAACAACGGGAGTAGACCAGGCCTCCCGGTTCCCCATTGGACTCTATGGCAGTAGTTCTGGGCTCCGACCTCAACTTCTTAAAAAAAAAAACAACGGGAGTAGACCAGGCCTCCCGGGTCCCCATAGGACTCTATGAGAGTAGACCTGGGCTCCGATCTCAACTTTTTAAAACAAAAACGGGAGTAGACCAGGCCTCCCGGGTCCCCATAGGACTCTATGAGAGTAGACCTGGGCTCCGATCTCAACTTCTTTTTTTAAAAAAAACGGGAGCAGACAAGGCCTCCGGGTTCCGCAATGGTCTGTATAGGAGTAGACTTGGGCTCCGTTCTGAACTCCTTTTTTTTAAAAGGGAGTAGACCAGGCCTCCCGGGTCCCCATAGGACTCTATGGTAGAAGACCTGGGCTCCGATCTCAACTTCTTAAAAAAAAAACAACGGGAGTAGACCAGGACTCCCGGGTTCCCATTGATATCAATAGGAATAGATCTGGGCTCCGATCTGAACTTTTTGTTTAAAAAAGAGAGTAGACTAGGACTCCCGGGTCCCCATTAAAATCTATAAGAGTAGACCTGGGCTCCGATCTCAACTTTTTTTTTAAAAAACGGGAGTAGACCAGGCCTCCCGGGTCCCCATAGGACTCTATGAGAGTAGACCTGGGCTCCGATCTCAACTTCTTCTTTTTTTTTAAAAAAAGGGAGTAGACAAGGCCTCCAGGGGTCCACATTGGTCTGTATAGGAGTAGACCTGGGCTCCGTTCTGAACTTTTTTCTTAAAAAGGGAGTAGACCAGACCTCCCGGGTCCCCATTGGACTCTATGCGAGTAGACCTGTGCTCCGATCTGAACTTCTTTAAAAAAAAAAAAAACGGGATTAGTTCAGGCCTCCTGGTTCCCTTTGAAATCTATAGGAGTAGAACTGGCCTCCGATCTCAACTTTTTAAAAAACAAAAAAACAACCGGGAGTAGACCAGGCCTCCTGGGTCCCCATTGGACTCTATGAGAGTAGACCTGGGCTCCGTTCTGAACTTTTAAAAAAAACCGGGAGTAGACCAGGCCCCCCGGGTCCCTATTGAAATCTATAGGAGTAGACCTGGACTCCGTTAAGCACTTGGAAAAGAAAAAAAAAAACGGGAGTTGATCTGGCCTCCATTTTACCTGCTAAAATACAAGAGTCGATCTGGCCTCCATTTTACCTATAAAAAAACGCAGTAGACCAGGCCTCCCGGGTCCCCATTGGACTCTATGGTAGTAGATCGGGGCTCCGATCTCAACTTCTTAAAAAAAAAAACAACGGGAGTAGACCAGGCCTCCCGGGTCCCCATAGGACTCTATGGCAGTAGACCTGGGCTCCGATCTCAACTTCTTAAAAAAAACAAACAACAGGAGCAGACCAGGACTCCCGGGTTCCCTTTGATATCAATAGGAATAGATCTGGGCTCCGATCTGAACTTTTTTTTAAAAAAAGAGAGTAGACCAGGTCTCCCGGGTCCCCATTAAAATCTTTAAGAGTAGACCTGGGCTCCGATCTCAACATCTTTTTTAAAAAAAACGGGAGTAGACCAGGCCCCCCGGGTCCCTATTGAAATCTATAGGAGTAGACCTGGACTCCGTTCAGCACTTGGAAAAGAAAAAAAAAACGGGAGTCGATCTGGCCTCCATTTTACCTTCTAAAATACAAGAGTCGATCTGGCCTCCATTTTACCTATAAAAAAACGCAGTAGACCAGGCCTCCCGGGTCCCCATTGGACTCTATGGCAGTAGATCTCGGCTCCGATCTCAACTTCTTAAAAAAACAACAACAACGGGAGTAGACCAGGCCTCCCGGGTCCCCGTAGGACTCTATGGCAGTAGACCTGGGCTCCGATCTCAACTTCTTAAAAAAAAAACAACGGGAGTAGACCAGGACTCCCGGGTTCCCTTTGATATCAATAGGAATAGATCTGGGCTCCGATCTGAACTTTTTTAAAAAAAAGAGAGTAGACAAAAGCTCCCGGGTCCCCATTAAAATCTAAAAGAGTAGACCTGGGCTCCGATCTCAACTATTTAAAAAAAAAAATGGGAGTAGACCAGGCCTCCCGGGTCCCCATTGGGCTCTATGAGAGTAGACCTGTGCTCCGATCTGAACTTCTTTAAAAAAAAAAAAAAACGGGATTAGTTCAGGACTCCTGGTTCCCTTTGAAATCTATAGGAGTAGACCTGGCCTCTGATCTCAGCTTCTTTAAAAAAAACAAAAAAACAACCGGGAGTAGACCAGGCCTCCCGGGTCCCCATTGGACTCTATGAGAGTAGACCTGGGCTCCGTTCTGAACTTGGAAAAGAGGAAAAAAACGGGAGTTGATCTGGCCTCCATTTTACCTGCTAAAATACAAGAGTCGATCTGGCCTCCATTTTACCTATAAAAAAACGCAGTAGACCAGGCCTCCCAGGTCCCCATTGGACTCTATGGCTGTAGATCTGGGCTCCGATCTAAACTTCTTAAAAACAAACAAACAACGGGAGTAGACCAGGCCTCCCGGGTCCCCATTGGACTCTATGGCAGTAGATCTGGGCTCCGATCTCAACTTCTTAAAAACAAAGAAACAACGGGAGTAGACCAGGCCTCCCGGTTCCCCATTGGACTCTATGGCAGTAGTTCTGGGCTCCGACCTCAACTTCTTAAAAAAAAAAACAACGGGAGTAGACCAGGCCTCCCGGGTCCCCATAGGACTCTATGAGAGTAGACCTGGGCTCCGATCTCAACTTTTTAAAACAAAAACGGGAGTAGACCAGGCCTCCCGGGTCCCCATAGGACTCTATGAGAGTAGACCTGGGCTCCGATCTCAACTTCTTTTTTTAAAAAAAACGGGAGCAGACAAGGCCTCCGGGTTCCGCAATGGTCTGTATAGGAGTAGACTTGGGCTCCGTTCTGAACTCCTTTTTTTTAAAAGGGAGTAGACCAGGCCTCCCGGGTCCCCATAGGACTCTATGGTAGAAGACCTGGGCTCCGATCTCAACTTCTTAAAAAAAAAACAACGGGAGTAGACCAGGACTCCCGGGTTCCCATTGATATCAATAGGAATAGATCTGGGCTCCGATCTGAACTTTTTGTTTAAAAAAGAGAGTAGACTAGGACTCCCGGGTCCCCATTAAAATCTATAAGAGTAGACCTGGGCTCCGATCTCAACTTTTTTTTTAAAAAACGGGAGTAGACCAGGCCTCCCGGGTCCCCATAGGACTCTATGAGAGTAGACCTGGGCTCCGATCTCAACTTCTTCTTTTTTTTTAAAAAAAGGGAGTAGACAAGGCCTCCAGGGGTCCACATTGGTCTGTATAGGAGTAGACCTGGGCTCCGTTCTGAACTTTTTTCTTAAAAAGGGAGTAGACCAGACCTCCCGGGTCCCCATTGGACTCTATGCGAGTAGACCTGTGCTCCGATCTGAACTTCTTTAAAAAAAAAAAAAACGGGATTAGTTCAGGCCTCCTGGTTCCCTTTGAAATCTATAGGAGTAGAACTGGCCTCCGATCTCAACTTTTTTAAAAAACAAAAAAACAACCGGGAGTAGACCAGGCCTCCTGGGTCCCCATTGGACTCTATGAGAGTAGACCTGGGCTCCGTTCTGAACTTTTAAAAAAAACCGGGAGTAGACCAGGCCCCCCGGGTCCCTATTGAAATCTATAGGAGTAGACCTGGACTCCGTTAAGCACTTGGAAAAGAAAAAAAAAAACGGGAGTTGATCTGGCCTCCATTTTACCTGCTAAAATACAAGAGTCGATCTGGCCTCCATTTTACCTATAAAAAAACGCAGTAGACCAGGCCTCCCGGGTCCCCATTGGACTCTATGGTAGTAGATCGGGGCTCCGATCTCAACTTCTTAAAAAAAAAAACAACGGGAGTAGACCAGGCCTCCCGGGTCCCCATAGGACTCTATGGCAGTAGACCTGGGCTCCGATCTCAACTTCTTAAAAAAAACAAACAACAGGAGCAGACCAGGACTCCCGGGTTCCCTTTGATATCAATAGGAATAGATCTGGGCTCCGATCTGAACTTTTTTTTAAAAAAAGAGAGTAGACCAGGTCTCCCGGGTCCCCATTAAAATCTTTAAGAGTAGACCTGGGCTCCGATCTCAACATCTTTTTTAAAAAAAACGGGAGTAGACCAGGCCCCCCGGGTCCCTATTGAAATCTATAGGAGTAGACCTGGACTCCGTTCAGCACTTGGAAAAGAAAAAAAAAACGGGAGTCGATCTGGCCTCCATTTTACCTTCTAAAATACAAGAGTCGATCTGGCCTCCATTTTACCTATAAAAAAACGCAGTAGACCAGGCCTCCCGGGTCCCCATTGGACTCTATGGCAGTAGATCTCGGCTCCGATCTCAACTTCTTAAAAAAACAACAACAACGGGAGTAGACCAGGCCTCCCGGGTCCCCGTAGGACTCTATGGCAGTAGACCTGGGCTCCGATCTCAACTTCTTAAAAAAAAAACAACGGGAGTAGACCAGGACTCCCGGGTTCCCTTTGATATCAATAGGAATAGATCTGGGCTCCGATCTGAACTTTTTTTAAAAAAAAGAGAGTAGACAAAAGCTCCCGGGTCCCCATTAAAATCTAAAAGAGTAGACCTGGGCTCCGATCTCAACTATTTAAAAAAAAAAATGGGAGTAGACCAGGCCTCCCGGGTCCCCATTGGGCTCTATGAGAGTAGACCTGGGCTCCGATCTCAACTTCTTTTTTTAAAAAAACCGGGAGCAGAGAAGGCCTCCGGGTTCCGCAATGGTCTGTATAGGAGTAGACCTGAGCTCCGTTCTGAACTCCTTTTTTAAAAAAGGGAGTAGACCAGGCCTCCCGGGTCCCCATAGGACTCTATGGTAGAAGACCTGGGCTCCGATCTCAACTTCTTAAATAAAAAAAACAACGGGAGTAGACCAGACTCCCGGGTTCCCATTGATATCAATAGGAATAGATCTTGGCTCCGATCTGAACTTTTTTTTAAAAAAGAGAGTAGACCAGGACTCCCGGGTCCCCATTAAAATCTATAAGAGTAGACCTGGGCTCCGATCTCAACTTTTTTAAAAAAAAACGGGAGTAGACCAGGCCTCCCGGGTCCCCATAGGACTCTATGAGAGTAGACCTGGGCTCCGATCTCAACTTCTTTTTTTTAAAAAAAAGGGAGTAGACAAGGTCTCCGGGGTCCGCATTGGTCTGTATAGGAGTAGACCTGGGCTCCGTTCTGAACTTTTTTCTTAAAAAAGGGAGTAGACCAGGCCTCCCGGGTCCCCATTGGACTCTATGCGAGTAGACCTGTGCTCCGATCTGAACTTCCTTTAAAAAAAAACAAAAACGGGATTAGTTCAGGCCTCCTGGTTCCCTTTGAAATCTATAGGAGTAGACCTGGCTTCCGATCTCAACTTCTTTAAAAAACAAAAAAACAACCGGGAGTAGACCAGGCCCCCCGGGTCCCAATTGAAATCTATAGGAGTAGAGCTGGACTCCGTTCAGCACTTGGAAAAGAAAAAAAAAAAGTGAGTTGATCTGGCCTCCATTTTACCTGCTAAAATACAAGAGTCGATCTGGCCTCCATTTTACCTATAAAAAAACGCAGTAGACCAGGCCTCCCGGGTCCCCATTGGACTCTATGGCAGTAGATCTGGGCTCCGATCTCAACTTCTTAACAAAAAAAAACAACGGGAGTAGACCAGGCCTCCCGGGTCCCCATAGGACTCTATGGCAGTAGACCTGGGCTCCGATCTCAACTTCTTAAAAAAAACAAACAACGGGAGCAGACGAGGACTCCCGGGTTCCCTTTGATATCAATAGGAGTAGATCTGGGCTCTGATCTGAACTTTTTTTAAAAAAAAGAGAGTAGACCAGGTCTCCCAGGTCCCCATTAAAATCTTTAAGAGTAGACCTGGGCTCCGATCTCAACATCTTTTTTAAAAAAAAACGGGAGTAGTCCAGGCCCCCCGGGTCCCTTTTGAAATCTATAGGAGTAGACCTGGACTCCGTTCAGCACTTGGAAAAGAAAAAAAAAAACGGGAGTCGATCTGGCCTCCATTTTACCTTCTAAAATACAAGAGTCGATCTGGCCTCCATTTTACCTATAAAAAACGCAGTAGACCAGGCCTCCCGGGTCCCCATTGGACTCTATGGCAGTAGATCTCGGCTCCGATCTCAACTTCTTAAAAAAAAAAACAACGGGAGTAGACCAGGCCTCCCGGGTCCCCATACGACTCTATGGCAGTAGACCTGGGCTCCGATCTCAACTTCTTAAAAAACAAAAACAACGGGAGTAGACCAGGACTCCCGGGTTCCCTTTGATATCAATAGGAATAGATCTGGGCTCCGATCTGAACTTTTTTTTAAAAAAAGAGAGTAGACAAAAACTCCCGGGTCCCCATTGAAATCTATAAGAGTAGACCTGGGCTCCGATCTAAACTATTTAAAAAAAAAAACGGGAGTAGACCAGGCCTCCCGGGTCCCCATAGGACTCTATGAGAGTAGACCTGGGCTCCGATCTCAACTTCTTTTTTTAAAAAAAACGGGAGCAGAGAAGGCCTCCGGGTTCCGCAATGGTCTGTATAGGAGTAGACTTGGGCTCCGTTCTGAACTCCTTTTTTTAAAAAGGGAGTAGACCAGGCCTCCCGGGTCCCCATAGGACTCTATGGCAGAAGACCTGGGCTCCGATCTCAACTTCTTAAATAAAAAAAACAACGGGAGTAGACCAGGACTCCCGGGTTCCCATTGATATCAATAGGAATAGATCTGGGCTCCGATCTGAACTTTTTTTAAAAAAAGAGAGTAGACCAGGACTCCCGGGTCCCCATTAAAATCTATAAGAGTAGACCTGGGCTCCGATCTAAACTTTTTAAAAAAAATACGGGAGTAGACCAGGCCTCCCGGGTCCCCATAGGACTCTATGAGAGTAGACCTGGGCTCCGATCTCAACTTCTTTTTTTTAAAAAAAAGGGAGTAGACAAGGCCTCCGGGGTCCGCATTGGTCTGTATAGGAGTAGACCTGGGCTCCGTTCTGAACTTTTTTCTTAAAAAACGGAGTAGACCAGGCCTCCCGGGTCCCCATTGGACTCTATGCGAGTAGACCTGTGCTCCGATCTGAACTTCCTTTAAAAAAAAACAAAACGGGATTAGTTCAGGCCTCCTGGTTTCCTTTGAAATCTATAGGAGTAGACCTGGCCTCCGATCTCAACTTCTTTAAAAAACGAAAAAGCAACCGGGAGTAGACCAGGCCTCCTGGGTCCCCGTTGGACTCTATGAGAGTAGACCTGGGCTCCGTTCTGAACTTTTAAAAAAAACCGGGAGTAGACCAGGCCCCCCGGGTCCCTATTGAAATCTATAGGATTAGACCTGGACTCCGTTCAGCACTTGGAAAAGAAAAAAAAAAAGGGAGTTGATCTGGCCTCCATTTTACCTGCTAAAATACAAGAGTCGATCTGGCCTCCATTTTACCTATAAAAAAATGCAGTAGACCAGGCCTCCCGGGTCCCCATTGGACTCTATGGCAGTAGATCTGGGCTCCGATCTCAACTTCTTAAAAAAACAACAACGGGAGTAGACCAGGCCTCCCGGGTTCCCAGAGGACTCTATGAGAGTATACCTGGGCTCCGATCTCAACTTCTTTTTTAAAAAAATACGGGAGTAGACAAGGCCTCCGGGGTCCGCATAGGTCTGTATAGGAGTAGACCTGGGCTCCGTTCTGAACTTTTTTCTTAAAAAAGGGGTAGACCTGGCCTCCGATCTCAACTTCTTTAAAAAAAAAATAAAAAAAAAACCGGGAGTAGACCAGGCCTCCCGCGTCCCTATTGGACTCTATGAGAGTAGACCTGGGCTCCGTTCTGAACTTGGAAAAGAAAAAAAAAAAACGGGAGTATATCTGGCCTCCATTTTGCCTGCTAAAATACAAGAGTCGATCTGGCCTCCATTTTACCTATAAAAAACGCAGTAGACCAGGCCTCCCGGGTCCCCATTGGACTCTATGGCAGTAGATCTGGGCTCCGATCTCAACTTCTTAAAAAAAAAAAAACAACGGGAGTAAACCAGGCCTCCCGGGTCCCCATTGGACTCTATGGCAGTAGATCTGGCCTCCGATCTCAACTTCTTTAAAAAAAAAAAACAACGGGAGTAGACCAGGCCTCTCGGGTCCCCATAGGACTCTGTGAGAGTAGACCTGGGCTCCGATCTCAACTTCTTTTTTTTAAAAAACCGGGAGCAGACAAGGCCTCCGGGTTCCTCAATGGTCTGTATAGGAGTAGACTTGGGCTCCGTTCTGAACTCCTTTTTAAAAAAAGGGAGTAGACCAGGCCTCCTGGGTCCCCATAGGACTCTATGGCAGAAGACCTGGGCTCCGATCTCAACTTCTTAAATAAAAAAAACAACGGGAGTAGACCAGGACTCCCGGGTTCCCATTGATATCAATAGGAATAGATCTGGGCTCCGATCTGAACTTTTTTTAAAAAAAGAGAGTAGACCAGGACTCCCGGGTCCCCATTAAAATCTATAAGAGTAGACCTGGGCTCCGATCTCAACTTTTTTTAAAAAAAGGGAGTAGACCAGGCCTCCCGGGTCCCCATAGGACTCTATGAGAGTAGACCTGGGCTCCGATCTCAACTTCTTTTTTTTTAAAAAAAGGGAGTAGACAAGGCCTCCGGGGTCCGCATTGGTCTGTATAGGAGTAGACCTGGGCTCCGTTCTGAACTTTTTCCTTAAAAAACGGAGTAGACCAGGCCTCCCGGGTCCCCATTGGACTCTATGCGAGTAGACCTGTGCTCCGATCTGAACTTCCTTTAAAAAAAAACAAAAACGGGATTAGTTCAGGCCTCCTGGTTCCCTTTGAAATCTATAGGAGTAGACCTGGCCTCCGATCTCAACTTCTTTAAAAAACGAAAAAGCAACCGGGAGTAGACCAGGCCTCCCGGGTCCCCATTGGACTCTATGAGAGTAGACCTGGGCTCCGTTCTGAACTTTTAAAAAAAACCGGGAGTAGACCAGGCCCCCCGGGTCCCTATTGAAATCTATAGGAGTAGACCTGGACTCCGTTCAGCACTTGGAAAAGAAAAAAAAAACGGGAGTTGATCTGGCCTCCATTTTACCTGCTAAAATACAAGAGTCGATCTGGCCTCCATTTTACCTATAAAAAAATGCAGTAGACCAGGCCTCCCGGGTCCCCATTGGACTCTATGTCAGTAGATCTGGGCTCCGATCTCAACTTCTTAAAAAAACAACAACGGGAGTAGACCAGGACTTCCGGGTTCCCATTGATATCAATAGGAATATATCTGGGCTCCGATCTGAACTTTTTTTTAAAAAAAAGAGAGTAGACCAAAACTCCCGGGTCCCCATTAAAATCTATAAGAGAAGACCTGGGCTCCGATCTAAACATTTTTTTTAAAAAAAAAACGGGAGTAGACCAGGCCTCCCGGGTGCCCAGAGGACTCTATGAGAGTATACCTGGGCTCCGATCTCAACTTCTCTTTTAAAAAAATACGGGAGTAGACAAGGCCTCCGGGGTCCGCATAGGTCTGTATAGGAGTAGACCTGGGCTCCGTTCTGAACTTTTTTCTTAAAAAAGAGGGTAGACCTGGCCTCCGATCTCAACTTCTTTAAAAAAAAAATAAAAAAAAAACCGGGAGTAGACCAGGCCTCCCGCGTCCCTATTGGACTCTATGAGAGTAGACCTGGGCTCCGTTCTGAACTTGGAAAAGAAAAAAAAAAACGGGAGTATATCTGGCCTCCATTTTGCCTGCTAAAATACAAGAGTCGATCTGGCCTCCATTTTACCTATAAAAAACGCAGTAGACCAGGCCTCCCGGGTCCCCATTGGACTCTATGGCAGTAGATCTGGGCTCCGATCTCAACTTCTTAAAAAAAAAAAACAACGGGAGTAAACCAGGCCTCCCGGGTCCCCATTGGACTCTATGGCAGTAGATCTGGCCTCCGATCTCAACTTCTTTTAAAAAAAAAACAACGGGAGTAGACCAGGCCTCCCGGGTCCCCATAGGACTCTATGAGAGTAGACCTGGGCTCCGATCTCAACTTCTTTTTTTTAAAAAAACGGGAGCAGACAAGGCCTCCGGGTTCCTCAATGGTCTGTATAGGAGTAGACTTGGGCTCCGTTCTGAACTCCTTTTTAAAAAAAGGGAGTAGACCAGGCCTCCTGGGTCCCCATAGGACTCTATGGCAGAAGACCTGGGCTCCGATCTCAACTTCTTAAATAAAAAAAACAACGGGAGTAGACCAGGACTCCCGGGTTCCCATTGATATCAATAGGAATAGATCTGGGCTCCGATCTGAACTTTTTTTAAAAAAAGAGAGTAGACCAGGACTCCCGGGTCCCCATTAAAATCTATAAGAGTAGACCTGGGCTCCGATCTCAACTTTTTAAAAAAAATACGGGAGTAGAGCAGGCCTCCCGGGTCCCCATAGGACTCTATGAGAGTAGACCTGGGCTCCGATCTCAACTTCTTTTTTTTAAAAAAAAGGGAGTAGACAAGGCCTCCGGGGTCCGCATTGGTCTGTATAGGAGTAGACCTGGGCTCCGTTCTGAACTTTTTTCTTAAAAAACGGAGTAGACCAGGCCTCCCGGGTCCCCATTGGACTCTATGCGAGTAGACCTGTGCTCCGATCTGAACTTCCTTTAAAAAAAAACAAAAACGGGATTAGTTCAGGCCTCCTGGTTCCCTTTGAAATCTATAGGAGTAGACCTGGCCTCCGATCTCAACTTCTTTAAAAAACGAAAAAGCAACCGGGAGTAGACCAGGCCTCCCGGGTCCCCATTGGACTCTATGAGAGTAGACCTGGGCTCCGTTCTGAACTTTTAAAAAAAACCGGGAGTAGACCAGGCCCCCCGGGTCCCTATTGAAATCTATAGGAGTAGACCTGGACTCCGTTCAGCACTTGGAAAAGAAAAAAAAAACGGGAGTTGATCTGGCCTCCATTTTACCTGCTAAAATACAAGAGTCGATCTGGCCTCCATTTTACCTATAAAAAAATGCAGTAGACCAGGCCTCCCGGGTCCCCATTGGACTCTATGTCAGTAGATCTGGGCTCCGATCTCAACTTCTTAAAAAAACAACAACGGGAGTAGACCAGGACTTCCGGGTTCCCATTGATATCAATAGGAATAGATCTGGGCTCCGATCTGAACTTTTTTTTAAAAAAAAGAGAGTAGACCAAAACTCCCGGGTCCCCATTAAAATCTATAAGAGAAGACCTGGGCTCCGATCTAAACATTTTTTTTTAAAAAAAACGGGAGTAGACCAGGCCTCCCGGGTGCCCAGAGGACTCTATGAGAGTATACCTGGGCTCCGATCTCAACTTCTTTTTTAAAAAAATACGGGAGTAGACAAGGCCTCCGGGGTCCGCATAGGTCTGTATAGGAGTAGACCTGGGCTCCGTTCTGAACTTTTTTCTTAAAAAAGAGGGTAGACCTGGCCTCCGATCTCAACTTCTTTAAAAAAAAAATAAAAAAACAACCGGGAGTAGACCAGGCCTCCCGCGTCCCTATTGGACTCTATGAGAGTAGACCTGGGCTCCGTTCTGAACTTGGAAAAGAAAAAAAAAAATGGGAGTATATCTGGCCTCCATTTTACCTGCTAAAATACAAGAGTCGATCTGGCCTCCATTTTACCTATAAAAAACGCAGTAGACCAGGCCTCCCGGGTCCCCATTGGACTCTATGGCAGTAGATCTGGGCTCCGATCTCAACTTCTTAAAAAAAACAACAACAACGGGAGTAAACCAGGCCTCCCGGGTCCCCATTGGACTCTATGACAGTAGATCTGGCCTCCGATCTCAACTTCTTTAAAAAAAAAACAACGGGAGTAGACCAGGCCTCCCGGGTCCCCATAGGACTCTATGAGAGTAGACCTGGGCTCCGATCTCAACTTCTTTTTTTAAAAAAAACGAGAGCAGACAAGGCGTCCGGGTTCCTCAATGGTCTGTATAGGAGTAGACTTGGGCTCCGTTCTGAACTCCTTTTTAAAAAAAGGGAGTAGACCAGGCCTCCTGGGTCCCCATAGGACTCTATGGCAGAAGACCTGGGCTCCGATCTCAACTTCTTAAAAAAAACAACAACGGGAGTAGACCAGGACTCCCGGGTTCCCATTGATATCAGTAGGAATAGATCTGGGCTCCGATCTGAACTTTTTTTTAAAAAAAGAGAGTAGACCAGGACTCCCGGGTCCCCATTAATATCTATAAGAGTAGACCTGGGCTCCGATCTCAACTTCTTTTTTAAAAAAATACGGGAGTAGACCAGGCCTCCCGGGTCCCCATAGGACTCTATGAGAGTAGACCTGGGCTCCGATCTCAACTTCTTTTTTTTAAAAAAAAGTGAGTAGACAAGGCCTCCGGGGTCCGCATTGGTCTGTATAGGAGTAGACCTGGGCTCCGTTCTGAACTTTTTTCTTAAAAAAGCGGGTAGACCTGGCCTCCGATCTCAACTTCTTTAAAAAAAAAATAAAAAAACAACCGGGAGTAGACCAGGCCTCCCGCGTCCCTATTGGACTCTATGAGAGTAGACCTGGGCTCCGTTCTGAACTTGGAAAAGAAAAAAAAAAACGGGAGTATATCTGGCCTCCATTTTACCTGCTAAAATACAAGAGTCGATCTGGCCTCCATTTTACCTATAAAAAACGCAGTAGACCAGGCCTCCCGGGTCCCCATTGGACTCTATGGCAGTAGATCTGGGCTCCGATCTCAACTTCTTAAAAAAAACAACAACAACGGGAGTAAACCAGGCCTCCCGGGTCCCCATTGGACTCTATGACAGTAGATCTGGCCTCCGATCTCAACTTCTTTAAAAAAAAAACAACGGGAGTAGACCAGGCCTCCCGGGTCCCCATAGGACTCTATGAGAGTAGACCTGGGCTCCGATCTCAACTTCTTTTTTTAAAAAAAACGAGAGCAGACAAGGCGTCCGGGTTCCTCAATGGTCTGTATAGGAGTAGACTTGGGCTCCGTTCTGAACTCCTTTTTAAAAAAAGGGAGTAGACCAGGCCTCCTGGGTCCCCATAGGACTCTATGGCAGAAGACCTGGGCTCCGATCTCAACTTCTTAAAAAAAACAACAACGGGAGTAGACCAGGACTCCCGGGTTCCCATTGATATCAGTAGGAATAGATCTGGGCTCCGATCTGAACTTTTTTTTAAAAAAAGAGAGTAGACCAGGACTCCCGGGTCCCCATTAATATCTATAAGAGTAGACCTGGGCTCCGATCTCAACTTCTTTTTTAAAAAAATACGGGAGTAGACCAGGCCTCCCGGGTCCCCATAGGACTCTATGAGAGTAGACCTGGGCTCCGATCTCAACTTCTTCTTTTTTTAAAAAAGGGAGTAGACAAGGCCTCCGGGGTCCGCATTGGTCTGTATAGGAGTAGACCTGGGCTCCGTTCTGAACTTTTTTCTTAAAAAACGGAGTAGACCAGGCCTCCCGGGTCCCCATTGGACTCTATGCGAGTAGACCTGTGCTCCGATCTGAACTTCCTTTAAAAAAAAAAAAAACGGGATTAGTTCAGGCCTCCTGGTTCCCTTTGAAATCTATAGGAGTAGACCTGGCCTCCGATCTCAACTTCTTTTAAAAAAAACAAAAAAACAACCAGGAGTAGACCAGGCCTCCCGGGTCCCCATTGGACTCTATGAGAGTAGACCTGGGCTCCGTTCTGAACTTTTAAAAAAAACCGGGAGTAGACCAGGCCCCCCGGGTCCCTATTGAAATCTGTAGGAGTATACCTGGACTCCGTTCAGCACTTGGAAAAGAAAAAAAAAAAACGGGAGTTGATCTGGCCTCCATTTTACCTGCTAAAATACAAGAGTCGATCTGGCCTCCATTTTACCTATAAAAAAACGCAGTAGACCAGGCCTCCCGGGTCCCCATTGGACTCTATGGCAGTAGATCTGGGCTCCGATCTCAACTTCTTAAAAAAAACAACAACGGGAGTAGACCAGGACTCCCGGGTTCCCATTGATATCAATAGGAATAGATCTGGGCTCCGATCTGAACTTTTTTTAAAAAAAAGAGAGTAGACCAAAACTCCCGGGTCCCCATTAAAATCTATAGGAGAAGACCTGGGCTCCGATCTAAACTTTTTTAAAAAAAATACGGGAGTAGACAAGGCCTCCGGGGTCCACATAGGTCTGTATAGGAGTAGACCTGGGCTCCGTTCTGAACTTTTTTCTTAAAAAACGCAGTAGACCAGGCCTCCCGGGTCCCCATTGGACTCTATGGCAGTAGATCTGGGCTCCGATCTCAACTTCTTAAAAAAAACAACAACGAGAGTAGACCAGGCCTCCCTGGTCCCCATAGGACTCTATGGCAGTAGACCTGGGCTCCGATCTCAACTTCTTTTTTTTAAAAAAAATGGGAGCAGACAAGGCCTCCGGGTTCCGCAATGGTCTGTATAGGAGTAGACTTGGGCTCCGTTCTGAACTCCTTTTTTAAAAAAGGGAGTAGACCAGGCCTTCTGGGTCCCCATAGGACTCTATGGCAGTAAATCTGGGCTCCGATCTCAACTTCTTAAAAAAATAACAACGGGAGTAGACCAGGCCTCCCGGGTCCCCATAAGACTCTATGAGAGTAGACCACGGCTCCGATCTCAACTTTTTAAAAAAAAAACGGGAGTAGACCAGGCCTCCCGGGTCCCCATAGGACTCTATGAGAGTAGACTTGGGCTCCGATCTCAACTTCTTTTTTAAAAAAAAAACGGGAGTAGACAAGGCCTCCGGGGTCCGCATTGGTCTCTATAGGAGTAGACCTGGGCTCCGTTCTGAACTTTTTTCTTAAAAAAGGGAGTAGACCAGGCCTCCCGGGTCCCCATTGGACTGTATGCGAGTAGACCTGTGCTCCGATCTCAACTTCTTTTTAAAAAAAAAAACGGGATTAGTTCAGGCCTCCTGGTTCCCTTTGAAATCTACAGGAGTAGACCTGGCCTCCGATCTCAACTTCTTTAAAAAAAAACAAAAAAAAAACCGGGAGTAGACCAGGCCTCCCGCGTTCCCATTGGACTCTATGAGAGTAGACCTGGGCTCCGTTCTGCACTTGGAAAAGAAAAAAAAAACGGGAGTTTATCTAGCCTCCATTTTACCTGCTAAAATACAAGAGTCGATCTGGCCTCCATTTTACCTATAAAAAACGCAGTAGACCAGGCCTCCCGGGTCCCCATTGGACTATATGGCAGTAGATCTGGGCTCTGATCTCAACTTCTTAAAAAAAAAAAACAACGGGAGTAGACCAGGCCTCCCGGGTCACCATTGGACTCTATGGCAGTAGATCTGGCCTCCGATCTCAACTTCTTAAAAAAAAAAAAACGGGAGTAGACCAGGCCTCCCGGGTCCCCATAGGACTCTATGAGAGTAGACCTGGGCTCCGATCTCAACTTCTTTTTTTAAAAAAAACGGGAGCAGACAAGGCCTCCGGGTTCCTCAATGGTCTGTATAGGAGTAGACTTGGGCTCCGTTCTGAACTCCTTTTTTTAAAAAGGGAGTAGACCAGGCCTCCCGGGTCCCCATAGGACTCTATGGCAAAAGACCTGGGCTCCGATCTCAACTTCTTAAAAAAAAAAACAACGGGAGTAGACCAGGACTCCCGGGTTCCCATTGATATCAATAGGAATAGATCTGGGCTCCGATCTGAACTTTTTTTTAAAAAAAGAGAGTAGACCAGGACTCCCGGGTCCCCATTAAAATCTATAAGAGTAGACCTGGGCTCCGATCTCAACTTTTTAAAAAAAAAACGGGAGTAGACCGGGCCTCCCGGGTCCCCATAGGACTCTATGAGAGTAGACCTGGGATCCGATCTCAACTTCTTTTTTAAAAAAAAAACGGGAGTAGACAAGGCCTCCGGGGTCCGCATTGGTCTGTATAGGAGTAGACCTGGGCTCCGTTCTGAACTTTTTTCTTAAAAAAGGGAGTAGACCAGGCCTCCCGGGTCCCCATTGGACTCTATGCGAGTAGACCTGTGCTCCGATCTGAACTTCTTAAAAAAAAAAAAAACGGGATTAGTTCAGGCCTCCTCGTTCCCTTTGAAATCTACACGAGTAGACCTGGTCTCCGATCTCAACTTCTTTAAAAAAAAAAAAAAAAAAAAACCGGGAGTAGACCCGGCCTCCCGTGTCCCCATTGGACTCTATGAGAGTAGACCTGGGCTCCGTTCTGAACTTTTAAAAAAAACCAGGAGTAGACCAGGCCCCCCGGGTCCCTATTGAAATCTTTAGGAGTAGACCTGGATTCCGTTCAGCACTTGGAAAAGAAAAAAAAACGGGAGTTGATCTGGCCTCCATTTTACCTGCTAAAATACAAGAGTCGATCTGGCCTCCATTTTACCTATAAAAAAACGCAGTAGACCAGGCCTCCCGGGTCCCCATTGGACTCTATGGCAGTAGATCTCGGCTCCGATCTCAACTTCTTAAAAAAAAAAACAACGGGAGTAGACCAGGCCTCCCGGGTCCCCATAGGACTCTATGAGAGTAGACCTGGGCTCCGATCTCAACTTCTTTTTTTTAAAAAAAAGGGAGTAGACAATGCCTCTGGGGACCGCAATGGTCTGTATAGGAGTAGACTTGGGCTCCGTTCTGAACTCCTTTTTTTAAAAAGGGAGTAGACCAGGCCTCCCGGGTCCCCTAGGACTCTTTGGCAGAAGACCTGGGCTCCGATCTCAACTTCTTAAAAAAAAAAAACAACGAAAGTAGACCAGGACTCCCGGGTTCCCATTGATATCAATAGGAATAGATCTGGGCTCCGATCTGAACATTTTTTAAAAAAAGAGAGTAGACCAGGACTCCCGGGTCCCCATTAAAATCTATAAGAGTAGACCTGGGCTCCGATCTCAACTTTTTTAAAAAAAAACCGGAGTAGACCAGGCCTCCCGGGTCCCCATAGGACTCTATGAGAGTAGACCTGGGCTCCGATCTCAACTTCTTTTTTTAAAAAAAAACGGGAGTAGACAAGGCCTCCGGGGTCCGCATTGGTCTGTATAGGAGTAGACCTGGGCTCCGTTCTGAACTTTTTTCTTAAAAAAGGGAGTAGACCAGGCCTCCCGGGTCCCCATTGGACTCTATGGCAGTAGATCTGGGCTCCGATCTCAACTTCTTAAAAAAAAAAACAACGGGAGTAGACCAGGCCTCCCGGGTCCCCATTGGACTCTATGCGAGTAGACCTGTGCTCCGATCTGAACTTCTTTAAAAAAAAAAAAACGGGATTAGTTCAGGCCTCCTGGTTCCCTTTGAAATCTGCACGAGTAGACCTGGTCTCCGATCTCAACTTCTTTTAAAAAAAACAAAAAAACAACCGGGAGTAGACCAGGCCTCCCGGGTCCCCATTGGACTCGCTGAGAGTAGACCTGGGCTCCGTTCTGAAGTTGGAAAAGAAAAAAAAAACGTGAGTTGATCTGGCCTCCATTTTACCTGCTAAAATACAAGAGTCGATCTGGCCTCCATTTTACCTATAAAAAAACGCAGTAGACCAGGCCTCCCGGGTCCCCATTGGATTCTATGGCAGTAGATCTGGGCTCCGATCTCAACTTCTTAAAAAAAAAACAACAACGGGAGTAGACCAGGCCTCCCGGGTCTCCATTGGACTCTATGGCAGTAAATCTGGGCTCCAATCTCAACTTCTTAAAAAAAAAAAAAAACGGGAGTAGACCAGGCCTTCCGGGTCCCCTTAAGACTCTATGAGAGTAGACCTGGGCTCCGATCTCAACTTTTTAAACAAAAAAAACGGGAGTAGACCAGGCCTCCCGGGTCCCCATAGGACTCTATGAGAGTAGACCTGGGCTCCGATCTCAACTTCTTTTTTTAAAAAAAAACGGGAGTAGACAAGGCCTCCGGGGTCCGCATTGGTCTGTATAGGAGTAGACCTGGGCTCCGTTCTGAACTTTTTTCTTTAAAAAGGGAGTAGACCAGGCCTCCCGGGTCCCCATTGGACTCTATGCGAGTAGACCTGTGCTCCGATCTGAACTTCTTTTTAAAAAAAAAACGGGATTAGTTCAGGTCTCCTGGTTCCCTTTGAAATCTACACAAGTAGACCTGGCCTCCGATCTCAACTTCTTTAAAAAAAAACAAAAAAACAACCGGGAGTAGACCAGGCCTCCCGGGTCCCCATTGGACTCTATGAGAGTAGACCTGGGCTCCGTTCTGAACTTGGAAAAGAAAAAAAAACAGGAGTTGATCTGGCCTCCATTTTACCTGCTAAAATACAAGAGTCGATCTGGCCTCCATTTCACCTATAAAAAAACGCAGTAGACCAGGCCTCCTGGGTCCCCATTGGACTCTATGGGAGTAGATCTGGGCTCCGATCTCAACTTCTTAAAAAAAAAAAAAAACGGGAGTAGACCAGGCCTCCTGGGCCCCATTGGACTCTATGGGAGTAGATCTGGGCTCCGATCTCAACTTCTTAAAAAAAACAACAACGGGAGTAGACCAGGCCTCCCGGGTCCCCATAGGACTCTATGAGAGTAGACCTGGGCTCCAATCTCAACTTCTTTTTTTAAAAAAAATGGGAGCAGACAAGGCCTCCGGGTTCCACAATGGTCTGTATAGGAGTAGACTTGGGCTCCGTTCTGAACTCCATTTTTAAAAAGGGAGTAGACCAGGCCTCCCGGGTCCCCATAGGACTCTATGGCAGAAGACCTGGGCTCCGATCTCAACTTCTTAAAAAAAAAACCACCGGAGGTAGACCAGGACTCCCGGGTTCCCATTGATATCAATTGGAATACATCTGGGCTCCGATCTGAACTTTTTTTAAAAAAAAGAGAGTAGACCAGGACTCCCGGGTCCCCATTAAAATCTATAAGAGTAGACCTGGGCTCCGATCTCAACTTTTTTTTAAAAAAACGGGAGTAGACCAGGCCTCCCGGGTCCCCATAGGACTCTATGAGAGTAGACCTGGGCTCCGATCTCAACTTCTTAAAAAAAAAAACAACGGGAGTAGACCAGGACTCCCGGGTTCCCATTGATATCAATAGAAATAGATCTGGGCTCCGTTCTGAACTCTTTTCTTAAAAAACGGAGTACACCAGGCCTCTCGGGTCCCCATTGGACTCTATGCGAGTAGACCTGTGCTCTGATCTGAACTTCTTCTTTTTTTAAAAAAAAACGGGATTAGTTCAGGCCTCCTGGTTCCCTTTGAAATCTATAGGAGTAGACCTGGCCTCCGATCTCAACTTCTTTAAAAAACAAAAAAACAACCGGGAGTAGACCAGGCCTTCCGGGTCCCCATTGGACTCTATGAGAGTAGACCTGGGCTCCGTTCTGAACTTTTAAAAAAAACCGGGAGTAGACCAGGCCCCCCGGGACCCTATTGAAATCTATAGGAGTAGACCTGGACTCCGTTCAGCACTCTGAAAAGAAAAAAAAACACGGGAGTTGATCTGGCCTCCATTTTACCTGCTAAAATACAAGAGTCGATCTGGCCTCCATTTTACCTATAAAAAAACGCAGTAGACCAGGCCTCCCGGGTCCCCATTGGACTCTATGGCAGTAGATCTGGGCTCCAATCTCAACTTCTTAAAAAAAAAAACAACGGGAGTAGACCAGGCCTCCCGGGTCCCATAGGACTCTATGGCAGTAGACCTGGGCTCCGATCTCAACTTCTTAAAAAAAACAAACAACGGGAGCAGACCAGGACTCCCGGGTTCCCTTTGATATCAATAGGAATAGATCTGGGCTCCGATCTGAACTTTTTTTAAAAAAAAGAGTAGACCAGGTCTCCCGGGTCCCCATTAAAATCTATAAGAGTAGACCTGGGCTCCGATCTCAACTTCTTTTTTTAAAAAATACGGGAGTGGACAAGGCCTCCGGGGTCCGCATAGGTCTGTATAGGAGTAGACCTTGGCTCCGTTCTGAACTTTTTTCTTAAAAAAGGGAATAGACCAGGCCTCCCGGATCCCCATTGGACTCTATGCGAGTAAACCTGTGCTCCGATCTGAACTTCTTTAAAAAAAAAAAAAACGGGATTAGTTCAGGACTCCTGGTTCCCTTTGAAATCTATAGGAGCAGACCTGGCCTCTGATCTCAACTTCTTTAAAAAAAAAACAAAAAAACAACCGGGAGTAGACCAGGCCTCCCGGGTCCCCATTGGACTCTATGAGAGTAGACCTGGGCTCCGTTCTGAACTTTTAAAAAAAACCGGGAGTAGACCAGGCCCCCCGGGTCCCTATTGAAATCTATTAGAGTAGACCTGGATTCCGTTCAGCACTTGGAAAAGAAAAAAAAACGGGAGTTGATCTGGCCTCCATTTTACCTGCTAAAATACAAGAGTCGATCTGGCCTCCATTTTACCTATAAAAAAACGCAGTAGACCAGGCCTCCCGGGTCCCCATTGGACTCTATGGCAGTAGATCTGGGCTCCGATCTCAACTTCTTAAAAAAAAAAAAAAAGGGAGTAGACCAGGCCTCCCGGGTCCCCATAGGACTCTGTGAGAGTAGACCTGGGCTCCGATCTCAACTTATTTTTTTAAAAAAAACGGGAGTAGACAAGGCCTCCGGGGTCCGCAATGGTCTGTATAGGAGTAGACTTGGGCAACGTTCTGAACACCTTTTTTTAAAAAGGGAGTAGACCAGGCCTCCCGGGTCCCCATAGGACTCTTTGGCAAAAGACCTGGGCTCCGATCTCAACTTCTTAAAAAAAAAAACAACGGGAGTAGACCAGGACTCCCGGGTTCCCTTAGATATGAATAGGAATAGATCTGGGCTCCGATCTGAACTTTTTTTAAAAAAAGAGAGTAGACCAGGACTCCTGGGTCCCCATTAAAATCTATAAGAGTAGACCTGGGCTCCGATCTCAACTTTTTTTAAAAAAAACGGGAGTAGACCAGGCCTCCCGGGTCCCCATTGGACTCTATGGCAGTAGATCTGGGCTCTGATCTCAACTTCTTAAAAAAACAAAAACAACGGGAGTAGACCAGGCCTCCCGGGTCCCCATTGAACTCTATGGCAGTAGATCTGGGCTCCGATCTCAACTTCTTAAAAAAAAAAAAAAAAACAACGGGAGTAGACCAGGACTCCCGGGTTCCCTTAGATATGAATAGGAATAGATCTGGGCTCCGATCTGAACTTTTTTTAAAAAAGAGAGTAGACCAGGACTCCTGGGTCCCCATTAAAATCTATAAGAGTAGACCTGGGCTCCGATCTCAACTTTTTAAAAAAAAAACGGGAGTAGACCAAGCCTCCCGGGTCCCCATTGGACTCTATGGCAGTAGATCTGGGCTCCGATCTCAACTTCTTAAAAAAACAAAAACAACGGGAGTAGACCAGGCCTCCCGGGTCCCCATTGAACTCTATGGCAGTAGATCTGGGCTCCGATCTCAACTTCTTAAAAAAAAAAAAAAAAAAACGGGAGTAGACCAGGCCTCCCGGGTCCCCATAGGACTCTATGATGGTAGACCTGGGCTCCGATCTCAACTTCTTTTTTTAAAAAAAACGGGAGCAGACAAGGCCTCCGGGTTCCGCAATGGTCTGTATAGGAGTAGACTTCGGCTCCGTTCTGAACTCCTTTTTTTAAAAAGGGAGTAGACCAGGCCTCCCGGGTCCCCATAGGTCTCCATGGCAGAAGACCTGGGCTCCGATCTCAACTTCTTAAAAAAAAAAACAACGGGAATAGACCAGGACTCCCGGATTCCCATTGATGTCAATAGGAATAGATCTGGGCTCCGATCTGAACTTTTTTTAAAAAAAAGAGAGTAGACCAGGACTCCCGGGTCCCCATTAAAATCTATAAGAGTAGACCTTGGCTCCGATCTCAACTTTTTTTAAAAAAAACGGGAGTAGACCAGGCCTCCCGGGTCCCCATAGGACTCTATGAGAGTAGACCTGGGCTCCGATCTCAACTTCTTCTTTTTTTTAAAAAAGGGAGTAGACAAGGCCTCCAGGGTCCGCATTGGTCTGTATAGGAGTAGACCTGGGCTCCGTTCTGAACTTTTTTCTTAAAAAAGGGAGTAGACCAGGCCTCCCGGGTCCCCATTGGACTCTATGCGAGTAGACCTGTGCTCCGATCTGAACTTCTTTTAAAAAAAAAAAAACGGGATTAGGTCAGGCCTCCTGGTTCCCTTTGAAATCTATAGGAGTAGACCTGGCCTCTGATCTCAACTTCTTTAAAAAACAAAAAACCAACCGGGAGTAGACCAGGCCTCCCGGGTCCCCATTGGACTCTATGAGAGTAGACCTGGGCTCCGTTCTGAACTTGGAAAAGAAAAAAAAAAACGGGAGTTGATATCCATTTTACCTGCTAAAATACAAGAGTCGATCTGGCCTCCATTTTACCTATAAAAAAACGCAGTAGACCAGGCCTCCCGGGTCCCCATTGGACTCTATGGCAGTAGATCTGGTCTCCGATCTCAACTTCTTAAAAAACAACAACAATGGGAGTAGACCAGGCCTCCCGGGTCCCCATAGGACTCTATGGCAGTAGACCTGGGCTCCGATCTCAACTTCTTAAAACAAACAAACAACCCGAGCAGACCATGACTCCCGGGTTCCCTTTGATATCAATAGGAATAGATCTGGGCTCCGATCTGAACTTTTTTTTAAAAAAAGTGAGTAGACCAGGTCTTCCGGGTCCCCATTAAAATCTATAAGAGTAGACCTGGGCTCCGATTCAATTTCTTTTTTTAAAAAAAACGGGAGTAGACCAGGCCCCCCGGGTCCCTATTGAAATCTATAGGAGTAGACCTGGACTCCGTTCAGCACTTGGAAAAGAAAAAAAAAACGGGAGTCGATCTGGCCTCCATTTTACCTGCTAAAATACAAGAGTCGATCTGGCCTCCATTTTACCTATAAAAAAACGCAGTAGACCAGGCCTCCCGGGTCCCCATAGGACTCTATGAGAGTAGACCTTGGCTCCGATCTCAACTTCTTTTTTAAAAAAAACGGGAGCAGACAAGGCCTCCGGGTTCCGCAATGGTCTGTATAGGAGTAGACTTGGGCTCCGTTCTGAACTCCTTTTTTTAAAAAGGGAGTAGACCAGGCCTCCCGGGTCCCCATAAAACTCTATGGCAGAAGACCTGGGCTCTGATCTCAACTACTTAAAAAAAAAAAGCAACAGGAGTAGACCAGGACTCCCGGGTTCCCATTGATATCAATACGAATAGATCTGGGCTCCGATCTGAACTTTTTTTTAAAAAAGAGAGTAGACTAGGACTCCCGGGTCCCCATTAAAATCTATAAGCGTAGACCTGGGCTCCGATCTCAACATTTTTTTAAAAAAAACGGGAGTAGACCAGGCCTCCCCGGTCCCCATAGGACTCTATGAGAGTAGACCTCGGCTCCGATCTCAACTTCTTCTTTTTTTAAAAAAAAAGGGAGTAGACAAGGCCTCCGGGGTCCGCATTGGTCTGTATAGGAGTAGACCTGGGCTCCGTTCTGAACTTTTTTCTTAAAAAACGGAGTAGACCAGGCCTCCCGGGTCCCCATTGGACTCTATGCGAGTAGACCTGTGCTCCGATCTGAACTTCTTTTTTTAAAAAAAAAAACGGGATTAGTTCAGGCCTCCTGGTTCCCTTTGAAATCTACAGGAGTAGACCTGGCCTCCGATCTCAACTTCTTTAAAAAAAAACAAAAAAACAACCGGGAGTAGACCAGGCCTCCCGGGTCCCCGTTGGACTCTATAAGAGTAGACCTGGGCTCCGTTCTGAACTTGGAAAAGAAAAAAAAAACGGAAGTTAACATCCATTTTACCTGCTAAAATACAAGAGTCGATCTGGCCTCCATTTTACCTATAAAAAAACGCAGTAGACCAGGCCTCCCGAGTCCCCATTGGACTCTATGGCAATAGACCTGGGCTCCGATCTCAACTTCTTCTTTTTTTTTTTTTAAAAAAAAAAACGGGATTAGTTCAGGCCTCCTGGTTCCCTTTGAAATCTATAGGAGTAGACCTGGCCTCCGATCTCAACTTTTTAAAAAACAAAAAACCAACCGGGAGTAGACCAGGCCTCCCGGGTCCCCATTGGACTCTATGAGAGTAGACCTGGGCTCCGTTCTGAACTTTTAAAAAAAACCGGGAGTAGACCAGGCCCCCCAGGTCCCTATTGAAATCTATAGGAGTAGACCTGGACTCCGTTCAGCACTTGGAAAAGAAAAAAAAAACAGGAGTTGATCTGGCCTCCATTTTACCTGCTAAAATACAAGAGTCGATCTGGCCTCCATTTTACCTATAAAAAAACGCAGTAGACCAGGCCTCCCGGGTCCCCATTGGACTTTATGGCAGTAGATCTGGGCTCCGATCTCAACTTCTTAAAAAACAACAACGGGAGTACACCAGGCCTCCCGGGTCCCCATAGGACTCTATGGCAGTAGACCTGGGCTCCGATCTCAACTTCTTAAAAAAAAAAAAACGGGAGCAGACCAGGACTCCCGGGTTCCTTTTGATATCAATAGGAATACATCTGGGCTCCGATCTGAACTTTTTTTAAAAAAAAGAGAGTAGACCAGGTCTCCCGGGTCCCCATTAAAATCTATAAGAGTAGACCTGGGCTCCGATCTCAACTTCTTTTTTTTAAAAAAACGGGAGTAGACCAGACCCCCGGGTCCCTATTGAAATCTATAGGAGTAGACCTGGACTCCGTTCAGCACTTGGAAAAGAAAGAAAAAAACGGGACTTGATCTGGCCTCCATTTTACCTGCTAAAATACAAGAGTCGATCTGGCCTCCATTTTACCTATTAAAAAACGCAGTAGACCAGGCCTCCCGGGTCCCCATTGGACTCTATGGCAGTAGAACTGGGCTCTGATCTCAACTTCTTTTTTTAAAAAAAAACGGGAGTAGACAAGGCCTCCGGGGTCCGCAATGGTCTGTATAGGAGTAGACTTGGGCTCCGTTCTGAACTCCTTTTTTAAAAAAGGGAGTAGACCAGGCCTCCCGGGTCCCCATAGGACTTTATGGCAGAAAACCTGGGCTCCGATCTCAACTTCTTAAAAAAAAAAACAACGGGAGTAGACCAGGACTCCCGGGTTCCCATTGATATCAATAGGAATAGATCTGGGCTCCGATCTGAACTTTTTTTTTAAAAAAGAGAGTAGACCAGGATTCCCGGGTCCCCATTAAAATCTATAAGAGTAGACCTGGGCTCCGATCTCAATTTTTTTTTAAAAAAACGGGAGTTGACCAGGCCTCCCGGGTCCCCATAGGACTCTATGAGAGTAGACCTGGGGTCTGAACTCAACTTCTTTTTTTTAAAAAAAGGGAGTAGACAAGGCCTCCGGGGTCCGCATTGGTCTGTATAGGAGTAGACCTGGGCTCCGTTCTGAACTTTTTTCTTAAAAAAGGGAGTAGACCAGGCCTCCCGGGTCCCCATTGGACTCTATGCGAGTAGACCTGTGCTCCGATCTGAACTTCTTTTTTTTTAAAAAAAAAACGGGATTAGTTCAGGCCTCCTGGTTCCCATTGAAATCTATAGGAGTAGACCTGGCTTCCGATCTCAACTTCTTTAAAAAAACAAAAAAACAACCGGGAGTAGACCAGGCCTCCCGGGTCCCCATTGGACTCTATGAGAGTAGACCTGGGCTCCGTTCTGAACTTTTAAAAAAAACCGGGAGTAGACCAGGCCCTATTGAAATCTATAGGAGTAGACCTGGACTCCGTTCTGAACTTGGAAAAGAAAAAAAAAAACGGGAGTTGATCTGGCCTCCATTTTATTTGCTAAAATACAAGAGTCGATCTGGCCTCCATTTTACCTTTAAAAAACGTAGTAGACCAGGCCTCCCGGGTCCCCATAGGACTTTATGAGAGTAGACCTGGGCTCCGATCTCAACTTCTTTTTTAAAAAAAAACGGGAGTAGACAAGGCCTCCGGGGTCCGCAATGGTCTGTATAGGAGTAGACTTGGGCTCCGTTCTGAACTCCTTTTTTTAAAAAGGGGGTAGACCAGGCCTCCCGGGTCCCCATAGGACTCTATGGCAGAATACCTGGGCTCCGATCTAAACTTCTGAAAAAACAACAACAACGGGAGTAGACCAGGACTCACGGGTTCCCATTGATATCAATAGGAATAGATCTGGGCTCCGATCTGAACTTTTTTTTAAAAAAAGAGAGTAGACCAGGACTCCCGGGTCCCCATTAAAATCTATAAGAGTAGACCTGGGCTCCGATCTCAACTTTTTTAAAAAAAAAATGGGAGTAGACCAGGCCTCCCGGGTCCCCATAGGACTCTATGAGAGTGGACCTGGGCTCCGATCTCAACTTCTTTTTTTAAAAAAAACGGGAGTAGACAAGGCCTCCGGGGTCCGCATTGGTCTGTATAGGAGTAGACCTGGGCTCCATTCTGAACTTTTTTCTTAAAAAATGGAGTAGACCAGGCCTCCCGGGTCCCCATTGGACTCTATGCGAGTAGACCTGTTCTCCGATCTGAACTTCTTTAAAAAAAAACAAAAAAAAAACGGGAGTAGACCAGGCCTCCCGGGTCCCCATAGGACTCTATGAGAGTAGACCAGGACTCCCGGGTTCCCTTTGATATCAATAGGAATAGATCTGGGCTCCGATCTGAACTTTTTTTAAAAAAAACAGAGTAGACCAGGACTTTCGGGTACCCATTAAAATCTATAAGAGTAGACCTGGGCTCCGATCTCAACTTCTTTTTTTAAAAAAACCGGGAGTAGACCAGGCCCCCCGGGTCCCTATTGAAATCTATAGGAGTAGACCTGGACTCTGTTCAGCACTTGGAAAAGAAAAAAAAAACGGGAGTTGATCTGCCCTCCATTTTACCTGCTAAAATACAAGAGTCGATCTGGCCTCCATTTTACCTGCTAAAATACAAGAGTCGATCTGGCCTCCATTTTACCTATAAAAAAACGCAGTAGACCAGGCCTCCCGGGCCCCCATTGGACTCTATGGCAGTAGATCTGGGCTCTGATCTCAACTTCTTAAAAAAAAAAAAAACAGGAGTAGACCAGGCCTCCCGGTTCCCCATACGACTCTATGAGAGTAGACCTGGGCTCCGATCTCAACTTCTTTTTTTAAAAAAAACGGGAGTAGACGAGGACTCCCGGGTTCCCTTTGATATCAATAGGAATAGATCTGGGCTCCGATCTGAACATTTTTTTAAAAAAAGAGAGTAGACCAGGACTCCTGGGTACCCATTAAAATCTATAAGAGTAGACCTGAGCTCCGATCTCAACTTCTTTTTTTAAAAAAAAACGGAAGTAAACCAGGTCCCCTAGGTCCCTATTGAAATCTATAGGAGTAGACCTGGACTCCGTTCAGCACTTGGAAAAGAAAAAAAAAACGGGAGTTGATCTGGCCTCCATTTTACCTGCTAAAATACAAGAGTCGATCTGGCCTCCATTTTACCTATAAAAAAACGCAGTAGACCAGGCCTCCCGGGTCCCCATTGGACTCTACGCAGGAGATCTGGGCTCCGATCTCAACTTCTTAAAAAAAAAACAACGAGAGTAGACCAGGCCTCCCGGGTCCCCATAGGACTCTATGGCAGTAGACCTTGGCTCCGATCTCAACTTCTTAAAAAACAACAACAACGGGAGTAGACCAGGACTCCCGGGTTCCCTTTGATATCAATAGGAATAGATCTGCGCTCCGATCTGAACTTTTTTTTAAAAAAAGAGAGTAGACCAGGACTCCCGGGTACCCATTAAAATCTATAAGAGTAGACCTGGGCTCCGATCTCAACTTCTTTTTTTAAAAAAAATGGGAGTAGACCAGGCCCCCCGGGTCCCTAATGAAATCTATAGGAGTAGACCTTGACTCTGTTCAGCACTTGGAAAAGAGAAAAAAAAACGGGAGTTGATCTGCCCTCCATTTTACCTGCTAAAATACAAGAGTCGATGTGGCCTCCATTTTACCTTCTAAAATACAAGAGTCGATCTGGCCTCCATTTTACCTATAAAAAAACGCAGTAGACCAGGCCTCCCGGGTCCCCATTGGACTCTATGGCAGTAGATCTGGGCTCCGATCTCAACTTCTTAAAAAAAAAACAACGAGAGTAGACCAGGCCTCCCGGGTCCCCATAGGACTCTATGGCAGTAGACCTGGGCTCCGATCTCAACTTCTTAAAAAACAACAACAACGGGAGTAGACCAGGACTCCCGGGTTCCCTTGGATATCAATAGGAATAGATCTGCGCTCCGATCTGAACTTTTTTTTTTTTAAAGAGAGTAGACCAGGACTCCCGGGTCCCCATTAAAATCTATAAGAGTAGACCTGGGCTCCGATCTCAACTTCTTTTTAAAAAAAAAAACGGGAGTAGACCAGGCCCCCCGGGTCCCTATTGAAATCGATAGGAGTAGACCTGGACTCCGTTCAGCACTTGGAAAAGAAAAAAAAAAACGGGAGTTAATCTGGCCTCCATTTTACCTGCTAAAATACAAGAGTCGATCTGGCCTCCATTTTACCTATAAAAAAACGCAGTAGACCAGGCCTCCCGGGTCCCCATGGGACTCTATGGCAGTAGATCTGGGCTCCGATCTCAACTTCTTAAAAAAAAAAACAACGGGAGTACACCAGGACTCCCGGGTTCCCATTGACATCAATAGGAATAGATCTGGGCTCCAATCTGAAAATTTTTTTAAAAAAGAGAGTAGACCAAAACTCCCAGGTCCCCATTAAAATCTATAAGAGTAGACCTGGGCTCCGATCTCAACTTCTTAAAAAAAAACACAACGGGAGTAGACCAGGACTCCCGGGTTCCCATTGATATCAATAGGAATAGATCTGGGCTCCGATCTGAACTTTTTTTTTTACAAAAGAGAGTAGACCAGGCCTCCCGGGTCCCCATAGGACTCTATGAGAGTAGACGTGGGCTCCTATCTCAACTTCTTTAAAAAAAAAAAAACGGGAGTAGACAAGGCCTCCGGGGTCCGCATTGGTCTGTATAGGAGTAGACCTGGGCTCCGTTCTGAACTTTTTTCTTTAAAAAGGGAGTAGACCAGGCCTCCCGGGTCCCCATTGGACTCTATGCGATTAGACCTGTGCTCCGATCTGAACTTCTTTAAAAAAAAAAACAACGGGATTAGTTCAGGCCTCCTGGTTCCCTTTGAAATCTATAGGAGTAGACCTGGCCTCTGATCTCAACTTCTTTAAAAAAAAACAAAAAAACATCCGGGAGTAGACCAGGCCTTTCGGGTCCCCATTGGACTCTATGAGAGTAGACCTGGGCTCCGTTCTGAACTTTTAAAAAAAACCGGGAGTAGACCAGGCCCCCCGGGTCCCTATTGAAATCTATAGGAGTAGACCTGGACTCCGTTCAGCACTTGGAAAAGAAAAGAAAAACGGGAGTTGATCTGGCCTCCATTTTACCTGCTAAATTACAAGAGTCGATCTGGCCTCCATTTTACCTATAAAAAAACGCAGTAGACCAGGCCTCCCGAGTCCCCATTGGACTCTATGTCAGTCGATCTGGGCTCCGATCTCAACTTCTTAAAAAACTACAACAAAGGGAGTAGACCAGGACTCCCGGGTTCCCTTTGATATCAATAGGAATAGATCTGGGCTCCGATCTGAACTTTTTTTTAAAAAAAGAGAGTAGACCAGGACTCACGGGTACCCATTAAAATCTATAAGAGTAGACCTGGGCTCCGATCTCAACTTCTTTTTTTAAAAAAAACGGGAGTAGACCAGGCTCCCCGGGTCCCTATTGAAATCTATAGGAGTAGACCTGGACTCCATTCAGCACTTGGAAAAGAAAAAAAAAACGGGAGTTGATCTGTCCTCCATTTTACCTGCTAAAATACAAGAGTCGATCTGGCCTCCATTTTACCTATAAAAAAACGCAGTAGACCAGGCCTCCCGTGTCCCCATTTTACTCTATGAGAGTAGACCTGGGCTCCGTTCTGAACTTTTAAAAAAAACCGGGAGTAGACCAGGCCCCCCGGGTCCCTTTTGAAATCTATATGAGTAGACCTGGATTCCGTTCAGCACTTGGAAAAGAAAAAAAAATGGGAGTTTATGTGGCCTCCATTTTACCTGCTAAAATACAAGAGTCGATCTGGCCTCCATTTTACCTATAAAAAAACGCAGTAGACCAGGCCTCCCGGGTCCCCATTTGACTCTATGAGAGTAGACCTGGGCTCCGTTCTGAACTTTTAAAAAAAACCGGGAGTAGACCAGGCCCCCCGGGTCCCCATAGGACTCTATGGCAGAAGACCTGGGCTCCGATCTCAACTTCTTAAAAAAAAAAACAACAGGAGTAGACCAGGACTCCCGGGTTCCCATTGATATCAATAGGAATAGATCTGGGCTCCGATCTGAACTTTTTTTAAAAAAAAGAGAGTAGACCAGGACTCCCGGGTCCCCATTAAAATCTAGAAGAGTAGACCTGAGCTCCGATCTCAACTTTTTAAAAAAAAAAAACAGGAGTAGACCAGGCCTCCCGGGTCCCCATAGGACTCTAAGAGTGTAGACCTGGGCTCCGATCTCAACTTCTTTTTTTAAAAAAAACGGGAGTAGACAAGGCCTCCGGGGTCAACATTGGTCTATATAGGAGTAGACCTGGGCTCCGTTCTGAACTTCTTTCTTAAAAAAGGGAGTAGACAAGGCCTCCCGGGTCCCCATTGGACTCTATGCGAGTAGACCTGTGCTCCGATCTGAACTTCTTTTAAAAAAAAAAAAACGGGATTAGTTCAGGCCTCCTGGTTCCCTTTGAAATCTATAGGAGTAGACCTGGCCTCCGATCTCAACTTCTTTAAAAAAAAAAAAAAACAACCGGGAGTAGACCAGGCCTCCCGGATCCCCATTGGACTCTATGAGAGTAGACCTGGGCTCCGTTCTGAACATGGAAAAGAAAAAAAAAACGGGAGTTGATCTGGCCTCCATTTTACCTGCTAAAATACAAGAGTCGATCTGGCCTCCATTTTACCTATAAAAAAACGCAGTAGACCAGGCCTCCCGTGTCCCCATTGGACTCTATGGCAGTAGATCTGGGCTACGATCTCAACTTCTTAAAAAAAAAAACAACGGGAGTAGACCAGGCCTCCCGGGTCCTCATAGGAATCTATGAGAGTAGACCTGGGCTCCGATCTCAACTTCTTTTTTTAAAAAAAACAGGAGTAGACAAGGCCTCCAGGGTCCACAATGGTCTGTATAGGAGTAGACTTGGGCTCCGTTCTGAACTCCTTTTTTTAAAAAGGGAGTAGACCTGGCCTCCCGGGTCCCCATAGGACTCTTTGGCAGAAGACCTGGGCTCCGATCTCAACTTCTTAAAAAAAAAAAAAAAGGGAGTAGACCAGGACTCCCGGGTTCCCATTGATATCAATAGGAATAGATCTGGGCTCCGATCTGAACTTTTTTTTAAAAAAAGAGAGTAGACCAGGACTCCCGGGTCCCCATTAAAATCTATAAGAGTAGACCTGGGCTCCGATCTCAACTTCTTTAAAAAAAAATACGGGAGTAGACCAGGCCTCCCGGGTCCCCATAGGACTCTATGAGAGTAGACCTGGGCTCCGATCTCAACTTCTTTTTTTAAAAAAAAACGGGAGTAGACAAGGCCTCCGGGGTCCGCATTGGTCTGTATAGGAGTAGACCTGGGCTCCGTTCTGAACTTTTTTCTTAAAAAAGGGAGTAGACCAGGCCTCCCGGGTCCCCATTGGACTCTATGCGAGTAGACCTGTGCTCCGATCTGAACTTCTTTTAAAAAAAAAAAAACGGGATTAGTTCAGGCCTCCTGGTTCCCTTTGAAATCTATAAGAGTAGACCTGGGCTCCGATCTCAACTTTTTTTTAAAAAAACGGGAGTAGACCAGGCCTCCCGGGTCCCCATAGGACTCTATGAGAGTAGACCTGGGCTCCGATCTCAACTTCTTTAAAAAACAAAAAAACAACCGGGAGTAGACCAGGCCTCCCGGGTCCCCATTTGACTCTATGAGAGTAGACCTGGGCTCCGTTCTGAACTTTAAAAAAAAACCAGGAGTAGACCAGGCCCCCCGGGTCCCTATTGAAATCTATAGGAGTAGACCTGGACTCCGTTCAGCACTTGGAAAAGAAAAAAAAAACGGGAGTCGATCTGGCCTCCATTTTACCTGCTAAAATACAAGAGTCGATCTGGCCTCCATTTTACCTATAAAAAAACGCAGTAGACCAGGCCTCCCGGGTCCCCATAGGACTCTATAAGAGTAGACCTGGGCTCCGATCTCAACTTCTTTTTTTAAAAAAAACGGGAGTAGACAACTCCTCCGGGGTCCGCATTGGTCTGTATAGGAGTAGACCTGGGCTCCGTTCTGAACTTTTTTCTTAAAAAAGGGAGTAGACCAGGCCTCCCGGGTCTCCATTGGACTCTATGCGAGTAGACCTGTGCTCTGATCTGAACTTCTTTAAAAAAAAGAAAAAAAAAACGGGATTACTTCAGGCCTCCTGGTTCCCTTTGAAATCTATAGGAGTAGACCTGGCCTCCGATCTCAACTTCTTTTAAAAAAAACAAAAAAACAACCGGGAGTAGACCAGGCCTTTCGGGTCCCCATTGGACTCTATGAGAGTAGACCTGGGCTCCGTTCTGAACTTTTAAAAAAAACCGGGAGTAGACCAGGCCCCCCGGGTCCCTATTGAAATCTATAGGAGTAGACCTGGACTCCGTTCAGCACTTGGAAAAGAAAAAAAAAACGGGAGTTGATCTGTCCTCCATTTTACCTGCTAAAATACAAGAGTCGATCTGGCCTCCATTTTACCTATAAAAAAACGCAGTAGACCAGGCCTCCCGTGTCCCCATTTTACTCTATGAGAGTAGACCTGGGCTCCGTTCTGAACTTTTAAAAAAAACCGGGAGTAGACCAGGCCCCCCGGGTCCCTTTTGAAATCTATATGAGTAGACCTGGATTCCGTTCAGCACTTGGAAAAGAAAAAAAAAACGGGAGTTTATGTGGCCTCCATTTTACCTGCTAAAATACAAGAGTCGATCTGGCCTCCATTTTACCTATAAAAAAACGCAGTAGACCAGGCCTCCCGGGTCCCCATTTGACTCTATGAGAGTAGACCTGGGCTCCGTTCTGAACTTTTAAAAAAAACCGGGAGTAGACCAGGCCCCCCGGGTCCCCATAGGACTCTATGGCAGAAGACCTGGGCTCCGATCTCAACTTCTTAAAAAAAAAAACAACAGGAGTAGACCAGGACTCCCGGGTTCCCATTGATATCAATAGGAATAGATCTGGGCTCCGATCTGAACATTTTTTTAAAAAAAGAGAGTAGACCAAGACTCCCGGGTCCCCATTAAAATCTATAAGAGTAGACCTGGGCTCCGATCTCAACTTTTTTAAAAAAAAAACAGGAGTAGACCAGGCCTCCCGGGTCCCCATAGGACTCTATGAGAGTAGACCTGGGCTCCGATCTCAACTTCTTTTTTTAAAAAAAACGGGAGTAGACAAGGCCTCCGGGGTCAACATTGGTCTATATAGGAGTAGACCTGGGCTCCGTTCTGAACTTCTTTCTTAAAAAAGGGAGTAGACAAGGCCTCCCGGGTCCCCATTGGACTCTATGCGAGTAGACCTGTGCTCCGATCTGAACTTCTTTAAAAAAAAAAAAACGGGATTAGTTCAGGCCTCCTGGTTCCCTTTGAAATCTATAGGAGTAGACCTGGCCTCCGATCTCAACTTCTTTAAAAAAAAAAACAACAACAACCGGGAGTAGACCAGGCCTCCCGGGTCCCCATTGGACTCCATGAGAGTAGACCTGGGCTCCGTTCTGAACTTGGAAAAGAAAGAAAAAACGGGAGTCGATCTGGCCTCCATTTTACCTATAAAAAAACGCAGTAGACCAGGCCTCCCGGGTCCCCATTGGACTCTATGGCAGTAGATCTGAACTCCGATCTCAATTTAAAAAAAAAAAAAAAAGGGAGTAGACCAGGCCTCCCGGGTCCCCATAGGACTCTATGGCAGTAGACCTGGGCTCTGATCTCAACTTCTTAAAAAAAAAAAAAAAGGGAGTAGACCAGGACTCCCGGGTTCCCTTTGATATCAATAGGAATAGATCTGGGCTCCGATCTGAACTTTTTTTTAAAAAAAGAGAGTAGACCAGGACTCACGGGTACCCATTAAAATCTATAAGAGTAGACCTGGGCTCTGATCTCAACTTCTTTTTAAAAAAAAAACGGGAGTAGACCAGGCCCCCCGGGTCCCTATTGAAATCTATAGGAGTAGACCTGGACTCCGTTCAGCACTTGGAAAAGAAAAAAAAAACGGGAGTTGATCTGGCCTCCATTTTACCTGCTAAAATACAAGAGTCGATCTGGCCTCCATTTTACCTATAAAAAAATGCAGTAGACCAGGCCTCCCGTGTCCCCATTGGACTCTATGGCAATAGATCTGGGCTACGATCTCAACTTCTTAAAAAAAAAAACAACGGGAGTAGACCAGGCCTCCCGGGTCCCCATAGGAATCTATGAGAGTAGACCTGGGCTCCGATCTCAACTTCTTTTTTTAAAAAAAACAGGAGTAGACAAGGCCTCCAGTGTCCACAATGGTCTGTATAGGAGTAGACTTGGGCTCCGTTCTGAACTCCTTTTTTTAAAAAGGGAGTAGACCTGGCCTCCCGGGTCCCCATAGAACTCTTTGGCAGAAGACCTGGGCTCCGATCTCAACTTCTTAAAAAAAAAAAAAAAGGGAGTAGACCAGGACTCCCGGGTTCCCATTGATATCAATAGGAATAGATCTGGGCTCCGATCTGAACTTTTTTTAAAAAAAAGAGAGTAGACCAGGACTCCCGGGTCCCCATTAAAATCTATAAGAGTAGACCTGGGCTCCGATCTCAACTTCTTTAAAAAAAAATACGGGAGTAGACCAGGCCTCCCGGGTCCCCATAGGCCTCTATGAGAGTAGACCTGGGCTCCGATGTCAACTTCTTTTTTTAAAAAAAAACGGGAGTAGACAAGGCCTCCGGGGTCCGCATTGGTCTGTATAGGAGTAGACCTGGGCTCCGTTCTGAACTTTTTTCTTAAAAAAGGGAGTAGACCAGGCCTCTCGGGTCCCCATTGGACTCTATGCGAGTAGACCTGTGCTCTGATCTGAACTTCTTTAAAAAAAAAAAAACACGGGATTAGTTCAGGCCTCCTGGTTCCCTTTGAAATCTATAGGAGTAGACCTGGCCACCGATCTCAACTTCTTTTAAAAAAAACAAAAAAACAACCGGGAGTAGACCAGGCCTCCCGGGTCCTCATTGGACTCTATGAGAGTAGACCTGTGCTCCGATCTGAACTTCTTTTAAAAAAAAAAAAACGGGATTAGTTCAGGCCTCCTGGTTCCCTTTGAAATCTATAAGAGTAGACCTGGGCTCCGATCTCAACTTTTTAAAAAAAAAACGGGAGTAGACCAGGCCTCCCGGGTCCCCATAGGACTCTATGAGAGTAGACCTGGGCTCCGATCTCAACTTCTTTAAAAAACAAAAAAACAACCGGGAGTAGACCAGGCCTCCCTGGTCCCCATTGGACTCTATGAGAGTAGACCTGGGCTCCGTTCTGAACTTTAAAAAAAAACCAGGAGTAGACCAGGCCCCCCGGGTCCCTATTGAAATCTATAGGAGTAGACCTGGACTCCGTTCAGCACTTGGAAAAAAAAAAAAAAACGGGAGTTGATCTGGCCTCCATTTTACCTGCTAAAATACAAGAGTCGATCTGGCCTCCATTTTACCTATAAAAAAACCCAGTAGACCAGGCCTACCGGGTCCCCATTGGATTCTATGGCAGTAGATCTGGGCTCCAATCTCAACTTCTTAAAAAACAAAACAACGGGAGTAGACCAGGCCTCCCTGGTCCCCATAGGACTCTATGAGAGTACACCAGGGCTCCGATCTCAACTTCTTTTTTTAAAAAAAACGGGAGTAGACAAAGCCTCCGGGGTCCGCAATGGTCTGTATAGGAGTAGACTTGGGCTCCGTTCTGAACTCCTTTTTTAGAAAAGGGAGTAGACCAGGCCTCCCGGGTCCCCATAGGACTCTATGGCAGAAGACCTGGGCTCCGATCTCAACTTCTTAAAAAAAAAAAAAACGGGAGTAGACCAGGACTCCCGGGTTCCCATTGATATCAATAGGAATAGATCTGGGCTCCGATCTGAACTTTTTTTTAAAAAAGAGAGTAGAACAGGACTCCCGGGTCCCCATTAAAATCTATAAGAGTAGACCTGGGCTCCGATCTCAACTTTTTTAAAAAAAAAACGGGAGTAGACCAGGCCTCCCGGGTCCCCATAGGACTCTATAAGAGTAGACCTGGGCTCCGATTTCAACTTCTTTTTTTAAAAAAAACGGGAGTAGACAACTCCTCCGGGGTCCGCATTGGTCTGTATAGGAGTAGACCTGGGCTCCGTTCTGAACTTTTTTCTTAAAAAAGGGAGTAGACCAGGCCTCCCGGGTCTCTATTGGACTCTATGCGAGTAGACCTGTGCTCTGATCTGAACTTCTTTAAAAAAAAAAATAAGGGGGGGAGACCAGGACTCCCGGGTTCCCATTGATATTAATAGGAATAGATCTGGCCTCCGATCTCAACTTCTTAAAAAAAACAAACAACGGGAGTAGACCAGGACTCCCGGGTTCCCTTTGATATCAATAGGAATAGATCTGGGCTTCGATCTGAACTTTTTTTTTAAAAAAGAGAGTAGACCAGGACTCCCGGGTACCCATTAAAATCTATAAGAGTAGACCTGGGCTCCGATCTCAACTTCTTTTTTTAAAAAAAACGGGAGCAGACCAGGCCCCCCGGGTCCCTATTGAAATCTATAGGAGTAGACCTGGACTCCGTTCAGCACTTGGAAAAGAAAAAAAAAACTGGAGTCGATCTGGCCTCCATTTTACCTATAAAAAAACGCAGTAGACCAGGCCTCCCGGATCCCAATTGGACTCTATGGCAGTAGATCTGGGCTCCGATCTCAACTTCTTAAAAAAAAAACAACGGGAGTACACCAGGACTCCCGGGTCCCCATAGGACTCTACGGCAGTAGACCTGGGCTCTGATCTCAACTTCTTAAAAAAAACAAACAAAGGGACTCCCGGGTTCCCATTGATATTAATAGGAATAGATCTGGGCTCCGATCTGACCTTTTTTTTTAAAGAAAGAGAGTAGACCAAAACTCCCGGGTCCCCATTGGACTCTATGCGAGTAGACCTGTGCTCCGATCTGAACTTCTTTAAAAAAAAAAAAAACGGGATTAGTTCAGGCCTCCTGGTTTCCTTTGAAATCTATAGGAGTAGACCTGGCCTCCGATCTCAACTCCTTTTAAAAAAAAAAAACAAAACAACCGGGATTAGACCAGAACTCCCGGGTCCCCATTGGACTCTATGAGAGTAGACCTGGGCTCCGTTCTGAACTTTTAAAAAAAACCGGGAGTAGACCAGGCCCCCCGGGTCCCTATTGAAATCTGTAGGAGTAGACCTGGACTCCGTTCAGCACTTGGAAAAGAAAAAAAAAAAGGGAGTTGATCTGGCCTCCATTTTACCTGCTAAAATACAAGAGTTGATCTGGCCTCCATTTTACCTATAAACTTTTGATATCAACAGGAATAGATCTGGGCTCCGATCTGAACATTTAAAAAAAAAAGAGAGTAGACCAAAACTCCCGGGTCCCTATTAAAATCTATAAGAGTAGACTTGGGCTCCGATCTCAACTTCTTTTTTTAAAAAAAACGGGAGTAGACCAGGCCCCCCGGGTCCACATTGGACTCTATGAGAGTAGATCTGGACTCTATGAGAGTAGACCTGGGCTCCAATCTCAACTTCTTTTTTTAAAAAAAACGGGAGTAGACAAGGCCTCCGGGGTCCGCATTGGTCTGTATAGGAGTAGACCTGGGCTCCGTTCTGAACTTTTTTCTTAAAAAAGGGAGTAGACCAGGCCTCCCGAATCCCCATTGGACTCTATGCGAGTAGACCTGTGCTCCGATCTGAACTTCTTTTAAAAAAAAAAAAACGGGATTAGTTCAGGACTCCTGGTTCCCTTTGAAATCTATAGGAGTAGACCTGGCCTCCGATCTCAACTTCTTTAAAAAAAAACAAAAAAACAACCGGGAGTAGACCAGGCCTCCCGGGTCCCCATTGGACTCTATGAGAGTAGACCTGGGCTCCGTTCTGAACTTTTAAAAAAAACCGGGAGTAGACCAGGCCCCCCGGGTCCCTATTGAAATCTATAGGAGTAGACCTGGACTCCGTTCAGCACTTGGAAAAGAAAAAAAAAACGGGAGTTGATCTGGCCTCCATTTTACCTGCTAAAATACAAGAGTCGATCTGGCCTCCATTTTACCTATAAAAAAACGCAGTAGACCAGGCCTCCCGGGTCCCCATTGGACTCTATGGCAGTAGATCTGGGCTCCGATCTCAACTTCTTAAAAAAAACAAACAATGGGAGTAGACCAGGCCTCCCGGGTCCCCATAGGACTCTATGAGAGTAGACCTGGGCTCCGATCTCAACTTCTTTTTTTAAAAAAAACTGGAGTAGACCAGTCCTCCGGGGTCCGCATTTGTCTGTATAGGAGTAGACCTGGGCTCTGTTCTGAACTTTTTTCTTAAAAAAGGGAGTAGACCAGGCCTCCCGGATCCCCATTGGACTCAGTGCGAGTAGACCTGTGCTCCGATCTGAACTTCTTTAAAAAAAAAAAAAAACGGGATTAGTTCAGAACTCCTGGTTCCCTTTGAAATCTATAGGAGTAGACCTGGCCTCCGATCTCAACTTCTTAAAAAAAAAAACAACGGGAGTAGACCAGGACTCCCGGGTTCCCTTTGATATCAATAGGAATAGATCTGGGCTCCGATCTGAACTTTTTTTAAAAAAAAGAGAGTAGACCAGGACTCCCGGGTATGCATTAAAATCTATAAGAGTAGACCTGGGCTCCGATCTCAACTTCTTTTTTAAAAAAAAACGGGAGTAGACCAGGCCCCCAGGGTCCCTATTGAAATCTATAGGAGTAGACCTGGACTCCGTTCAGCACTTGGAAAAGAAAAGAAAAAAACGGGAGTTGATCTGGCCTCCATTTTACCTGCTAAAATACAAGAGTCGATCTGGCCTCCATTTTACCTATAAAAAAACGCAGTAGACTAGGCCTCCCGGGACCCTATAGGACTCTATGGCAGTAGAGCTGGGCTCCGATCTCAACTTCTTAAAAAAAAAACAAAAAAACAAAAACAACGGGAGTAGACCAGGACTCCCGGGTTCCCTTTGATATCAATAGGAATAGATCAGGGCTCCGATTTGAACTTTTTTTTAAAAAAAGAGAGTAGACCAGGCCCCCCGGGTCCCTATTGAAATCTATAGGAGTAGACCTGGACTCCGTTCAGCACTTGGAAAAGAAAAAGAAAAACGGGAGTTGATCTGGCCTCCATTTTACCTGCTAAAATACAAGAGTCGATCTGGCCTCCATTTTACCTATAAAAAAACGCAGTAGACCAGGCCTCCCGGGTCCCCATTGGACTCTATGGCAGTAGATCTGGGCTCCGATCTCAACTTCGTAAAAAAAAAACAACGGGAGTACACCAGGACTCCCGGGTTCCCATTGATATCAATAGGAATAGATCTGGGCTCCGATCTGAACATTTTTTTAAAAAAGACAGTAGACCAAAACTCTCGGGTCCCCATTAAAATCTATAAGAGTAGACCTGGGCTCCGATCTCAACTTTTTAAAAAAAAAACGGGAGTAGACCAGGCCTCCCGGGTCCCCATAGAACTCTATGAGAGTAGACCTGGGCTCCGATCTCAACTTCTTTTTTTAAAAAAAACGGGAGTAGACAAGGCCTCCGGGGTCCGCAATGGTCTGTATAGGAGTAGACTTGGGCTCCGTTCTGAACTCCTTTTTTTAAAAAGGGAGTAGACCAGGCCTCCCGGGTCCCCATAGGACTCAATGGCAGAAGACCTGGGCTCCGATCTCAACTTCTTAAAAAAAAAAACAACAGGAGTAGACCAGGACTCCCGGGTTCCCATTGATATCAATAGGAATAGATCTGGGCTCCGATCTGAACATTTTTTTAAAAAAAGAGAGTAGACCAGGACTCCCGGGTCCCCATTAAAATCTATAAGACTAGACCTGGGCTCCGATCTCAACTCTTTTTTTAAAAAAAACGGGAGTAGACCAGGCCTTCTGGGTCCCCATAGGACTCTATGAGAGTACACCTGGGCTCCGATCTCAACTTCTTTTTTTAAAAAAAACGGGAGAAGACAAGGCCTCCGGGGTCCTCTTTGGTCTTTATAGGAGTTGACCTGGGCTCCGTTCTGAACTTTTTTCTAAAAGAAGAGAGTAGACCAAAACTCCCGGGTCCCCATTGGACTCTATGCGAGTAGACCTGTGCTCCGATCTGAACTTCTTTAAAAAAAAAAAAAAACGGGATTAGTTCAGGCCTCCTGGTTCCCTTTGAAATCTATAAGAGTAGACCTGGCCTCCGATCTCAACTTCTTTAAAAAAAAAACAAAAAAAAAAACCGGGAGTAGACCAGGCCTCCCGGGTCGCCATTGGACTCTATGAGAGTAGACCTGGGCTCCGTTCTGAACTTTTAAAAAAAACCGGGAGTAGACCAGGCCCCCCGGGTCCCTACTGAAATCTATAGGAGTAGACCTGGACTCCGTTCAGCACTTGGAAAAGAAAAAAATAACGGGAGTTGATCTGGCCTCCATTTTACCTGCTAAAATACAAGAGTCGATCTGGCCTCCATTTTACCTATAAAAAAACGCAGTAGACCAGATCTCCCGGGTCCCCATTGGACTCTATGGCAGTAGATCTGGGCTCCGATCTCAACTTCTTAAAAAAACAAAACAACGGGAGTAGACCAGGCTTCCCGGGTCCCCAACGGGAGTAGACCAGGCCTCCCGGGTCCTCTATGGCAGTAGACCTGGGCTCCGATCTCAACTTCTTAAAAAAAAAAAACAACGGGAGTAGACCAGGACTCCCGGGTTCCTTTTGATATCAATAGGAATAGATCTGGGCTCCGATCTGAACTTTTTTTAAAAAAAGAGAGTAGACCAGGACTCCCTGGGTACCCATTAAAATCTATAAGAGTAGACCTGGGCTCCGATCTCAACTTTTTAAAAAAAAAAACGGGAGTAGACCAGGCCCCCCGGGTCCCTATTGAAATCTATAGGAGTAGACCTGGACTCCGTTCACCACTTGGAAAAGAAAAAAAAAACGGGAGTTGATCTGGCCTTCATTTTACCTAATAAAATACAGGAGTCGATCTGGCCTCCATTTTACCTATAAAAAAATGCAGTAGACCAGGCCTCCCGGGTCCCCATTGGACTCTATGGCAGTAGATCTGGGCTCCGATCTCAACTTCTTAAAAAAAAAAACAACGGGAGTACACCAGGACTCCCGGGTTCCCATTGATATCAATAGGAATAGATCTGGGCTCCGATCTGAACATTTTTTTTAAAAAAGAGAGTAGACCAAAACTCCCGGGTCCCCATTAAAATCTATAAGAGTAGACCTGGGCTCCGATCTCAACTTTTAAAAAAAAAAACGGGAGTCGACCAGGCCTCCTGGGTCTTTAGAGGACTCTATGAGAGTACACCTGGGCTCCGATCTCAACTTCTTTTTTTAAAAAAACGGGAGTAGACAAGGCCTCCGGGGTCCGCATTGGTCTGTATAGGAGTAGACCTGGGCTCCGTTCTGAACTTTTTTCTTAAAAAAGAGAGTAGACCAAAACTCCCGGGTCCCCATTGGACTCTATGCGAGTAGACCTGTGCTCCGATCTGAACTTCTTTAAAAAAAAAAAACACGGGATTAGTTCAGGCCTCCTGGTTGCCTTTGAAATCTATAGGAGTAGACCTGGCCTCCGATCTCAACTTCTTTAAAAAAAAAAAAAAAACAACCGGGAGTAGACCAGGCCTCCCGGGTCGCCATTGGACTCTATGAGAGTAGACCTGGGCTCCGTTCTGAACTTTTAAAAAAAACCGGGAGTAGACCAGGCCCCCCGGGTCCCTATTGAAATCTATAGGAGTAGACCTGGACTCCGTTCAGCACTTTGAAAAGAAAAAAAAAACGGGAGTTGATCTGGCCTCCATTTTACCTGCTAAAATACAAGAGTCGATCTGGCCTCCATTTTACCTATAAAAAAACGCAGTAGACCAGGCCTCCCGGGACCCCATAGGACTCTATGGCAGTAGACCTGGGCTCCGATCTCAACTTCTTTAAAAAAAAAAACAACGGGAGTAGACCAGGACTCCCGGGTTCCCTTTGATATCAATAGGAATAGATCTGGGCTCCGATTTGAACTTTTTTTTAAAAAAAGAGAGTAGACCAGGACTCCCGGGTACCCATTAAAATCCATAAGAGTAGACCTGGGCTCCGATCTCAACTTCTTTTTTAAAAAAAAACGGGAGCAGACCAGGCCCCCCGGGTCCCTATTGAAATCTATAGGAGTAGACCTGGACTCCGTTCAGCACTTGGAAAAGAAAAAAAAAATGGGAGTTGATCTGGCCTCAATTTTACCTGCTAAAATACAAGAGTCGATCTGGCCTCCATTTTACCTATAAAAAAACGCAGTAGACCAGGCCTCCCGGGTCCCCATTGGACTCTAGGGCAGTAGATCTGGGCTCCCATCTCAACTTCGTAAAAAAAAAACAACGGGAGTACACCAGGACTCCCGGGTTCCCATTGATATCAATAGGAATAGATCTGGGCTCCGATCTGAACATTTTTTTAAAAAAAGAGAGTAGACCAAAACTCCCGGGTCCCCATTAAAATCTATAAGAGTAGACCTGGGCTCCGATCTCAACTTTTTAAAAAAAAAACGGGATTCGACCAGGCCTCCTGGGTCCCTAGAGGACTCTATGAGAGTACGCCTGGGCTCCGATCTCAACTTCTTTTTTAAAAAAAACGGGAGTAGACAAGGCCTCCGGGGTCCGCATTGGTCTGTATAGGAGTAGACCTGGGCTCCGTTCTGAACTTTTTTCTTAAAAGAGAGAGTAGACCAAAACTTTCGGGTCCCCATTGGACTCTATGCGAGTAGACCTGTGCTCCGATCTGAACTTCTTTAAAAAAAAAAAAAACGGGATTAGTTCAGGCCTCCTGGTTCCCTTTGAAATCTATAGGAGTAGACCTGGCCTCCGATCTCAACTTCTTTAAAAAAAAACAAAAAACAACCGGGAGTAGACCAGGCCTCCCGGGTCGCCATTGGACTCTATGAGAGTAGACCTGGGCTCCGTTCTGAACTTTTAAAAAAAACCGGGACTAGACCAGGCCCCCCGGGCCCTATTGAAATCTATAGGAGTAGACCTGGACTCCGTTCAGCACTTGGAAAAGAGAAAAAAAACGGGAGTTGATCTGGCCTCCATTTTACCTGCTAAAATACAAGAGTCGATCTGGCCTCCATTTTACCTATAAAAAAACGCAGTAGACCAGGCCTCCCGGGTCCCCATTGGACTCTATGGCAGTAGATCTGGGCTCCGATCTCAACTTCTTAAAAAAAAAAACACCGGGAGTAGACCAGGCTTCCCGGGTCCCCAACGGGAGTAGACCAGGTCTCCCGGGTGCTCTATGGCAGTAGAGCTGGGCTCCGATCTCAACTTCTTAAAAAAAAAAAACAATGGGAGTAGACCAGGACTCCCGGGTTCCCTTTGATATCAATAGGAATAGATCTGGGCTCCGATCTGAACTTTTTTTAAAAAAAGAGAGTAGACCAGGCCTCCCTGGGTACCCATTAAAATCTATAAGAGTAGACCTGGGCTCCGATCTCAACTTTTAAAAAAAAAAACGGGAGTAGACCAGGCCCCCCGGGTCCCTATTGAAATCTATAGGAGTAGACCTGGACTCCGTTCACCACTTGGAAAAGAAAAAAAAAACGGGAGTTGATCTGGCCTCCATTTTACCTAATAAAATACAGGAGTCGATCTGGCCTCCATTTTACCTATAAAAAACGCAGTAGACCAGGCCTCCCGGGTCCCCATTGGACTCTATGGCAGTAGATCTGGGCTCCGATCTCAACTTCTTAAAAAAAAAAACAACGGGAGTACACCAGGACTCCCGGGTTCCCATTGATATCAATAGGAATAGATCTGGGCTCCGATCTGAACATTTTTTTAAAAAAAGAGAGTAGACCAAAACTCCCGGGTCCCCATTAAAATCTATAAGAGTAGACCTGGGCTCCGATCTCAACTTTTAAAAAAAAAAACGGGAGTCGACCAGGCCTCCTGGGTCTTTAGAGGACTCTATGAGAGTACACCTGGGCTCCGATCTCAACTTCTTTTTTTAAAAAAACGGGAGTAGACAAGGCCTCCGGGGTCCGCATTGGTCTGTATAGGAGTAGACCTGGGCTCCGTTCTGAACTTTTTTCTTAAAAAAGAGAGTAGACCAAAACTCCCGGGTCCCCATTGGACTCTATGCGAGTAGACCTGTGCTCCGATCTGAACTTCTTTAAAAAAAAAAAAAACGGGATTAGTTCAGGCCTCCTGGTTCCCTTTGAAATCTATAGGAGTAGACCTGGCCTCCGATCTCAACTTCTTTAAAAAAAAAAAAAAAACAACCGGGAGTAGACCAGGCCTCCCGGGTCGCCATTGGACTCTATGAGAGTAGACCTGGGCTCCGTTCTGAACTTTTAAAAAAAACCGGGAGTAGACCAGGCCCCCCGGGTCCCTATTGAAATCTATAGGAGTAGACCTGGACTCCGTTCAGCACTTTGAAAAGAAAACAAAAACGGGAGTTGATCTGGCCTCCATTTTACCTGCTAAAATACAAGAGTCGATCTGGCCTCCATTTTACCTATTAAAAAACGCAGTAGACCAGGCCTCCCGGGACCACATAGGACTCAATGGCAGTAGACCTGGGCTCCGATCTCAACTTCTTTAAAAAAAAAAAAAACGGGAGTAGACCAGGACTCCCGGGTTCCCGTTGATATCAATAGGAATAGATCTGGGCTCCGATTTGAACTTTTTTTTAAAAAAAGAGAGTAGACCAGGCCTCCCGGGTCCCCATAGGACTCTATGAGAGTACACCTGGGCTCCGATCTCAACTTCTTTTTAAAAAAAAACGGGAGTAGACAAGGCCTCCGGGGTCCGCATTGGTCTGTATAGGAGTAGACCTGGGCTCCGTTCTGAACTTTTTTCTTAAAAAAGAGAGTAGACCAAAACTTTCGGGTCCCCATTGGACTCTATGCGAGTAGACCTGTGCTCCGATCTGAACTTCTTTAAAAAAAAAAAAAACGGGATTAGTTCAGGCCTCCTGGTTCCCTTTGAAATCTATAGGAGTAGACCTGGCCTCCGATCTCAACTTCTTTAAAAAAAAACAAAAAACAACCGGGAGTAGACCAGGCCTCCCGGCTCGCCATTGGACTCTATGAGAGTAGACCTGGGCTCCGTTCTGAACTTTTTAAAAAAACCGGGAGTAGACCAGGACCCCCGGGCCCTATTGAAATCTATAGGAGTAGACCTGGACTCCGTTCAGCACTTGGAAAAGAGAAAAAAAACGGGAGTTGATCTGGCCTCCATTTTACCTGCTAAAATACAAGAGTCGATCTGGCCTCCATTTTACCTATAAAAAAACGCAGTAGACCAGGCCTCCCGGGTCCCCATTGGACTCTATGGCAGTAGATCTGGGCTCCGATCTCAACTTCTTAAAAAAAAAAACACCGGGAGTAGACCAGGCTTCCCGGGTCCCAAACGGGAGTAGACCAGGCCTCCCGGGTGCTCTATGGCAGTAGAGCTGGGCTCCGATCTCAACTTCTTAAAAAAAAAAAACAATGGGAGTAGACCTGGACTCCCGGGTTCCCTTTGATATCAATAGGAATAGATCTGGGCTCCGATCTGAACTTTTTTTAAAAAAAGAGAGTAGACCAGGCCTCCCTGGGTACCCATTAAAATCTATAAGAGTAGACCTGGGCTCCGATCTCAACTTTTAAAAAAAAAAACGGGAGTAGACCAGGCCCCCCGGGTCCCTATTGAAATCTATAGGAGTAGACCTGGACTCCGTTCAGCACTTGGAAAAGAAAAAAAAAACGGGACTTGATCTGGCCTCCATTTTACCTAATAAAATACAGGAGTCGATCTGGCCTCCATTTTACCTATAAAAAAACGCAGTAGACCAGGCCTCCCGGGTCCCCTTTGGACTCTATGGCAGTAGATCTGGGCTCCGATCTCAACTTCTTAAAAAAAAAAAACAACGGGAGTACAGCAGGACTCCCGGGTTCCCATTGATATCAATAGGAATAGATCTGGGCTCCGATCTGAACATTTTTTTAAAAAAAGAGAGTAGACCGAAACTCCCGGGTCCCCATTAAAATGTATAAGAGTAGACCTGGGCTCCGATCTCAACTTTAAAAAAAAAAAAACGGGAGTCGACCAGGCCTCCTGGGTCCGCATTTGTCTGTATAGGAGTAGACCTGGGCTCCGTTCTGAACTTTTTTCTTAAAAAATGGAGTAGACCAGGCCTCCCGGATCCCCATTGGACTCTATGTGAGTAGATCTGTGCTCCGATCTGAACTTCTTTAAAAAAAAAAAAACGGGAAAAGTTCAGGACTCCTGGTTCCCTTTGAAATCTATAGGAGTAGACCTGGCCTCCGATCTCAACTTCTTTAAAAAAAAACAAAAAAACAACCGGGAGTAGACCAGGCCTCCCGGGTCCCCATTGGACTCTATGAGAGTAGACCTGGGCTCCGTTCTGAACTTTTAAAAAAAACCGGGAGTAGACCAGGCCCCCCGGGTCCCTATTGAAATCTATAGGAGTAGACCTGGACTCCGTTCAGCACTTGGAAAAGACAAAAAAAATGGGAGTTGATCTGGCCTCCATTTTACCTGCTAAAATACAAGAGTCGATCTGGCCTCCATTTTACCTATAAAAAAACGCAGTAGACCAGGCCTCCCGGGTCCCCATTGGACTCTATGGCAGTAGATCTGGGCTCCGATCTCAACTTCGTAAAAAAAAAACAACGGGAGTACACCAGGACTCCCGGGTTCCCATTGATATCAATAGGAATAGATCTGGGCTCCGATCTAAACATTTTTTTAAAAAAGACAGTAGACCAAAACTCCCGGGTCCCCATTAAAATCTATAAGAGTAGACCTGGGCTCCGATCTCAACTTTTTTAAAAAAAAAAGGGAGTAGACCAGGCCTCCCGGGTCCCCATAGGACTCTATGATAGTAGACCTGGGCTCCGATCTCAACTTCTTTTTTTAAAAAAAACAGGAGTAGACAAGGCCTCCGGGGGCCGCAATGGTCTGTATAGGAGTAGACTTTGGCTCCGTTCTGAACTCCTTTTTTTAAAAAGGGAGTAGATCAGGCCTCCCGGGTCCCCATAGGACTCTATGGCAGAAGACCTGGGCTCCGATCTCAACTTCTTAAAAAAAACAACAACGGGAGTAGACCAGGACTCCCGGGTTCCCATTGATATCAATAGGAATAGATCTGGGCTCCGATCTGAACATTTTTTTAAAAAAAGAGAGTAGACCAGGACTCCCGGGTCCCCATTAAAATCTATAAGAGTAGACCTGAACTCCGATCTCAACTCTTTTTTTAAAAAAACGGGAGTAGACCAGGCCTCCCGGGTCCCCATAGGACTCTATGAGAGTACACCTGGGCTCCGATCTCAACTTCTTTTTTTAAAAAAAAACGGGAGTACACAAGGCCCCCCGGGTCCCTACTGAAATCTATAGGAGTAGACCTGGACTCCGTTCAGCACTTGGAAAAGAAAAAAAAAACGGGAGTTGATCTGGCCTCCATTTTACCTAATAAAATGCAGGAGTCGATCTCCCCATTAAAATCTATAAGAGTAGACTTGGGCTCCGATCTCAACTTTTTTTAAAAAAAATCGGGAGTAGACCAGGCCTCCCGGGTCCCCATAGGACTGTATGAGAGTAGACCTGGGCTCCGATCTCAACTTCTTTTTTTAAAAAAAACGGCAGTAGACAAGGCCTCCGGGGTCTGCATTGGTCTGTATAGGAGTAGACCTGGGCTCCGTTCTGAACTTTTTTCTTAAAAAAGAAAGTAGACCAGGCCTCCCGGATCCCCATTGGACTCTATGCGAGTAGACCTGTGCTCTGATCTGAACTTCTTTAAAAAAAAAAAACACGGGATTAGTTCAGGCCTCCTGGTTCCCTTTGAAATCTATAGGAGTAGACCTGGCCTCCGATCTCAACTTCTTTTAAAAAAAACAAAAAAACAACCGGGAGTAGACCAGGCCTCCCGGGTCCTCATTGGACTCTATGAGAGTAGACCTGGGCTCCGTTCTGAACTTTTAAAAAAAACCGGGAGTAGACCAGGCCCCCGGGTCCCTATTGAAATCTATAGGAGTAGACCTGGACTCCGTTCAGCACTTGGAAAAGAAAAAAAAAAACGGGAGTTGATCTGGCCTCCATTTTACCTGCTAAAATACAAGAGTCGAACTTCTTAAAAAAAAAAACAACGGGAGGAGACCAGGCCTCCTGGGTCCCCATAGGACTCTATGGCAGTAGACCTGGGCTCCGATCTCAACTTCTTAAAAAAAAACAACACCGGGAGTAGACCAGGACTCCCGGGTTCCCTTTGATATCAATAGGAATAGATCTGGGCTCCGATCTGAACTTTTTTTAAAAAAAAGAGAGTAGACCAGGACTCCCGGGTACCCATTAAAATCTATAAGAGTAGACCTGGGCTCCGATCTCAACTATTTTAAAAAAAAACGGGAGTAGACCAGGCCTCCCGGGTCCCCATAGGACTCTATGAGAGTAGACCTGGTCTCCGATCTCAACTTCTTTTTTTTAAAAAAACGGGAGTAGACAAGGCCTCCGGGGTCCGCAATGGTCTGTATAGGAGTAGACTTGGGCTCCGTTCTGAACTCCTTTTTTTAAAAAGGGAGTAGACCAGGCCTCCCGGGTCCCCATAGGACTCTATGGCAGAACACCTAGGCTCCGATCTCAACTTCTTAAAAAAAAAAAAAACGGGAGTAGACCAGGACTCCCGGGTTCCCATTGATATCAATAGGAATAGATCTGGGCTCCGGTCTGAACATTTTTTTAAAAAAAGAGAGTAGACCAGGACTCCCTGGTCCCCATTAAAATCTATAAGAGTAGACCTGGGCTCCAATCTCAACTCTTTTTTTAAAAAAACGGGAGTAGGGGGGGCGGAGCGACGGCGCGAGATGGCGGACGTCTGATAAGCGAGCTCCCGATCCCCACTCCCGAAAACCTCTAAAAACGTGATTCCAGAAGCTACATTTCTTTGTAAAGCATGGGAAAATCTTCAAAAACAAAGCCAAGAGCTTCTACGACGACCTCGTGGACGGTCGATTCCTTCTTTCTTACTGAAAGACCAACGGACGTCACGGAGGCCGAATCCCCCGCTCCGCTTAAAATGGCGACCGGAGCGCCGCTAGAGAAAAGGAACAACAAAAACAACAAAACCGACAGTGCTCCGCTCACGAGAGAGGACCTGGCAGAGCTTAGAACTGACTTACACCAACTTATGACAAATTCTATGGCTGAATTGCTTCAACCGGTCCACGTGAAGCTCAACGACCTAACAAAGGAACTGAAAGAAGTCTCCAAAATGGCGGAGAACACCTCGGAGCTTGCACTAACACTACAGGAAGAAGTCAGGCAGCTACAGTCCTTCGAGGCTGCAACAACAAACAGGTTAGAAAACCTGGAGAACAGGTGGCGAATGCTTAATTTAAAATTTCGCGGGCTGGAGGAGGGCACTGAGGGAAATATGGACTTGGCGTCTTGGATATCTTCCTGGTTGGCACAGTCTCTTAAAATGGAGGACGGCATTGCCCCGGCCATAATAAGAGCCTATAGAGTAGGACCACTCGCCAGAGCCACCAGAAACCGCCCGAGAGACGTTATAGCTACCTTTTTATATCAAAGATCAAGAGATAGAGTTCTTAAGGAAGCCAGACAAGGTGGATCGCTACAATGTGAAGGGAAAAAAATTATTGTTTTACTGGACCTTTCAATGGAGACATTGGAGAAACGAAGATCATTGAAACTAATCACTTCCAAGCTCTTTGAGGCCAAAATTAGATTCAGATGGAGCCCTACTTCTGATGTGATAGTATATAAGAATGGCACTCAACTAACAGCACTTGATAAAGCCTCAGGCATCACACTATTGAAATCTTTAGGTCTACAGCTGACAAAGGAAGAGGAACTGTTATTACTCCCAGTCGTGCCGGCCGATGCCAACTGAAAACTGGCAACTGGTTTGTTTTTTCTGAGATGCCTCAGAGTGTAAAATCTTTTGTCTGGTAGCTAAAAATCGACAAGGCCCAAAATAGAACGATGGAACCTTTGGGCAGTTCCATATAGTTTAATAGCTTTATACTTCTTAAGAGAACTGTTCTATATTGTACTGTTGGAAATCTTTTAAAGGGATATATTATAATGTCATGCATTTAATGATATTGAATAGGTGGTAATACTTTTAACGTTAGAATTTAAACTTGCTTACCAAAAGAAATATTAAGACCTCATTTATTATTGAGTTATTACTTGAAATATTTTAAAATTAATCAGATTGTATTGAAGGAAAATATTATAATGTTTTTAATTAATACCATTAAGTATGAAGTAATACTTTCAGTCCCTGGTGTAGATTATTAAGCACTAATTTTTAGGATAATTGACTATTTTTAGTTTTGGAAAATTTTTAAAGGGAGATATCATAATGCCTTATAATTAATGATATTAAGTATGAAGTAATACTTATAGCCCTAAAACTTGTAGTGTGTGTTTTAAAGAAAGAATGAGACCTGACTTATTGTTGAGATATATTTAAGTTTTTGTATTTGAAAAATACTATGGAATGTATTGAAGGGACAAGTTATAATATTATTTATTGAATGGAATCAAGTATGAGGTAATACTTTTTATGATTGGAGTAATTAATATGTTATTTAAGTTGGGGTTAAGAGTGGAACAGATATCAAGAAATTTTATATTTTACTTTATATGACTTTAATACAAAAGCTATGTCTAAGTATGATGTAATACTGAAATGAGTTTAGAGATGTATCCTATAAGTCTTATGACAGAAATTTGTTTTTTATATATAGATTGTTTGGTAAGTCTTGTAAAGGGAGTGGGGGGAGGAGTTTAAAAATATATTTTGGGAAATCTTCCCCCTTATAGAGTAGGGAATCTAGTAAGGGAGTGTTTTTTGTCTCCCTTCTCTTTGATACTTAAAAGTGAAAAGAGAGTCTAGAAGCAGCTCCTTTGTGGAGTGTAGGGTGGTGGAGGGTATAGTTAAAGTTAGGTTATAAGTTAAGTTTCCTTTATAGTTAATATTTTAGTTATGCCCTTACAGTTTAAATGTTTGACATGGAATTGTAGAGGTTTTAAAAATCCCATCAAATCAAGAAGGATCACAAATGTATTGTATAAGGAAAGGCCAAACTTTGTTTGCTTACAGGAAACTCACTTAAAAACAACGGTTAAAAATGTGGTAAAATCAAGTTGGTTTTCTCAAAATTTTCAGGCACCTGGCTCATCAAAGGCAAGAGGGGTTGCCATTCTTATTTCTAGGACCACTCCTTTTCAGTGCCAACAAGTCCAAAGGGACCCAAAAGGTAGATTTATTTTTGTAAAAGGTTTGTTAGATGGAGACCCCATTACTATTGCCTCAATCTATGCCCCAAATGTGGAACAGATCAGGTTTTTAAAAGATACCTTGCAGACATTGTCTGACTTTCAGCAAGGCCCTGTAATCATAGGTGGTGACTTAAATATGTTAGTCAACCCGAACTTAGATAAAACACATAAAACTAAAAGCGGAAAGAAGACTAATACTAAACCAACTGAACTTCAAGCCATCTTTGATTTGTTCCAACTGGAAGATATTTGGAGATTATTACACCAGGCAGATAGACAGTTCACATATTACTCATCTGTCCACGATATTTATACCCGGATAGATTATATTTTGGTGTCTAAATCATTGGTTAATCAGATTAAAAGCTCGGAAATTGGCATTAAACAGATTTCGGATCATTCATGGGTAGATTGCTGCTTTACTAAAGACGCCCTGGACAGTAGGGGATGGGAATGGAAATTAAACGCCTCTTTGCTCCATAGTGAGCTGTTTTGTGAGGAAATACAGAAATCAATTCAAGAATATTTTTATTTTAATACAGATTGTGGTGTCCCAAAGGAAACAGTATGGGAAGCATTTAAGGCAGTTATTAGGGGAAAACTGATTTCACTTTCGACCTCATTTAAGAAAGACCGTGATAATATAACCTTAGAATTAAAAGAAAATATCAAGAGGTTAGAAGCTCGCCACATTAAATTTGGAGGGAAAAAAACTCTACACAAGTTAACAATGGAGAGAAAAAAATTAGATTTATTAGAAACATCATCAGTACAAAAACAACTCTTATTGCTTAGACAGAAATATATAACGAAAACCCCTAGGTCGTTAACACTATTAAAGTCCAGAGTAAAACGTAGGCAAAATATAAATTTGATACACGCAATAAGAGATCCAAAGGGGCAAATAGGTTATACATCAAAAGAAATCAATACAAACTTTTATGATTTTTTTGGAAAACTATATAGCTCAAGCAACCCTTCTAAAGAAAAAATTCAGCAATATCTGAACTCCACAAAATTTAATGTAAAACTTACAGATGAGCACAAAGACCTTTTAGACCAACCTATTACCATTGCAGAGTTGAATGAAATTATAAAATCTACTAAATCTAATAAAGCCCCAGGCCTGGACGGCCTGCCATGTGAATTTTATAAAAAGTTTAAAGAATTAATACTCCCCTTTTACTGTGATCTCACAAATAACATCATGAATACTGGAGCTTTTCCTCCAACTTGGTCTGAAGCTAAAATCATTATGATACACAAGCAGGGTAAAGAAAAACTCAACCCGGCCTCATACAGGCCAATAGCAATTCTTAACCACGATTTTAAAATATTTTCCTCGCTATTGGCAACTAGGTTAAATAAAATTATTTCTCAGTATATTCATCCTGACCAATCAGGATTTGTCCCTAATAGGTCAATCACGGACAATATAAGGAAAACTTTGAACTTGATTGATTTTTGTATGGCTAACAAAAAACAGACTGTGTTTTTAGCACTGGACGCCGAAAAGGCGTTTGATAAAGTGGAAATCCCCTACCTCTTAGAATTATTACACCATATGAGTTTCGGTCCTCGCTTTGTGCAGTCTATTCAAGCTATATATAAAAATCCCTCAGCACAAATTAAAACTAATAATTATAGATCTGAAAAATTAAATTTATTTCGGGGCACAAGACAAGGGTGTCCCCTATCTCCAATTTTATTTGCACTATCCTTAGAGCCCTTAGCGCATGCAATAAGAATGGATGCTATGATCAAAGGTATCGAGATAGGTGAATGTCATTGTAAAGCTAGCTATTTTGCAGATGATGCAGTATTTTTTATTTCTGATCCAGAGACTTCATTGGGCCACCTGCAAAAACAAATTAATAGATTTAGCACAATTTCGGGGTTTACTATTAATTATGATAAATCAGAACTCTTTCCCTTAAACTTGACTCCTCAAGTCAAGAAAGAGATAACAAAAAAATATCCTTTTCGATGGGTTCAATCTAAATGGAAGTATTTGGGTATTCTTTTTCCAATAGAGACTAAGAAGATTTATGAATGTAATTATACACTGCTAGAGGTAGAAACTAAACAAAAATTAGATGAATGGAGCAAGCTCAATTTAACGCTCTTAGAGAAAATAGAAACTATTAAATCATTCTTATTTCCAAAATTTCTCTATCTGTTTCAGAACTTACCAATCCAAATTCCAAAACAAACTTTTAAACGCTGGCAATCAATGTTGACCAAATTTATTTGGGCACAAAAAAAACCAAGGGTTAAATATTCAATACTGATAAAACCAACAAAACTAGGCGGATTAGGGTTACCCAATCTGGAATCTTATTTTTATGCAGCGCAACTTAAGACTATTTTGACCTATGCTCAACCTTCTCTGAATAAAACCTGGGCCTTAATTGAACAGCAAGGACTGGTTAAGAACTCACTATTCAAAATAATTTGGAACAAACCTAATGAAAGAATATTAACAAGACCAGTAAATCCCTACTTAGCCTTTACGTTGAAAATCTGGGATAGATTTCGATCACAGCTTGCTCCAGAAGTATCACCTCTTACGGTATTTATTGGTCAACCCTGGTACAAACCTGGTATGTGTGATCAAATATATGAAGAATGGAAAGATAAGGGTCTGTTCAGATTAGGTGATCTTTGTAACAAACAAGGAATTATACCTAAACAACAATTGGAAGACAAATACAAGATAAAAATCCCTTGGTTGTATTACCACCAAATTAGCCATTTCCTTAAAAATCCAAACATAATTTCTCTTATAATGAGAGAACAGTCATCATTTGAATCTCATATATTAAAAAAACCACAAAATTCTAGAGGGTTGATTTCCGTTATTTACCAATTGATAAACAAAAGCAGCTGGAGCCAGATGTCATCGCTTCAAAAAGCCTGGCAACATGACTGCAATATATCTTGGTCTGAATCACAATGGTTAGATATTTGGTCTTCTACTCTTTTTACAACAAAGGCTTTAAACATAAAATTACAAAATTTTAAAATATACTCTCGATGGTATATGACCCCATTACGTATTTCCCATGTTAATTCCTTGTTTGTTCCATATTGTTGGAAGCAATGCGGAGAAATAGGAACCTTCAAACATTGCTGGTGGTCTTGCCCAGTTATTGCTTCATTTTGGACAAAGGTGGTAAATCGTATAAATAATATTTTGAATTGCACTATTCCTTATTCAATTGAATCTGTACTATTAAATCATTGGCCAGAAATGAAGACAACAAAGCAAACCAGAGACTTGGCCTCGCTTTTTATACTCGCGGCAAAGACCTTAATTGCTCAAAAATGGAAGACTAAAGACTGTCCAACAATGCGACAATGGTTTTTGAAATTGTGGGACTTCACAGTTATGGACAAACTGGCTTTACAGCTACAAAGAACGGAAAACCCAGCAGCAAAAAATAACTTTACGGAGAAATGGTTTCGATTTTTCGAGTATATGTCAAAATCAACTACATCTTGTACAGCATTACAAAAAAAGGATTTGAACTTTGTATTTCTTTAGTTAAATGTATTAAGTGTGATTCTTTAATGTTTAGATTGTATTAACTCAGGGTTCAGGGGTTTGTTGTTTGTTTATGTTTAAGTTGAAAATAAAAAATTTAATTATAAAAAAAAACAAAAAAACGAAAGTAGACCAGGCCTCCCGGGTCCCCATAGGACTCTATGAGAGTACACCTGGGCTCCGATCTCAACTTCTTTTTTTTAAAAAAAACGGGAGTAGACAAGGCCTCCGGGGTCCGCATTGGTCTGTATAGGAGTAGACCTGGGCTCCGTTCTGAACTTTTTTCTTAAGAAAGAGAGTAGACCAAAAGTCCCGGGTCCCCTTTGGACTCTATGCGAGTAGACCTGTGCTCCGATCTGAACTTCTTTAAAAAAAAAAAAACGGGATTAGTTCAGGACTCCTGGTTCCCTTTGAAATCTATAGGAGTAGACCTGGCTTCCGATCTCAACTTCTTTTAAAAAAAAACAAAAAAACAACCGGAAGTAGACCAGGCCTCCCGGGTCCCCATTGGACTCTATGAGAGTAGACCTGGGCTCCGTTCTGAACTTTTAAAAAAAACCGGGAGTAGACCAGGCCTCCCGGGTCCCTATTGAAATCTATAGGAGTAGACCTGGACTCCGTTCAGCACTTGGAAAAGAAAAGAAAAACGGAAGTTGATCTGGCCTCCATTTTACCTGCTAAAATACAAGAGTCGATCTGGCCTCCATTTTACCTATAAAAAAACGCAGTAGACCAGGCCTCCCGGGTCCCCATTGGACTCTATGGCAGTAGATCTGGGCTCCGATCTCAACTTCTTAAAAAAAAAAAACAACGGGAGTAGACCAGGCTTCCCGGGTCCCCAACAGGAGTAGACCAGGCCTCCCGGGTCCTCTATGGCAGTAGACCTGGGCTCCGATCTCAACTTCTTAAAAAAAAAAAACAACGGGAGTAGACCAGGACTCCCGGGTTCCCTTTGATATCAATAGGAATAGATCAGGGCTCCGATCTGAACATTTTTTTTAAAAAAGAGAGTTGACCAAAACTCCCGGGTCCCCATTAAAATCTATAAGAGTAGACCTGGGCTCCGATCTCAACATTTTTTTAAAAAAACGGGAGTAGACCAGGCCTCCCGGGTCCCTAGAGGACTCTATGAAAGTAGACCTGGGCTCCGATCTCAACTTCTTTTTTTAAAAAAAAAACGGGAGTAGACAAGGCCTCCGGGGTCCGCATTTGTCTGTATAGGAGTAGACCTGGGCTCCGTTCTGAACTTTTTTCTTAAAAAAGGGAGTAGACCAGGCCTCCCGGATCCCCTTTGGACTCTATGCGAGTAGACCTGTGCTCCGATCTGAACTTCTTTAAAAAAAAAACAAACGGGATTAGTTCAGGACTCCTGGTTCCCTTTGAAATCTATAGGAGTAGACCTGGCCTCCGATCTCAACTTCTTTAAAAAACAAAACAAAAAAACAAGCGGGAGTAGACCAGGCCTCCCGGGTCCCCATTGGACTCTATGAGAGTAGACCTGGGCTCCGTTCTGAACTTTTAAAAAAAACCGGGAGTAGACCAGGCCTCCCGGGTCCCTATTGAAATCTATAGGAGTAGACCTTGACTCCGTTCAGCACTTGGAAAAGAAAAAAAAAACGGGAGTTGATCTGGCCTCCATTTTACCTGCTAAAATACAAGAGTCGATCTGGCCTCCATTTTACCTATAAAAAAACGCAGTAGACCAGGCCTCCCGGGTCCCCATTGGACTCTATGAGAGTAGACCTGGGCTCCGATCTCAACTTCTTAAAAAAAAAAACAACGGGAGTAGACCAGGCCTCCCGGGTCCCCATAGGACTCTATGAGAGTAGACCTGGGCTCCGATCTCAACTTCTTTTTTTAAAAAAAATGGGAGTAGACAAGGCCTCCGGGGTCTGCAATGGTCTGTATAGGAGTAGACTTGGGCTCCGTTCTGAACTCCTTTTTTTAAAAAGGGAGTAGACCAGGCCTCCCGGGTCCCCATAGGACTCTATGGCAGAAGACCTGGGCTCCGATCTCAACTTCTTAAAAAAAAAAACAACGGGAGGAGACCAGGACTCCCGGGTTCCCATTGATATCAATAGGAATAGATCTGGGCTCCGATCTGAACTTTTTTTTAAAAAAAGAGAGTAGACCAGGACTCCCGGGTCCCCATTAAAATCTATAAGAGTAGACTTGGGCTCCGATCTCAACTTTCTTTAAAAAAAAAACGGGAGTAGACCAGGCCTCCCGGGTCCCCATAGGACTCTATGAGAGTAGACCTGGGCTCCGATCTCAACTTCTTTTTTTAAAAAAAACGGGAGTAGACAAGGCCTCCGGGGTCTGCATTGGTCTGTATAGGAGTAGACCTGGGCTCCGTTCTGAACTTTTTTCTTAAAAAAGGGAGTAGACCAGGCCTCCCGGATCCCCATTGGATTCTATGCGAGTAGACCTGTGCTCTGATCTGAACTTCTTTAAAAAAAAAAAAAAACGGGATTAGTTCAGAACTCCTGGTTCCCTTTGAAATCTATAGGAGTAGACCTGGCCTCCGATCTCAACTTCTTTAAAAAAAAACAAAAAAACAACCGGGAGTAGACCAGGCCTCCCGGATCCCCATTGGACTCTATGAGAGTAAACCTGGGCTCTGTTCTGAACTTTTAAAAAAAACCGGGAGTAGACCAGGCCCCCCGGGTCCCTATTGAAATCTATAGGAGTAGACCTGGACTCCGTTCAGCACTTGGAAAAGAAAAAAAAACGGGAGTTGATCTGGCCTCCATTTTACCTGCTAAAATACAAGAGTCGATCTGGCCTCCATTTTACCTATAAAAAAACGCAGTAGACCAGGCCTCCCGGGTCCCCATTGGACTCTATGGCAGTAGATCTGGGCTCCGATCTCAACTTTTTAAAAAAAAAAACAACGGGAGTAGACCAGGCCTCCCGGGTCCCCATAGGACTCTATGAGAGTAGACCTGGGCTCCGATCTCAACTTCTTTTTTTAAAAAAAACGGGAGTAGACAAGGCCTCCGGGGTCCGCAATGGTCTGTATAGGTGTAGACTTGGGCTCCGTTCTGAACTCCTTTTTTTAAAAAGGGAGTAGACCAGGCCTCCCGGGTCCCCATAGGAATCTATGGCAGAAGACCTGGGCTCCGATCTCAACTTCTTAAAAAAAAAAACAATGGGAGTAGACCAGGACTCCCGGGTTCCCATTGATATCAATAGGAATAGATTTGGGCTCCGATCTGAACTTTTTTTTTTTTTTTTAAAAAGAGAGTAGACCAGGCCTCCCCGGTCCCCATTGAAATCTATAAGAGTAGACCTGGGCTCCGATCTCAATTTCTTTTTTTAAAAAAAGCGGGAGTAGACCAGGCCTCCCGGGTCCCCATAGGACTCTATGTGAGTAGACCTGGGCTCCGATCTCAACTTCTTTTTTTTTAAATACGGGAGTAGACAAGGCCTCCCGGGTCCGTATTGGTCTGTATAGGAGTAGACTTGTGCTCCGATCTGAACTTCTTTAAAAAAAAAAACGGGATTAGATCAGGCCTCCTGGTTCCCTTTGAAATCTATAGGAGTAGACCCGGCCTCCGATCTCAACTTCTTTAAAAACAAACAAACAAACAAACAAACGGGAGTAGACCAGGCCTCCCGGGTCCCCATTGGATTGTATGAGAGTAGACCTGGGCTCCGTTCAGCACTTGGAAAAGAAAAAAAATACGGGAGTTGATCTGTCCTCCATTTTACCTGCTAAAATACAAAAGTCGATCTGCCCTCCATTTTACCTATGAAAAAAACCTGCAGTAGACCAGGCCACCCGGGTCCCCATTGGATTCTATAGGAGTAGAGCTGGGCTCCGATCTGAACTTCTTTTTTAAAAAAAACTGGATTAGATCAGGCCTTCTGGTTCCCACTGAAATCTATAGGAGTAGACCTGGCCTCCGATCTCAACTTCTTAAAAAAAATAACAACGGGAGTAGACCAGGACTCCCGGGTTCCCATTGATATCAATAGGAATAGATCTGGGCTCCGATCTGAACTTTTAAAAAAAAAAAATAGACCAGGCCTCCTGGGTCCCCATTGAAATCTATAAGAGTAGACCTGGGCTCCGATCTCAACTTCTTTTTAAAAAAAAAACAGGAGTAGACCAGGCCTCCCGGGTCCCCATAGGACTCAGTAAGTGTAGACCTGGGCTCCGATCTCAACTTATGTTTTTAAAATACGGGAGTAGACAAGGCCTCCCGGGTCCGCATTGGTCTGTATAGGAGTAGACCTGTGCTCCGATCTGAACTTCTTTAAAAAAAAAAAACGGGATTAGATCAGGTCTCCTGGTTCCCTTTCAAATCCATAGGAATAGACCCGGCCTCCGATCTCAACTTCTTTAAAAAAACAAAACAAACAAACGGGAGTAGACCAGGCCTCCCGGGTCCCCTTTGGACTGTATGAGAGTAGACCTGGGCTCCGTTCAGCACTTGGAAAAGAAAAAAAATACGGGAGTTGATCTGGCCTCCATTTTACCTGCTAAAATACAAAAGTCGATCTGCCCTCCATTTTACCTATGAAAAAAACCTGCAGTAGACCAGGCCTCCCGGGTCGCCATTGGACTCTATTGGAGTAGACCTGGGCTCCGATCTGAACTTCTTTTAAAAAAAAACAAAAACGGGAGTAGACAAGGCCTCCCGGGTTCGCATTGGTCTGTATAAGAGTAGACCTCGGCTCCGTTCTGAACTCCTTTTTTAAAAAAGGGAGTTGACCAGGACTCCCGGGACCCCATTGGATTCTATAGGAGTAGACCTGGACTCCGATCTGAACTTCTTTAAAAAAAAAAAAATGGATTAGATCAGGCCTTCTGGTTCCCTCTGAAATCTATAGGAGTAGACCTGGCCTCCGATCTCAACTTCTTTAAAAAAAACAACAACAGGAGTAGACCAGGACTCCCGGGTTCCCATTGATATCAATAGGAATAGATTTGGGCTCCGATCTGAACTTTTTTAAAAAAAAAAAAATAGAGTAGACCAGGCCTCCCCGGTCCCCATTGAAATCTATAAGAGTAGACCTGGGCTCCGATCTCAACTTCTTTTTTTAAAAAAAACGGAAGTTTACCAGGCCTCCCGGGTCCCCATAGGACTCTATGTGAGTAGACCTGGGCTCCAATCTCAACTTCTTTAAAAAAACAAAACAAACAAACGGGAGTAGACCAGGCCTCCCGGGTCCCCTTTGGACTGTATGAGAGTAGACCTGGGCTCCGTTCAGCACTTGGAAAAGAAAAAAAATACGGGAGTTGATCTGGCCTCCATTTTACCTGCTAAAATACAAAAGTCGATCTGCCCTCCATTTTACCTATGAAAAAAACCTGCAGTAGACCAGGCCTCCCGGGTCGCCATTGGACTCTATTGGAGTAGACCTGGGCTCCGATCTCAACTTCTTTAAAAAAACAAAACAAACAAACGGGAGTAGACCAGGCCTCCCGGGTCCCCATTGGACTCTATGAGAGTAGCCCTGGACTCCGTTCAGCACTTGGAAAAGAAAAAAAATACGGGAGTTGATCTGGCCTCCATTTTACCTGCTAAAATACAAAAGTCGATCTGCCCTCCATTTTACCTATGAAAAAACCTGCAGTAGACCAGGCCTCCCGGGTCGAAATTGGACTCTATTGGAGTAGACCTGGGCTCCGATCTCAACTTCTTTAAAAAAACAAAACAAACAAACGGGGGTAGACCAGGCCTCCCGGGTCCCCATAGGACTCTATGGCAGAAGACCTGGGCTCCGATCTCAACTTCTTAAAAAAAACAAACAACGGGAGTAGACCAGGACTCCCGGGTTCCCATTGATATCAATAGGAATAGATCTGGGCTCCGATCTGAACTTTTTTTTTAAAAAAAAAAAGAGTAGACCAGGACTCCCGGGTCCCCATTAAAATCTATAAGAGTAGACCTGGGCTCCGATCTCAACTTTTTTTAAAAAAAACCGGGAGTAGACCAGGCCTCCCGGGTCCCCATAGGACTCTATGAGAGTAGACCTGGGCTCCGATCTCAACTTTTTTTAAAAAAAACTAGAGTAGACAAGGCCTCCGGGGTCCGCATTGGTCTGTATAGGAGTATACCTGGGCTCCGTTCTGAACTTTTTTCTTAAAAAAGGGAGTAGACCAGGCCTCCGATCTGAACTTCTTTAAAAAAAAAAAAAACGGGATTAGTTCAGGACTCCTGGTTCCCTTTGAAATCTATAGGAGTAGACCTGGCCTCCGATCTCAACTTCTTTAAAAAAAAACAAAAAAAACACCGGGAGTAGACCAGGCCTCCCGGGTCCCCATTGGACTCTATGAGAGTAGACCTGGGCTCCGTTCTGAACTTTTTAAAAAAACCGGGAGTAGACCAGGCCCCCCGGGTCCCTATTGAAATCTATAGGAGTAGACCTGGACTCCGTAGTAGACCTGGACTTCTTAAAAAAAAAAACAATGGGAGTGCACCAGGACTCCCGGGTTCCCTTAGGACTCTATGGCAGTATACCTGGGCTCCGATCTCAACTTCATAAAAAAAAAAACCAACGGGAGTACACCAGGACTCCCGGGTTCCCATTGATATCAATAGGAATAGATCTGGGCTCCGATCTGAACTTTTTTTTAAAGAAAGAGAGTAGACCAAAACTCCCGGGTCCCCATTGGACTCTATGCGAGTAGACCTGTGCTCCGATCTGAACTTCTTTAAAAAAAAAAAAAAACGGGATTAGTTCAGGCCTCCTGGTTCCCTTTGAAATCTATAGGAGTAGACCTGGCCTCCGATCTCAACTTCTTTAAAAAAAAAACAAAAAAACAACCGGGAGTAGACCAGGCCTCCCGGGTCCCCATTGGACTCTATGAGAGTAGACTTGGGCTCCGTTCTGAACTTTTAAAAAAAACCGGAAGTAGACCAGGAACCCCGGGTCCCTATTGAAATCTATAGGAGTAGACCTGGACTCCGTTCAGCACTTGGAAAAGAAAAAAAAAAGGGAGTTGATCTGGCCTCCATTTTACCCGCTAAAATACAAGAGTCGATCTGGCCTCCATTTTACCTATAAACTTTTGATATCAACAGGAATAGATCTGGGCTCTGATCTGAACATTTAAAAAAAAAAAGAGAGTAGACCAAAACTCCCGGGTTGCCATTAAAATCTATAAGAGTAGACCTGGGCTCCGATCTCAACTTTTTTTTAAAAAAACGGGAGTAGACCAGGCCTCCCGGGTCCCTAGAGGACTCTATGAGAGTAGACCTGGGCTCCGATCTCAACTTCTTTTTTTTAAAAAAACGGGAGTAGACCAGGCCTCCGGGGTCCGCATTTGTCTGTATAGGAGTAGACCTGGGCTAAAGGGAGTAGACCAGGCCTCCCGGGTCCCTAGAGGACTCTATGAGAGTAGACCTGGGCTCCGATCTCAACTTTTTTAAAAAAAAACCGGGAGTAGACCAGGCCTCCCGGGTCCCCATAGGACTCTATGAGAGTAGACCTGGGCTCCGATCTCAACTTTTTAAAAAAAAAAACTAGAGTAGACAAGGCCTCCGGGGTCCGCATTGGTCTGTATAGGAGTATACCTGGGCTCCGTTCTGAACTTTTTTCTTAAAAAAGGGAGTAGACCAGGCCTCCGATCTGAACTTCTTTAAAAAAAAAAAAAACGGGATTAGTTCAGGACTCCTGGTTCCCTTTGAAATCTATAGGAGTAGACCTGGCCTCCGATCTCAACTTCTTTAAAAAAAAACAAAAAAAACACCGGGAGTAGACCAGGCCTCCCGGGTCCCCATTGGACTCTATGAGAGTAGACCTGGGCTCCGTTCTGAACTTTTTAAAAAAACCGGGAGTAGACCAGGCCCCCCGGGTCCCTATTGAAATCTATAGGAGTAGACCTGGACTCCGTAGTAGACCTGGACTTCTTAAAAAAAAAAACAATGGGAGTGCACCAGGACTCCCGGGTTCCCTTAGGACTCTATGGCAGTATACCTGGGCTCCGATCTCAACTTCATAAAAAAAAAAACCAACGGGAGTACACCAGGACTCCCGGGTTCCCATTGATATCAATAGGAATAGATCTGGGCTCCGATCTGAACTTTTTTTTAAAGAAAGAGAGTAGACCAAAACTCCCGGGTCCCCATTGGACTCTATGCGAGTAAACCTGTGCTCCGATCTGAAATTCTTTAAAAAAAAAAAAAAACGGGATTAGTTCAGGCCTCCTGGTTCCCTTTGAAATCTATAGGAGTAGACCTGGCCTCCGATCTCAACTTCTTTAAAAAAAAAACAAAAAAACAACCGGGAGTAGACCAGGCCTCCCGGGTCCCCATTGGACTCTATGAGAGTAGAGTTGGGCTCCGTTCTGAACTTTTAAAAAAACCCGGAAGTAGACCAGGCCCCCCGGGTCCCTATTGAAATCTATAGGAGTAGACCTGGACTCCGTTCAGCACTTGGAAAAGAAAAAAAAAAGGGAGTTGATCTGGCCTCCATTTTACCCGCTAAAATACAAGAGTCGATCTGGCCTCCATTTTACCTATAAACATTTGATATCAACAGGAATAGATCTGGGCTCTGATCTGAACATTTAAAAAAAAAAAGAGAGTAGACCAAAACTCCCGGGTTGCCATTAAAATCTATAAGAGTAGACCTGGGCTCCGATCTCAACTTTTTTTAAAAAAAACGGGAGTAGACCAGGCCTCCCGGGTCCCTAGAGGACTCTATGAGAGTAGACCTGGGCTCCGATCTCAACTTCTTTTTTTTAAAAAAACGGGAGTAGACCAGGCCTCCGGGGTCCGCATTTGTCTGTATAGGAGTAGACCTGGGCTAAAGGGAGTAGACCAGGCCTCCCGGGTCCCTAGAGGACTCTATGAGAGTAGACCTGGGCTCCGATCTCAACTTTTTAAAAAAAAAACGGGAGTAGACAAGGCCTCCGGGGTCCGCAATGGTCTGTATAGGAGTAGACTTGGGCTCCGTTCTGAACTCCTTTTTTAAAAAAGGGAGTAGACCAGGCCTCCCGGGTCCCCATAGATCTCTATGGCAGAAGACCTGGGCTCCGATCTCAACTTCTTAAAAAAAAAAACAACGGGAGTAGACCAGGACTCCCGGGTCCCCATTGGACTTTATGAGAGTAGACCTGGGCTCCGTTCTGAACTTTTAAAAAAAACCGGGAGTAGACCAGGCCCCCCGGGTCCCTATTGAAATCTATAGGAGTAGACCTGGACTCCGTTCAGCACTTGGAAAAGAAAAAAAAAACGGGAGTTGATCTGGCCTCCATTTTACCTGCTAAAATACAAGAGTCGATCTGGCCTCCATTTTACCTATAAAAAAACGCAGTAGACCAGGCCTCCCGGGTCCCCATTGGACTCTATGGCAGTAGATCTGGGCTCCGATCTCAACTTCTTAAAAAAAAAAAAACAACGGGAGTAGACCAGGACTCCCGGGTCCCCATAGGACTCTATGAGAGTAGACCTGGGCTCCGATCTCAACTTCTTTTTTTAAAAAAAACAGGAGTAGACCAGGCCTCCGGGGTCCGCATTGGTCTGTATTGGAGTAGACCTGGGCTCTGTTCTGAACTTTTTTCTTAAAAAAGGGAGTAGACCAGGCCTCCCGGATCCCCATTGGACTCAATGCGAGTAGACCTGTGCTCCGATCTGAACTTCTTTAAAAAAACAAAACAAACGGGATTAGTTCAGGACTCCTGGTTCACATTGAAATCTATAGGAGTAGACCTGGCCTCCGATCTCAACTTCTTAAAAAAAAAAAACAACGGGAGTGGACCAGGACTCCCGGGTTCCCTTTGATATGAATAGGAATAGATCTGGGCTCCGATCTGAACTTTTTTTTAAAAAAAGAGAGTAGACCAGGACTCCCGGGTACCCATTAAAATCTATAAGAGTAGACCTGGGCTCCGATCTAAACTTCTTTTTTTAAAAAAAACGGGAATAGACCAGGCCCCCCGGGTCCCTATTGAAATCTATAGGAGTAGACCTGGACTCCGTTCAGCACTTGGTAAAGAAAAAAAAAACGGGAGTTGTTCTGGCCTCCATTTTACCTGCTAAAATACAAGAGTCGTTCTGGCCTCCATTTTACCTATAAAAAAACGCAGTTGACCAGGCCTCCCGGGTCCCCATTGGACTCTATGGCAGTAGATCTGGGCTCCGATCTCAACTTCTTGAAAAAAAAAACCACGGGAGTAGACCAGGCTTCCCGGATCCCCAACGGGAGTAGACCAGGCCTCCCGGGTCCTCTATGGCAGTAGACCTGGGCTCCGATCTCAACTTCTTAAAAAAAAACAACAACGGGAGTAGACCAGGACTCCCGGGTTCCCTTTGATATCAATAGGAATAGATCTGGGCTCCGATCTGAACTTTTTTTTAAAAAAGAGAGTAGACCAGGACTCCCTGGGTACCCATTAAAATCCATAAGAGTAGACCTGGGCTCCAATCTCAACTTTTTAAAAAAAAAAACGGGAGTAGACCAGGCCCCCCGGGTCCCTATTGAAATCTATAGGAGTAGACCTGTACTCCGTTCAGCCCTTGGAAAAGAAAAAAAAAACGGGAGTTGATCTGGCCTCCATTTTACCTAATAAAATACAGAAGTCGATCTGGCCTCCATTTTACCTATAAAAAAACGCAGTAGACCAGGCCTCCCGGGTCCCCATTGGACTCTATGGCAGTAGATCTGGGCTCCGATCTCAACTTCTTAAAAAAAAAAACCACGGGAGTACACCAGGACTCCCGGGTTCCCATTGATATCAATAGGAATAGATCTGGGCTCCGATCTGAACATTTTTTTAAAAAAAGAGAGTAGACCAAAACTCCCGGGTCCCCATTAAAATCTATAAGAGTAGACCTGGGCTCCGAATTCAACTTCTTTTTTTAAAAAAAAACGGGAGTAGACAAGGCCTCTGGGGTCCGCATTTGTCTGTATAGGAGTAGACCTGGACTCCGTTCTGAACTTTTTTCTTAAAAAAGGGAGTAGACCAGGCCTCCCGGATCCCCTTTGGACTCTATGCGAGTAGACCTGTGCTCCGATCTGAACTTCTTTAAAAAAAAACAAAACGGGATTAGTTCAGGACTCCTGGTTCCCTTTGAAATCTATAGGAGTAGACTTGGCCTCCGATCTCAACTTCTTTAAAAAAAAACAAAAAAAAAACCGGGAGTAGACCAGGCCTCCCGGGTCGCCATTGGACTCTATGAGAGTAGATCTGGGCTCCGTTCTGAACTTTTAAAAAAAACCGGGAGTAGACCAGGCCTCCCGGGTCCCTATTGAAATCTATAGGAGTAGACCTGGACCCCGTTCAGCACTTGGAAAAGAAAAAAAAAACGGGAGTTGATCTGGCCTCCATTTTACCTGCTAAAATAAAAGAGTCGATCTGGCCTCCATTTTACCTATAAAAAAACGCAGTAGACCAGGCCTCCCGGGTCCCCATTGGACTCTATGAGAGTAGACCTGGGCTCCGATCTCAACTTCTTAAAAAAAACAACAACGGGAGTAGACAAGGCCTCCCGGGTCCCCATAGGACTCTATGAGAGTAGACCTGGGCTCTGATCTCAACTTCTTTTTTTAAAAAAAAACGGGAGTAGACAAGGCCTCCGGGGTCCACAATGGTCTGTATAGGAGTAGACTTGGGCTCCGTTCTGAACTCCTTTTTTTAAAAAGGGAGTAGACCAGGCCTCCCGGGTCCCCATAGGACTCTATGGCAGAAGACCTGGGCTCCGATCTCAACTTCTTAAAAAAAAAAAACAACGGGAGTAGACCAGGACTCCCGGGTTCCCTTTGATATCAATAGGAATAGATCTGGGCTCCAATCTGAACTTTTTTTAAAAAAAGAGAGTAGACCAGGACTCCCTTGGTACCCATTAAAATCTATAAGAGTAGACCTGGGCTCCGATCTCAACTTTTTAAAAAAAAAACGGGAGTAGACCAGGCCCCCCGGGTCCCTATTGAAATCTATAGGAGTAGACCTGGACTCCGTTCAGCACTTGGAAAAGAAAAAAAAAACGGGAGTTGATCTGGCCTCCATTTTACCTGCTAAAATACAAGAGTCGATCTGGCCTCCATTTTACCTATAAAAAAACGCAGTAGACCAGGCCTCCCGGGACCCCATAGGACTCTATGGCAGTAGACCTGGGCTCCGATCTCAACTTCTTTAAAAAAAAAACAACGGGAGTAGACCAGGACACCCGGGTTCCCTTTGATATCAATAGGAATAGATCTGGGCTCCGATTTGAACTTTTTTTTAAAAAAAGAGAGTAGACCAGGACTCCCGGGTACCCATTAAAATCTATAAGAGTAGACCTGGGCTCCAATCTCAACTTCTTTTTTAAAAAAAAACGGGAGCAGACCAGGCCCCCTGGGTCCCTATTGAAATCTATAGGAGTAGACCTGGACTCCGTTCAGCACTTGGAAAAGAAAAAAAAAACGGGAGTTGATCTGGCCTCCATTTTACGTGCTAAAATACAAGAGTCGATCTGGCCTCCATTTTACCTATAAAAAAACGCAGTAGACCAGGCCTCCCGGGTCCCCATTGGACTCTATGGCAGTAGATCTGGGCTCCGATCTCAACTTCGTAAAAAAAAAACAACGGGAGTACACCAGGACTCCCGGGTTCCCATTGATATCAATAGGAATAGATCTGGGCTCCGATCTGAACATTTTTTTAAAAAAGACAGTAGACCAAAACTCCCGGGTCCCCATTAAAATCTATAAGAGTAGACCTGGGCTCCGATCTCAACTCTTTTTTTTAAAAAATGGGAGTAGACCAGGCCTCCTGGGTCCCCATAGAACTCTATGAGAGTAGACCTGGGCTCCGATCTCAACTACTTTTTTTTAAAAAAACGGGAGTAGACAAGGCCTCCGGGGTCCGCAATGGTCTGTATAGGAGTAGACTTGGGCTCCGTTCTGAACTCCTTTTTTAGAAAAGGGAGTAGACCAGGCCTCCCGGGTCCCCATTGGACTCTATGGCAGTAGATCTGGGCTCCGATCTCAACTTCTTAAAAAAAAAACAACGGGAGGAGACCAGGCCTTCCGGGTCCCCATAGGACTCTATGGCAGTAGACCTGGGCTCCGATCTCAACTTCTTAAAAAAAAAAAAAAAAAGGGAGTAGACCAGGACTCCCGGGTTCCCTTTGATATCAATAGGAATAGATCTGGGCTCCGATCTGAACATTTTTTAAAAAAAAGAGAGTAGACCAGGACTCCCGGGTACCCATTAAAATCTATGAGAGTAGACCTGGGCTCCGATCTCAACTTTTTAAAAAAAAAACGGGAGTAGACCAGGCCTCCCGGGTCCCCATAGGACTCTAGGAGAGTAGACCTGGGCTCCGATCTCAACTTCTTTTTTTTTTTAAAAAAAGGGGTTAGACAAGGCCTCCGGGGTCCGCAATGGTCTGTATAGGAGTAGACTTGGGCTCCGTTCTGAACTCCTTTTTTAAAAAAGGGAGTGGACCAGGCCTCCCGGGTCCCCATAGGACTCTATGGCAGAAGACCTGGGCTCCGATCTCAACTTCTTAAAAAAAAAAACAACGGGAGTAGACCAGGACTCCCGGGTTCCCATTGATATCAATAGGAATAGATCTGGGCTCCGATCTGAACATTTTTTTAAAAAAAGAGAGTAGACCAGGACTCCCGGGTCCCCATTAAAATCTATAAGAGTAGACCTGGGCTCCGATCTCAACTCTTTTTTTAAAAAAACGGGAGTAGACCAGGCCTCCCTGGTCCCCATAGGACTCTATGAGATTACACCTGGGCTCCGATCTCAACTTCTTTTTTTTTTTAAAAAACGGGAGTAGACAAGGCCTCCGGGGTCCGCATTGGTCTGTATAGGAGAAGACCTGGGCTCCGTTCTGAACTTTTTTCTTAAAAAAGAGAGTAGACCAAAACTCCCGGGTCCCCTTTGGACTTTATGCGAGTAGACCTGTGCTCCAATCTGAACTTCTTTAAAAAAAAACAAAAAACGGGATTAGTTCAGGCCTCCTGGTTCCCTTTGAAATCTATAGGAGTAGACCTGGCCTCCGATCTCAACTTCTTTAAAAAAAACAAAAAACAACCGGGAGTAGACCAGGCCTCCCGGGTCGCCATTGGACTCTATGAGAGTAGACCTGGGCTCCGTTCTGAACTTTTAAAAAAAACCGGGAGTAGACCAGGCCCCCCGGGTCCCTATTGAAATCTATAGGAGTAGACCTGGACTCCGTTCAGCACTTGGAAAAGAAAAAAAAAACGGGAGTTGATCTGGCCTCCATTTTACCTGCTAAAATACAACACTCGATCTGGCCTCCATTTTACCTATAAAAAAACGCAGTAGACCAGGCCTCCCGGGTCCCCATTGGACTCTATGGCAGAAGATCTGGGCTCCGATCTCAACTTCTTAAAAAAAAAAACAACGGGAGTACACCAGGATTCCCGGGTTCCCATTGATATCAATAGGAATAGATCTGGGCTCTGATCTGAACATTTTTTAAAAAAAGAGAGTAGACCAAAACTCCCGGGTCCCCATTAAAATCTATAAGAGTAGACCTGGGCTCCGATCTCAACTTTTTAAAAAAAAAACGGGAGTAGACCAGGCCTCCCGGGTCCCTAGAGGACTCTATGAGAGTAGACCTGGGCTCCGATCTCAACTTCTTTTTTAAAAAAAAAACGGGAGTAGACAAGGCCTCGGGGGTCTGCATTTGTCTGTATAGGAGTAGACCTGGGCTCCGTTCTGAACTTTTTTCTTAAAAAAGGGAGTAGACCAGGCCTCCCGGATTCCCATTGGACTCTATGCGAGTAGACCTATGCTCCGATCTGAACTTCTTTAAAAAAAAAAAAAAACGGGATTAGTTCAGGACTCCTGGTTCCCTTTGAAATCTATAGGAGTAGACCTGGCCTCCGATCTCAACTTCTTTAAAAAACAAAACAAAAAAACAAACGGGAGTAGACCAGGCCTCCCGGGTCCCCATTGGACTCTATGAGAGTAGACCTGGGCTCCGTTCTGAACTTTTAAAAAAAACAACGGGAGTAGACCAGGACTCCCGGGTTCCCTTTGATATCAATAGGAATAGATCTGGGCTCCGATCTGAACTTTTTTTAAAAAAAAGAGCGTAGACCAGGACTCCCGGGTACCCATTAAAATCTATAAGAGTAGACCTGGGCTCCGATCTCAACTTCTTTTTTTAAAAAAAAACCGGGAGTAGACCAGCCCCCCCGGGTCCCTATTGAAATCTATAGGAGTAGACCTGGACTCCGTTCAGCACTTGGAAAAGAAAAAAAAAACGGGAGTTGATCTGGCCTCCATTTTACCTGCTAAAATACAAGAGTCGATCTGGCCTCCATTTTACCTATAAAAAAACGCAGTAGACCAGGCCTCCCGGGTCCCCATTGGACTCTATGAGAGTAGACCTGGGCTCCGTTCTGAACTTTTAAAAAAAACAACGGGAGTAGACCAGGACTCCCGGGTTCCCTTTGATATCAATAGGAATAGATCTGGGCTCCGATCTGAACTTTTTTTAAAAAAAAGAGAGTAGACCAGGACTCCCGGGTACCCATTAAAATCTATAAGAGTAGACCTGGGCTCCGATCTCATCTTCTTTTTTTTTAAAAAACGGGAGTAGACCAGGCCCCCCGGGTCCCTATTGAAATCTATAGGAGTAGACCTGGACTCCGTTCAGCACTTGGAAAAGAAAAAAAAAACGGGAGTTGATCTGGCCTCCATTTTACCTGCTAAAATACAAGAGTCGATCTGGCCTCCATTTTACCTATAAAAAAACGCAGTAGACCAGGCCTCCCGGGTCCCCATTGGACTCTATGGCAGTAGATCTGGGCTCCGATCTCAACTTCTTAAAAAAAAAAACAACGGGAGTAGACCAGGCCTCCCGGGTCCCCTTAGGACTCTATGAGAGTAGACCTGGGCTCCGATCTCAACTTCTTTTTTTAAAAAAAACGGGAGTAGACAAGGCCTCCGGGGTCCGCAATGGTCTGTATAGGAGTAGACTTGGGCTCCGTTTTGAACTCCTTTTTTTAAAAAGGGAGTAGACCAGGCCTCCCGGGTCCCCATTGGACTCTATGAGAGTAAACCTGGGCTCCGTTCTGAACTTTTAAAAAAAACCGGGAGTAGACCAGGACTCCCGGGTTCCCATTGATATCAATAGGAATATATCTGGGCTCCGATCTGAACATTTTTTAAAAAAAGAAAGTAGACCAAAACTCCCGGGTCCCCATTAAAATCTATAAGAGTAGACCTGGGCTCCGATCTCAACTTCTTTTTTTTAAAAAAACGGGAGTAGACCAGGCCCCCCGGGTCCCCATTGGACTCTATGCGAGTAGACCTGTGCTCTGATCTGAACTTCTTTAAAAAAAAAAAAAACGGGATTAGTTCAGGCCTCCTGGTTCCCTTTGAAATCTATAGGAGTAGACCTGGCCTCCGATCTCAACTTCTTTTAAAAAAAACAAAAAAACAACCGGGAGTAGACCAGGCCTCCCGGGTCCTCATTGGACTCTATGAGAGTAGACCTGGGCTCCGTTCTGAACTTTTTAAAAAAACCGGGAGTAGACCAGGCCCCCCGGGTCCCTATTGAAATCTATAGGAGTAGACCTGGACTCCGTTCAGCACTTGGAAAAGGAAAAAAAAACGGGAGTTGATCTGGCCTCCATCTTACCTGCTAAAATACAAGACTCGATCTGGCCTCCATTTTACCTATAAAAAAACGCAGTAGACCAGGCCAGGGTCCCCATTGGACTCTATGGCAGTAGATCTGGGCTCCGATCTCAACTTCTTAAAAAAAAAAACAACGGGAGGAGACCAGGCCTCCCGGGTCCCCATAGGACTCTATGGCAGTAGACCTGGGCTCCGATCTCAACTTCTTAAAAAAAAAAAAAAAAGGGAGTAGACCAGGACTCCCGGGTTCCCTTTGATATCAATAGGAATAGATCTGGGCTCCGATCTGAACATTTTTTTAAAAAAAGAGAGTAGACCAGGACTCCCGGGTACCCATTAAAATCTATAAGAGTAGACCTGGGCTCCGATCTCAACTTTTTAAAAAAAAAACGGGAGTAGACCAGGCCTCCCGGGTCCCCATAGGACTCTAGGAGAATAGACCTGGGCTCCGATCTCAACTTCTTCTTTTTTTAAAAAAAAAAAGGGGTTAGACAAGGCCTCCGGGGTCCGCAATGGTCTGTATAGGAGGAGACTTGGACTCCGTTCTGAACTCCTTTTTTAAAAAAGGGAGTGGACCAGGCCTCCCGGGTCCCCATAGGACTCTATGGCAGAAGACCTGGGCTTCGATCTCAACTTCTTAAAAAAAAAAACAACGGGAGTAGACCAGGACTCCCGGGTTCCCATTGATATCAATAGGAATAGATCTGGGCTCCGATCTGAACATTTTTTAAAAAAAAGAGAGTAGACCAGGACTCCCGGGTCCCCATTAAAATCTATAAGAGTAGACCTGGGCTCCGATCTCAACTCTTTTTTTAAAAAAACGGGAGTAGACCAGGCCTCCCTGGTCCCCATAGGACTCTATGAGATTACACCTGGGCTCCGATCTCAACTTCTTTTTTTTAAAAAAAACGGGAGTAGACAAGGCCTCCGGGGTCCGCATTGGTCTGTATAGGAGAAGACCTGGGCTCCGTTCTGAACTTTTTTCTTAAAAAAGAGAGTAGACCAAAACTCCCGGGTCCCCTTTGTACTCTATGCGAGTAGACCTGTGCTCCAATCTGAACTTCTTTAAAAAAAAAAAAAAAACGGGATTAGTTCAGGCCTCCTGGTTCCCTTTGAAATCTATAGGAGTAGACCTGGCCTCCGATCTCAACTTCTTTAAAAAAAACAAAAAACAACCGGGAGTAGACCAGGCCTCCCGGGTCGCCATTGGACTCTATAAGAGTAGACCTGGGCTCCGTTCTGCACTTTTAAAAAAAACCGGGAGTAGACCAGGCCCCTTGGGTCCCTATTGAAATCTATAGGAGTAGACCTGGACTCCGTTCAGCACTTGGAAAAGAAAAAAAAAACGGGAGTTGATCTGGCCTCCATTTTACCTGCTAAAATACAACACTCGATCTGGCCTCCATTTTACCTATAAAAAAACGCAGTAGACCAGGCCTCCCGGGTCCCCATTGGACTCTATGGCAGTAGATCTGGGCTCCGATCTCAACTTCTTAAAAAAAAAAAACAACGGGAGTAGACCAGGCTTCCCGGGTCCCCAACGGGAGTAGACCAGGCCTCCCGGGTCCTCTATGGCAGTAGACCTGGGCTCCGATCTCAACTTCTTAAAAAAAAAAAACAACGGGAGTAGACCAGGACTCCCGGATTCCCTTTGATATCAATAGTAATAGATCTGGGCTCCGATCTGAACTTTTTTTTAAAAAAGAGAGTAGACCAGGACTCCCTGGGTACCCATTAAAATCTATAAGAGTAGACCTGGGCTCCGATCTCAACATTTTTTAAAAAAAACGGGAGTAGACCATGCCCCCCGGGTCCCTATTGAAATCCATAGGAGTAGAACTGGACTCCGTTCAGCACTTGGAAAAGAAAAAAAAAACGGGAGTTGATCTGGCCTCCATTTTACCTAATAAAATGCAGGAGTCGATCTAGCCTCCATTTTACCTATAAAAAAACGCAGTAGACCAGGCCTCCCGGGTCCCCATTGGACTCTATGGCAGAAGATCTGGGCTCCGATCTCAACTTCTTAAAAAAAACAACAACGGGAGTACACCAGGATTCCCGGGTTCCCATTGATATCAATAGGAATAGATCTGGGCTCTGATCTGAACATTTTTTAAAAAAAGAGAGTAGACCAAAACTCCCGGGTCCCCATTAAAATCTATAAGAGTAGACCTGGGCTCCGATCTCAACTTTTTAAAAAAAAAACGGGAGTAGACCAGGCCTCCCGGGTCCCTAGAGGACTCTATGAGAGTAGACCTGGGCTCCGATCTCAACTTCTTTTTAAAAAAAAAAACAGGAGTAGACAAGGCCTCCGGGGTCCGCATTTGTCTGTATAGGAGTAGACCTGGGCTCCGTTCTGAACTTTTTTCTTAAAAAAGGGAGTAGACCAGGCCTCCCGGATCCCCATTGGACTCTATGCGAGTAGACCTATGCTCCGATCTGAACTTCTTTAAAAAAAAAAAAAACGGGATTAGTTCAGGACTCCTGGTTCCCTTTGAAATCTATAGGAGTAGACCTGGCCTCCGATCTCAACTTCTTTAAAAAACAAAACAAAAAAACAAACGGGAGTAGACCAGGCCTCCCGGGTCCCCATTGGACTCTATGAGAGTAGACCTGGGCTCCGTTCTGAACTTTTAAAAAAAACAACGGGAGTAGACCAGGACTCCCGGGTTCCCTTTGATATAAATAGGAATAGATCTGGGCTCCGATCTGAACTTTTTTTTAAAAAAAGAGCGTAGACCAGGACTCCCGGGTACCCATTAAAATCTATAAGAGTAGACCTGGGCTCCGATCTCAACTTCTTTTTTTTAAAAAAACGGGAGTAGACCAGGCCCCCCGGGTCCCTATTGAAATCTATAGGAGTAGACCTGGACTCCGTTCAGCACTTGGAAAAGAAAAAAAAAAGGGAGTTGATCTGGCCTCCATTTTACCTGCTAAAATACAAGAGTCGATCTGGCCTCCATTTTACCTATAAAAAAACGCAGTAGACCAGGCCTCCCGGGTCCCCATTGGACTCTATGAGAGTAGACCTGGGCTCCGTTCTGAACTTTTTAAAAAAACAACGGGAGTAGACCAGGACTCCCGGGTTCCCTTTGATATCAATAGGAATAGATCTGGGCTCCGATCTGAACTTTTTTTTAAAAAAAGAGAGTAAAGAAAGGCCCCCTCTCACTGAATTGGTTCCTTTGCATTTTCTCGCCCCCCCCCCGGCCGGGGGAGGGGCCTCCATTTTTTGATAATTCAGTGAGAGGGGGCCTTTCCAAAAAGAGCCCTTGTCGAAAATTCCACAAAAATAGAAGAAGAAATGTAGAAGTTACTTGAGGGAAGGCCTCAAAATCTCCAACCCTAACCCTAGCCCTAGCCTTAGGACTCTATGAGATTAGACCTGGGCTCCGATCTCAACTTCTTTTTTTAAAAAAAACGGGAGTAGACAAGGCCTCCGGGGTCCGCAATGGTCTGTATAGGAGTAGACTTGGGCTCCGTTTTGAACTCCTTTTTTTAAAAAGGGAGTAGACCAGGCCTCCCGGGTCCCCATTGGACTCTATGAGAGTAAACCTGGGCTCCGTTCTGAACTTTTAAAAAAAACCGGGAGTAGACCAGGACTCCCGGGTTCCCATTGATATCAATAGGAATATATCTGGGCTCCGATCTGAACATTTTTAAAAAAAAGAGAGTAGACCAAAACTGCCGGGTCCCCATTAAAATCTATAAGAGTAGACCTGGGCTCCGATCTCAACTTCTTTTTTTTAAAAAAATGGGAGTAGACCAGGCCCCCCGGGTCCCTATTGAAATCTATAGGAGTAGACCTGGACTCCGTTCAGCACTTGGAAAAGAAAAGAAAAACGGGAGTTGATCTGGCCTCCATTTTACCTGCTAAAATACAAGAGTCGATCTGGCCTCCATTTTACCTATAAAAAAACGCAGTAGACCAGGCCTCCCGGGTCCCCATTGGACTCTATGGCAGTAGATCTGGGCTCCGTTCTCAACTTCTTAAAAAAAAAAACAACGGGAGTAGACCAGGCCTCCCGGGTCCCCATAGGACTCTATGAGAGTAGACCTGGGCTCCGATCTCAACTTCTTTTTTTAAAAAAAACGGGAGTAGACAAGGCCTCCGGGGTCCGCAATGGTCTGTATAGGAGTAGACTTGGGCTCCGTTTTGAACTCCTTTTTTTAAAAAGGGAGTAGACCAGGCCTCCCGGGTCCCCATTGGACTCTAAGAGAGTAGACCTGGGCTCCGTTCTGAACTTTTAAAAAAAACCGGGAGTAGACCAGGACTCCCGGGTTCCCATTGATATCAATAGGAATAGATCTGGGCTCCGATCTGAACTTCTTTAAAAAAAAAAATGAAAAGGGATTAGTTCAGGACTCCTGGTTCCCTTTGAAATGTATAGGAGTAGACCTGGCCTCCGATCTCAACTTCTTTAAAAAAAAAACAACCGAGAGTAGACCAGGCCTCCCGGGTCCCCATTGGACTCTATGAGAGTAGACCTGGGCTCCGTTCTGAACTTTTAAAAAAAACCGGGAGTAGACCAGGCCCCCCGGGTCCCTATTGAAATCTATAGGAGTAGACCTGGACTCCGTTCAGCACGTGGAAAACAAAAAAAAAACGGGAGTCGATCTGGCCTCAATTTTACCTATAAAAAAACGCAGTAGACCAGGCCTCCCGGGTCCCCATAGGACCCTATGGCAGAAGACCTGGGCTGCGATCTAAACTTCTTAAAAAAAAAAACAACGGGAGTAGACCAGGACTCCCGGGTTCCCATTGATATCAATAGGAATAGATCTGGGCTCCGATCTCAACTTTTTTTAAAAAAGAAAACGGGTGTACACCAGGCCTCCCGGGTCCCCATAGGACTCTATGAGAGTAGACATGAGCTACGATCTCAACTTCTTTTTATTTAAAAAAACGGGAGTAGACAAGGCCTCCGAGGTCCGCATTGGTCTTTATAGGAGTAGACCTGGGCTCCGTTCTGAACTTTTTTATTAAAAAAGGGAGTAGACCAGGCCTCCCGAATCCCCATTGGACTCTATGCGAGTAGACCTGTGCTCCGATCTGAACTTCTTTTAAAAAAAAAAAAAACGAGATTAGTTCAGGACTCCTGGTTCCCTTTGAAATCTATAGGAGTCGACCTGACCTGGGAGTTGATCTGGCCTCCATTTTACCTGCTAAAATACAAGAGTCGATCTGGCCTCCATTTTACCTATAAAAAAACGCAGTAGACCAGGCCTCCCGGGTCCCCATTGGACTCTATGGCAGTAGATCTGGGCTCCGATCTCAACTTCTTAAAAAAAAAAAACAACGGGAGTAGACCAGGTCTCCCGGGTCCCCATAGGACTCTGTGAGAGTAGACCTGGGCTCCGATCTCAACTTCTTTTTTTTAAAAAAATGGGAGTAGACAAGGCCTCCGGGGTCCGCAATGGTCTGTATAGGAGTAGACTTGGGCTCCGTTCTGAACTCCTTTTTTTAAAAAGGGAGTAGACAAGGCTTCCCGGGTCCCCATAGGACTCTATGGCAGAAGACCGGGGCTCCGATCTCAACTTCTTAAAAAAAAAAACAACGGGAGTAGACCAGGACTCCCGGGTTCCCATTGATATCAATAGGAATAGATCTGGGCTCCGATCTAAACTTTTTTTAAAAAAAAAGAGAGTAGACCAGGACTCCCGGGTCCCCATTAAAATCTATAAGAGTAGACCTGGGCTCCGAACTCAACTTTTTTTAAAAAAAAAAACGGGTGTACACCAGGCCTCCCGGGTCCCCATAGGACTCTATGAGAGTAGACCTGAGCTACAATCTCAACTTCTTTTTTTTAAAAAAAAACGGGAGTAGACAAGGCCTCCCGGGTCCGCATTGGTCTGTATAGGAATAGACCTGGGCTCCGTTCTGAACTTCTTTTTAAAAAAAAAACGGGATTACATCAGGCCTCCTGGTTCCCTTTGAAATCTATAGATGTAGACCCGGCCTCCGATCTCAACTTCTTTAAAAAAAAAACAAAAAGAAACGGGAGTAGACCAGTCCTCCTGGGTCCCCATTGGACTCTATGAGAGTAGACCTGGACTCCATTCAGCACTTGGGAAAGAAAAAAAATACGGGAGTTGATCTGGCCTCCATTTTACTTGCTAAAATAGAAAAGTCGATCTGCCCTCCATTTTACCTATGAAAAAATCCTGCAGTAGACCAGGCCTCCTGGGTCGCCATTGGAATCTATTGGAGTAGACCTGGACTCCGATCTAAACTTCTTTTTTTAAAAAAACTGAATTAGATCAGGCCTTCTGGTTCCCACTGAAATCTATAGGAGTAGACCTGGCCTCCGATCTCAACTTCTTAAAAAAAATAACAACGGGAGTAGACCAGGACTTCCGGGTTCCCATTGAAATCTATAAGAGTAGACCTGGGCTCCGATCTCAACTTCTTTAAAAAAAATCAAAAAAACAACTGGGAGTAGACCAGGCCTCCCGGGTTCCCATTGGACTCTATGAGAGTAGACCTGGGCTCCGTTCTGAACTTTTAAAAAAAACCCGGAGTAGACCAGGCCCCCCGGATCCCTATTAAAATCTCTAGAAGTAGACCTGGACTCCGTTCAGCACTTGGAAAAGAAAAAAAAAACGGGAGTTGATCTGGCCTCCATTTTACCTGCTAAAATACAAGAGTCGATCTGGCCTCCATTTTACCTATAAAAAAACGCAGTAGACCAGGCCTCCCGGGTCCCCATTGGACTCTATGGCAGTAGATCTGGGCTCCGATCTCAACTTCTTAAAAAAAAAAACAACGGGAGTAGACCAGGCCTCCCGGGTCCCCATAGGACTCTATGAGAGTAGACCTGGGCTCCGATCTGAACTTTTTTTTAAAAAAAGAGAGTAGACTAGGACTCCCGGGTCCCCATTAAAATCTATAAGAGTAGACCTGGGCTCCGATCTCAACTTTTTAAAAAAAAAACGGGAGTAGACCAGGCCTCCGGGGTCCGCATTGGTCTGTATAGGAGTAGACCTGGGCTCCGTTCTGAACTTTTTTCTTAAAAAAGGGAGTAGACCAGGCCTCCCGGGTCCCCATTGGACTCTATGCGAGTAGACCTGTGCTCCGATCTCAACTTCTTTTAAAAAAAAAAAAACGGGATTAGTTCCGGCCTCCTGGTTCCCTTTGAAATCTATAGGAGTAGACCTGGCCTCCGATCTCAACTTCCTTAAAAAACAAAACAAAAAAACAACCGGGAGTAGACTAGGCCTCCTGGGTCCCCATTGGACTCTATGAGAGTAGATCTGGACTCTATGAGAGTAGACCTGGGCTCCAATCTCAACTTCTTTTTTTAAAAAAAACGGGAGTAGACAAGGCCTCCGGGGTCCGCATTGGTCTGTATAGGAGTAGACCTGAGCTCCGTTCTGAACTTTTTTCTTAAAAAAGGGAGTAGACAAGGCCTCCGGGGTCCGCATTGGTCTGTATAGGAGTAGACCTGAGCTCCGTTCTGAACTTTTTTCTTAAAAAAGGGAGTAGACCAGGCCTCCCGGGTCCCCATTGGACTCTATGCGAGTAGAACATTGCTCCGATCTGAACTTCTTTAAAAAAAAAAAAAAACGGGATTAGTTCAGGCCTCCTGGTTCCCTTTGAAATCTATAGGAGTAGACCTGGCCTCCGATCTCAACTTCTTTAAAAAAAAAAAAAAATAACGGGAGTAGACCAGGCCTCCCGGGTCCCCATAGGACTCTATGAGAGTAGACCAGGACTCCCTGGTTCCCTTTGATATCAATAGGAATAGATCTGCGCTCCGATCTGAACTTTTTTTTAAAAAAAAAGAGAGTAGACCAGGACTCCCGGGTACCCATTAAAATCTATAAGAGTAGACCTGGGCTCCGATCTCAACTTCTTTTTTTAAAAAAAACCGGGAGTAGACCAGGCCCCCCGGGTCCCTATTGAAATCTATAGGAGTAGACCTGGACTCTGTTCAGCACTTGGAAAAGAAAAAAAAAACGGGAGTTGTTCTGGCCTCCATTTTACCTGCTAAAATACAAGAGTCGATCTGGCCTCCATTTTACCTGCTAAAATACAAGAGTCGATCTGGCCTCCATTTTACCTATAAAAAAATGCAGTAGACCAGGCCTCCCGGGTCCCCATTGGACTCTATGGCAGTAGATCTGGGCTCCGATCTCAACTTCTTAAAAAAAAAAAAACGGGAGTAGACCAGGCCTCCCAGGTCCCCATAGGACTCTGTGAGAGTAGACCTGGGCTCCGATCTCAACTTCTTTTTTTAAAAAAAACGGGAGTAGAGCAGGACTCCCGGGTTCCCTTTGATATCAAAAGGAATAGATCTGGGCTCCGATCTAAACTTTTTTTTAAAAAAAGAGAGTAGTCCCCATTGGGTCCCCATTAAAATCTATAAGAGTGGGTCCCCATTAAAATCTATAAGAGTAGACATGGGTTCCGATCTCAACTTTAAAAAAAAAAAAACGGGAGTACACCAGGCCTCCCGGGTCCCCATAGGACTCTATGAGAGTAGACCTGAGCTACGATCTCAACTTCTTAAAAAAAACAAACAACGGGATTAGTTCCGGCCTCCTGGTTCCCTTTGAAATCTATAGGAGTAGACCTGGCCTCCGATCTCAACTTCTTTAAAAAAAACCAAAAAAAAAAACCGGGAGTCGACCAGGCCTCCCGGGTCCCCATTGGACTCTATGAGAGTAGACCTGGGCTCCGTTCTGAACTTTTAAAAAAAACCGGGAGTAGACCAGGCCCCCCGGGTCCCTATTGAAATCTATAGGAGTAGACCTGGACTCCGTTCAGCCATTGGAAAAAAAAAAAGAAGGGAGTTGATCTGGCCTCCATTTTACCTGCTAAAATACAAGAGTCGATCTGGCCTCCATTTTACCTATAAAAAAACGCAGTAGACCAGGCCTCCCGGGTCCCCATTGGACTCTATGGCAGTAGATCTGGGCTCCGATCTCAACTTCTTAAAAAAAAAAACAACGGGAGTAGACCAGGCCTCCCGGGTCCCCATAGGACTCTAGGAGAGTAGACCTGGGCTCCGATCTCAACTTCTTTTTTTTAAAAAAACGGGAGTAGACAAGGCCTCCGGGGTCCGCAATGGTCTGTATAGGAGTAGACTTGGGCTCCGTTCTGAACTTTTTTCTTAAAAAAGGGAGTAGACCAGGCCTCCCGGGTCCCCATAGGACTCTATGGCAGAAGACCTCGGCTCCGATCTCAACTTCTTAAAAAAAAAAACAACGGGAGTAGACCAGGACTCCCAGGTTCCCATTGATATCAATAGGAATAGATCTGGGCTCCGATCTGAACTTTTTTTAAAAAAAAGAGAGTAGACCAGGACTCCCGGGTCCCCATTAAAATCTATAAGAGTAGACCTGGGCTCCGATCTCAACTTAAAAAAAAAAAAAAACGGGAGTAGACCAGGCCTCCCGGGTCCCCATAGGACTCTATGAGAGTAGACCTGGGCTCCCTTCTGAACTTTTTAAAAAAACCGGGAGTAGACCAGGCCCCCCGGGTCCCTATTAAAATCTATAGGAGTAGACCTGGACTCCGTTCAGCACTTGGGGAAAAAAAAAAAAACGGGAGTTGATCTGGCCTCCATTTTACCTGCTAAAATACAAGAGTCGATCTGGCCTCCATTTTACCTATAAAAAAACGTAGAAGACCAGGCCTCGCGGGTCCCCTTTGGACTCTATGGCAGTAGATCTTGGCTCCGATCTCAACTTCTTAAAAAAAAAACAACAGGAGTAGACCAGACCTCCCGGGTCCCCATAGGACTCTATGGCAGTAGACCTGGGCTCCGATCTCAACTTCTTAAAAAAAAAAAACAACGGGAGGAGACCAGGACTCCCGGGTTCCCTTTGATATCAATAGGAATAGATCTGGGCTCCGATCTGAACTTTTTTTTAAAAAAAGAGAGTAGACCAGGGCTCCCGGGTACCCATTAAAATCTATAAGAGTAGACCTGGGCTCCGATCTCAACTTCTTTTTTAAAAAAAACCGGGAGTAGACCAGGCCCCCCGGGTCCCTATTGAAATCTATAGGAGTAGACCTGGACTCCGTTCAGCACTTGGAAAAGAAAAAAAAAACGGGAGTTGATCTGGCCTCCATTTTACCTGCTAAAATACAAGAGTCGATCTGGCCTCCATTTTACCTATAAAAAAATGCAGTAGACCAGGCCTCCCGGGTCCCCATTGGACTCTATGGCAGTAGATCTGGGCTCCGATCTCAACTTCTTAAAAAAAAAAAAAAAAAACGGGAGTAGACCAGGCCTCCCGGGTCCCCATAGGACTCTATGGCAGTAGACCTGGGCTCCGAACTCAACTTCTTTTTTTTAAAAAAACGGGAGTACACAAGGCCTCCGGGGTCCGCAATGGTCTTTATATGAGTAGACTTGGGCTCAGTTCTGAACTCCTTTTTTTAAAAAGGGAGTAGACCAGGCCTCCCGGGTCCCTATAGGACTCTATGGCAGAAGACCTGGGCTCCGATCTCAACTTCTTAAAAAAAAAAACAACGGGAGTAGACCAGGACTCCCGGGTTCCCATTGATATCAATAGGAATAGATCTGGGCTCCGATCTGAACTTTTTTTAAAAAAAAGAGAGTAGACCAGGACTCCTGGGTCCCCATTAAAATCTATAAGAGTAGACCTGGGCTCCGATCTCAAATTTTTTTAAAAAAAAACGGGAGTAGACCAGGCCTCCCGGGTCCCCATAGGACTCTATGAGAGTAGACCTGGGCTCCGATCTCAACTTCTTTTTTTAAAAAAAACGGGAGTAGACAAGGCCTCCGGGGTCTGCATTGGTCTGTATAGGAGTAGAGCTGAGCTCCGTTCTGAACTTTTTTCTTTAAAAAGGGAGTAGACCAGGCCTCCGATCTGAACTTCTTAAAAAAAACAAAAAACGGGATTAGTTCAGGACTCCTGGTTCCCTTTGAAATCTATACGAGTAGACCTGGCCTCCGATCTCAACTTCTTTTAAAAAAAACAAAAAATCAACCGGGAGTAGACCAGGCCTCCCGGGTCCCCATTGGACTCTATGAGAGTAGACCTGGGCTCCCTTCTGAACTTTTTATAAAAACCGGGAGTAGACCAGGCCCCCCGGGTCCCCATAGGACTCTATGAGAGTAGACCAGGACTCCCGGGTTCCCTTTGATATCAATAGGAATAGATCTGGGCTCCGATGTGAACTTTTTTTAAAAAAAAGAAAGTAGACCAGAACACCCGGGTACCCATTAAAATCTATAGGAGTAGACCTGTGCTCCGATCTCAACTTCTTTTTTTCAAAAAAAACGGGAGTAGACCAGGCCCCCCGGGTCCCTATTGAAATCTATAGGAGTAGACCTGGACTCCGTTCAGCACTTGGAAAAGAAAAAAAAATGGGAGTTGATCTGGCCTCCATTTTACCTGCTAAAATACAAGAGTCGATCTGGCCTCCATTTTACCTATAAAAAAACGCAGTTGACCAGGCCTCCCGGGTCCCCATTGGACTCTATGGAAGTAGATCTGGGCTCCGATCTCAACTTCTTAAAAAAAAAAACGGGAGTAGACCAGGCCTCCCGGGTCCCCATAGGACTCTATGAGAGTAGACCTGGGCTCCGATCTCAACTTCTTAAAAAATAAAACGGGAGTAGACAAGGCCTCCGGGGTCCGCATTGGTCTGTATAGGAGTAGAGCTGGGCTCCGTTCTGATCTTTTTTTAAAAAAAGGGAGTAGACCAGGCCTCCGATCTGAACTTCTTTAAAAAAAAAAAAAAACGGGATTAGTTCAGTACTCCTGGTTCCCTTTGAAATCTATAGGAGTAGACCTGGCCTCCGATCTCAACTACTTTAAAAAAAAAACAAAAAAACAACCGGGAGTAGACCAGGCCTCCCGGGTCCCCATTAGACTCTATGAGAGTAGACCTGGGCTCCGTTCTGAACTTTTAAAAAAAACCGGGAGTAGACCAGGCCCCCCGGGTCCCTATTGAAATCTATAGGAGTAGACCTGGACTCCGTTCAGCACTTGGAAAAGAAAAAAAACCCGGGAGTTGATCTGGCCTCCATTTTACCTATAAAAAAACGCAGAAGACCAGGCCTCCCGGGTCCCCATTAGACTCTATGGCAGTAGATCTGGGCTCCAATCTCAACTTCTTAAAAATAAAAACAACGGGAGTAGACCAGGCCTCCCGGGTCCCCATACGACTCTATGGCAGTAGACCTGGGCTCCGATCTCAACTTCTTAAAAAAAAAAAACAACGGGAGGAGACCAGGACTCCCGGGTTCCCTTTCATATCAATAGGAATAGATCTGGGCTCCTATCTGAACTTTTTTTTAAAAAAAGATAGTAGACCAGGACTCCCGGGTCCCCATTAAAATCTATAAGAGTAGACCTGGGCTCCGATCTCAACTTCTTTTTTAAAAAAAACCGGGAGTAGACCAGGCCCCCCGGGTCCCTATTGAAATCTATAGGAGTAGACCTGGACTCCGTTCAGCACTTGGAAAAGAAAAAAAAAAACCGGGAGTTGATCTGGCCTCCATTTTACCTGCTAAAATACAAGAGTCGATCTGGCCTCCATTTTACCTATAAAAAAACGCAGAAGACCAGGCCTCCCGGGTCCCCATTGGACTCTATGGCAGTAGATCTGGGCTCCGATCTCAACTTCTTAAAAATAAAAACAACGGGAGTAGACCAGGCCTCCCGGGTCCCCATACGACTCTATGGCAGTAGACCTGGGCTCCGATCTCAACTTCTTAAAAAAAAAAAACAACGGGAGGAGACCAGGACTCCCGGGTTCCCTTTGATATCAATAGGAATAGATCTGGGCTCCGATCTGAACTTTTTTTAAAAAAAAGAGAGTAGACCAGGACTCCCGGGTACCCATTAAAATCTATAAGAGTAGACCTGGGATCCGATCTCAACTTCTTTTTTTAAAAAAACCGGGAGTAGACCAGGCCCCCCGGGTCCCTATTGAAATCTATAGGAGTAGACCTGGACTCCGTTCAGCACTTGGAAAAGAAGAAAAAAAACGGGAGTTGATCTGGCCTCCATTTTACCTGCTAAAATACAAGAGTCGAAATGCCCTCCATTTTACCTATAAAAAAACGCAGTAGACCAGGCCAGGGTCACCATTGGACTCTATGGCAGTAGATCTGGGCTCCGATCTCAACTCCTTTAAAAAAAAAAAAACGGGAGTAGACCAGGCCTCCCGGGTACCCATAGGACTCTATGGCAGTAGACCTGGGCTCCGATCTCAACTTCTTAAAAAAAAACAACAACGGGAGTAGACCAGGACTCCCGGGTTCCCTTTGATATCAATAGGAATAGATCTGGGCTGCGATCTGAAAATTTTTTTAAAAAAAGAGAGTAGACCAGGACTCCCGGGTACCCATTAAAATCTATAAGAGTAGACCTGGGCTCCGATCTCAACTTCTTTTTTAAAAAAAACCGGGAGTAGACCAGGCCCCCCGGGTCCCTATTGAAATCTATAGGAGTAGACCTGGACTCCGTTCAGCACTTGGAAAAGAAAAAAAAAACGGGAGTTGATCTGGCCTCCATTTTACCTGCTAAAATACAAGAGTTGATCTGGCCTCCATTTTACCTATAAAAAAACGCAGTAGACCAGGCCTCCCGGGTCCCCATTGGACTCTAAGGCAGTAGATCTGGGCTCCGATCTCAACTTCTTAAAAAAAATAACAACGGGAGTAGACCAGGCCTCCCGGGTCCCCATAAAACTCTATGAGAGTAGACCTGGGCTCCGATCTCAACTTCTTAAAAAAAAAAAAAAAACGGGAGTAGACCAGGCCTCCCGGGTCCCCATAGGACTTTATGAGAGTAGACCAGGACTCCCGGGTTCCCTTTGATATCAATAGGAATAGATCTGGGCTCCGATGTGAACTTTTTTTAAAAAAAAGAAAGTAGACCAGGACTCCCGGGTACCCATTAAAATCTATAAGAGTAGACCTGGGCTCCGATCTCAACTTCTTTTTTTAAAAAAACCGGGAGTAGACCAGGCCCCCCGGGTCCCTATTGAAATCTATAGGAGTAGACCTGGACTCCGTTCAGCACTTGGAAAAGAAAAAAAAACGGGAGTTCATCTGGCCTCCATTTTACCTGCTAAAATACAAGAGTCGATCTGGCCTCCATTTTACCTATAAAAAAACGCAGTTGACCAGGCCTCCCGGGTCCCCATTGGACTCTATGGAAGTAGATCTGGGCTCCGATCTCAACTTCTTAAAAAAAAAACGGTAGTAGACCAGGCCTCCCGGGTCCCCATAGGAGTCTATGAGAGTAGACCTGGGCTCCGATCTCAACTTCTTAAAAAAAAAAACGGGAGTAGACAAGGCCTCCGGGGTCCACATTGGTCTGTATAGGAGTAGAGCTGGGCTCCGTTTTGATCTTTTTTTTAAAAAAGGGAGTAGACCAGGCCTCCGATCTGAACTTCTTTAAAAAAAAAAAAAAACGGGATTAGTTCAGGACTCCTGGTTCCCTTTGAAATCTATAGGAGTAGACCTGGCCTCCGATCTCAACTTCTTTAAAAAAAAAACAAAAAAACAACCGGGAGTAGACCAGGCCTCCCGGGTCCCCATTGGACCGTATGAGAGTAGACCTGGGCTCCGTTCTGAACTTTTAAAAAAAACCGGGAGTAGACCAGGCCCCCCATGTCCCTATTGAAATCTATAGGAGTAGACCTGGACTCCGTTCAGCACTTGGAAAAGAAAAAAAAAAACGGGAGTTGATCTGGCCTCCATTTTACCTGCTAAAATACAAAAGTCGATCTGGCCTCCATTTTACCTATAAAAAAATGCAGAAGACCAGGCCTCCCTGGTCCCCATTGGACTCTATAGCAGTAGATCTGGGCTCCGATCTCAGCTTCTTAAAAATAAAAACAACGGGAGTAGACCAGGCCTCCCGGGTCCCCATAGGACTCTATGGCAGTAGACCTGGGCTCCGATCTCAACTTCTTAAAAAAAATAAACAACGGGAGGAAACCAGGACTCCCGGGTTCCCTTTGATATCAATAGGAATAGATCTGGGCTCCGATCTGAACTTTTTTTAAAAAAAAAGATAGTAGACCAGGACTCCCGGGTACCCATTAAAATCTATAAGAGTAGACCTGGGCTCCGATCTCAACTTCTTTTTTAAAGAAAACCGGGAGTATACCAGGCCCCCCGGGTCCCTATTGAAATCTATAGGAGTAGACCTGGACTCCGTTCAGCACTTGGAAAAGAAGAAAAAAAACGGGAGTTGATCTGGCCTCCATTTTACCTGCTAAAATACAAGAGTCGATCTGGCCTCCATTTTACCTATAAAAAAACGCAGTAGACCAGGCCAGGGTCCCCATTGGACTCTATGGCAGTAGATCTGGGCTCCGATCTCAACTTCTTAAAAAAAACAACAACGGGAGTAGACCAGGCCTCCCGGGTCCCCTTAGGACTCTATGGCAGTAGACCTGGGCTCCGATCTCAACTTCTTAAAAAAAAAAAACGGGAGTAGACCAGGACTCCCGGGTTCCCTTTGATATCAATAGGAATAGATCTGGGCTCCGATCTGAACTTTTTTTAAAAAAAAGAGAGTAGACCAGGACTCCCGGGTACCCATTAAAATCTAAAAGAGTAGACCTGGGCTCCGATCTCAACTTCTTTTTAAAAAAAAAACGGGAGTAGACCAGGCCCCCCGGGTCCCTATTGAAATCTATAAGAGTAGACCTGGACTCCGTTCAGCACTTGGAAAAGAAAAAAAAAACCGGGAGTTGATCTGGCCTCCATTTTACCTGCTAAAATACAAGAGTTGATCTGGCCTCCATTTTACTTATAAAAAAACACAGTAGACCAGGCCTCCCGGGTCCCCATTGGACTCTATGGCAGTACACCTGGGCTCCGATCTCAACTTCTTAAAAAAAAAAAACAACGGGAGGAGACCAGGACTCCCGGGTTCCCTTTGATATCAATAGGAATAGATCTGGGCTCCGATCTGAACTTTTTTTAAAAAAAGAGAGTAGACCAGGACTCCCGGGTACCCATTAAAATCTATAAGAGTAGACCTGGGCTCCGATCTCAACTTCTTTTTTAAAAAAAACCGGGAGTAGACCACGCCCCCCGGGTCCCTATTGAAATCTATAGGAGTAGACCTGGGCTCCGATCTCAACTTCTTTTTTTTAAAAAAAACGGGAGTACACAAGGCCTCCGGGGTCCGCAATGGTCTCTACAGGAGTAGACGTGGGCTCTGTTCTGAACTCCTTTTTTAAAAAAGGGAGTAGACCAGGCCTCCCGGGTCCCCATAGGACTCTATGGCAGAAGACCTGGGCTCCGATCTCAACTTCTTAAAAAAAACAACAACGGGAGTAGACCAGGACTCCCGGGTTCCCTTTGATATCAATAGGAATAGATCTGGGCTCCGATCTGAACTTTTTTTTAAAAAAAGAGAGTAGACCAGGACTCCCGGGTACCCATTAAAATCTAAAAGAGTAGACCCGGCCTCCGATCTCAACTTCTTTAAAAAAAAAAAAAAAAAAAAAAAACACAACCGGGAGTAGACCAGGCCCCCCGGGTCCCTATTGAAATCTATAGGAGTAGACCTGGACTCCGTTCAGCACTTGGAAAAGAAAAAAAAAAACCGGGAGTTGATCTGGCCTCCATTTTACCTGCTAAAATACAAGAGTCGATCTGGCCTCCATTTTACCTATAAAAAAACACAGTAGACCAGGCCTCCCGGGTCCCCATTGGACTCTATGGCAGTAGACCTGGGCTCCGATCTCAACTTCTTAAAAATAAAAACAACGGGAGTAGACCAGGCCTCCCGGGTCCCCTAGGACTCTATGGCAGTAGACCTGGGCTCCGATCTCAACTTCTTAAAAAAAACAAACAACGGGAGGAGACCAGGACTCCCGGGTTCCCTTTGATATCTATAGGAATAGATCTGGGCTCCGATCTGAACTTTTTTAAAAAAAAAAGAGAGTAGACCAGGACTCCCGGGTACCCATTAAAATCTATAAGAGTAGACCTGGGCTCCGATCTCAACTTCTTTTTTTAAAAAAACCGGGAGTAGACCAGGCCCCCCGGGTCCCTATTGAAATCTATAGGAGTAGACCTGGACTCCGTTCAGCACTTGGAAAAGAAAAAAAAAACACGGGAGTTGATCTGGCCTCCATTTTACCTGCTAAAATACAAGAGTCGATCTGGCCTCCATTTTACCTATAAAAAAACGCAGTAGACCAGGCCAGGGTCCCCAATGGACTCTATGGCAGTAGATCTGGGCTCCGATCTCAACTTCATAAAAAAAAAAACGACGGGAGTACACCAGGCCTCCCGGGTCCCCATAGGACTCTATGGCAGTAGACCTGGGCTCCGATCTCAACTTCTTAAAAAAAAAAAACAACGGGAGGAGACCAGGACTCCCGGGTTCCCTTTGATATCAATAGGAATAGATCTGGGCTCCGATCTGAACTTTTTTTTAAAAAAAGAGAGTAGACCAGGACTCCCGGGTACCCATTAAAATCTATAAGAGTAGACCTGGGCTCCGATCTCAACTTCTTTTTTAAAAAAACCTGGAGTAGACCAGGCCCCCCGAGTCCCTATTGAAATTTATAGGAGTAGACCTGGACTCCGTTCAGCACTTGGGAAAAAAAAAATGGGAGTTGATCTGGCCTCCATTTTACCTGCTAAAATACAAGAGTCAATCTGGCCTCCATTTAACCTATAAAAAAACGCAGTAGACCAGGCCTCCCGGGCCCCTATTGGACTCTATGGCAGTAGACCTGGGCTCCGATCTCAACTTCTTAAAAAAAAAAAAACGGGAGTAGACCAGGCCTCCCGGGTCCCCATGGGACTCTATGGCAGTAGACCTGAACTCCGATCTCAACTTCTTAAAAAAAACAACGGAAGTAGACCAGGACTCCCGGGTTCCCTTTGATTTCAATATGAATAGATCTGGGCTCCGATCTGAACTTTTTTTAAAAAAAAGAGAGTAGACCAGGACTCCCGGGTACCCATTAAAATCTATAAGAGTAGACCTGGGCTCCGATCTCAACTTCTTAAAAAAAAAAACGGGAGTAGACCAGGCCCCCCGGGTCCCTATTGAAATCTATAGGAGTAGACCTGGACTCCGTTCAGCACTTGGAAAAGAAAAAAATACACCGGAGTTGATCTGGCCTCCATTTTACCTGCTAAAATACAAGAGTCGATCTGGCCTCCATTTTACCTATAAAAAAAAGCAGTAGACCAGGCCAGGGTCCCCAATGGACTCTATGGCAGTAGATCTGGGCTCCGATCTCAACTTCATAAAAAAAAAAACGACGGGAGTAGACCAGGCCTCCCAGGTCCCCATAGGACTCTATGGCAGTAGATCTGGGCTCCGATCTCAACTTCCTAAAAAAAAAACAACGGGAGTAGACCAGGCCTCCCGGGTCCCCATAGGACTCTATGGCAGTAGACCTGGGCTCCGATCTCAACTTCTTTAAAAAAAATACAACTGGAGTAGACCAGGACTCCCGGGTTCCCATTGATATCAATAGGAATAGATCTGGGCTCCGATCTGAACTTTTTTTTAAAAAAAGAGAGTAGACCAGGACTCCCGGGTCCCCATTAAAATCTATAACAGTAGACCTGGGCTCCGATCTCAACTTTTTAAAAAAAAAAACGGGAGTAGACCAGGCCTCCCGGGTCCCCATAGGACTCTATGAGAGTAGACCTGGGCTCCGATCTCAACTTCTTTTTTTAAAAAAAAAAGGAGTAGACAAGGCCTCCGGGGTCCGCATTGGTCTCTATAAGAGTACACCTGGGCTCCGTTCTGAACTTTTTTCTTAAAAAAGGGAGTAGACCAGGCCTCCCGGGTCCCCATTGGACTCTATGCGAGTAGACCTGTGCTCTGATCTGAACTTCTTTAAAAAAAACGGGATTAGTTCAGGCCTCCTGGTTCCCTTTGAAATCTATAGGAGTAGACCCGGCCTCCGATCTCAACTTCTTTTTTTAAAAAAAACCGGGAGTACACCAGGCCCCCCGGGTCCCTATTGAAATCTATAGGAGTAGACCTGGACTCCGTTCAGCACTTGGAAAAGAAAAAAAAAACGGGAGTTGATCTGGCCTCCATTTTACCTGCTAAAATACAAGAGTCGATCTGGCCTCCATTTTACCTATAAAAAAACGCAGTAGACCAGGCCAGGGTCCCCATTGGACTCTATGGCAGTAGATCTGGGCTCCGATCTCAACTTCTTAAAAAAAAAAACAACGGGAGTAGACCAGGCCTCCCGGGTCCCCATAGGACTCTATGGCAGTAGACCTGGGCTCCGATCTCAACTTCTTAAAAAAAAAAAACAACGGGAGGAGACCAGGACTCCCGGGTTCCCTTTGATATCAATAGGAATAGATCTGGGCTCCGATCTGAACTTTTTTTTAAAAAAAGAGAGTAGACCAGGACTCCCGGGTACCCATTAAAATCTATAAGAGTAGACCTGGGCTCCGATCTCAACTTCTTTTTTTAAAAAACCGGGAGTAGACCAGGCCCCCCGGGTCCCTATTGAAATCTATAGGAGTAGACCTGGACTTCGTTCAGCACTTGGGAAAAAAAAAAAAAGGGAGTTGATCTGGCCTCCATTTTACCTGCTAAAATACAAGAGTCAATCTGGCCTCCATTTTACCTATAAAAAAATGCAGTAGACCAGGCCTCCCGGGTCCCCATTGGACTCTATGGCAGTAGATCCGGGCTCCGATCTCAACTTCTTAAAAAAAACAACAAAAGGAGTAGACCAGGCCTCCCGGGTCCCCATAGGACTCTATGGCAGTAGACCTGGGCTCCGATCTCAACTTCTTAAAAAAAACAACGGGAGTAGACCAGGACTCCCGGGTTCCCTTTGATATCAATAGGAATAGATCTGGGCTCCGATCTGAAATTTTTTTTAAAAAAAGAGAGTAGACCAGGACTCCCGGGTCCCCATTAAAATCTATAAGAGTAGACCTGGGCTCCGATCTCAACTTTTTTTTAAAAAAAACTGGAGTAGACCAGGCCTTCCGGGTCCCCATAGGACTCTATGAGAGTAGACCTGAGCTCCGATCTCAACTTCTTTTTTTTAAAAAAACGGGAGTGGACCAGGCCCCCCGGGTCCCTATTGAAATCTATAGGAGTAGACCTGGACTCCGTTCAGCACTTGGAAAAGAAAAAAAAAAACGGGAGTTGATCTGGCCTCCATTTTACCTGCTAAAATACAAGAGTCGATCTGGCCTCCATTTTACCTATAAAAAAACGCAGTAGACCAGGCTTCCCGGGTTCCCATTGGACTCTATGGCAGTCGACCCGGCCTCCGATCTCAACTTCTTTAAAAAAAAAAAAAAAAAAAAACCGGGAGTAGACCAGGCCCCCCGGGTCCGTATTGAAATCTATAGGAGTAGACCTGGACTCCGTTCAGCACTTGGAAAAGAAAAAAAAAAACGGGAGTTGATCTGGCCTCCATTTTACCTGCTAAAATACAAGAGTCGATCTGGCCTCCATTTTACCTATAAAAAAACGCATTAGACCAGGACTCCCGGGTTCCCTTTGATATCAATAGGAATAGATCTGGGCTCCGATCTGAACTTTTTTTAAAAAAAAGAGAGTTGACCAGGCCTCCCGGGTACCCATTAAAATCTATAAGAGTAGACCTGGGCTCTGATCTCAACTTCTTTTTTAAAAAAACCGGGAGTAGACCAGGTCCCCCGGGTCCCTATTGAAATCTATAGGAGTAGACCTGGACTCCGTTCAGCACTTGAAAAAAAAAATGGGAGTTGATCTGGCCTCCATTTTACCTACTAAAATACAAGAGTCGATCTGGCCTCCATTTTACCTATAAAAAAACGCAGTAGACCAGGCCTCCCGGGTCCCCATTGGACTCTATGGCACTAGATCTGGGCTCCGATCTCAACTTCTTAAAAAAAAAAACAACGGGAGTAGACCAGGCCTCCCGGGTCCCCTAGGACTCTATGGCAGTAGACCTGGGCTCCGATCTCAACTTCTTAAAAAAAAAAAACAACGGGAGTAGACCAGGACTCCCGGGTTCCCTTTGATATCAATAGGAATAGATCTGGGCTCCGATCTGAACTTTTTTTAAAAAAAAGAGAGTAGACCAGGACTCCCGGGTCCCCATTAAAATCTATAAGAGTAGACCTGGGCTACGATCTCAACTTCTTTTTTAAAAAAAACCGGGAGTAGACCAGGCCCCCCGGGTCCCTATTGAAATCTATAGGAGTAGACCTGGACTCCGTTCAGCACTTGGAAAAGAAAAAAAAAACGGGAGTTGATCTGGCCTCCATTTTACCTGCTAAAATACAAGAGTCGATCTGGCCTCCATTTTACCTATAAAAAAACGCATTAGACCAGGACTCCCGGGTTCCCTTTGATATCAATAGGAATAGATCTGGGCTCCGATCTGAACATTTTTTTTTAAAAAAGAGAGTTGACCAGGCCTCCCGGGTACCCATTAAAATCTATAAGAGTAGACCTGGGCTCTGATCTCAACTTCTTTTTTAAAAAAACCGGGAGTAGACCAGGTCCCCCGGGTCCCTATTGAAATCTATAGGAGTAGACCTGGACTCCGTTCAGCACTTGAAAAAAAAAATGGGAGTTGATCTGGCCTCCATTTTACCTACTAAAATACAAGAGTCGATCTGGCCTCCATTTTACCTATAAAAAAACGCAGTAGACCAGGCCTCCCGGGTCCCCATTGGACTCTATGGCAGTAGACCTGGGCTCCGATCTCAACTTCTTAAAAAAAAAAAACAACGGGAGTAGACCAGGACTCCCGGGTTCCCTTTGATATCAATAGGAATAGATCTGGGCTCCGATCTGAACTTTTTTTTAAAAAAAGAGAGTAGACCAGGACTCCCGGGTCCCCATTAAAATCTATAAGAGTAGACCTGGGCTACGATCTCAACTTCTTTTTTAAAAAAAACCGGGAGTAGACCAGGCCCCCCGGGTCCCTATTGAAATCTATAGGAGTAGACCTGGACTCCGTTCAGCACTTGGAAAAGAAAAAAAAAACGGGAGTTGATCTGGCCTCCATTTTACCTGCTAAAATACAAGAGTCGATCTGGCCTCCATTTTACCTATAAAAAAACGCAGTAGACCAGGCCTCCCGGGTCCCCATTGGACTCTATGGCAGTAGATCTGGGCTCCGATCTCAACTTCTTAAAAAAAAAAAATGGGAGTAGACCAGGCCTCCCGGGTCCCCATAGGACTCTATGGCAGTAGACCTGGGCTCCGATCTCAACTTCTTAAAAAAACAAAACAACGGGAGTAGACCAGGACTCCCGGGTTCCTTTTGATATCAATAGGAATAGATCTGGGCTCCGATCTGAACTTTTTTTTAAAAAAAGAGAGTAGACCAGGACTCCCGGGTCCCCATTAAAATCTATAAGAGTAGACCTGGGCTCCGATCTCAACTTTTTAAAAAAAAAAACGGGAGTAGACCAGGCCTCCCGGGTCCCCATAGGACTCTATGAGAGTAGACCTGAGCTCTGATCTCAACTTCTTTTTTAAAAAAAAACGGGAGTAGACAAGGCCTCCGGGGTCCGCATTGGTCTGTATAGAAATAGACCTGGGCTCCGTTCTGAACTTTTTTCTTAAAAAAGAGAGTAGACCAGGCCTCCCGGGTCCCCATTGGACTCTATGAGAGTAGACCTGTGCTCTGATCTGAACTTCTTTTAAAAAAAAAAACAACGGGAGTAGACCAGGACTCCCGGGTTCCCTTTGATATCAATAGGAATAGATCTGGGCTCCGATCTGAACTTTTTTTAAAAAAAAGAGAGTAGACCAGGACTCCCGGGTTCCCTTTGATATCAATAGCAATAGATCTAGGCTCCGATCTGAACTTTTTTTAAAAAAAAGAGAGTAGACCAGGACTCCCGGGTCCCCATTAAAATCTATAAGAGTAGACCTGGGCTCCAATCTCACCTTCTTTTTTAAAAAAAACCGGGAGTAGACCAGGCCCCCTGGGTCCCTATTGAAATCTATAGGAGTAGACCTGGATTCCGTTCAGCACTTGGAAAAGAAAAGAAAAACGGGAGTTGATCTGGCCTCCATTTTACCTGCTAAAATACAAGAGTCGATATGGCCTCCATTTTACCTATAAAAAAACGCAGTAGACCAGGCCTCCCGGGTCCCCATTGGACTCTATGGCAGTAGATCTGGGCTCCGATCTCAACTTCTTTTTTTAAAAAAAACGGGAGTAGACAAGGCCTCCAGGGTCCGCATTGGTCTTTATAGGAGTAGAGCTGGGCTCCGTTCTGAACTTTTTTCTTTAAAAAGGGAGTAGACCAGGCCTCCCGGGTCCCCATTGGACTCTATGCGAGTAGACCTGTGCTCTGATCTGAACTTCTTTAAAAAAAAAAAAAAAAACGGGATTAGTTCAGGCCTCCTTGTTCCCTTTGAAATCTATAGGAGTAGACCTGGCCTCCGATCTCAACTTCTTTAAAAAAAAAAAAAACAACAACCGGGAGTAGACCAGGCCCCCCGGGTCCCTATTGAAATCTATAGGAGTAGACCTGGACCCCGTTCAGCACTTGGAAAAGAAAAAAAAAACGGGAGTTTATCTGGCCTCCATTTTACCTGCTAAAATACAAGAGTCGATATGGCCTCCATTTTACCTATAAAAAAACGCAGTAGACCAGGCCTCCCGGGTCCCCATTGGACTCTATGGCAGTAGATATGGGCTCCGATCTCAACTTCTTAAAAAAAAAAACAATGGGAGTAGACCAGGCCTCCCGGGTCCCCATAGGACTCTATGAGAGTAGACCTTGGCTCCGATCTCAACTTCTTTTTTTTAAAAAAAACGTGAGTAGACAAGGCCTCCGGGGTCCGCATTGGTCTTTATAGGAGTAGAGCTGGGCTCCGTTCTGAACTTTTTTCTTAAAAAAGGGAGTAGACCAGGCCTCCGATCTGAACTTCTTTAAAAAAAAAAAAAACGGGATTAGTTCAGGACTCCTGGTTCCCTTTGAAATCTATAGGAGTAGACCTGGCCTCCGATCTCAACTTCTTTAAAAAAAAACAAAAAAACAACCGGGAGTAGACCAGGCCTCCCGGGTCCCCATTGGACTCTATGAGAGTACACCTGGGCTCCGTTCTGAACTTTTAAAAAAAACCGGGAGTAGACCAGGCCCCCCGGGTCCCTATTGAAATCTATAGGAGTAGACCTGGACTCCGTTCAGCACTTGGAAAAGAAAAAAAAAACGGGAGTTGATCTGGCCTCCATTTTACCTGCTAAAATACAAGAGTCGATCTGGCCTCCATTTTACCTATAAAAAAACGCAGTAGACCAGGCCTCCTGGGTCCCCATTGGACTCTATGGCAGTAGATCTGGGCTCCGATCTCAACTTCTTAAAAAAAAAAACAACGGGAGTAGACCAGGCTTCCCGGGTCCCCATTGGACTCTGTGGCAGTAGATCTGGGCTCCGATCTCAACTTCTTAAAAAACAAAAACAACGGGAGTAGACCAGGCTTCCCGGGTCCCCATAGGACTCTATGAGAGTAGACCTGGGCTCCGATCTCAACTTCTTAAAAAAAAAAAAAAACGGGAGTAGACCAGGCCTCCCGGGTCCCCATAAGACTCTATGAGAGTAGACCAGGACTCCCGGGTTCCCTTTGATATCAATAGGAATAGATCTGGGCTCCGATCTGAACTTTTTTTTAAAAAAAGAGAGTAGACCAGGACTCCCGGGTACCCATTAAAATCTATAAGAGTAGACCTGGGCTCCGATCTCAACTTCTTTTTTAAAAAAAAACGGGAGTAGACCAGGCCCCCCGGGTCCCTATTGAAATCTATAGGAGTAGACCTGGACTCCGTTCAGCACTTGGAAAAGAAAAAAAAAACGAGAATTGATCTGGCCTCCATTTTACCTGCTAAAATACAAGAGTCGATCTGCCCTCCATTTTACCTATAAAAAAACGCAGTAGACCAGGCCTCCCGGGTCCCCATTGGACTCTATGGAAATAGATCTGGGCTCCGATCTCAACTTCTTAAAAAAAACAAAAACAACGGGAGTAGACCAGGCCTCCCGGGTCCCCATAGGACTCTATGAGAGTAGACGTGGGCTCCGATCTCAACTTCTTTTTTTAAAAAAAACGGGAGTAGACAAGGCCTCCGGGGTCCGCATTGGTCTCTATAGGAGTACACCTGGGCTCCGTTCTGAACTTTTTTCTTAAAAAAGTTAGTAGACCAGGCCTCCCGGGTCCCCATAGGACTCTATGCGAGTAGACCTGTGCTCTGATCTGAACTTCTTTAAAAAAAAAAAAAACGGGATTAGTTCAGGCCTCCTGGTTCCCTTTCAAATCTATAGGAGTAGACCAGGCCTCCGATCTCAACTTCTTAAAAAAAAAAAAAAAAACAAACCGGGAGTAGACCAGGCCCCCCGGGTCCCTGTTGAAATCTATAGGAGTAGACCTGGACTCCGTTCAGCACTTGAAAAGAAAAAAAAATGGGAGTTGATCTGGCCTCCATTTTACCTGCTAAAATACAAGAGTCGATCTGGCCTCCATTTTATCTATAAAAAAACGCAGTAGACCAGGCCTCCCGGGTCCCCATTGGACTCTATGAGAGTAGACCTGGGCTCCGATCTCAACTTCTTTTTTTAAAAAAAACGGGAGTAGACAAGGCCTCCGGGGTCCGCATTGGTCTCTATAGGAGTACACCTGGGCTCCGTTCTGAACTTTTTTCTTAAAAAAGTTAGTAGACCAGGCCTCCCGGGTCCCCATTGGACTCTATGCGAGTAGACCTGTGCTCTGATCTGAACTTCTTTAAAAAAAAAAAAAACGGGATTAGTTCAGGCCTCCTGGTTCCCTTTCAAATCTATAGGAGTAGACCAGGCCTCCGATCTCAACTTCTTAAAAAAAAAAAAACAAACAAACCGGGAGTAGACCAGGCCCCCCGGGTCCCTGTTGAAATCTATAGGAGTAGACCTGGACTCCGTTCAGCACTTGAAAAGAAAAAAAAATGGGAGTTGATCTGGCCTCCATTTTACCTGCTAAAATACAAGAGTCGATCTGGCCTCCATTTTATCTATAAAAAAACGCAGTAGACCAGGCCTCCCGGGTCCCCATTGGACTCTATGAGAGTAGACCTGGGCTCCGATCTCAACTTCTTTTTTTAAAAAAAACGGGAGTACACAAGGCCTCCGGGTCCCCATTGGACTCTAAGGCAGTAGATCTGGGCTCCGATCTCAACTTCTTAAAAAAACAACAACGGGAGTAGACCAGGCCTCCCGGGTCCCCTTGGACTCTATGAGAGTAGACCTGGGCTCCGATCTCAACTTCTTTTTTTAAAAAAAACGGGAGTAGACAAGGCCTCCGGGGTCCGCAATGGTCTGTATAGGAGTAGACTTGGGCTCCGTTCTGAACTCCTTTTTTAAAAAAGGGAGTAGACCAGGCCTCCCGGGTCCCCATAGGACTCTATGGCAGAAGACCTGGGCTCCGATCTCAACTTCTTAAAAAAAAAAACAACGGGAGTAGACCAGGACTCCCGAATTCCCATTGATATCAATAGGAATAGATCTGGGCTCCGATCTGAACTTTTTTTTAAAAAAAGAGAGTAGACCAGGACTCCCGGGTCCCCATTAAAATCTATAAGGGTAGACCTGGGCTCCGATCTCAACTTTTTTAAAAAAAAAACGGGAGTAGACCAGGCCTCCCGGGTCCCCATAGGACTCTATGAGAGTAGACCTGGGCTCCGATCTCAACTTCTTTTTTAAAAAAAACGGGAGTAGACAAGGCCTCCGGGGTCCGCATTGGTCTGTAAAGGCGTAGACCTGGGCTCCGTTCTGAACTTTTTTCTTAAAAAAGGGAGTAGACCAGGCCTCCCGGGTCCCCATTGGACTCTATGCGAGTAGACCTGTGCTCCGATCTGAACTTCTTAAAAAAAAAAAAACGGGATTAGTTCAGCCCTCCTGGTTCCCTTTGAAATCTATAGGAGTAGACCTGGCCTCCGATCTCAACTTCTTTAAAAAAAAAAAAACAACCGGGAGTCGACCAGGCCTCCTGGGTCCCCATTGGACTCTATCAGAGTAGACCTGGGCTCCGTTCTGAACTTTGAAAAATAACCGGGAGTAGACCAGGCCCCCCGGGTCCCTATTGAAATCTATAGGAGTAGAGACCTGGACTCCGTTCAGCACTTGGAAAAGAAAAAAAAACGGGAGTTGATCTGGCCTCCATTTTACCTGCTAAAATACAAGAGTCGATCTGGCCTCAATTTTACATATAAAAAAACGCAGTAGACCAGGCCTCCCGGGTCCCCATTGGACTCTATGGCAATAGATCTGGGCTCCGATCTCAACTTCTTAAAAAAAAACAATGAGAGTAGACCAGGCCTCCCGGATCCACATAGGAGTCTATGGCAGTAGACCTGGGCACCGATCTCAACTTCTTAAAAAAAACAAACAACGGGAGTAGACCAGGACTCCCGGGTTCCCTTTGATATCAATAGGAATAGATCTGGGCTCCGATCTGAACTTTTTTTTAAAAAAAGAGAGTAGACCAGGACTCCCGGGTACCCATTAAAATCCATAAGAGTAGACCTGGGCTCCGATCTCAACTTCTTTTTTAAAAAAAAACGGGAGTAGACCAGGCCCCCCGGGTCCCTATTGAAATCTATAGGAGTAGACCTGGACTCCGTTCAGCACTTGGAAAAGAAAAAAAAACGGGAGTTGATCTGGCCTCCATTTTACCTGCTAAAATACAAGAGTCGATATGGCCTCCATTTTACCTATAAAAAAACGCAGTAGACCAGGCCTCCCGGGTCCCCATTGGACTCTGTGGCAGTAGATCTGGGCTCCGATCTCAACTTCTTAAAAAAACAAAAAAAGGGAGTACACCAGGACTCCCGGGTCCCCATAGGACTCTATGACAGTAGACCTGGGCTACGATCTCAACTTCTTAAAAAAAAACAACAACGGGAGTACACCAGGACTCCCGGGTTCCCATTGATATCAATAGGAATAGATCTGGGCTCCGATCTGAACTTTTTTTTAAAGAAAGAGAGTAGACCAAAACTCCCGGGTCCCCATTGGACTCTATGCGAGTAGACCTGTGCTCCGATCTGAACTTCTTTAAAAAAAAATACAACCGGGAGTAGACCAGGCCTCCCGGGTCCCCATTGGACTCTATGAGAGTAGACCTGGGCTCCGTTCTGAACTTTTAAAAAAAACCGGGAGTAGACCAGGCCCCCCGGGTCCCTATTGAAATCTATAGGAGTAGACCTGGACTCCGTTCAGCACTTGGAAAAGAAAAAAAAAACAGGATTTGATCTGGCCTCCATTTTACCTGCTAAAATACAAGAGTCGATCTGGCCTCCATTTTACCTATAAACTTTTGATATCAACAGGAATAGATCTGGGCTCTGATCTGAACATTTTAAAAAAAAGAGAGTAGACCAAAACTCCTGGGTCCCCATTAAAATCTGTAAGAGTAGACCTGGGCTCCGATCTCAACTTTTTAAAAAAAAAACGGGAGTAGACCAGGCCTCCCGGGTCCCTAGAGGACTCTATGAGAGTAGACCTGGGCTCCGATCTCAACTTCTTTTTTTAAAAAAAACGGGAGTAGACCAGGCCTCCGGGGTCCGCATTTGTCTGTATAGGAGTAGACCTGGGCTAAAGGGAGTAGACCAGGCCTCCCGGATCCCCATTGGACTCAATGCGAGTAGACCTGTGCTCCGATCTGAACTTCATTAAAAAAACAAAACAAACCGGATTAGTTCAGGACTCCTGGTTCCCTTTGAAATCTATAGGAGTAGACATGGCCTCCGATCTCAACTTCTTAAAAAAAAAAAAACAACGGGAGTAGACCAGGACTCCCGGGTTCCCTTTGATATCAATAGGAATAGATCTGCATTTGTCTGTATAGGAGTAGACCTGGGCTCTGTATAAATAGTCCGCATTTGTCTGTATAGGAGTATACCTGGGCTCTGTTCTGAACTTTTTTCTTAAAAAAGGGAGTAGACCAGGCCTCCCGGGTCCCCTTAGGACTCTATGGCAGTAGACCTGGCCTCCGATCTCAACTTCTTTAAAAAAAAACCAAAAAAAAAACCGGGAGTAGACCAGGCCTCCCGGGTCCCCATTGGACTCTATGAGAGTAGACCTGGGCTCCGTTCTGAACTTTTAAAAAAAACCGGGAGTAGACCAGGCCCCCCGGGTCCCTATTGAAATCTATAGGAGTAGACCTGGACTCCGTTCAGCACTTGGAAAAGAAAAAAAAAACGGGAGTTGATCTGGCCTCCATTTTACCTGCTAAAATACAAGAGTCGATCTGGCCTCCATTTTACCTATAAAAAAACGCAGTAGACCAGGCCTCCCGGGTCCCCATTGGACTCTATGGCAGTAGATCTGGGCTCCGATCTCAACTTCTTAAAAAAAAAAACAACGGGAGTAGACCAGGCCTCCCGGGTCCCCATAGGACTCTATGAGAGTAGACCTGGGCTCCGATCTCAACTTCTTTTTTAAAAAAAAATGGGAGTAGACAAGGCCTCTGGGGTCCGCAATGGTCTGTATAGGAGTAAACTTGGGCTCCGTTCTGAACTCCTTTTTTTAAAAAGGGAGTAGACCAGGCCTCCCGGGTCCCCATAGGACTCTATGGCAGAAGACCTGGGCTCCGATCTCAACTTCTTAAAAAAAAAAACAACGGGAGTAGACCAGGACTCCCGGGTTCCCATTGATATCAATAGGAATAGATCTGGGCTCCGATCTGAACTTTTTTTTAAAAAAAGTGAGTAGACCAGGACTCCCGGGTCCCCATTAAATTCTATAAGAGTAGACCTGGTCTCCGATCTCAACTTTTTTTAAAAAAAAACGGGAGTAGACCAGGCCTCCCGGGTCCCCATAGGACTCTATGAGAGTAGACCTGGGCTCCGATCTCAACTTCTTTTTTAAAAAAAAACGGGAGTAGACAAGGCCTCCGGGGTCCGCAATGGTCTGTATAGGAGTAGACTTGGGCTCCGTTCTGAACTCCTTTTTTTAAAAAGGGAGTAGACCAGGCCTCCCGGGTCCCCATAGGACTCTATGTCAGAAGACCTGGGCTCCGATCTCAACTTCTTAAAAAAAAAAACAACGGGAGTAGACCAGGACTCCCGGGTTCCCATTGATATCAATAGGAATAGATCTGGGCTCCGATCTGAACTTTTTTTTAAAAAAAAGAGAGTAGACCAGGACTCCCGGGTCCCCATTAAAATCTATAAGAGTAGACCTGGGCTCCGATCTCAACTTTTTTTTAAAAAAACGGGAGTAGACCAGGCCTCCCGGGTCCCCATAGGACTCTATGAGAGTAGACCTGGGCTCCGATCTCAACTTCTTTTTTAAAAAAAATGGGAGTAGACCAGGCCTCCCGGGTCCCCATTGGACTCTATGAGAGTAGACCTGGGCTCCGTTCTGAACTTTTAAAAAAAACCGGGAGTAGACCAGGCCCCCCGGGTCCCTATTGAAATCTATAGGAGTAGACCTGGACTCCGTTCAGCACTTGGAAAAGAAAAAAAAACGGGAGTTGATCTGGCCTCCATTTTACCTGCTAAAATACAAGAGTCGATCTGGCCTCCATTTTACCTATAAAAAAACGCAGTAGACCAGGCCTCCCGGGTCCCCATTGGACTCTATGGCAGTAGATCTGGGCTCCGATCTCAACTTCTTAAAAAAAAAAACAACGGGAGTAGACCAGGCCTCCCGGGTCCCCATAGGACTCTATGGCAGTAGATCTGGGCTCCGATCTCAACTTCTTAAAAAAAAACAACGGGAGTAGACCAGGACTCCCGGGTTCCCTTTGATATCAATAGGAATAGATCTGGGCTCCGATCTGAACTTTTTTTTAAAAAAAGAGAGTAGACCAGGACTCCCGGGTACCCATTAAAATCTATAAGAGTAGACCTGGGCTCCGATCTCAACTTCTTTTTTAAAAAAAAACGGGAGTAGACCAGGCCCCCCGGGTCCCTATTGAAATCTATAGGAGTAGACCTGGACTCCGTTCAGCACTTGGAAAAGAAAAAAAAAAACGGGAGTTGATCTGGCCTCCATTTTACCTGCTAAAATACAAGAGTCGATATGGCCTCCATTTTACCTATAAAAAAACGCAGTAGACCAGGCCTCCCGGGTCCCCATTGGACTCTATGGCAGTAGATCTGGGCTCCGATCTCAACTTCTTAAAAAAAAAAAACAACGGGAGTACACCAAAACTCCCGGGTCCCCATAGGACTCTATGGCAGTAGACCTGGGCTACGATCTCAACTTCTTAAAAAAATAAAACAACGAGAGTACACCAGGACTCCCGGGTTCCCATTGATATCAATAGGAATAGATCTGGGCTCCGATCTGAACTTTTTTTTAAAGAAAGAGAGTAGACCAAAACTCCCGGGTCCCCATTGGACTCTATGCAAGTAGACCTGTGCTCCGATCTTAACTTCTTTAAAAAAAAAAAAAACGGGATTAGTTCAGGCCTCCTGGTTCCCTTTGAAATCTATAGGAGTAGACCTGGCCTCCGATCTCAACTTCTCTAAAAAAAAAACAAAAAAAAAAAAACCGGGAGTAGACCAGGCCTCCCGGGTCCCCATTGGACTCTATGAGAGTAGACCTGGGCTCCGTTCTGAACTTTTAAAAAAAACCGGGAGTAGACCAGGCCCCCCGGGTCCCTATTGAAATCTATAGGAGTAGACCTGGACTCCGTTCAGCACTTGGAAAAGAAAAAAAAAAGGGAGTTGATCTGGCCTCCATTTTACCTGCTAAAATACAAGAGTCGATCTGGCCTCCATTTTACCTATAAACTTTTGATATCAACAGGAATAGATCTGGGCTCCGATCTGAACATTTAAAAAAAAAGAGAGTAGACCAAAACTCCCGGGTCCCCATTAAAATCTGTAAGAGTAGACCTGGGCTCCGATCTCAACTTTTTTTTAAAAAAACGGGAGTAGACCAGGCCTCCCGGGTCCCTAGAGGACTCTATGAGAGTAGACCTGGGCTCCGATCTCAACTTCTTTTTTTAAAAAAAACGGGAGTAGACCAGGCCCCCCGGGTCCCTATTGAAATCTATAGGAGTAAACCTGGACTCCGTTCAGCACTAGGAAAAGAAAAAAAAAACGGGAGTTGATCTGGCCTCCATTTTACCTGCTAAAATACAAGAGTCGATATGGCCTCCATTTTACCTATAAAAAAACGCAGTAGAACAGGCCTCCCGGGTACCCATTGGACTCTGTGGCAGTAGATCTGGGCTCCGATCTCAACTTCTTAAAAAAAAAAAAAAGGGAGTACACCAGGACTCCCGGGTCCCCATAGGACTCTATGGCAGTAGACCTGGGCTACGATCTCAACTTCTTAAAAAAAAAAAACAACGGGAGTACACCAGGACTCCCGGGTTCCCATTGATATCAATAGGAATAGATCTGGGCTCCGATCTGAACTTTTTTTTAAAGAAAGAGAGTAGACCAAAACTCCCGGGTCCCCATTGGACTCTATGCGAGTAGACCTGTGCTCCGATCTGAACTTCTTTAAAAAAAAATACAACCGGGAGTAGACCAGGCCTCCCGGGTCCCCATTGGACTCTATGAGAGTAGACCTGGGCTCCGTTCTGAACTTTTAAAAAAAACCGGGAGTAGACCAGGCCCCCCGGGTCCCTATTGAAATCTATAGGAGTAGACCTGGACTCCGTTCAGCACTTGGAAAAGAAAAAAAAAACAGGATTTGATCTGGCCTCCATTTTACCTGCTAAAATACAAGAGTCGATCTGGCCTCCATTTTACCTATAAACTTTTGATATCAACAGGAATAGATCTGGGCTCTGATCTGAACATTTTAAAAAAAAGAGAGTAGACCAAAACTCCCGGGTCCCCATTAAAATCTGTAAGAGTAGACCTGGGCTCCGATCTCAAATTTTTTTAAAAAAAAACGGGAGTAGACCAGGCCTCCCGGGTCCCTAGAGGACTCTATGAGAGTAGACCTGGGCTCCGATCTCAACTTCTTTTTTTAAAAAAAACGGGAGTAGACCAGGCCTCCGGGGTCCGCATTTGTCTGTATAGGAGTAGACCTGGGCTAAGGGGAGTAGACCAGGCCTCCCGGATCCCCATTGGACTCAATGCGAGTAGACCTGTGCTCCGATCTGAACTTCATTAAAAAAACAAAACAAACCGGATTAGTTCAGGACTCCTGGTTCCCTTTGAAATCTATAGGAGTAGACCTGGCCTCCGATCTCAACTTCTTAAAAAAAAAAAAACAACGGGAGTAGACCAGGACTCCCGGGTTCCCTTTGATATCAATAGGAATAGATCTGCATTTGTCTGTATAGGAGTAGACCTGGGCTCTGTATAAATAGTCCGCATTTGTCTGTATAGGAGTATACCTGGGCTCTGTTCTGAACTTTTTTCTTAAAAAAGGGAGTAGACCAGGCTTCCCGGGTCCCCTTAGGACTCTATGGCAGTAGACCTGGCCTCCGATCTCAACTTCTTTAAAAAAAAACCAAAAAAAAAACCGGGAGTAGACCAGGCCTCCCGGGTCCCCATTGGACTCTATGAGAGTAGACCTGGGCTCCGTTCTGAACTTTTAAAAAAAACCGGGAGTAGACCAGGCCCCCCGGGTCCCTATTGAAATCTATAGGAGTAGACCTGGACTCCGTTCAGCACTTGGAAAAGAAAAAAAAAACGGGAGTTGATCTGGCCTCCATTTTACCTGCTAAAATACAAGAGTCGATCTGGCCTCCATTTTACCTATAAAAAAACGCAGTAGACCAGGCCTCCCGGGTCCCCATTGGACTCTATGGCAGTAGATCTGGGCTCCGATCTCAACTTCTTAAAAAAAAAACCAACGGGAGTAGACCAGGCCTCCCGGGTCCCCATAGGACTCTATGAGAGTAGACCTGGGCTCCGATCTCAACTTCTTTTTTAAAAAAAAACGGGAGTAGACAAGGCCTCTGGGGTCCGCAATGGTCTGTATAGGAGTAGACTTGGGCTCCGTTCTGAACTCCTTTTTTTAAAAAGGGAGTAGACCAGGCCTCCCGGGTCCCCATAGGACTCTATGGCAGAAGACCTGGGCTCCGATCTCAACTTCTTAAAAAAAAAAACAACGGGAGTAGACCAGGACTCCCGGGTTCCCATTGATATCAATAGGAATAGATCTGGGCTCCGATCTGAACTTTTTTTTAAAAAAAGTGAGTAGACCAGGACTCCCGGGTCCCCATTAAATTCTATAAGAGTAGACCTGGTCTCCGATCTCAACTTTTTAAAAAAAAAAACGGGAGTAGACCAGGCCTCCCGGGTCCCCATAGGACTCTATGAGAGTAGACCTGGGCTCCGATCTCAACTTCTTTTTTAAAAAAAAACGGGAGTAGACAAGGCCTCCGGGATCCGCAATGGTCTGTATAGGAGTAGACTTGGTCTCCGTTCTGAACTCCTTTTTTTAAAAAGGGAGTAGACCAGGCCTCCCGGGTCCCCATAGGACTCTATGTCAGAAGACCTGGGCTCCGATCTCAACTTCTTAAAAAAAAAAACAACGGGAGTAGACCAGGACTCCCGGGTTCCCATTGATATCAATAGGAATAGATCTGGGCTCCGATCTGAACTTTTTTTTAAAAAAAGAGAGTAGACCAGGACTCCCGGGTCCCCATTAAAATCTATAAGAGTAGACCTGGGCTCCGATCTCAACTTTTTTTAAAAAAAACGGGAGTAGACCAGGCCTCCCGGGTCCCCATAGGACTCTATGAGAGTAGACCTGGGCTCCGATCTCAACTTCTTTTTTAAAAAAAACGGGAGTAGACCAGGCCTCCCGGGTCCCCATTGGACTCTATGAGAGTAGACCTGGGCTCCGTTCTGAACTTTTAAAAAAAACCGGGAGTAGACCAGGCCCCCCGGGTCCCTATTGAAATCTATAGGAGTAGACCTGGACTCCGTTCAGCACTTGGAAAAGAAAAAAAAAACCAGAATTGATCTGGCCTCCATTTTACCTGCTAAAATACAAGAGTCGATCTGGCCTCCATTTTACCTATAAAAAAACGCAGTAGACCAGGCCTCCCGGGTCCCCATTGGACTCTATGGCAGTAGATCTGGGCTCCGATCTCAACTTCTTAAAAAAAAAAACAACGGGAGTAGACCAGGCCTCCCGGGTCCCCATAGGACTCTATGAGAGTAGACCTGGGCTCCGATCTCAACTTCTTTTTTAAAAAAAAACGGGAGTAGACAAGGCCTCTGGGGTCCGCAATGGTCTGTATAGGAGTAGACTTGGGCTCCGTTCTGAACTCCTTTTTTTAAAAAGGGAGTAGACCAGGCCTCCCGGGTCCCCATAGGACTCTATGGCAGAAGACCTGGGCTCCGATCTCAACTTCTTAAAAAAAAAAACAACGGGAGTAGACCAGGACTCCCGGGTTCCCATTGATATCAATAGGAATAGATCTGGGCTCCGATCTGAACTTTTTTTTAAAAAAAGTGAGTAGACCAGGACTCCCGGGTCCCCATTAAATTCTATAAGAGTAGACCTGGTCTCCGATCTCAACTTTTTTTAAAAAAAAACGGGAGTACACCAGGTCTCCCGGGTCCCCATAGGACTCTATGAGAGTAGACCTGGGCTCCGATCTCAACTTCTTTTAAAAAAAAAAACGGGAGTAGACAAGGCCTCCGGGGTCCGCAATGGTCTGTATAGGAGTAGACTTGGGCTCCGTTCTGAACTCCTTTTTTTAAAAAGGGAGTAGACCAGGCCTCCCGGGTCCCCATAGGACTCTATGTCAGAAGACCTGGGCTCCGATCTCAACTTCTTAAAAAAAAAAACAACGGGAGTAGACCAGGACTCCCGGGTTCCCATTGATATCAATAGGAATAGATCTGGGCTCCGATCTGAACTTTTTTTTAAAAAAAAGAGAGTAGACCAGGACTCCCGGGTCCCCATTAAAATCTGTAAGAGTAGACCTGGGCTCCGATCTCAACTTTTTTTTTAAAAAACGGGAGTAGACCAGGCCTCCCGGGTCCCCATAGGACTCTATGAGAGTAGACCTGGGCTCCGATCTCAACTTCTTTTTTTAAAAAAACGGGAGTAGACCAGGCCTCCCGGGTCCCCATTGGACTCTATGAGAGTAGACCTGGGCTCCGTTCTGAACTTTTAAAAAAAACCGGGAGTAGACCAGGCCCCCCGGGTCCCTAATGAAATCTATAGGAGTAGACGTGGACTCCGTTCAGCACTTGGAAAAGAAAAAAAAAACGGGAGTTGATCTGGTCTCCATTTTACCTGCTAAAATACAAGAGTAGATCTGGCCTCCATTTTACCTATAAAAAAACGCAGTAGACCAAGCCTCCCGGGTCCCCATTGGACTCTATGGCAGTAGATCTGGGCTCTGATCTCAACTTCTTAAAAAAAAAAACAACGGGAGTAGACCAGGCCTCCCGGGTCCCCATAGGACTCTATGAGAGTAGACCTGGGCTCCGATCAGAACTTCTTTTTTTTAAAAAAACGGGAGTAGACAAGGCCTCCGGGGTCCGCAATGGTCTGTATAGGAGTAGACTTGGCCTCCGTTCTGAACTCCTTTTTTTAAAAAGGGAGTAGACCAGGCCTCCCGGGTCCCCATAGGACTCTATGGCAGAAGACCTGGGCTCCGATCTCAACTTCTTAAAAAAAACAAACAACGGGAGTAGACCAGGACACCCGGGTTCCCATTGATATCAATAGGAATAGATCTGGGCTCCGATCTGAACTTTTTTTTAAAAAAAGAGAGTAGACCAGGACTCCCGGGTCCCCATTAAAATCTATAAGAGTAGACCTGGGCTCCGATCTCAAGTTTTTTAAAAAAAAAACGGGAGTAGACCAGGCCTCCCGGGTCCCCATAGGACTCTATGAGAGTAGACCTGGGCTCCGATCTCAACTTCTTTTTTTAAAAAAAACGGGAGTAGACAAGGCCTCCGGGGTCCGCATTGGTCTGTATAGGAGTAGACCTGGGCTCCGTTCTGAACTTTTTTCTTAAAAAAGGGAGTAGACCAGGCCTCCCGGGTCCCCATTGGACTCTATGCGAGTAGAACTGTGCTCCGATCTGAACTTCTTTAAAAAAAAAAAACGGGATTAGTTCAGGCCTCCTGGTTCCCTTTGAAATCTATAAGAGTAGACCTGGCCTCCGATCTCAACTTCTTTAAAAAAAAAACAAAAAAACAACCGGGAACTAGACCAGGCCTCCCGGGTCCCCATAGGACTCTATGAGAGTAGACCTGGGCTCCGATCTCAACTTCTTTTTTTAAAAAAAACGGGAGTAGACAAGGCCTCAGGGGTCCGCATTGGTCTGTATAGGAGTAGACCTGGGCTCCGTTCTGAACTTTTTTCTTAAAAAAGGGAGTAGACCAAGCCTCCCGGGTCCCCATTGGACTCTATGCGAGTAGAACTGTGCTCCGATCTGAACTTCTTTAAAAAAAAAAAAACGGGATTAGTTCAGGCCTCCTGGTTCCCTTTGAAATCTATAAGAGTAGACCTCGCCTCCGATCTCAACTTCTTTAAAAAAAAAATAAAAAAACAACCGGGAACTAGACCAGGCCTCCCGGGTCCCCATTGGACTCTATGAGAGTAGATCTGGACTCTATGAGAGTAGACCTGGGCTCCGATCTCAACTTCTTTTTTTAAAAAAAACGGGAGTAGACAAGGCCTCCGGGGTCCGCATTGGTCTGTATAGGAGTAGACCTGAGCTCCGTTCTGAACTTTTTTCTTTAAAAAGTGAGTAGACCAGGCCTCCCTGGTCCCCATTGGACTCTATCCGAGTAGAACTGTGCTCCGATCTGAACTTCTTTAAAAAAAAAAAAAACGGGATTAGTTCAGGCCTCCTGGTTCCCTTTGAAATCTATAGGAGTAGACCTGGCCTTCGATCCTAACTTCTTTAAAAAAAAACAAAAAAACAACCGGGAGTAGACCAGGCCTTCCGGGTCCCCATTGGACTCTATGAGAGTAGACCTGGGCTCCATTCTGAACTTTTAAAAAAAACCGGGAGTAGACCAGGCCCCCCGGGTCCCTAATGAAATCTATAGGAGTAGACCTGGACTCCGTTCAGCACTTGGAAAAGAAAAAAAAAACGGGAGTTTATCTGGCCTCCATTTTACCTGCTAAAATACAAGAGTCGATCTGGCCTCGATTTTACCTATTAAAAAACGCAGTAGACCAGGCCTCCCGGGTCCCCATTGGACTCTATGGCAGTAGATCTGGGCTCCGATCTCAATTTCTTAAAAAAAAAAAACAACGGGAGTAGACCAGGCCTCCCGGGTCCCCATAGGACTCTATGAGAGTAGACCTGGGCTCCGATCTCAACTTCTTTTTTAAAAAAAAATGGGAGTAGACAAGGCCTCCGGGGTCTGCAATGGTCTGTATAGGAGTAGACTTGGGCTCCGTTCTGAACTCCTTTTTTTAAAAAGGGAGTAGACCAGGCCTCCCGGGTCCCCACAGGACTCTATGGCAGAAGACCTGGGCTCCGATCTCAACTTCTTAAAAAAAAAAAACAACGGGAGTAGACCAGGCCTCCCGGGTCCCCATTGGACTCCATGCGAGTAGAACTGTGCTCCGATCTGAACTTCTTTAAAAAAAAAAAAAAACGGGATTAGTTCCGGCCTCCTGGTTCCCTTTGAAATCTATAGGAGTAGACCTGGCCTCCGATCTCACCTTCTTTAAAAAAAAACAAAAAAAAAAAACCGGGAGTAGACCAGGCCTCCCGGGTCCCCATTGGACTCTATGAGAGTAGACCTGTTCTCCGTTCTGAACTTTTAAAAAAAACCGGGAGTAGACCAGGCCCCCCGGGTCCCTATTGAAATCTATAGGAGTAGACCTGGACTCCGTTCAGCACTTGGAAAAGAAAAAAAAAACGGGAGTTGATCTGGTCTCCATTTTACCTGCTAAAATACAAGAGTAGATCTGGCCTCCATTTTACCTATACAAAAACGCAGTAGACCAAGTCTCCCGGGTCCCCATTGGACTCTATGGCAGTAGATCTGGGCTCCGATCTCAACTTCTTAAAAAAAAAAACAACGGGAGTAGACCAGGCCTCCCGGGTCCCCATAGGACTCTATGAGAGTAGACCTGGGCTCCGATCAGAACTTCTTTTTTTAAAAAAAACGGGAGTAGACAAGGCCTCCGGGGTCCGCAATGGTCTGTATAGGAGTAGACTTGGGCTCCGTTCTGAACTCCTTTTTTTAAAAAGGGAGTAGACCAGGCCTCCCGGGTCCCCATAGGACTCTATGGCAGAAGACCTGGGCTCCGATCTCAACTTCTTAAAAAAAAAAAACAACGGGAGTAGACCAGGACACCCGGGTTCCCATTGATATCAATAGGAATAGATCTGGGCTCCGATCTGAACTTTTTTTAAAAAAAAGAGAGTAGACCAGGACTCCCGGGTCCCCATTAAAATCTATAAGAGTAGACCTGGGCTCCGATCTCAAGTTTTTAAAAAAAAAAACGGGAGTAGACCAGGCCTCCCGGGTCCCCATAGGACTCTATGAGAGTAGATTTGGGCTCCGATCTCAACTTCTTTTTTTAAAAAAAACGGGAGTAGACAAGGCCTCTGGGGTCCGCATTGGTCTGTATAGGAGTAGACCTGGGCTCCGTTCTGAACTTTTTTCTTAAAAAAGGGAGTAGACCAAGCCTCCCGGGTCCCCATTGGACTCTATGCGAGTAGAACTGTGCTCCGATCTGAACTTCTTTAAAAAAAAAAAAACGGGATTAGTTCAGGCCTCCTGGTTCCCTTTGAAATCTATAAGAGTAGACCTGGCCTCCGATCTCAACTTCTTTAAAAAAAAAACAAAAAAACAACCGGGAACTAGACCAGGCCTCCCGGGTCCCCATAGGACTCTATGAGAGTAGACCTGGGCTCCGATCTCAACTTCTTTTTTTAAAAAAGAACGGGAGTAGACAAGGCCTCCGGGGTCCGCATTGGTCGGTATAGGAGTAGACCTGGGCTCCGTTCTGAACTTTTTTCTTAAAAAAGGGAGTAGACCAGGCCTCCCGGGTCCCCATTGGACTCTATGCGAGTAGAACTGTGCTCCGATCTGAACTTCTTTAAAAAAAAAAAAACGGGATTAGTTCAGGCCTCCTGGTTCCCTTTGAAATCTATAAGAGAAGACCTGGCCTCCGATCTCAACTTCTTTAAAAAAAAAACAAAAAAACAACCGGGAACTAGACCAGGCCTCCCGGGTCCCCATTGGACTCTATGAGAGTAGATCTGGACTCTATGAGAGTAGACCTGGGCTCCGATCTCAACTTCTTTTTTTAAAAAAAACGGGAGTAGACAAGGCCTCCGGGGTCCGCATTGGTCTGTATAGGAGTAGACCTGAGCTCCGTTCTGAACTTTTTTCTTTAAAAAGTGAGTAGACCAGGCCTCCCTGGTCCCCATTGGACTCTATCCGAGTAGAATTGTGCTCCGATCTGAACTTCTTTAAAAAAAAAAAAAACGGGATTAGTTCAGGCCTCCTGGTTCCCTTTGAAATCTATAGGAGTAGACCTGGCCTTCGATCCTAACTTCTTTAAAAAAAAAACAAAAAAACAACCGGGAGTAGACCAGGCCTCCCGGGTCCCCATTGGACTCTATGAGAGTAGACCTGGGCTCCATTCTGAACTTTTAAAAAAAACCGGGAGTAGACCAGGCCCCCCGGGTCCCTAATGAAATCTATAGGAGTAGACGTGGACTCCGTTCAGCACTTGGAAAAGAAAAAAAAAACGGGAGTTGATCTGGTCTCCATTTTACCTGCTAAAATACAAGAGTAGATCTGGCCTCCATTTTACCTATAAAAAAACGCAGTAGACCAAGCCTCCCGGGTCCCCATTGGACTCTATGGCAGTAGATCTGGGCTCTGATCTCAACTTCTTAAAAAAAAAAACAACGGGAGTAGACCAGGCCTCCCGGGTCCCCATAGGACTCTATGAGAGTAGACCTGGGCTCCGATCAGAACTTCTTTTTTTAAAAAAAACGGGAGTAGACAAGGCCTCCGGGGTCCGCAATGGTCTGTATAGGAGTAGACTTGGGCTCCGTTCTGAACTCCTTTTTTTAAAAAGGGAGTAGACCAGGCCTCCCGGGTCCCCATAGGACTCTATGGCAGAAGACCTGGGCTCCGATCTCAACTTCTTAAAAAAAAAAAACAACGGGAGTAGACCAGGACACCCGGGTTCCCATTGATATCAATAGGAATAGATCTGGGCTCCGATCTGAACTTTTTTTAAAAAAAAGAGAGTAGACCAGGACTCCCGGGTCCCCATTAAAATCTATAAGAGTAGACCTGGGCTCCGATCTCAAGTTTTTTAAAAAAAAAACGGGAGTAGACCAGGCCTCCCGGGTCCCCATAGGACTCTATGAGAGTAGACCTGGGCTCCGATCTCAACTTCTTTTTTTAAAAAAAACGGGAGTAGACAAGGCCTCCGGGGTCCGCATTGGTCTGTATAGGAGTAGACCTGGGCTCCGTTCTGAACTTTTTTCTTAAAAAAGGGAGTAGACCAGGCCTCCCGGGTCCCCATTGGACTCTATGCGAGTAGAACTGTGCTCCGATCTGAACTTCTTTAAAAAAAAAAAACGGGATTAGTTAAGGCCTCCTGGTTCCCTTTGAAATCTATAAGAGTAGACCTGGCCTCCGATCTCAACTTCTTTAAAAAAAAAACAAAAAAACAACCGGGAACTAGACCAGGCCTCCCGGGTCCCCATAGGACTCTATGAGAGTAGACCTGGGCTCCGATCTCAACTTCTTTTTTTAAAAAAAACGGGAGTAGACAAGGCCTCAGGGGTCCGCATTGGTCTGTATAGGAGTAGACCTGGGCTCCGTTCTGAACTTTTTTCTTAAAAAAGGGAGTAGACCAAGCCTCCCGGGTCCCCATTGGACTCTATGCGAGTAGAACTGTGCTCCGATCTGAACTTCTTTAAAAAAAAAAAAACGGGATTAGTTCAGGCCTCCTGGTTCCCTTTGAAATCTATAAGAGTAGACCTCGCCTCCGATCTCAACTTCTTTAAAAAAAAAATAAAAAAACAACCGGGAACTAGACCAGGCCTCCCGGGTCCCCATTGGACTCTATGAGAGTAGATCTGGACTCTATGAGAGTAGACCTGGGCTCCGATCTCAACTTCTTTTTTTAAAAAAAACGGGAGTAGACAAGGCCTCCGGGGTCCGCATTGGTCTGTATAGGAGTAGACCTGAGCTCCGTTCTGAACTTTTTTCTTTAAAAAGTGAGTAGACCAGGCCTCCCTGGTCCCCATTGGACTCTATCCGAGTAGAACTGTGCTCCGATCTGAACTTCTTTAAAAAAAAAAAAAACGGGATTAGTTCAGGCCTCCTGGTTCCCTTTGAAATCTATAGGAGTAGACCTGGCCTTCGATCCTAACTTCTTTAAAAAAAAACAAAAAAACAACCGGGAGTAGACCAGGCCTTCCGGGTCCCCATTGGACTCTATGAGAGTAGACCTGGGCTCCATTCTGAACTTTTAAAAAAAACCGGGAGTAGACCAGGCCCCCCGGGTCCCTAATGAAATCTATAGGAGTAGACCTGGACTCCGTTCAGCACTTGGAAAAGAAAAAAAAAACGGGAGTTTATCTGGCCTCCATTTTACCTGCTAAAATACAAGAGTCGATCTGGCCTCGATTTTACCTATTAAAAAACGCAGTAGACCAGGCCTCCCGGGTCCCCATTGGACTCTATGGCAGTAGATCTGGGCTCCGATCTCAATTTCTTAAAAAAAAAAAACAACGGGAGTAGACCAGGCCTCCCGGGTCCCCATAGGACTCTATGAGAGTAGACCTGGGCTCCGATCTCAACTTCTTTTTTAAAAAAAAACGGGAGTAGACAAGGCCTCTGGGGTCTGCAATGGTCTGTATAGGAGTAGACTTGGGCTCCGTTCTGAACTCCTTTTTTTAAAAAGGGAGTAGACCAGGCCTCCCGGGTCCCCACAGGACTCTATGGCAGAAGACCTGGGCTCCGATCTCAACTTCTTAAAAAAAAAAAACAACGGGAGTAGACCAGGCCTCCCGGGTCCCCATTGGACTCTATGCGAGTAGAACTGTGCTCCGATCTGAACTTCTTTAAAAAAAAAAAAAACGGGATTAGTTCCGGCCTCCTGGTTCCCTTTGAAATCTATAGGAGTAGACCTGGCCTCCGATCTCACCTTCTTTAAAAAAAAACAAAAAAACAACCGGGAGTAGACCAGGCCTCCCGGGTCCCCATTGGACTCTATGAGAGTAGACCTGTTCTCCGTTCTGAACTTTTAAAAAAAACCGGGAGTAGACCAGGCCCCCCGGGTCCCTATTGAAATCTATAGGAGTAGACCTGGACTCCGTTCAGCACTTGGAAAAGAAAAAAAAAACGGGAGTTGATCTGGCCTCCATTTTACCTGCTAAAATACAAGAGTAGATCTGGCCTCCATTTTACCTATACAAAAACGCAGTAGACCAAGTCTCCCGGGTCCCCATTGGACTCTATGGCAGTAGATCTGGGCTCCGATCTCAACTTCTTAAAAAAAAAAACAACGGGAGTAGACCAGGCCTCCCGGGTCCCCATAGGACTCTATGAGAGTAGACCTGGGCTCCGATCAGAACATCTTTTTTTTAAAAAAACGGGAGTAGACAAGGCCTCCGGGGTCCGCAATGGTCTGTATAGGAGTAGACTTGGGCTCCGTTCTGAACTCCTTTTTTTAAAAAGGGAGTAGACCAGGCCTCCCGGGTCCCCATAGGACTCTATGGCAGAAGACCTGGGCTCCGATCTCAACTTCTTAAAAAAAACAAACAACGGGAGTAGACCAGGACACCCGGGTTCCCATTGATATCAATAGGAATAGATCTGGGCTCCGATCTGAACTTTTTTTTAAAAAAAGAGAGTAGACCAGGACTCCCGGGTCCCCATTAAAATCTATAAGAGTAGACCTGGGCTCCGATCTCAAGTTTTTAAAAAAAAAAACGGGAGTAGACCAGGCCTCCCGGGTCCCCATAGGACTCTATGAGAGTAGATTTGGGCTCCGATCTCAACTTCTTTTTTTAAAAAAAACGGGAGTAGACAAGGCCTCCGGGGTCCGCATTGGTCTGTATAGGAGTAGACCTGGGCTCCGTTCTGAACTTTTTTCTTAAAAAAGGGAGTAGACCAGGCCTCCCGGGTCCCCATTGGACTCTATGCGAGAAGAACTGTGCTCCGATCTGAACTTCTTTAAAAAAAAAAAAACGGGATTAGTTCAGGCCTCCTGGTTCCCTTTGAAATCTATAAGAGTAGACCTGGCCTCCGATCTCAACTTCTTTAAAAAAAAAACAAAAAAACAACCGGGAACTAGACCAGGCCTCCCGGGTCCCCATAGGACTCTATGAGAGTAGACCTGGGCTCCGATCTCAACTTCTTTTTTAAAAAAAGAACGGGAGTAGACAAGGCCTCCGGGGTCCGCATTGGTCTGTATAGGAGTAGACCTGGGCTCCGTTCTGAACTTTTTTCTTAAAAAAGGGAGTAGACCAGGCCTCCCGGGTCCCCATTGGACTCTATGCGAGTAGAACTGTGCTCCGATCTGAACTTCTTTAAAAAAAAAAAAACGGGATTAGTTCAGGCCTCCTGGTTCCCTTTGAAATCTATAAGAGAAGACCTGGCCTCCGATCTCAACTTCTTTAAAAAAAAAACAAAAAAACAACCGGGAACTAGACCAGGCCTCCCGGGTCCCCATTGGACTCTATGAGAGTAGATCTGGACTCTATGAGAGTAGACCTGGGCTCCGATCTCAACTTCTTTTTTTAAAAAAAACGGGAGTAGACAAGGCCTCCGGGGTCCGCATTGGTCTGTATAGGAGTAGACCTGAGCTCCGTTCTGAACTTTTTTCTTTAAAAAGTGAGTAGACCAGGCCTCCCTGGTCCCCATTGGACTCTATCCGAGTAGAATTGTGCTCCGATCTGAACTTCTTTAAAAAAAAAAAAAAACGGGATTAGTTCAGGCCTCCTGGTTCCCTTTGAAATCTATAGGAGTAGACCTGGCCTTCGATCCTAACTTCTTTAAAAAAAAAACAAAAAAACAACCGGGAGTAGACCAGGCCTCCCGGGTCCCCATTGGACTCTATGAGAGTAGACCTGGGCTCCATTCTGAACTTTAAAAAAAAACCGGGAGTAGACCAGGCCCCCCGGGTCCCTAATGAAATCTATAGGAGTAGACCTGGACTCCGTTCAGCACTTGGAAAAGAAAAAAAAAAACGGGAGTTTATCTGGCCTCCATTTTACCTGCTAAAATACAAGAGTCGATCTGGCCTCGATTTTACCTATAAAAAAACGCAGTAGACCAGGCCTCCCGGGTCCCCATTGGACTCTATGGCAGTAGATCTGGGCTCCGATCTCAACTTCTTAAAAAAAAAAAACAACGGGAGTAGACCAGGCCTCCCGGGTCCCCATAGGACTCTATGAGAGTAGACCTGGGCTCCGATCTCAACTTCTTTTTTAAAAAAAAACGGGAGTAGACAAGGCCTCCGGGGTCTGCAATGGTCTGTATAGGAGTAGACTTGGGCTCCGTTCTGAACTCCTTTTTTTAAAAAGGGAGTAGACCAGGCCTCCCGGGTCCCCATAGGACTCTATGGCAGAAGACCTGGGCTCCGATCTCAACTTCTTAAAAAAAACAAACAACGGGAGTAGACCAGGCCTCCCGGGTCCCCATTGGACTCTATGCGAGTAGAACTGTGCTCCGATCTGAACTTCTTTAAAAAAAAAAAAAATGGGATTAGTTCCGGCCTCCTGGTTCCCTTTGAAATCTATAGGAGTAGACCTGGCCTCCGATCTCACCTTCTTTAAAAAAAAACAAAAAAACAACCGGGAGTAGACCAGGCCTCCCGGGTCCCCATTGGACTCTATGAGAGTAGACCTGTTCTCCGTTCTGAACTTTTAAAAAAAACCGGGAGTAGACCAGGCCCCCCGGGTCCCAATTGAAATCTATAGGAGTAGACCTGGACTCCGTTCAGCATTTGGAAAAGAAAAAAAAAACGGGAGTTTAACTGGCCTCCATTTTACCTGCTAAAATACAAGAGTCGATCTGGCCTCCATTTTACCTATAAAAAAGGCAGTAGACCAGGCTTCCCGGGTCCCTATTGTACTCTATGGCAGTAGATCTGGGCTCCGATCTCAACTTCTTAAAAAAAAAAACAACGGGAGTAGACCAGGCCTCCCGGGTACCCATAGGACTCTATTGCAGTAGACCTGGGCTCCGATCTCAACTTCCTTTTTAAAAAAAACGGGAGTAGACAAGGCCTCCGGGGTCCGCAATGGTCTGTATAGGAGTAGACTTGGGCTCCGTTCTGAACTCCTTTTTTTAAAAAGGGAGTAGACCAGGCCTCCCGGGTTCCCATAGGACTCTATGGCAGAAGACCTGGGCTCCGATCTCAACTTCTTAAAAAAAAAAAAAACGGGAGTAGACCAGTACTCCCGGATTCCCATTGATATCAATACGAATAGATCTGGGCTCCGATCTGAACTATTTTTTAAAAAAAGAGAGTAGACCAGGACTCCCGGGTCCCCATTAAAATCTATAAGAGTAGACCTGGGCTCCGATCTCAACTTTTTTTAAAAAAAAAAACGGGAGTAGACCAGGCCTCCTGGGTCCCCATAGGACTCTATGCGAGTAGACCTGTGCTCCGATCTGAACTTCTTTTTAAAAAAAAAAAACGGGATTAGTTTAGGCCTCCTGGTTCCCTTTGAAATTTATAGGAGTACACCTGGCCTCCGATCTCAACTTCTTCGAAAAAAACCAAAAAAACAACCGGGAGTAGACAAGGCTTCCCGGGTCCCCATTGGACTCTATGAGAGTAGACCTGGGCTCCGTTCTGAACTTATAAAAAAAACTGGGAGTAGACCAGGCCCCCCGGGTCCCTATTGAAATCTATAGGAGTAGACCTGGACTCTGTTCAGCACTTGGAAAAGAAAAAAAAAACGGGAGTTGATCTGGCCTCCATTTTACCTGCTAAAATACAAGAGTCGATCTGGCCTCCATTTTACCTATAAAAAAACGCAGTAGACCAGGCCTCCCGGGTCCCCATTGGACTCTATGGCAGTAGATCAGAGTTCCGATCTCAACTTCTTAAAAAAACAAAACAACGGGAGTAGACCAGGCCTCCCGGGTCCCCATAGGACTCTATGAGAGTAGACCTGGGCTCCGATCTCAAATTCTTTTTTTTAAAAAAACGGGAGTAGACAAGGCCTCCGGGGTACGCATTGCTCTGTATAGGAGTAGACCTGGGCTCCGTTCTGAACTTTTTTCTTAAAAAAGGGAGTAGACCAGGCCTCCCGGGTCCCCATTGGACTCTATGCGAGTAGACCTGTGCTCCGATCTGAACTTCTTTAAAAAAAAAAAAAACGGGATTAGTTTAGGCCTCCTGGTTACCTTTGAAATCTATAGGAGTACACCTGGCCTCCGATCTCAACTTCTTAAAAAAAAAAAAAAAAAACAACCGGGAGTAGACAAGGCCTCCCGGGTCCCCATTGGACTCTATGAGAGTAGACCTGGGCTCCGTTCTAAACTTTTAAAAAAAACTGGGAGTAGACCAGGCCCCCCCGGTCCCTATTGAAATCTATAGGAGTAGACCTGGACTCTGTTCAGCACTTGGAAAAGAAAAAAAAAACGGGAGTTGATCTGGCCTCCATTTTACCTGCTAAAATACAAGAGTCGATCTGGCCTCCATTTTACCTATAAAAAAACGGAGTAGACCAGGCCTCCCGGGTCCCCATTGGACTCTATGGCAGTAGATCTGGGCTCCGATCTCAACTTCTTAAAAAAAAAAAACAACGGGAGTAGACCAGGCCTCCCGGGTCCCCATAGGACTCTATGAGAGTAGACCTGGGCTCCGATCTCAACTTCTTTTTTTAAAAAAAACTGGAGTAGACAAGGCCTCCGGGGTCCGCAATGGTCTGTATAGGAGTAGACTTGGGCTCCGTTCTAAACTCCTTTTTTTTAAAAAGGGCGTAGACCAGGCCTCCCGGGTCCCCATAGGACTCTATGGCAGAAGACCTGGGCTCCGATCTCAACTTCTTAAAAAAAAAAAACAACGGGAGTACACCAGGACTCCCGGGTTCCCATTGATATCAATAAAAATAGATCTGGTCTCCAATCTGAACTTTTTTTTAAAAAAAGAGAGTAGACCAGGACTCCCGGGTCCCCGTTAAAATCTATAAGAGTATACCTGGGCTCCGATCTCAACTTTAAAAAAAAAAAAACGGGAGTAGACCAGGCCTCCCGGGTCCCCATAGGACTCTATGAGAGTAGACCTCTGCTCCGATCTCAACTTCTTTTTTTTAAAAAAATGGGAGTAGACAAGGCCTCCGGGGTCTGCATTGGTCTATATAGGAGTAGACCTGGGCTCCGTTCTGAACTTTTTTCTTAAAAAAGGGAGTAGACCAGGCCTCCCGGGTCCCCATTGGACTCTATGCGAGTAGACCTGTGCTCCGATCTGAACTTCTTTAAAAAAAACAAAACAAGATTAGTTCAGGCCTCCTGGTTCCCTTTGAAATCTATAGGAGTAGACGTGGCCTCCAATCTCAACTTCTTTAAAAAAAAACCAAAAAAAAAACCGGGAGTAGACCAGGCCTCCCGGGTCCCCATTGGACTCTATGAGAGTAGACCTGGGCTCCGTTCTGAACTTTTAAAAAACACCGGTAGTAGACCAGGCCCCCCGGGTCCCTATTGAAATCTATTGGAGTAGACCTGGACTCCGTTCAGCACTTGGAAAAGAAAAAAAAAATGGGAGTTGATCTGGCCTCCATTTTACCTGCTAAAATACAAGAGTCGATCAGTCCTCCATTTTACCTATAAAAAAACGCAGTAGACCAGGCCTCCCGGGTCCCCATTGGACTCTATGGCAGTAGATCTGGGCTCCGATCTCAACTTCTTAAAAAAAAAAAACAACGGGAGTAGACCAGGCCTCCCGGGTCCCTATAGGACTCTATGAGAGTAGACCTGGGCTCCGATCTCAACTCCTTTTTTTAAAAAAAATGGGAGTACACAAGGCCTCCGGGGTCCGCAATGGTCTTTATAGGAGTAGGCTTGGGCTCTGTTCTGAACTCCTTTTTTTAAAAAGGGAGTAGACCAGGCCTCCCGGGTCCCCATAGGACTCTATGGCAGAAGACCTGGGCTCCGATCTCAACTTCTTAAAAAAAAAAAAAAAGGGAGTAGACCAGGACTCCCGGGTTCCCATTGATATCAATAGGAATAGATCTGGGCTCCGATCTGAACTTTTTTTAAAAAAAAGAGAGTAGACCAGGACTCCCGGGTCCCCATTAAAATCTATAAGAGTAGACCTAGGCTCCGATCTCAACTTTTTAAAAAAAAAAACGGGAGTAGACCAGGCCTCCCGGGTCCCCATAGGACTCTATGAGAGTAGACCTGGGCTCCGATCTCAACTTCTTTTTTTTAAAAAAAACGGGAGTAGACAAGGCCTCCGGGGTCTGCATTGGTCTGTATAGGAGTAGAGCTGAGCTCCGTTCCTAACTTTTTTCTTTAAAAAGGGAGTAGACCAGGCCTCCGATCTGAACTTCTTTAAAAAAAAACAAAACGGGATAAGTTAAGAAATCCTGGTTTCCTTTGAAATCTATAGGAGTAGACCTGGCCTCCGATCTCAACTTCTTTTAAAAAAAAAAAAAAAAAACAACCGGGAGTAGACCAGGCCTCCCGGGTCCCCATTGGACTCTATGAGAGTAGACCTGGGCTCCGTTCTGAACTTTTAAAAAAAACCGGGAGTAGACCAGGCCCCCCGGGTCCCTATTGAAATCTATAGGAGTAGACCTGGACTCCGTTCAGCACTTGGAAAAGAAAAAAAAAACGGGAGTTGATCTGGCCTCCATTTTACCTGCTAAAATACAAGAGTCGATGTGGCCTCCATTTTACCTATTAAAATACGCAGTAGACCAGGCCTTCCGGGTCCCCATTGAACTCTATGGCAGTAGATCTGGGCTCCGATCTCAACTTCTTAAAAAAAAAAACGGGAGTAGACCAGGCCTCCCGGGTCCCCATAGGACTCTATGAGAGTAGACCTGGGATCCGATCTCAACTTCTTAAAAAAACAAAAAAAACGGGATTAGTTCAGGACTCCTGGTTCCCTTTGAAATCTATAGGAGTAGACCTGGCCTCCGATCTCAACTCCTTAAAAAAAAAAAACAACGGGAGTAGACCAGGACTCCCGGGTTCACTTTGATATCAATAGGAATAGATCTGAGCTCCGATGTGAACTTTTTTTTTAAAAAAAAAGAGTAGACCAGGACTCCCGGGTACCCATTAAAATCTATAAGAGTAGACCTGGGCTCCGACCTCAACTTCTTTTTTTTTTAAAAAAGGGAGTAGACCAGGCCCCCTGGGTCCCTATTGAAATCTATAGGAGTAGACCTGGACTCCGTTCCGCACTTGGAAAAGAAAAAAAAAACGGGAGTTGATCTGGCCTCCATTTTACCTGCTAAAATACAAGAGTCGATCTGGCCTCCATTTTACCTATAAAAAAACGCAGTAGACCAGGCCTCCCGGGTCCCCATTGGACTCTATGGAAGTAGATCGGGGCTCCGATCTCAACTTCTTAAAAAAAGAAACGGGAGTAGACCAGGCCTCCCGGGTCCCCATAGGACTCTATGAGAGTAGACCTGGGATCCGATCTCAACTTCTTAAAAAAAAAAACGGGAGTAGACAAGGCCTCCGGGGTCCGCATTGGTCTGTATAGGAGTAGAGCTGGGCTCCGTTCTGAACTTTTTTCTTAAAAAAGGGAGTAGACCAGGCTTCCGATCTGAACTTCTTTAAAAAAAAAAACAACGGGATTAGTTCAGGACTCCTGGTTCCCTTTGAAATCTATAGGAGTAGACCTGGCCTCCGATCTCAACTTCTTTAAAAAAAAAACAAAAAAACAACCGGGAGTAGACCAGGCCTCCCGGGTCCCTAGAGGAATCTATGAGAGTAGACCTCGGCTCCAATCTCAACTTCTTTTTTTAAAAAAAACAGGAGTAGACCAGGCCTCCGGGGTCTGCATTTGTCTGTATAGGAGTAGACCTGGGCTAAAGGGAGTAGACCAGGCCTCCCGGATCCCCATTGGACTCAATGTGAATAGACCTGTGCTCCGATCTGAACTTCTTTAAAAAAAAAAAAAAACACGGGATTAGTTCAGGACTCCTGGTTCCCTTTGAAATCTATAGGAGTAGACCTGGCCTCCGATCTCAACTTCTTAAAAAAAAAACAACAACGGGAGTAGACCAGGACTCCCGGGTTCCCTTTGATATCAATAGGAATAGATCTGCATTTGTCTGTATAGAAGTAGACCTGGGCTCTGTATAAATAATCCGCCTTTGTCTGTATAGGAGTAGACCTGGGCTCTGTTCTGAACTTTTTTCTTTAAAAAGGGAGTAGACCAGGCCTCCCGGGTCCCCATAGGACTCTATGGCAGTAGACCTGGCCTCCGATCTCAACTTCTTTAAAAAAAAAAAAAAAAAAACAACCGGGAGTAGACCAGGCCTCCCGGGTCCCCATTGTACTCTATGGCAGTTAATCTGGGCTCCGATCTCAATTTCTTAAAAAAAAACAACAACGGGAGTACACCAGGACTCCCGGGTCCCCATAGGACTCTATGGCAGTAGACCTGGGCTCTGATCTCAACTTCTTAAAAAAAAAAAAAAACAACGGGAGTACACCAGGACTCCCGGGTTCCCATTGATATCAATAGGAATAGATCTGGGCTCCGATCTGAACTTTTTTTTAAAGAAAGAGAGTAGACCAAAACTCCCGGGTCCCCATTGGACTCTATGCGAGTAGACCTGTGCTCAGATCTGAACTTCTTTAAAAAAAAAAAAAACAGGATTTGTTCAGGCCTCCTGGTTCCCTTTGAAATCTATAGGAGTAGACCTGGCCTCTGATCTCAACTTCTTTAAAAAAAAAAAACAACAACAACCGGGAGTACACCAGGCCTCCCGGGTCCCCATTGGGCTCTATGAGAGTAGACCTGGGCTCCGTTCTGAACTTTTAAAAAAAAACGGGAGTAGACCAGGCCCCCCGGGTCCCTATTGAAATCTATAGGAGTAGACCTGGACTCCGTTCAGCACTTGAAAAAGAAAAAAAAACGGGAGTTGATCTGGCCTCCATTTTACCTGCTAAAATACAAGAGTCGATCTGGCCTCCATTTTACCTATAAACTTTTGATATCAACAGGAATACATCTGGGCTCCGATCTGAACATTTAAAAAAAAGAGAGAGTAGACCAAAACTCCCGGGTCCCCATTAAAATCTATAAGAGTAGACCTGGGCTCCGATCTCAACTTTTTAAAAAAAAAAACGGGAGTAGACCAGGCCTCCCGGGTCCCTAGAGGACTCTATGAGAGTAGACCTGGGCTCCGATCTCAACTTCTTTTTTTAAAAAAAACGGGAGTAGACCAGGCCTCCGGGGTCCGCATTGGTCTGTATAAGAGTAGACCTGGGCTCTGTTCTGAACTTTTTTCTTAAAAAAGGGAGTAGACCAGGCCTCCCGGATCCCCATTGGACTCAATGCGAGTAGACCTGTGCTCCGATCTGAACTTCTTTAAAAAAAAACAACACACGGGATTAGTTCAGGAATCCTGGTTCCCTTTGAAATCTATAGGAGTTGACCTGGCCTCCGATCTCAACTTCTTAAAAAAAAAAAAAAAAAACAGGAGTAGACCAGGACTCCCGGGTTCCCTTTGATATCAATAGGAATAGATCTGCATTTGTCTGTATAGGAGTAGACCTGGGCTCTGTATAAATAGTCCGCATTTGTCTGTATAGGAGTAGACCTGGGCTCTGTTCTGAACTTTTTTCTTAAAAAAGGGAGTAGACCAGGCCCCCCGGGTCCCCATAGGACTCTATGGCAGTAGACCTGGCCTCCGATCTCAACTTCTTTAAAAAAAAACAAAAAAACAACCGGGAGTAGACCAGGCCTTCCGGGTCCCCATTGGACTCTATGAGAGTAGACCTGGGCTCCGTTCTGAACTTTTAAAAAAAACCGGGAGTAGACCAGGCCCCCCGGGTCCCTATTGAAATCTATAGGAGTAGACCTGGACTCCGTTCAGCACTTGGAAAAGAAAAAAAAAACGGGAGTTGATCTGGCCTCCATTTTACCTGCTAAAATACAAGAGTCGATCTGGCCTCCATTTTACCTATAAAAAAACGCAGTAGACCAGGCCTCCCGGGTCCCCATTGGACTCTATGGCAGTAGATCTGGGCTCCGATCTCAACTTCTTAAAAAAAAAAAAAACGGGAGTAGACCAGGCCTCCCGGGTCCCCATAGGACTCTATGAGAGTAGACCTGGGCTCTGATCTCAACTTCTTAAAAAAACAAAAAAAACGGGAGTAGACCAGGCCTCCCGGGTCCCCATAGGACTCTATGAGAGTAGACCTCGGATCCGATCTCAACTTCTTAAAAAAAAAAACGGCAGTAGAAAAGGCCTCCGGGGTCCGCATTGGTCTGTATAGGAGTAGAGCTGGGCTCCGTTCTGAACTTTTTTCTTAAAAAAGGGAGTAGACCAGGCTTCCAATCTGAACTTATTTAAAAAAAAAAAAAACGGGATTAGTTCAGGACTCCTGGTTCCCTTTGAAATCTATAGGAGTAGACCTGGCCTCCGATCTCAACTTCTTTAAAAAAAAACAAAAAAACAACCGGGAGTAGACCAGGCCTCCCGGGTCCCCATTGGACTCTATGAGAGTAGACCTGGGCTCCGTTCTGAACTTTTAAAAAAAACCGGGAGTAGACCAGGCCCCCCGGGTCCCTATTGAAATCTATAGGATTAGACCTGGACTCCGTTCAGCACTTGGAAAAGAAAAAAAAAACGGGAGTTGATCTGGCCTCCATTTTACCTGCTAAAATACAAGAGTCGATCTGGCCTCCATTTTACCTATAAAAAAACGCAGTAGACCAGGCCTCCCGGGTCCCCATTGGACTCTATGGCAGTAGATCTGGGCTCCGATCTCAACTTCTTAAAAAAAAAAAAAACGGGAGTAGACCAGGCCTCCCGGGTCCCCATAGGACTCTATGAGAGTAGACCTGGGCTCCGATCTCAACTTCTTTTTTAAAAAAAAACGGGAGTAGACCAGGCCTACGGGGTCCGCATTTGTCTGTATAGGAGTAGACCTGGGCTCTGTTCTGAACTTTTTTCTTTAAAAAGGGAGTAGACCAGGCCTCCCGGATCCCCATTGGACTCAATGCGAGTAGATCTGTGCTCCGATCTGAACTTCTTTAAAAAAAAAACAAAAAACGGGATTAGTTCAGGACTCCTGGTTTTCTTTGAAATCTATAGGAGTAGACCTGGCCTCCGATCTCAACTTCTTAAAAAAAAAAAACAACGGGAGTAGACCAGGACTCCGGGTTCCTTTTGATATCAATAGGAATTGATCTGGGCTCCGATCTGAACTTTTTTTTTAAAAAAGAGAGTAGACCAGGACTCCTGGGTACCCATTAAAATCTATAAGAGTAGACCTGGGCTCCGATCTCAACTTCTTTTTTTTAAAAAAACGAGAGTAGACCAGGCCCCCCGGGTCCCTATTGAAATCTATAGGAGTAGACCTGGACTCCGTTCAGCACTTGGAAAAGAAAAAAAAAACGGGAGTTGATCTGGCCTCCAGTTTACCTGCTGAAATAAAAGAGTCGATCTAGCCTCCATTTTACCTATAAAAAAACGCAGTAGACCAGGCCTCCCGGGACCCCATAGGACTCTATGGCAGAAGACCTGGGCTCCGATCTCAACTTATTAAAAAAAAAAACAACGGGAGTAGACCAGCACTCCCGGGTTCCCATTGATATCAATAGGAATAGATCTGGGCTCCGATCTGAACATTTTTTAAAAAAAAGAGAGTAGACCAGGACTCATGGGTCCCCATTAAAATCTATAAGAGTAGACCTGGGCTCCGATCTCAACTCTTTTTTTAAAAAAACGGGAGTAGACCAGGCCTCCCAGGTCCCCATAGGACTCTATGAGAGTAGACCTGGGCTCCGATCTTAACTTCTTTTTTTAAAAAAAACGGGAGTAGACAAGGCCTCCGGGGTCCGCATTGGTCTGTATAGGAGTAGACCTGGGCTCCGTTCTGAACTTTTTTCTAAAAAAAGAGAGTAGACCAAAACTCCCGGGTCCCCATTGGACTCTATGCGAGTAGACCTGTGCTCCGATCTGAACTTCTTTAAAAAAAAAAAAAAACGGGATAAGTTCAGGCCTCCTGGTTCCCTTTGAAATCTATAGGAGTAGACCTGGCCTCCGATCTCAACTTCTTTAAAAAAAAACAAAAAAACAACCGGGAGTAGACCAGGCCTCCCGGGTCCCCATTGGACTCTATGAGAGTAGACCTGGGCTCCGTTCTGAACTTTTAAAAAAAACCGGGAGTAGACCAGGCCCCCCGGGTCCCTATTGATATCTATAGGAGTAGACCTGGACTCCGTTCAGCACTTGGAAAAGAAAAAAAAAACGGGAGTTGATCTGGCCTCCATTTTACCTGCTAAAATACAAGAGTCGATCTGGCCTCCATTTTACCTATAAAAAAACTCAGTAGACCAGGCCGCCCGGGTCCCCATTGGACTCTATGGCAGTAGATCTGGGCTCCGATCTCAACTTCTTAAAAAAAAAAACAACGGGAGTAGACCAGGCCTCCCGGGTCCCCAACGGGAGTAGACCAGGCCTCCTGGGTCCTCTATGGCAGTAGACCTGGGCTCCGATCTCAACTTCTTAAAAAAAAAAACAACGGGAGTAGACCAGGCCTCCCGGGTTCCCTTTGATATCAATAGGAATAGATCTGGGCTCCGATCTGAACTTTTAAAAAAAAAAACGGGAGTAGACCAGGCCCCCCGGGTCCCTATTGAAATCTATAGGAGTAGACCTGGACTCCGTTCAGCACTTGGAAAAGAAAGAAAAAAACGGGAGTTGATCTCGCCTCCATTTTACCTAATAAAATACAGGAGTCGATCTGGCCTCCATTTTACCTATAAAATAACGCAGTAGACCAGGCCTCCCTGGTCCCCATTGGACTCTATGGAATTAGATCTGGGCTCCGATCTCAACTTCTTAAAAAAAAAAACAACGGGAGTACACCGGGACTCCCAGGTTCCCATTGATATCAATAGGAATAGATCTGGGCTCCGATCTGAACTTTTTTTAAAAAAAAAGAGAGTAGACCAAAACTCCCGGGTCCCCATTAAAATCTATAAGAGTAGACCTGGGCTCCGATCTCAACTTTTTAAAAAAAAAACGGGAGTAGACCAGGCCTCCCGGGTCCCAGAGGACTCTATGAGAGTAGACCTGGGCTCCGATCTCAACTTCTTTTTAAAAAAAAAACGGGAGTAGACAAGGCCTCCGGGGTCCGCATTTGTCTGTATAGGAGTAGACCTGGGCTCCGTTCTGAACTATTTTCTTTAAAAAGGGAGTAGACCAGGCCTCCCGGATCCCCATTGGACTCTATGCAAGTAAACCTGTGCTCCGATCTGAACTTCTTTAAAAAAAAAATAAACGGGATTAATTCAGGACTCCTGGTTCCCTTTGAAATCTATAAAAGTAGACCTGGGCTCCGATCTCAACTTTTAAAAAAAAAAAATGGGAGTAGACCAGGCCTCCCGGGTCCCCATTAAAATCTATAAGAGTAGACCTGGGCTCCGATCTCAACTTTTTTTAAAAAAAATGGGAGTAGACCATAGCCTCCATTCTGGCCTCCATTTTACCTGCTAAAATACAAGAGTAGATCTGGCCTCCATTTTACCTATAAAAAAACGCAGTAGACCAGGCCTCCCGGGTCCCCATAGGACTCTATGAGAGTAGACCTGGGCTCCGATCTCAACTATTTTTTAAAAAAAATCGGGAGAAACAAGGCCTCCGGGGTCCGCAATGGTCTGTATAGGAGTAGACTTGGGCTCCGTTCTGAACTCCTTTTTTTAAAAAGGGAGTAGACCAGGCCTCCCGGGTCCCCATAGGACTCTATGGCAGAAGACCTGGGCTCCGATCTAAACTTCTTAAAAAAAAAAAACAACGGGAGTAGACCAGGACTCCCGGGTTCCCATTGATATCAATAGGAATAGATCTGGGCTCCGATCTGAACTTTTTTTTAAAAAAAGAGAGTAGACCAGGACTCCCGGGTCCCCATTAAAATCTATAAGAGAAGACCTGGGCTCCGATCGAACCTTTTTTTTAAAAAAACGGGAGTAGACCAGGCCTCCCGGGTCCCCAAAGGACTCTATGAGAGTAGACCTGGGCTCCGATCTCAACTTCTTTTTTTAAAAAAAACGGGAGTAGACAAGGCCTCCGGGGTCCGCATTGGTCTGTATAGGAGTAGACCTGGGCTCCGTTCTGAACTTTTTTCTTAAAAAAGGGAGTAGACCAGGCTGCCCGAGCCCCCATTGGACTCTACGCGAGTAGACCTGTGCTCTGATCTGAACTTCTTTAAAAAAAAAAACGGGATTGCTTCCGGCCTCCTGGTTCCCTTTGAAATCTATAGGAGTAGACCTGGCCTCCGATCTCAACTTCTTAAAAAAAAAAAAAAAAAAAAACCGGGAGTAGACCAGGCCTCCCGGGTCCCCATTGGACTCTATGAGAGTAGACCTGGGCTCCGTTCTGAACTTTTAAAAAAAACCGGGAGTAGACCAGGCCCCCCGGGTCCCTATTGAAATCTATAAGAGTAGACCTGGACTCCGTTCAGCACTTGGAAAAGAAAAAAAAATGGGAGTTGATCTGGCCTCCATTTTACCTGCTAAAATACAAGAGTCGATCTGGCCTCCATTTTACCTATAAAAAAACGCAGTAGACCAGGCCTCCGGGGTCCCCATTGGACTCTATGGCAGTAGATCTGGGCTCCGATCTCAACTTCTTAAAAAAAAAAACAACGGGAGTAGACCAGGCCTCCCGGGTCCCCATAGGACTCTATGAGAGTAGACCTGGGCTCCGATCTCAACTTCTTTTTTTAAAAAAAACGGGAGTAGACAAGGCCTCCGGGGTCTGCAATGGTCTGTATAGGAGTAGACTTGGGCTCCGTTCTGAACTCCTTTTTTTAAAAAGGGAGTATACCAGTCCTCCCAGGTCCCCATAGGACTCTATGGCAGAAGAGCTGGGCTCCGATCTCAACTTCTTAAAAAAAACAAACAACGGGAGTAGAACAGGACTCCCGGGTTCCCATTGATATCAATAGGAATAGATCTGGGCTCCGATCTGAACTTTTTTTAAAAAAAAGAGAGTAGACCAGGACTCCCGGGTCCCCATTAAAATCTATAAGAGAAGACCTGGGCTCCGATCTCAACTTTTTAAAAAAAAAACGGGAGTAGACCAGGCCTCCCGGGTCCCCAAAGGACTCTATGAGAGTAGACCTGGGCTCCGATCTCAACTTCTTTTTTTAAAAAAAACGGGAGTAGACAAGGCCTCCGGGGTCCGCATTGGTCTGTATAGGAGTAGACCTGGGCTCCGTTCTGAACTTTTTTCTTAAAAAAGGGAGTAGACCAGGCCTCCCGGGTCCCCATTGGACTCTATGCGAGTAGACCTGTGCTCTGATCTGAACTTCTTTAAAAAAAAAAAAACGGGATTAGTTCCGGCCTCCTGGTTCCCTTTGAAATCTATAGGAGTAGACCTGGCCTCCGATCTCAACTTCTTAAAAAAAAAAAAAAAAAAAAACCGGGAGTAGACCAGGTCTCCCGGGTCCCCATTGGACTCTATGAGAGTAGACCTGGGCTCCATTCTGAACTTTTAAAAAAAACCTGGAGTAGACCAGGCCCCCCGGGTCCCTATTGAAATCTATAGGAGTAGACCTGGACTCCGTTCAGCACTTGGAAAAGAAAAAAAAAACAGGAGTTGATCTGGCCTCCATTTTACCTGCTAAAATACAAGAGTCGATCTGGCCTCCATTTTACCTATAAAAAAACGCAGTAGACCAGGCCTCCCGGGTCCCCATTGGACTCTATGGCAGTAGATCTGGGCTCCGATCTCAACTTCTTAAAAAAAAAAACAACGGGAGTAGACCAGGCCTCCCGGGTCCCCATAGGACTCTATGAGAGTAGACCTGGGCTCCGATCTCAACTTCTTTTTTTAAAAAAAACGGGAGTAGACAAGGCCTCCGGGGTCCGCAGTGGTCTGTATAGGAGTAGACTTGGGCTCCGTTCTGAACTCCTTTTTTTAAAAAGGGAGTATACCAGTCCTCCCAGGCCCCATAGGACTCTATGGCAGAAGAGCTGGGCTCCGATCTCAACTTCTTAAAAAAAAAAAACAACAGGAGTAGACAAGGACTCCCGGGTTCCCATTGATATCAATAGGAATAGATCTGGCCTCCGATCTGAACTTTTTTTTAAAAAAAGAGAGTAGACCTGGACTCCCGGGTCCCCATTAAAATCTATAAGAGTAGACCTGGGCTCCGATCTCAACTTTTTAAAAAAAAAACGGGAGTAGACCAGGCCCCCCGGGTCCCTATTGAAATCTATAGGAGTAGACCTGGACTCCGTTCAGCAGTTGGAAAAGAAAAAAAAAACGGGAGTTGATCTGGCCTCCATTTTACCTGCTAAAATACAAGAGTCGATCTGCCCTCCATTTTACCTATAAAAAAACGCAGTAGACCAGGCCTCCTGGGTCCCCATTGGACTCTATGGCAGTAGATCTGGGCTCCGATCTCAACTTCTTAAAAAAAAAAAAACAGCGGGAGTAGACGAGGCCTCCCGGGTCCCCATAGGACTCTATGAGAGTAGACCTGGGCTCCGATCTCAACTTCTTAAAAAAAACAACAACGGGAGTAGACCAGGACTCCCGGATTCCCATTGATATCAATAGGAAAAGATCTGGGCTCCGATCTGAACTTTTTTTAAAAAAAAGAGAGTAGACCAGGACTCCCGGGTACCCATTAAAATCTATAAGAGTAGACCTGACCTCCGATCTCAACTTCTTTAAAAAAAAACAAAAAAACAACCTAGAGTAGACCAGGCCTCCCGGGTTCCCATTGGACTCTATGAGAGTAGACCTGGGCTCCGTTCTGAACTTTTAAAAAATACCGGGAGTAGACCAGGCCCCCCGGGTCCCTATTATAATCTCTAGGAGTAGACCTGGACTCCGTTCAGCACTTGGAAAAGAAAAAAAAAATGGGAGTTGATCTGGCCTCCATTTTACCTGCTAAAATACAAGAGTCGATCTGGCCTCCATTTTACCTATAAAAAAACGCAGTAGACCAGGCCTCCCGGGTCCCCATTGGACTCTATGGCAGTAGATCTGGGCTCCGATCTCAACTTCTTAAAAAAAAAAACAACGGGAGTAGACCAGGCCTCCCGGGTCCCCATAGGACTCTATGAGAGTAGACCTGGGCTCCGATCTCAACTTCTTTTTTTAAAAAAATGGGATTAGACAAGGCCTCCGGGGTCCGCAATGGTCTGTATAGGAGTAGACTTGGGCACCGTTCTGAACTCCTTTTTTTAAAAAGGGAGTAGACCAGGCCTCCTGGGTCCCCATAGGACTCTATGGCAGAAGACCTGGGCTCCGATCTCAACTTCTTAAAAAAAACAACAACGGGAGTAGACCAGGACTCCCGGGTTCCCATTAATATCAATAGGAATAGATCTGGGCTCCGATCTGAACTTTTTTTAAAAAAAAAAGGAGAGTAGACCAGGACTCCCGGGTCCCCATTAAAATCTATAAGAGTAGACCTGGGCTCCGATCTCAACTTTTTTTAAAAAAAACGGGAGTAGACCAAGCCTCCCGGGTCCCCAAAGGACTCTATGAGAGTAGACCTGGGCTCCGATCTCAACTTCTTTTTTTAAAAAAAACGGGAGTAGACAAGGCCTCCAGGGTCCGCATTGGTTTGTATAGGAGTAGACCTGGGCTCCGTTCTGAACATTTTTCTTAAAAAAGGGAGTAGACCAGGCCTCCCGGGTCCCCATTGGACTCTATGCGAGTAGACCTGTGCTCCGATCTGAACTTCTTTAAAAAAAAAAACAACGGGATTAGTTCCGGCCTCCTGGTTCCCTTTGAAATCTATAGGAGTAGACCTGGCCTCCGATCTCAACTTCTTTAAAAAAAAAAATCAGCGGGAGTAGACGAGGCCTCCCGGGTCCCCATAGGACTCTATGAGAGTAGACCTGGGCTTCGATCTCAACTTCTTAAAAAAAAAAAACAACGGGAGTAGACCAGGACTCCCGGATTCCCATTGATATCAATAGGAATAGATCTGGGCTCCGATCTGAACTTTTTTTAAAAAAAAGAGAGTAGACCAGGACTCCCGGGTACCCATTAAAATCTATAAGAGTAGACCTGGGCTCCGATCTCAACTTCTTAAAAAAAAAAACAACGGGAGTAGACCAGGACTCCCGGGTTCCCTTTGATATCAATAGGAATAGCTCTGGGCTCCGATCTGAACTTTTTAAAAAAAAAACGGGAGTAGACCAGGCCCCCCGGGTCCCTATTGAAATCTATAGGAGTAGACCTGGACTCCGTTCAGCACTTGGAAAAGAAAGAAAAAAAAGGGAGTTGATCTGGCCTCCATTTTACCTGCTAAAATACAAGAGTCGATCTGGCCTCCATTTTACCTATAAAAAAACGCAGTAGACCAGGCCTCCCGGGACCCCATAGGACTCTATGGCAGTAGATCTGGGCTCCGATCTCAACTTCTTAAAAAAAAAAACAACGGGAGTAGACCAGGCCTCCCAGGTCCCCATTGGACTCTATGAGAGTAGACCTGGGCTCCGATCTCAACTTCTTTTTTTAAAAAAATCGGGAGTAGACAAGGTCTCCGGGGTCCGCAATGGTCTGTATAGGAGTAGACTTGGGCTCCGTTCTGAACTCCTTTTTTTAAAAAGGGAGTAGACCAGGCCTCCCGGGTCCCCATAGGACTCTCTGGCAGAAGACCTGGGCTCCGATCTCAACTTCTTAAAAAAAAAAACAACGGGAGTAGACCAGGACTCCCGGGTTCCCATTGATATCAATAGGAATAGATCTGGGCTCCGATCTGAACTTTTTTTTTAAAAAAAGAGAGTATACCAGGCCTCCCAGGTCCCCATAGGACTCTATGGCAGAAGAGCTGGGCTCCGATCTCAACTTCTTAAAAAAAAAAAAAAACGGGAGTAGACCAGGACTCCCGGGTTCCCATTGATATCAATAGGAATAGATCTGGGCTCCGATCTGAACTTTTTTTAAAAAAAAGAGAGTAGACCAGGACTCCCGGGTCCCCATTAAAATCTATAAGAGTAGACCTGGGCTCCGATCTCAACTTTTTAAAAAAAAAATGGGAGTAGACCAGGTCCCCTGGGTCCCTATTGAAATCTATAGAAGTAGACCTGGACTCCGTTCAGCACTTGGAAAAGAAGAAAAAAATGGGAGTTGATCTGGCCTCCATTTTACCTGCTAAAATACAAGACTCGATCTGCCCTCCATTTTACCTATAAAAAAACGCAGTAGACCAGGCCTCCTGGGTCCCCATTGGACTCTATGGCAGTAGATCTGGGCTCCGATCTCAACTTCTTAAAAAAAAACAAAACAGCGGGAGTAGACGAGGCCTCCCGGGTCCCCATAGGACTCTATGAGAGTAGACCTGGGCTCCGATCTCAACTTCTTAAAAAAAAAAAAAAAACGGGAGTAGACCAGGACTCCCGGATTCCCATTGATATCAATAGGAATAGATCTGGGCTCCGATCTTAACTTTTTTTTAAAAAAAGAGAGTAGACCAGGACTCCCGGGTACCCATTAAAATCTATAAGAGTAGACCTGGCCTCCGATCTCAACTCCTTTAAAAAAAAACAAAAAAACAACTGGGAGTAGACCAGGCCTCCCGGGTTCCCATTGGACTCTATGAGAGTAGACCTGGGCTCCGTTCTGAACTTTTAAAAAAAACCGGGAGTAGACCAGGCCCCCCGGGTCCCTATTAAAATCTCTTGAAGTAGACCTGGACTCCGTTCAGCACTTGGAAAAGAAAAAAAAAACGGGAGTTGATCTGGCCTCCATTTTACCTGCTAAAATACAAGAGTCGATCTGGCCTCCATTTTACCTATAAAAAAACGCAGTAGACCAGGCCTCCCGGGTCCCCATTGGACTCTATGGCAGTAGATCTGGGCTCCGATCTCAACTTCTTAAAAAAAAAAACAACGGGAGTAGACCAGGCCTCCCGGGTCCCCATAGGACTCTATGAGAGTAGACCTGGGCTCCGATCTCAACTTCTTTTTTTTAAAAAAACGGGAATAGATCTGGGATCCGATCTGAACTTTTTTTAAAAAAAAGAGAGTAGACCAGGACTCCCGGGTCCCCATTAAAATCTATAAGGGTAGACCTGGGCTCCGATCTCAACTTTAAAAAAAAAAAACGGGAGTAGACCAGGCCCCCCGGGTCCCTATTGAAATCTATAAGAGAAGACCTCGACTCCGTTCAGCACTTGGAAAAGAAAAAAAAAAACGGGAGTTGATCTGGCCACCATTTTACCTGCTAAAATACAAGAGTCGATCTGCCCTCCATTTTACCTATAAAAAAACGAAGTAGACCAGGCCTCCCGGGTCCCCATTGGACTCTATGGCAGTAGATCTGGGCTCCGATCTCAACTTCTTAAAAAAAAAAAACAACGGGAGTACACCAGGACTCCCGGGTCCCCATAGGACTCTATGGATGAAGACCTGGTCTCCGATCTCAACTTCTTAAAAAAAAAAACAACGGGAGTAGACCAGGACTCCCGGGTACCCAAAGCACTCTATGAGAGTAGACCTGGGCTCCGATCTCAACTTCTTTTTTTAAAAAAAACGGGAGTAAACAAGGCCTCCGGGGTCCGCATTGGTCTGTATAGGAGTAGACCTGGGCTCCGTTCTGAACTTTTTTCTTAAAAAAGGGAGTAGACCAGGCCTCCCGGGTCCCCATTGGACTCTATGCGAGAAGACCTGTGCTCTGATCTTAACTTCTTTAAAAAAAAAAAATGGGATTAGTACCGGCCTCCTGGTTCCCTTTGAAATCTATAGGAGTAGACCTGGCCTCCGATCTCAACTTCTTTAAAAAAAAACCAAAAAAACAACCGGGAGTAGACCAGGCCTCCCGGGTCCCCATTGGACTCTATGAGAGAAGACCTGGGCTCCGTTCTGAACTTTTAAAAAAAACCGGGAGTAGACCAGGCCCCCCGGGTCCCTATTGAAATCTATAGGAGTAGACCTGGACTCCGTTCAGCACTTGGAAAAGAAAAAAAAAACGGGAGTCGATCTGGCCTCCATTTTACCTGCTAAAATACAAGAGTAGATCTGGCCTCCATTTTACTTATAAAAAAACGCCTCCGGGGTCCGCATTGGTCTGTATAGGAGTAGACCTGAGCTCCGTTCTGAACTTTTTTCTTAAAAAAGGGAGTAGACCAGGCCTCCCGGGTCCCCATTGGACTCTATGCGAGTAGACCTGTGCTCCGATCTGAACTTCTTTAAAAAAAAAAAAAAAACGGGATTAGTTCAGGCCTCCTGGTTCCCTTTGAAATCTATAGGAGTAGACCTGGCCTCCGATCTCAACTTCTTAAAAAAAAAAACAGCGGGAGTAGACAAGGCCTCCCGGGTCCCCATAGGACTCTATGAGAGTAGACCTGGGCTCCGATCTCAACTTCTTAAAAAAAAAAAAAACGGGAGTAGACCAGGACTCCCGGATTCCCATTGATATCAATAGGAATAGATCTGGGCTCCGATCTTAACTTTTTTTTAAAAAAAGAGAGTAGACCAGGACTCCCGGGTACCCATTAAAATCTATAAGAGTAGACCTGGCCTCCGATCTCAACTCCTTTAAAAAAAAACAAAAAAACAACTGGGAGTAGACCAGGCCTCCCGGGTTCCCATTGGACTCTATGAGAGTAGACCTGGGCTCCGTTCTGAACTTTTAAAAAAAACCGGGAGTAGACCAGGCCCCCCGGGTCCCTATTAAAATCTCTTGGAGTAGACCTGGACTCCGTTCAGCACTTGGAAAAGAAAAAAAAAACGGGAGTTGATCTGGCCTCCATTTTACCTGCTAAAATACAAGAGTCGATCTGGCCTCCATTTTACCTATAAAAAAACGCAGTAGACCAGGCCTCCCGGGTCCCCATTGGACTCTATGGCAGTAGATCTGGGCTCCGATCTCAACTTCTTAAAAAAAAAAACAACGGGAGTAGACCAGGCCTCCCGGGTCCCCATAGGACTCTATGAGAGTAGACCTGGGCTCCGATCTCAACTTCTTTTTTAAAAAAAAACGGGAATAGATCTGGGATCCGATCTGAACTTTTTTAAAAAAAGAGAGTAGACCAGGACTCCCGGGTCCCCATTAAAATCTATAAGGGTAGACCTGGGCTCCGATCTCAACTTTTAAAAAAAAAAACGGGAGTAGACCAGGCCCCCCGGGTCCCTATTGAAATCTATAAGAGAAGACCTCCACTCCGTTCAGCACTTGGAAAAGAAAAAAAAAAACGGGAGTTGATCTGGCCACCATTTTACCTGCTAAAATACAAGAGTCGATCTGCCCTCCATTTTACCTATAAAAAAATGAAGTAGACCAGGCCTCCCGGGTCCCCATTGGACTCTATGGCAGTAGATCTGGGCTCCGATCTCAACTTCTTAAAAAAAAAAAACAACGGGAGTACACCAGGACTCCCGGGTCCCCATAGGACTCTATGGATGAAGACCTGGTCTCCGATCTCAACTTCTTAAAAAAAAAAACAACGGGAGTAGACCAGGACTCCCGGGTACCCAAAGCACTCTATGAGAGTAGACCTGGGCTCCGATCTCAACTTCTTTTTTAAAAAAAAACGGGAGTAAACAAGGCCTCCGGGGTCCGCATTGGTCTGTATAGGAGTAGACCTGGGCTCCGTTCTGAACTTTTTTCTTAAAAAAGGGAGTAGACCAGGCCTCCCGGGTCCCCATTGGACTCTATGCGAGAAGACCTGTGCTCTGATCTTAACTTCTTTTAAAAAAAAAAAATGGGATTAGTACCGGCCTCCTGGTTCCCTTTGAAATCTATAGGAGTAGACCTGGCCTCCGATCTCAACTTCTTTAAAAAAAAACCAAAAAAACAACCGGGAGTAGACCAGGCCTCCCGGGTCCCCATTGGACTCTATGAGAGAAGACCTGGGCTCCGTTCTGAACTTTTAAAAAAAACCGGGAGTAGACCAGGCCCCCCGGGTCCCTATTGAAATCTATAGGAGTAGACCTGGACTCCGTTCAGCACTTGGAAAAGAAAAAAAAAACGGGAGTCGATCTGGCCTCCATTTTACCTGCTAAAATACAAGAGTAGATCTGGCCTCCATTTTACTTATAAAAAAACGCCTCCGGGGTTCGCATTGGTCTGTATAGGAGTAGACCTGAGCTCCGTTCTGAACTTTTTTCTTAAAAAAGGGAGTAGACCAGGCCTCCCGGGTCCCCATTGGACTCTATGCGAGTAGACCTGTGCTCCGATCTGAACTTCTTTAAAAAAAAAAAAAAAACGGGATTAGTTCAGGCCTCCTGGTTCCCTTTGAAATCTATAGGAGTAGACCTGGCCTCCGATCTCAACTTCTTAAAAAAAAAAACAACGGGAGTAGACCAGGCCTCCCGGGTCCCCATAGGACTCTATGAGAGTAGACCTGGGCTCCGATCTCAACTTCTTTTTTTAAAAAAAACGGGAGTAAACAAGGCCTCCGGGGTCCGCATTGGTCTGTATAGGAGTAGACCTGGGCTCCGTTCTGAACTTTTTTCTTAAAAAAGGGAGTAGACCAGGCCTCCCGGGTCCCCATTGGACTCTATGCGAGAAGACCTGTGCTCTGATCTGAACTTCATTTAAAAAAAAAAAATGGGATTAGTACCGGCCTCCTGGTTCCCTTTGAAATCTATAGGAGTAGACCTGGCCTCCGATCTCAACTTCTTTAAAAAAAAACCAAAAAAACAACCGGGAGTAGACCAGGCCTCCCGGGTCCCCATTGGACTCTATGAGAGAAGACCTGGGCTCCGTTCTGAACTTTTAAAAAAAACCGGGAGTAGACCAGGCCCCCCGGGTCCCTATTGAAATCTATAGGAGTAGACCTGGACTCCGTTCAGCACTTGGAAAAGAAAAAAAAATGGGAGTTGATCTGGCCTCCATTTTACCTGCTAAAATACAAGAGTCGATCTGGCCTCCATTTTACCTATAAAAAAACGCAGTAGACCAGGCCTCCCGGGTCCCCATTGGACTCTATGGCAGTAGATCTGGGCTCCGATCTCAACTTCTTAAAAAAAAAAACAACGGGAGTAGACCAGGCCTCCCGGGTCCCCATAGGACTCTATGAGAGTAGACCTGGGCTCCGATCTCAACTTCTTTTTTTAAAAAAAACGGGAGTAGACAAGGCCTCCGGGGTCCGCAATGGTCTGTATAGGAGTAGACTTGGGCTCTGTTCTGAACTCCTTTTTTTAAAAAGGGAGTAGACCAGGCCTCCCGGGTCCCCATAGGACTCTATGGCAGAAGACCTGGGCTCCGATCTCAACTTCTTAAAAAAAAAAAACAACGGGAGTAGACCAGGACTCCCGGGTTCCCGTTGATATCAATAGGAATAGATCTGGGCTCCGATCTGAACTTTTTTTTAAAAAAAGAGAGTAGACCAGGACTCCCGGGTACCCATTAAAATCTATAAGAGTAGACCTGGCCTCCGATCTCAACTCCTTTAAAAAAAAACAAAAAAACAACTGGGAGTAGACCAGGCCTCCCGGGTTCCCATTGGACTCTATGAGAGTAGACCTGGGCTCCGTTCTGAACTTTTAAAAAAAACCGGGAGTAGACCAGGCCCCCCGGGTCCCTATTAAAATCTCTTGGAGTAGACCTGGACTCCGTTCAGCACTTGGAAAAGAAAAAAAAAACGGGAGTTGATCTGGCCTCCATTTTACCTGCTAAAATACAAGAGTCGATCTGGCCTCCATTTTACCTATAAAAAAACGCAGTAGACCAGGCCTCCCGGGTCCCCATTGGACTCTATGGCAGTAGATCTGGGCTCCGATCTCAACTTCTTAAAAAAAAAAAACAACGGGAGTAGACCAGGCCTCCCGGGTCCCCATAGGACTCTATGAGAGTAGACCTGGGCTCCGATCTCAACTTCTTTTTTTAAAAAAAACGGGAATAGATCTGGGATCGGATCTGAACTTTTTTTAAAAAAAAAAGAGAGTAGACCAGGACTCCCGGGTCCCCATTAAAATCTATAAGGGTAGACCTGGGCTCCGATCTCAACTTTAAAAAAAAAAAACGGGAGTAGACCAGGCCCCCCGGGTCCCTATTGAAATCTATAAGAGAAGACCTCGACTCCGTTCAGCACTTGGAAAAGAAAAAAAAAAACGGGAGTTGATCTGGCCACCATTTTACCTGCTAAAATACAAGAGTCGATCTGCCCTCCATTTTACCTATAAAAAAACGAAGTAGACCAGGCCTCCCGGGTCCCCATTGGACTCTATGGCAGTAGATCTGGGCTCCGATCTCAACTTCTTAAAAAAAAAAAACAACGGGAGTACACCAGGACTCCCGGGTCCCCATAGGACTCTATGGATGAAGACCTGGTCTCCGATCTCAACTTCTTAAAAAAAAAAACAACAGGAGTAGACCAGGACTCCCGGGTACCCAAAGCACTCTATGAGAGTAGACCTGGGCTCCGATCTCAACTTCTTTTTTTAAAAAAAACGGGAGTAAACAAGGCCTCCGGGGTCCGCATTGGTCTGTATAGGAGTAGACCTGGGCTCCGTTCTGAACTTTTTTCTTAAAAAAGGGAGTAGACCAGGCCTCCCGGGTCCCCATTGGACTCTATGCGAGAAGACCTGTGCTCTGATCTTAACTTCTTTAAAAAAAAAAAATGGGATTAGTACCGGCCTCCTGGTTCCCTTTGAAATCTATAGGAGTAGACCTGGCCTCCAATCTCAACTTCTTTAAAAAAAAACCAAAAAAACAACCGGGAGTAGACCAGGCCTCCCGGGTCCCCATTGGACTCTATGAGAGAAGACCTGGGCTCCGTTCTGAACTTTTAAAAAAAACCGGGAGTAGACCAGGCCCCCCGGGTCCCTATTGAAATCTATAGGAGTAGACCTGGACTCCGTTCAGCACTTGGAAAAGAAAAAAAAAACGGGAGTCGATCTGGCCTCCATTTTACCTGCTAAAATACAAGAGTAGATCTGGCCTCCATTTTACTTATCAAAAAAACGCCTCCGGGGTCCGCATTGGTCTGTATAGGAGTAGACCTGAGCTCCGTTCTGAACTTTTTTCTTAAAAAAGGGAGTAGACCAGGCCTCCCGGGTCCCCATTGGACTCTATGCGAGTAGACCTGTGCTCCGATCTGAACTTCTTTAAAAAAAAAAAAAAAACGGGATTAGTTCAGGCCTCCTGGTTCCCTTTGAAATCTATAGGAGTAGACCTGGCCTCCGATCTCAACTTCTTAAAAAAAAAAACAGCGGGAGTAGACAAGGCCTCCCGGGTCCCCATAGGACTCTATGAGAGTAGACCTGGGCTCCGATCTCAACTTCTTAAAAAAAAAAAAAAACGGGAGTAGACCAGGACTCCCGGATTCCCATTGATATCAATAGGAATAGATCTGGGCTCCGATCTTAACTTTTTTTTAAAAAAAGAGAGTAGACCAGGACTCCCGGGTGCCCATTAAAATCTATAAGAGTAGACCTGGCCTCCGATCTCAACTCCTTTAAAAAAAAACAAAAAAACAACTGGGAGTAGACCAGGCCTCCCGGGTTCCCATTGGACTCTATGAGAGTAGACCTGGGCTCCGTTCTGAACTTTTAAAAAAAACCGGGAGTAGACCAGGCCCCCCGGGTCCCTATTAAAATCTCTTGGAGAAGACCTGGACTCCGTTCAGCACTTGGAAAAGAAAAAAAAAACGGGAGTTGATCTGGCCTCCATTTTACCTGCTAAAATACAAGAGTCGATCTGGCCTCCATTTTACCTATAAAAAAACGCAGTAGACCAGGCCTCCCGGGTCCCCATTGGACTCTATGGCAGTAGATCTGGGCTCCGATCTCAACTTCTTAAAAAAAAAAACAACGGGAGTAGACCAGGCCTCCCGGGTCCCCATAGGACTCTATGAGAGTAGACCTGGGCTCCGATCTCAACTTCTTTTTTAAAAAAAAACGGGAATAGATCTGGGATCCGATCTGAACTTTTTTTTAAAAAAAGAGAGTAGACCAGGACTCCCGGGTCCCCATTAAAATCTATAAGGGTAGACCTGGGCTCCGATCTCAACTTTAAAAAAAAAAAACGGGAGTAGACCAGGCCCCCCGGGTCCCTATTGAAATCTATAAGAGAAGACCTCGACTCCGTTCAGCACTTGGAAAAGAAAAGAAAAAACGGGAGTTGATCTGGCCACCATTTTACCTGCTAAAATACAAGAGTCGATCTGCCCTCCATTTTACCTATAAAAAAACGAAGTAGACCAGGCCTCCCGGGTCCCCATTGGACTCTATGGCAGTAGATCTGGGCTCCGATCTCAACTTCTTAAAAAAAAAAAACAACGGGAGTACACCAGGACTCCCGGGTCCCCATAGGACTCTATGGATGAAGACCTGGTCTCCGATCTCAACTTCTTAAAAAAAAAAACAACGGGAGTAGACCAGGACTCCCGGGTACCCAAAGCACTCTATGAGAGTAGACCTGGGCTCCGATCTCAACTTCTTTTTTTAAAAAAAACGGGAGTAAACAAGGCCTCCGGGGTCCGCATTGGTCTGTATAGGAGTAGACCTGGGCTCCGTTCTGAACTTTTTTCTTAAAAAAGGGAGTAGACCAGGCCTCCCGGGTCCCCATTGGACTCTATGCGAGAAGACCTGTGCTCTGATCTTAACTTCTTTAAAAAAAAAAAAATGGGATTAGTACCGGCCTCCTGGTTCCCTTTGAAATCTATAGGAGTAGACCTGGCCTCCGATCTCAACTTCTTTAAAAAAAAACCAAAAAAACAACCGGGAGTAGACCAGGCCTCCCGAGTCCCCATTGGACTCTATGAGAGAAGACCTGGGCTCCGTTCTGAACTTTTAAAAAAAACCGGGAGTAGACCAGGCCCCCCGGGTCCCTATTGAAATCTATAGGAGTAGACCTGGACTCCGTTCAGCACTTGGAAAAGAAAAAAAAAACGGGAGTCGATCTGGCCTCCATTTTACCTGCTAAAATACAAGAGTAGATCTGGCCTCCATTTTACTTATAAAAAAACGCCTCCGGGGTCCGCATTGGTCTGTATAGGAGTAGACCTGAGCTCCGTTCTGAACTTTTTTCTTAAAAAAGGGAGTAGACCAGGCCTCCCGGGTCCCCATTGGACTCTATGCGAGTAGACCTGTGCTCCGATCTGAACTTCTTTAAAAAAAAAAAAAAAACGGGATTAGTTCAGGCCTCCTGGTTCCCTTTGAAATCTATAGGAGTAGACCTGGCCTCCGATCTCAACTTCTTAAAAAAAAAAACAACGGGAGTAGACCAGGCCTCCCGGGTCCCCATAGGACTCTATGAGAGTAGACCTGGGCTCCGATCTCAACTTCTTTTTTTAAAAAAAACGGGAGTAAACAAGGCCTCCGGGGTCCGCATTGGTCTGTATAGGAGTAGACCTGGGCTCCGTTCTGAACTTTTTTCTTAAAAAAGGGAGTAGACCAGGCCTCCCGGGTCCCCATTCGACTCTATGCGAGAAGACCTGTGCTCTGATCTGAACTTCATTTAAAAAAAAAAAATGGGATTAGTACCGGCCTCCTGGTTCCCTTTGAAATCTATAGGAGTAGACCTGGCCTCCGATCTCAACTTCTTTAAAAAAAAACCAAAAAAACAACCGGGAGTAGACCAGGCCTCCCGGGTCCCCATTGGACTCTATGAGAGAAGACCTGGGCTCTGTTCTGAACTTTTAAAAAAAACCGGGAGTAGACCAGGCCCCCCGGGTCCCTATTGAAATCTATAGGAGTAGACCTGGACTCCGTTCAGCACTTGGAAAAGAAAAAAAAACGGGAGTTGATCTGGCCTCCATTTTACCTGCTAAAATACAAGAGTCGATCTGGCCTCCATTTTACCTATAAAAAAACGCAGTAGACCAGGCCTCCCGGGTCCCCATTGGACTCTATGGCAGTAGATCTGGGCTCCGATCTCAACTTCTTAAAAAAAAAAACAACGGGAGTAGACCAGGCCTCCCGGGTCCCCATAGGACTCTATGAGAGTAGACCTGGGCTCCGATCTCAACTTCTTTTTTTAAAAAAAACGGGAGTAGACAAGGCCTCCGGGGTCCGCAATGGTCTGTATAGGAGTAGACTTGGGCTCTGTTCTGAACTCCTTTTTTTAAAAAGGGAGTAGACCAGGCCTCCCGGGTCCCCATAGGACTCTATGGCAGAAGACCTGGGCTCCGATCTCAACTTCTTAAAAAAAAAAAACAACGGGAGTAGACCAGGACTCCCGGGTTCCCATTGATATCAATAGGAATAGATCTGGGCTCCGATCTGAACTTTTTTTAAAAAAAAGAGAGTAGACCAGGACTCCCGGGTACCCATTAAAATCTATAAGAGTAGACCTGGCCTCCGATCTCAACTTCTTTAAAAAAAAACAAAAAAACAACCGGGAGTAGACCAGGCCTCCCGGGTTCCCATTGGACTCTATGAGAGTAGACCTGGGCTCCGTTCTGAACTTTTAAAAAAAAACGGGAGTAGACCAGGCCCCCCGGGCCCCTATTAAAATCTCTAGGAGTAGACCTGGACTCCGTTCAGCAATTGGAAAAGAAAAAAAAACACGGGAGTTGATCTGGCCTCCATTTTACCTATAAAAAAACGCAGTAGACCAGGCTTCCCGGGTCCCCATTGGACTCTATGGCAGTAGATCTGGGCTCCGATCTCAACTTCTTAAAAAAAAAAACAACGGGAGTAGACCAGGCCTCCCGGGTCCCCATAGGACTCTATGAGAGTAGACCTGGGCTCCGATCTCAACTTCTTTTTTAAAAAAAAACGGGAGTAGACAAGGCCTCCGGGGTCCGCAATGGTCTGTATAGGAGTAGACTTGGTCTCCGTTCTGAACTCCTTTTTTTAAAAAGGGAGTAGACCAGGCCTCCTGGGTCCCCATAGGACTCTATGGCAGAAGACCTGGGCTCCGATCTCAACTTCTTAAAAAAAAAAAAAAAGGTGGGGGGTAGACCAGGACTCCCGGGTTCCCATTGATATCAATAAGAATAGATCTGGGCTCCGATCTGAACTTTTTTTAAAAAAAAGAGAGTAGACCACGACTCCCGGGTCCCCATTAAAATCTATAAGAGTAGACCTGGGCTCCGATCTCAACTTTTTTTTTAAAAAAAGGGAGTAGACCAGGCCTCCCGGGTCCCCAAAGGACTCTATGAGAGTAGACCTGGGCTCCGTTCTGAACTTTTTTCTTTAAAAAGGGAGTAGACCAGGCCTCCCGGGTCCCCATTGGACTCTATGCGAGTAGACCTGTGCTCTGATCTGAACTTCTTTAAAAATTAAAAAACGGGATTAGTTTCGGCCTCCTGGGTCCCTTTGAAATCTATAGGAGTAGACCTGGCCTCCGATCTCAACTTCTTTAAAAAAAAAACAAAAAAAAAAAACCGGGAGTAGACCAGGCCTCCCGGGTCCCCATTGGACTCTATGAGAGTAGACCTGGGCTCCGTTCTGAACTTTTAAAAAAAACTGGGAGTAGACCAGGCCTCCCGGGTCCCCATAGGACTCTATGAGAGTAGACCTGGGCTCCGATCTCAACTTCTTTTTTTAAAAAAAACGGGAGTAGACAAGGCCTCCGGGGTCCGCAATGGTCTGTATAGGAGTAGACTTGGGCTCTGTTCTGAACTCCTTTTTTTAAAAAGGGAATAGACCAGGCCTCCCGGGTCCCCATAGGACTCTATGGCAGAAGACCTGGGCTCCGATCTCAACTTCTTAAAAAAAAAAACAACGGGAGTAGACCAGGACTCCCGGGTTCCCATTGATATCAATAGGAATAGATCTGGGCTCCGATCTGAACTTTTTTTTTAAAAAAGAGAGTAGACCAGGACTCCCGGGTCCCCATTAAAATCTATAAGAGTAGACCTGGGCTTCGATCTCAACTTTTTTTTAAAAAAAGGGAGTAGACAAGGCCTCCCGGGTCCCCAAAGGACTCTATGAGAGTAGACCTGGGCTCCGTTCTGAACTTTTTTCTTAAAAAAGGGAGTAGACCAGGCCTCCCAGGTCCCCATTGGACTCTATGCGAGTAGACCTGTGCTCCGATCTGAACTTCTTTAAAAAAAAACAAACGGGATTAGTTCAGGCCTCCTGGTTCCCTTTGAAATCTATAGGAGTAGACCTGGCCTCCGATCTCAACTTCTTTAAAAAAAAACAAAAAAACAACCGGGAGTAGACCAGGCCTCCCGGGTCCCCATTGGACTCTATGAGAGTAGATCTGGACTCTATGAGAGTAAACCTGGGCTCCGATCTCAACTTCTTTTTTTAAAAAAAACGGGAGTAGACAAGGCCTCCGGGGTCCGCATTGGTCTGTATAGGAGTAGACCTGGGCTCCGTTCTGAACTTTTTTCTTAAAAAAGGGAGTAGACCAGGCCTCCCGAATCCCCATTGGACTCTATGCGAGTAGACCTGTGCTCCGATCTGAACTTCTTTTAAAAAAAAAAAAAAACGGGATTAGTTCAGGACTCCTGGTTCCCTTTGAAATCTATAGGAGTAGACCTGGCCTCCGATCTCAACTTCTTTAAAAAAAAACAAAAAAACAACCGGGAGTAGACCAGGCCTCCCGGGTCCCCATTGGACTCTATGAGAGTAGACCTGGGCTCCGTTCTGAACTTTAAAAAAAAACCGGGAGTAGACCAGGCCCCCCGGGTCCCTATTGAAATCTATAGGAGTAGACCTGGACTCCGTTCAGCACTTGGAAAAGAAAAAAAAACGGGAGTTGATCTGGCCTCCATTTTACCTGCTAAAATACAAGAGTCGATCGGGCCCCCCGGGTCCCTATTGAAATCTATAGGAGTAGACTTGGGCTCCGTTCTGAACTCCTTTTTTAAAAAAGGGAGTAGACCAGGCCTCCCGGGTCCCCATAGGACTCTATGGCAGAAGACCTGGGCTCCGATCTCAACTTCTTAAAAAAAAAAACAACGGGAGTAGACCAGGACTCCCGGGTTCCCATTGATATCAATAGGAATAGATCTGGGCTCCGATCTGAACTTTTTTTAAAAAAAAGAGAGTAGACCAGGACTCCCGGGTCCCCATTAAAATCTATAAGAGTAGACCTGGGCTCCGATCTCAACTTTTCTAAAAAAACACGGGAGTAGACCAGGCCTCCCGGGTCCCCAAAGGACTCTATGAGAGTAGACCTGGGCTCCGATCTCAACTTCTTTTTTTAAAAAAAACGGGAGTACACAAGGCCTCCGGGGTCCGCATTGGTCTGTATAGGAGTAGACCTGGGCTCCGTTCTGAACTTTTTTCTTAAAAAAGGGAGTAGACCAGGCCTCCCGGGTCCCCATTGGACTCTATGCGAGTAGACCTGTGCTCTGATCTGAACTTCTTTAAAAAAAAAAAAACGGGATTAGTTTCGGCCTCCTGGTTCCCTTTGAAATCTATAGGAGTAGACCTGGCCTCTGATCTCAACTTCTTTAAAAAAAAACAAAAAAACAACCGGGAGTAGACCAGGCCTCCCGGGTCCCCATTGGACTCTATGAGAGTAGACCTGGGCTCCGTTCTGAACTTTTAAAAAAAACCGGGTGAAGACCAGGCCCCCTGGGTCCCTATTGAAATCTATAGGGGTAGACCTGGACTCCGTTCAGCACTTGGAAAAGAAAAAAATAACGGGAGTTGATCTGGCCTCCATTTTACCTGCTAAAATACAAGAGTCGATCTGGCCTCCATTTTACCTATAAAAAAACGCAATAGACCAGGCCTCCCGGGTCCCCATTGGACTCTATGGCAGTAGATCTGGGCTCCGATCTCAACTTCTTAAAAAAAAAAAAAAAGGGAGTAGACCAGGCCTCCCGGGTCCCCATAGGACTCTATGAGAGTAGACCTGGGCCCCGATCTCAACTTCTTTTTTTTAAAAAAACGGGAGTAGACAAGGCCTCCGGGGTCCGCAATGGTCTGTATAGGAGTAGACTTGGGCTCCGTTCTGAACTCCTTTTTTTAAAAAGGGAGTAGACCAGGCCTCCCGGGTCCCAATAGGACTCTATGGCAGAAGACCTGGGCTCCGATCTCAACTTCTTAAAAAAAAAAAACAACGGGAGTAGACCAGGACTCCCGGGTTCCCATTGATATCAATAGGAATAGATCTGGGCTCCGATCTGAACTTTTTTTTAAAAAAAGGGAGTAGACCTGGCCTCCCGGGTCCCCAAAAGACTCTATGAGAGTAGACCTGGGCTCCGTTCTGAACTTTTTTCTTAAAAAAGGGAGTAGACCAGGCCTCCCGGGTCCCCATTGGACTCTATGCGAGTAGACCTTTTTCTCTGATCTGAACTTCTTTAAAAATAAAAAAACGGGATTAGTTTCGGCCTCCTGGTTCCCTTTGAAATCTATAGGAGTAGACCTGGCCTCCGATCTCAACTTCTTTAAAAACAAAAACAAAAAAACAACCGGGAGTAGACCAGGCCTCCCGGGTCCCCATTGGACTCTATGAGAGTAGACCTGGGCTCCGTTCTGAACTTTTAAAAAAAACTGGGAGTAGACCAGGCCTCTCGGGTCCCCATAGGACTCTATGAGAGTAGACCTGGGCTCCGATCTCAACTTCTTTTTTTAAAAAAAACGGGAGTAGACAAGGCCTCCGGGGTCCGCAATGGTCTGTATAGGAGTAGACTTGGGCTCCGTTCTGAACTCCTTTTTTTAAAAAGGGAGTAGACCAGGCCTCCCGGGTCCCCATAGTACTCTATGGCAGAAGACCTGGGCTCCGATCTCAACTTCTTAAAAAAAAAAACAACGGGAGTAGACCAGGACTCCCGGGTTCCCATTGATATCAATAGGAATAGATCTGGGCTCCGATCTGAACTTTTTTTAAAAAAAAGAGAGTAGACCAGGACTCCCGGGTTCCCATTAAAATCTATAAGAGTAGACCTGGGCTTCGATATCAACTTTTTTTAAAAAAAAGGGAGTAGACAAGGCCTCCCGGGTCCCCAAAGGACTCTATGAGAGTAGACCTGGGCTCCGTTCTGAACTTTTTTCTTAAAAAAGGGAGTAGACCAGGCCTCCCAGGTCCCCATTGGACTCTATGCGAGTAGACCTGTGCTCCGATCTGAACTTCTTTAAAAAAAAAAAAACGGGATTAGTTCAGGCCTCCTGGTTCCCTTTGAAATCTATAGGAGTAGACCTGGCCTCCGATCTCAACTTCTTTAAAAAAAAACAAAAAAACAACCGGGAGTAGACCAGGCCTCCCGGGTCCACATTGGACTCTATGAGAGTAGATCTGGACTCTATGAGAGTAGACCTGGGCTCCGATCTCAACTTCTTTTTTTTAAAAAAAAGGAGTAGACCTGGCCCCCCGGGTCCCTATTGAAATCTATAGGAGTAGACCTGGACTCCGTTCAGCACTTGGAAAAGAAAAAAAAAAAACGGGAGTTGATCTGGCCTCCATTTTACCTGCTAAAATACAAGAGTCCATCTGGCCTCCATTTTACCTATAAAAAAACGCAGTAGACCAGGCCTCCCGGGTCCCAATTGGACTCTATGAGAGTAGACCTGGGCTCCGTTCTGAACTTTTTAAAAAAACCGGGAGTAGACCAGGCCCCCCGGGTCCCTATTGAAATCTATAGGAGTAGACCTGGACTCCGTTCAGCACTTGGAAAAGAAAAAAAAAACGGGAGTTGATCTGGCCTCCATTTTGCCTGCTAAAATACAAGAGTCGATCTGGCCTCCATTTTACCTGCTAAAATACAAGAGTCGATCTGGCCTCCATTTTACCTATAAAAAAACGCAGTAGACCAGGCCTCCCGGGTCCCCATTGGACTCTATGGCAGTAGATCTGGGCTCCGATCTCAACTTCTTAAAAAAAAAAACGACGGGAGTAGACCAGGCCTCCCGGGTCCCCATAGGACTCTATGAGAGTAGACCTGGGCTCCGATCTCAACTTCTTTTTTTAAAAAAAACGGGAGTAGACCAGGACTCCCGGGTTCCCTTTGATATCAATAGGAATAGATCTGGGCTCCGATCTGAACTTTTTTTTAAAAAAAAGAGAGTAGACCAGGACTCCCGGGTACCCATTAAAATCTATAAGAGTACACCTGGGCTCCGATCTCAACTTCTTTTTTTTTAAAAAAAGGAGTAGACCAGGCCCCCCGGGTCCCTATTGAAATCTATAGGAGTAGACCTGGACTCCGTTCAGCACTTGGAAAAGAAAAAAAAAACGGGAGTTGATCTGGCCTCCATTTTACCTGCTAAAATACAAGAGTCCATCTGGCCTCCATTTTACCTATAAAAAAACGCAGTAGACCAGGCCTCCCGGGTCCCCATTGGACTCTATGAGAGTAGACCTGGGCTCCGTTCTGAACTTTTAAAAAAAACCGGGAGAGGACCAGGCCCCCCGGGTCCCTATTGAAATCTATAGGAGTAGACCTGGACTCCGTTCAGCACTTGGAAAAGAAAAAAAAAACGGGAGTTGATCTGGCCTCCATTTTACCTGCTAAAATACAAGAGTCGATCTGGCCTCCATTTTACCTATAAAGAAACGGAGTAGACCAAGCCTCCCGGGTCCCCATTGGACTCTATGGCAGTAGATCTGGGCTCCGATCTCAACTTCTTAAAAAAAAAAAAACAACGGGAATAGACCAGGACTCCCGGGTTCCCATTGATATCAATAGGAATAGATCTGGGCTCCGATCTGAACTTTTTTTTAAAAAAAGAGAGTAGACCAAAACTCCCGGGTTCCCATTAAAATCTATAAGAGTAGACCTGGGCTCCGATCTCAACTTTTTTTAAAAAAAATGGGAGTAGACCAGGCCTCCCGGGTCCCTAGAGAACTCTGTGAGAGTAGACCTGGGCTCCGATCTCAACTTCTTTTTTTAAAAAAAACGGGAGTAGACAAGGCCTCCGGGGTCCGCATTGGTCTGTATAGGAGTAGACCTGGGCTCCGTTCTGAACTTTTTTCTTAAAAAAGGGAGTAGACCAGGCCTCCCGGGTCCCCATTGGACTCTATGCGAGTAGATCTGGACTCTATGAGAGTAGACCTGGGCTCTGATCTCAACTTCTTTTTTTAAAAAAAACGGGAGTAGACAAGGCCTCCGGGGTCCGCATTGGTCTGTATAGGAGTAGACCTGAGCTCCGTTCTGAACTTTTTTCTTAAAAAAGGGAGTAGACCAGGCCTCCCGGGTCCCCATTGGACTCTATGCGAGTAGACCTGTGCTCCGCTCTGAACTTCTTTAAAAAAAAAAATGGGATTAGTTCAGTCCTCCTGGTTCCCTTTGAAATCTATAGGAGTAGACCTGGCCTCCGATCTCAACTTCTTAAAAAAAAAAACAACGGGAGTAGACCAGGACTCCCGGGTTCCCATTGATATCAATAGGAATAGATCTGGGCTCCGATCTGAACTTTTTTTTAAAAAAAGAGAGTAGACCAGGACTCCCGGGTCCCCATTAAAATCTATAAGAGTAGACCTGGGCTCCGATCTCAACTTTTTTAAAAAAAAACGGGAGTAGACCAGGCCTCCCGGGTCCCCAAAGGACTCTATGAGAGTAGACCTGGGCTCCGATCTCAACTTCTTTTTTAAAAAAAAAACGGGAGTATACAAGGCCTCCGGGGTCCGCATTGGTCTTTATAGGAGTAGACCTGGGCTCCGTTCTGAACTTTTTTCTTAAAAAAGGGAGTAGACCAGACCTCCCGGGTCCCCATTGGACTCTATGCGAGTAGACCTGTGCTCTGATCTGAACTTCTTTAAAAATAAAAAAACGGGATTAGTTTCGGCCTCCTTGTTCCCTTTGAAATCTATAGGAGTAGACCTGGCCTCCGATCTCAACTTCTTTAAAAAAAAACAAAAAAACAACCGGGAGTAGACCAGGCCTCCCGGGTCCCCATTGGACTCTATGAGAGTAGACCTGGGCTCCGTTCTGAACTTTTAAAAAAAACCGGGAGTAGACCAGGCCCCCCGGGTCCCTATTGAAATCTATAGGAGTAGACCTGGACTCCGTTCAGCACTTGGAAAAGAAAAAAAAAACGGGAGTTGATCTGGCCTCCATTTTACCTGCTAAAATACAAGAGTCGATCTGGCCTCCATTTTACCTATAAAAAAACGCAGTAGACCAGGCCTCCCGGGTCCCCTTTGGACTCTATGGCAGTAGATCTGGGCTCCGATCTCAACTTCTTAAAAAAAAAAAACAACGGGAGTAGACCAGGCCTCCCGGGTCCCCATAGGACTCTATGAGAGTAGACCTGGGCTCCGATCTCAACTTCTTTTTTAAAAAAAAACGGGAGTAGACAAGGCCTCAGGGGTCCGCAATGGTCTGTATAGGAGTAGACTTGGGCTCTGTTCTGAACTCCTTTTTTTAAAAAGGGAGTAGACCAGGCTTCCCGGGTCCCCATAGGACTCTATGGCAGAAGACCTGGGCTCCGATCTCAACTTCTTAAAAAAAAAAAACAACGGGAGTAGACCAGGACTCCCGGGTTCCCATTGATATCAATAGGAATAGATCTGGGCTCCGATCTGAACTTTTTTTAAAAAAAAGAGAGTAGACCAGGACTCCCTGGTACCCATTAAAATCTATAAGAGTAGACCTGGCCTCCGATCTCAACTTCTTTAAAAAAAAACAAAAAAACAACCGGGAGTAGACCTGGCCTCCCGGGTTCCCATTGGACTCTATGAGAGTAGACCTGGGCTCCGTTCTGAACTTTTAAAAAAAAACGGGAGTAGACCAGGCCCCCCGGGTCCCTATTAAAATCTCTAGGAGTAGACCTGGACTCCGTTCAGCAATTGGAAAAGAAAAAAAAAACGGGAGTCGATCTGGCCTCCATTTTACCTATAAAAAAACGCAGTAGACCAGGCTTCCCGGGTCCCCATTGGACTCTATGGCAGTAGATCTGGGCTCCGATCTCAACTTCTTAAAAAAAAAAACAACGGGAGTAGACCAGGCCTCCCGGGTCCCCATAGGACTCTATGAGAGTAGACCTGGGCTCCGATCTCAACTTCTTTTTAAAAAAAAAACGGGAGTAGACAAGGCCTCTGGGGTCCGCAATGGTCTGTATAGGAGTAGACTTGGTCTCCGTTCTGAACTCCTTTTTTTAAAAAGGGAGTAGACCAGGCCTCCTGGGTCCCCATAGGACTCTATGGCAAAAGACCTGGGCTCCGATCTCAACTTCTTAAAAAAAAAGAAAAAAGAGGGGGGTAGACCAGGACTCCCGGGTTCCCATTGATATCAATAAGAATAGATCTGGGCTCCGATCTGAACTTTTTTTTAAAAAAAGAGAGTAGACCACGACTCCCGGGTCCCCATTAAAATCTATAAGAGTAGACCTGGGCTCCGTTCTGAACTTTTTTCTTAAAAAAGGGAGTAGACCAGGCCTCCCGGGTCCCCATTGGACTCTATGCGAGTAGACCTGTGCTCTGATCTGAACTTCTTTAAAAATAAAAAAACGGGATTAGTTTCGGCCTCCTGGGTCCCTTTGAAATCTATAGAAGTAGACCTGGCCTCCGATCTCAACTTCTTTAAAAAAAAAACAAAAAAACAACCGGGAGTAGACCAGGCCTCCCGGGTCCCCATTGGACTCTATGAGAGTAGACCTGGGCTCCGTTCTGAACTTTTAAAAAAAACTGGGAGTAGACCAGGCCTCCCGGGTCCCCATAGGACTCTATGAGAGTAGACCTGGGCTCCGATCTCAACTTCTTTTTTTAAAAAAAACGGGAGTAGACAAGGCCTCCGGGGTCCGCAATGGTCTGTATAGGAGTAGACTTGGGCTCCGTTCTGAACTCCTTTTTTAAAAAAGGGAATAGACCAGGCCTCCCAGGTCCCCATAGGACTCTATGGCAGAAGACCTGGGCTCCGATCTCAACTTCTTAAAAAAAACAACAACGGGAGTAGACCAGGACTCCCGGGTTCCCATTGATATCAATAGGAATAGATCTGGGCTCCGATCTGAACTTTTTTTAAAAAAAAGAGAGTAGACCAGGACTCCCGGGTCCCCATTAAAATCTATTAGAGTAGACCTGGGCTTCGATATCAACTTTTTTTTAAAAAAAGGGAGTAGACAAGGCCTCCCGGGTCCCCAAAGGACTCTATGAGAGTAGACCTGTGCTCCGATCTGAACTTCTTTAAAAAAAAAAAACGGGATTAGTTCAGGCCTCCTGGTTCCCTTTGAAATCTATAGGAGTAGACCTTGCCTCCGATCTCAACTTCTTTAAAAAAAAACAAAAAAACAACCGGGAGTAGACCAGGCCTCCCGGGTCCACATTGGACTCTATGAGAGTAGAACTGGACTCTATGAGAGTAGACCTGGGCTCCGATCTAAACTTCTTTTTTTTAAAAAAAAGGAGTAGACCGGGCCCCCCGGGTCCCTATTGAAATCTATAGGAGTAGACCTGGACTCCGTTCAGCACTTGGAAAAGAAAAAAAAAAACGGGAGTTGATCTGGCCTCCATTTTACCTGCTAAAATACAAGAGTCCATCTGGCCTCCATTTTACCTATAAAAAAACGCAGTAGACCAGGCCTCCCGGGTCCCAATTGGACTCTATGAGAGTAGACCTGGGCTCCGTTCTGAACTTTTTAAAAAAACCGGGAGTAGACCAGGCCCCCCGGGTCCCTATTGAAATCTATAGGAGTAGACCTGGACTCCGTTCAGCACTTGGAAAAGGAAAAAAAAACGGGAGTTGATCTGGCCTCCATTTTACCTGCTAAAATACAAGAGTCGATCTGGCCTCCATTTTACCTGCTAAAATACAAGAGTCGATCTGGCCTCCATTTTACCTATAAAAAAACGCAGTAGACCAGGCCTCCCGGGTCCCCATTGGACTCTATGGCAGTAGATCTGGGCTCCGATCTCAACTTCTTAAAAAAAAAAACGACGGGACTAGACCAGGCCTTTCGGGTCCCCATAGGATTCTATGAGAGTAGACCTGGGCTCCGATCTCAACTTCTTTTTTTAAAAAAAACGGGAGTAGACCAGGACTCCCGGGTTCCCTTTGATATCAATAGGAATAGATCTGGGCTCCGATCTGAACTTTTTTTTTAAAAAAAGAGAGTAGACCAGGACTCCCGGGTACCCATTAAAATCTATAAGAGTACACCTGGGCTCCGATCTCAACTTCTTTTTTTAAAAAAAAAGGAGTAGACCAGGCCCCCCGGGTCCCTATTGAAATCTATAGGAGTAGACCTGGACTCCGTTCAGCACTTGGAAAAGAAAAAAAAAACGGGAGTTGATCTGGCCTCCATCTTACCTGCTAAAATACAAGAGTCCATCTGGCCTCCATTTTACCTATAAAAAAACGCAGTAGACCAGGCCTCCCGGGTCCCCATTGGACTCTATGAGAGTAGACCTGGGCTCCGTTCTGAACTTTTAAAAAAAACCGGGAGAGGACCAGGCCCCCCGGGTCCCTATTGAAATCTATAGGAGTAGACCTGGACTCCGTTCAGCACTTGGAAAAGAAAAAAAAAACGGGAGTTGATCTGGCCTCCATTTTACCTGCTAAAATACAAGAGTCGATCTGGCCTCCATTTTACCTATAAAGAAACGCAGTAGACCAAGCCTCCCGGGTCCCCATTGGACTCTATGGCAGTAGATCTGGGCTCCGATCTCAACTTCTTAAAAAAAAAAAAACAACGGGAATAGACCAGGACTCCCGGGTTCCCATTGATATCAATAGGAATAGATCTGGGCTCCGATCTGAACTTTTTTTAAAAAAAAGAGAGTAGACCAAAACTCCCGGGTTCCCATTAAAATCTATAAGAGTAGACCTGGGCTCCGATCTCAACTTTTTTAAAAAAAAATGGGAGTAGACCAGGCCTCCCGGGTCCCTAGAGAACTCTGTGAGAGTAGACCTGGGCTCCGATCTCAACTTCTTTTTTTAAAAAAAACGGGAGTAGACAAGGCCTCCGGGGTCCGCATTGTTCTGTATAGGAGTAGACCTGGGCTCCGTTCTGAACTTTTTTCTTAAAAAAGGGAGTAGACCAGGCCTCCAGGGTCCCCATTGGACTCTATGCGAGTAGATCTGGACTCTATGAGAGTAGACCTGGGCTCTGATCTCAACTTCTTTTTTTAAAAAAAACGGGAGTAGACAAGGCCTCCGGGGTCCGCATTGGTCTGTATAGGAGTAGACCTGAGCTCCGTTCTGAACTTTTTTCTTAAAAAAGGGAGTAGACCAGGCCTCCCGGGTCCCCATTGGACTCTATGCGAGTAGACCTGTGCTCCGCTCTGAACTTCTTTAAAAAAAAAAAAATGGGATTAGTTCAGGCCTCCTGGTTCCCTTTGAAATCTATAGGAGTAGACCTGGCCTCCGATCTCAACTTCTTAAAAAAAAAAACAACGGGAGTAGACCAGGACTCCCGGGTTCCCATTGATATCAATAGGAATAGATCTGGGCTCCGATCTGAACTTTTTTTTAAAAAAAGAGAGTAGACCAGGACTCCCGGGTCCCCATTAAAATCTATAAGAGTAGACCTGGGCTCCGATCTCAACTTTTTTAAAAAAAAACGGGAGTAGACCAGGCCTCCCGGGTCCCCAAAGGACTCTATGAGAGTAGACCTGGGCTCCGATCTCAACTTCTTTTTTAAAAAAAAAACGGGAGTATACAAGGCCTCCGGGGTCCGCATTGGTCTTTATAGGAGTAGACCTGGGCTCCGTTCTGAACTTTTTTCTTAAAAAAGGGAGTAGACCAGACCTCCCGGGTCCCCATTGGACTCTATGCGAGTAGACCTGTGCTCTGATCTGAACTTCTTTAAAAATAAAAAAACGGGATTAGTTTCGGCCTCCTTGTTCCCTTTGAAATCTATAGGAGTAGACCTGGCCTCCGATCTCAACTTCTTTAAAAAAAAACAAAAAAACAACCGGGAGTAGACCAGGCCTCCCGGGTCCCCATTGGACTCTATGAGAGTAGACCTGGGCTCCGTTCTGAACTTTTAAAAAAAACCGGGAGTAGACCAGGCCCCCCGGGTCCCTATTGAAATCTATAGGAGTAGACCTGGACTCCGTTCAGCACTTGGAAAAGAAAAAAAAAACGGGAGTTGATCTGGCCTCCATTTTACCTGCTAAAATACAAGAGTCGATCTGGCCTCCATTTTACCTATAAAAAAACGCAGTAGACCAGGCCTCCCGGGTCCCCATTGGACTCTATGGCAGTAGATCTGGGCTCCGATCTCAACTTCTTAAAAAACAAAACAACGGGAGTAGACCAGGCCTCCCGGGTCCCCATAGGACTCTATGAGAGTAGACCTGGGCTCCGATCTCAACTTCTTTTTTAAAAAAAAACGGGAGTAGACAAGGCCTCCGGGGTCCGCAATGGTCTGTATAGGAGTAGACTTGGGCTCTGTTCTGAACTCCTTTTTTTAAAAAGGGAGTAGACCAGGCTTCCCGGGTCCCCATAGGACTCTATGGCAGAAGACCTGGGCTCCGATCTCAACTGCTTAAAAAAAAAAAACAACGGGAGTAGACCAGGACTCCCGGGTTCACATTGATATCAATAGGAATAGATCTGGGCTCCGATCTGAACTTTTTTTAAAAAAAAGAGAGTAGACCAGGACTCCTGGGTACCCATTAAAATCTATAAGAGTAGACCTGGCCTCCGATCTCAACTTCTTTAAAAAAAAACAAAAAAACAACCGGGAGTAGACCAGGCCTCCCGGGTTCCCATTGGACTCTATGAGAGTAGACCTGGGCTCCGTTCTGAACTTTTAAAAAAACACGGGAGTAGACCAGGCCCCCCGGGTCCCTATTAAAATCTCTAGGAGTAGACCTGGACTCCGTTCAGCAATTGGAAAAGAAAAAAAAAACGGGAGTCGATCTGGCCTCCATTTTACCTATAAAAAAACGCAGTAGACCAGGCTTCCCGGGTCCCCATTGGACTCTATGGCAGTAGATCTGGGCTCCGATCTCAACTTCTTAAAAAAAAAAACAACGGGAGTAGACCAGGCCTCCCGGGTCCCCATAGGACTCTATGAGAGTAGACCTGGGCTCCGATCTCAACTTCTTTTTAAAAAAAAAACGGGAGTAGACAAGGCCTCTGGGGTCCGCAATGGTCTGTATAGGAGTAGACTTGGTCTCCGTTCTGAACTCCTTTTTTTAAAAAGGGAGTAGACCAGGCCTCCTGGGTCCCCATAGGACTCTATGGCAAAAGACCTGGGCTCCGATCTCAACTTCTTAAAAAAAAAGAAAAAAGAGGGGGGTAGACCAGGACTCCCGGGTTCCCATTGATATCAATAAGAATAGATCTGGGCTCCGATCTGAACTTTTTTTAAAAAAAAGAGAGTAGACCACGACTCCCGGGTCCCCATTAAAATCTATAAGAGTAGACCTGGGCTCCGTTCTGAACTTTTTTCTTAAAAAGGGAGTAGACCAGGCCTCCCGGGTCCCCATTGGACTCTATGCGAGTAGACCTGGGCTCCGATCTCAACTTCTTTTTTAAAAAAAACCGGGAGTAGACCAGGCCCCCCGGGTCCCTATTGAAATCTATAGGAGTAGACCTGGACTCCGTTCAGCACTTGGAAAAGAAAAAAAAAACGGGAGTTGATCTGGCCTCCATTTTACCTGCTAAAATACAAGAGTCGATCTGGCCTCCATTTTACCTGCTAAAATACAAGAGTCGATCTGGCCTCCATTTTACCTATAAAAAAACGCAGTAGACCAGGCCTCCCGGGTCCCCATTGGACTCTATGGCAGTAGATCTGGGCTCCGATCTCAACTTCTTAAAAAAAAAAACGACGGGACTAGACCAGGCCTTTCGGGTCCCCATAGGATTCTATGAGAGTAGACCTGGGCTCCGATCTCAACTTCTTTTTTTAAAAAAAACGGGAGTAGACCAGGACTCCCGGGTTCCCTTTGATATCAATAGGAATAGATCTGGGCTCCGATCTGAACTTTTTTTTTAAAAAAAGAGAGTAGACCAGGACTCCCGGGTACCCATTAAAATCTATAAGAGTACACCTGGGCTCCGATCTCAACTTCTTTTTTTTAAAAAAAAGGAGTAGACCAGGCCCCCCGGGTCCCTATTGAAATCTATAGGAGTAGACCTGGACTCCGTTCAGCACTTGGAAAAGAAAAAAAAAACGGGAGTTGATCTGGCCTCCATCTTACCTGCTAAAATACAAGAGTCCATCTGGCCTCCATTTTACCTATAAAAAAACGCAGTAGACCAGGCCTCCCGGGTCCCCATTGGACTCTATGAGAGTAGACCTGGGCTCCGTTCTGAACTTTTAAAAAAAACCGGGAGAGGACCAGGCCCCCCGGGTCCCTATTGAAATCTATAGGAGTAGACCTGGACTCCGTTCAGCACTTGGAAAAGAAAAAAAAAACGGGAGTTGATCTGGCCTCCATTTTACCTGCTAAAATACAAGAGTCGATCTGGCCTCCATTTTACCTATAAAGAAACGCAGTAGACCAAGCCTCCCGGGTCCCCATTGGACTCTATGGCAGTAGATCTGGGCTCCGATCTCAACTTCTTAAAAAAAAAAAAACAACGGGAATAGACCAGGACTCCCGGGTTCCCATTGATATCAATAGGAATAGATCTGGGCTCCGATCTGAACTTTTTTTAAAAAAAAGAGAGTAGACCAAAACTCCCGGGTTCCCATTAAAATCTATAAGAGTAGACCTGGGCTCCGATCTCAACTTTTTTTAAAAAAAATGGGAGTAGACCAGGCCTCCCGGGTCCCTAGAGAACTCTGTGAGAGTAGACCTGGGCTCCGATCTCAACTTCTTTTTTTAAAAAAAACGGGAGTAGACAAGGCCTCCGGGGTCCGCATTGTTCTGTATAGGAGTAGACCTGGGCTCCGTTCTGAACTTTTTTCTTAAAAAAGGGAGTAGACCAGGCCTCCAGGGTCCCCATTGGACTCTATGCGAGTAGATCTGGACTCTATGAGAGTAGACCTGGGCTCTGATCTCAACTTCTTTTTTTAAAAAAAACGGGAGTAGACAAGGCCTCCGGGGTCCGCATTGGTCTGTATAGGAGTAGACCTGAGCTCCGTTCTGAACTTTTTTCTTAAAAAAGGGAGTAGACCAGGCCTCCCGGGTCCCCATTGGACTCTATGCGAGTAGACCTGTGCTCCGCTCTGAACTTCTTTAAAAAAAAAAAAATGGGATTAGTTCAGGCCTCCTGGTTCCCTTTGAAATCTATAGGAGTAGACCTGGCCTCCGATCTCAACTTCTTAAAAAAAAAAACAACGGGAGTAGACCAGGACTCCCGAGTTCCCATTGATATCAATAGGAATAGATCTGGGCTCCGATCTGAACTTTTTTTTAAAAAAAGAGAGTAGACCAGGACTCCCGGGTCCCCATTAAAATCTATAAGAGTAGACCTGGGCTCCGATCTCAACTTTTTTAAAAAAAAACGGGAGTAGACCAGGCCTCCCGGGTCCCCAAAGGACTCTATGAGAGTAGACCTGGGCTCCGATCTCAACTTCTTTTTTAAAAAAAAAACGGGAGTATACAAGGCCTCCGGGGTCCGCATTGGTCTTTATAGGAGTAGACCTGGGCTCCGTTCTGAACTTTTTTCTTAAAAAAGGGAGTAGACCAGACCTCCCGGGTCCCCATTGGACTCTATGCGAGTAGACCTGTGCTCTGATCTGAACTTCTTTAAAAATAAAAAAACGGGATTAGTTTCGGCCTCCTTGTTCCCTTTGAAATCTATAGGAGTAGACCTGGCCTCCGATCTCAACTTCTTTAAAAAAAAACAAAAAAACAACCGGGAGTAGACCAGGCCTCCCGGGTCCCCATTGGACTCTATGAGAGTAGACCTGGGCTCCGTTCTGAACTTTTAAAAAAAACCGGGAGTAGACCAGGCCCCCCGGGTCCCTATTGAAATCTATAGGAGTAGACCTGGACTCCGTTCAGCACTTGGAAAAGAAAAAAAAAACGGGAGTTGATCTGGCCTCCATTTTACCTGCTAAAATACAAGAGTCGATCTGGCCTCCATTTTACCTATAAAAAAACGCAGTAGACCAGGCCTCCCGGGTCCCCATTGGACTCTATGGCAGTAGATCTGGGCTCCGATCTCAACTTCTTAAAAAACAAAACAACGGGAGTAGACCAGGCCTCCCGGGTCCCCATAGGACTCTATGAGAGTAGACCTGGGCTCCGATCTCAACTTCTTTTTTAAAAAAAAACGGGAGTAGACAAGGCCTCCGGGGTCCGCAATGGTCTGTATAGGAGTAGACTTGGGCTCTGTTCTGAACTCCTTTTTTTAAAAAGGGAGTAGACCAGGCTTCCCGGGTCCCCATAGGACTCTATGGCAGAAGACCTGGGCTCCGATCTCAACTGCTTAAAAAAAAAAAACAACGGGAGTAGACCAGGACTCCCGGGTTCACATTGATATCAATAGGAATAGATCTGGGCTCCGATCTGAACTTTTTTTAAAAAAAAGAGAGTAGACCAGGACTCCTGGGTACCCATTAAAATCTATAAGAGTAGACCTGGCCTCCGATCTCAACTTTTTAAAAAAAAAACAAAAAAACAACCGGGAGTAGACCAGGCCTCCCGGGTTCCCATTGGACTCTATGAGAGTAGACCTGGGCTCCGTTCTGAACTTTTAAAAAAACACGGGAGTAGACCAGGCCCCCCGGGTCCCTATTAAAATCTCTAGGAGTAGACCTGGACTCCGTTCAGCAATTGGAAAAGAAAAAAAAAACGGGAGTCGATCTGGCCTCCATTTTACCTATAAAAAAACGCAGTAGACCAGGCTTCCCGGGTCCCCATTGGACTCTATGGCAGTAGATCTGGGCTCCGATCTCAACTTCTTAAAAAAAAAAACAACGGGAGTAGACCAGGCCTCCCGGGTCCCCATAGGACTCTATGAGAGTAGACCTGGGCTCCGATCTCAACTTCTTTTTAAAAAAAAAACGGGAGTAGACAAGGCCTCTGGGGTCCGCAATGGTCTGTATAGGAGTAGACTTGGTCTCCGTTCTGAACTCCTTTTTTTAAAAAGGGAGTAGACCAGGCCTCCTGGGTCCCCATAGGACTCTATGGCAAAAGACCTGGGCTCCGATCTCAACTTCTTAAAAAAAAAGAAAAAAGAGGGGGGTAGACCAGGACTCCCGGGTTCCCATTGATATCAATAAGAATAGATCTGGGCTCCGATCTGAACTTTTTTTAAAAAAAAGAGAGTAGACCACGACTCCCGGGTCCCCATTAAAATCTATAAGAGTAGACCTGGGCTCCGTTCTGAACTTTTTTCTTAAAAAGGGAGTAGACCAGGCCTCCCGGGTCCCCATTGGACTCTATGCGAGTAGACCTGTGCTCTGATCTGAACTTCTTTAAAAATAAAAAAACGGGATTAGTTTCGGCCTCCTGGGTCCCTTTGAAATCTATAGGAGTAGACCTGGCCTCCGATCTCAACTTCTTTAAAAAAAAAACAAAAAAAAAAACCGGGAGTAGACCAGGCCTCCCGGGTCCCCATTGGACTCTATGAGAGTAGACCTGGGCTCCGTTCTGAACTTTTAAAAAAAACTGGGAGTAGACCAGGCCTCCCGGGTCCCCATAGGACTCTATGAGAGTAGACCTGGGCTCCGATCTCAACTTCTTTTTTTTAAAAAAACGGGAGTAGACAAGGCCTCCGGGGTCCGCAATGGTCTGTATAGGAGTAGACTTGGGCTCCGTTCTGAACTCCTTTTTTAAAAAAGGGAATAGACCAGGCCTCCCGGGTCCCCATAGGACTCTATGGCAGAAGACCTGGGCTCCGATCTCAACTTCTTAAAAAAAAAAACAACGGGAGTAGACCAGGACTCCCGGGTTCCCATTGATATCAATAGGAATAGATCTGGGCTCCGATCTGAACTTTTTTTAAAAAAAAGAGAGTAGACCAGGACTCCCGGGTCCCCATTAAAATCTATAAGAGTAGACCTGGGCTTCGATCTCAACTTTTTTTTAAAAAAAGGGAGTAGACAAGGCCTCCCGGGTCCCCAAAGGACTCTATGAGAGTAGACCTGGGCTCCGTTCTGAACTTTTTTCTTAAAAAAGGGAGTAGAACAAGGCCTCCCAGGTCTCCATTGGACTCTATGCGAGTAGACCTGTGCTCCGATCTGAACTTCTTTAAAAAAAAAAAAACGGGATTAGTTCAGGCCTCCTGGTTCCCTTTGAAATCTATAGGAGTAGACCTGGCCTCCGATCTCAACTTCTTTAAAAAAAAACAAAAAAACAACCGGGAGTAGACCAGGCCTCCCGGGTCCCCATTGGACTCTATGAGAGTAGATCTGGACTCTATGAGAGTAGACCTGGGCTCCGATCTCAACTTCTTTTTTTAAAAAAAACGGGAGTAGACAAGGCCTCCGGGGTCCGCATTGGTCTGTATAGGAGTAGACCTGGGCTCCGTTCTGAACTTTTTTCTTAAAAAAGGGAGTAGACCAGGCCTCCCGAATCCCCATTGGACTCTATGCGAGTAGACCTGTGCTCCGATCTGAACTTCTTTAAAAAAAAAAAAAACGGGATTAGTTCAGGACTCCTGGTTCCCTTTGAAATCTATAGGAGTAGACCTGGCCTCCGATCTCAACTTCTTTAAAAAAAAACAAAAAAACAACCGGGAGTAGACCAGGCCTCCCAGGTCCCCATTGGACTCTATGAGAGTAGACCTGGGCTCCGTTCTGAACTTTTAAAAAAAACCGGGAGTAGACCAGGCCTCCCGGGTCCCTATTGAAATCTATAGGAGTAGACCTGGACTCCGTTCAGCACTTGGAAAAGAAAAAAAAACGGGAGTTGATCTGGCCTCCATTTTACCTGCTAAAATACAAGAGTCGATCTGGCCCCCCGGGTCCCTATTGAAATCTATAGGAGTAGACTTGGGCTCCGTTCTGAACTCCTTTTTTTAAAAAGGGAGTAGACCAGGCCTCCCGGGTCCCCATAGGACTCTATGGCAGAAGACCTGGGCTCCGATCTCAACTTCTTAAAAAAAAAAACAACAGGAGTAGACCAGGACTCCCGGGTTCCCATTGATATCAATAGGAATAGATCTGGGCTCCGATCTGAACTTTTTTTAAAAAAAAGAGAGTAGACCAGGACTCCCGGGTCCCCATTAAAATCTATAAGAGTAGACCTGGGCTCCGATCTCAACTTTTTAAAAAAAAAACGGGAGTAGACCAGGCCTCCCGGGTCCCCAAAGGACTCTATGAGAGTAGACCTGGGCTCCGATCTCAACTTCTTTTTTTTAAAAAAACGGGAGTACACAAGGCCTCCGGGGTCCGCATTGGTCTGTATAGGAGTAGACCTGGGATCCGTTCTGAACTTTTTTCTTTAAAAAGGGAGTAGACCAGGCCTCCCGGGTCCCCATTGGACTCTATGCGAGTAGACCTGTGCTCTGATCTGAACTTCTTTAAAAAAAAAAAACGGGATTAGTTTCGGCCTCCTGGTTCCCTTTGAAATCTATAGGAGTAGACCTGGCCTCTGATCTCAACTTCTTTAAAAAAAAACAAAAAAACAACCGGGAGTAGACCAGGCCTCCCGGGTCCCCATTGGACTCTATGAGAGTAGACCTGGGCTCCGTTCTGAACTTTTAAAAAAAACCGGGAGTAGACCAGGCCCCCTGGGTCCCTATTGAAATCTATAGGAGTAGACCTGGACTCCGTTCAGCACTTGGAAAAGAAAAAAAAAACGGGAGTTGATCTGGCCTCCATTTTACCTGCTAAAATACAAGAGTCGATCTGGCCTCCATTTTACCTATAAAAAAACGCAGTAGACAAGGCCTCCCGGGACCCCATTGGACTCTATGGCAGTAGATCTGGGCTCCGATCTCAACTTCTTAAAAAAAAAAAAAAAGGGAGTAGACCAGGCCTTCCGGGTCCCCATAGGACTCTATGAGAGTAGACCTGGGCTCCGATCTCAACTTCTTTTTTTAAAAAAAACGGGAGTAGACAAGGCCTCCGGGGTCCGCAATGGTCTGTATAGGAGTAGACTTGGGCTCCGTTCTGAACTCCTTTTTTTAAAAAGGGAGTAGACCAGGCCTCCCGGGTCCCCATAGGACTCTATGGCAGAAGACCTGGGCTCCGATCTCAACTTCTTAAAAAAAAAAAACAACGGGAGTAGACCAGGACTCCCGGGTTCCCATTGATATCAATAGGAATAGATCTGGGCTCCGATCTGAACTTTTTTTAAAAAAAAGAGAGTAGACCAGGACTCCCGGGTACCCATTAAAATCTATAAGAGTAGACCTGGCCTCCAATCTCAACTTCTTTAAAAAAAAACAAAAAAACAACCGGGAGTAGACCAGGCCAGCCGGGTTCCCATTGGACTCTATGAGAGTAGACCTGGGCTCCGTTCTGAACTTTTAAAAAAAAACGGGAGTAGACCAGGCCCCCCGGGTCCCTATTAAAATCTCTAGGAGTAGACCTGGACTCCGTTCAGCACTTGGAAAAGAAAAAAAAAAACGGGAGTTGATCTGGCCTCCATTTTACCTGCTAAAATACAAGAGTCGATCTGGCCTCCATTTTACCTATAAAAAAACGCAGTAGACCAGGCCTCCCGGGTCCCCATTGGACTCTATGGCAGTAGATCTGGGCTCCGATCTCAACTTCTTAAAAAAAAAAACAACGGGAGTAGACCAGGCCTCCCGGGTCCCCATAGGACTCTATGAGAGTAGACCTGGGCTCCGATCTCAACTTCTTTTTTTAAAAAAAACGGGAGTAGACAAGGCCTCCGGGGTCCACAATGGTCTGTATAGGAGTAGACTTGGGCTCCGTTCTGAACTCCTTTTTTAAAAACGGGAGTAGACCAGGCCTCCCGGGTCCCCATAGGACTCTATGGCAGAAGACCTGGGCTCCGATCTCAACTTCTTAAAAAAAAAAACAACGGGAGTAGACCAGGACTCCCGGGTTCCCATTGATATCAATAGGAATAGACCTGGGCTCCGATCTCAACTTCTTAAAAAAAAAAACAACGGGAGTAGACCAGGACTCCCGGGTTCCCATTGATATCAATAGGAATAGATCTGGGCTCCAATCTGAACTTTTTTCTTAAAAAAGAGAGTAGACCAGGACTCCCGGGTCCCCATTAAAATCTATAAGAGTAGACCTGGGCTCCGATCTCAACTTTTTTTTAAAAAAAGGGAGTAGACCTGGCTTCCCGGGTCCCCAAAAGTCTCTATGAGAGTAGACCTGGGCTCCGTTCTGAACTTTTTTCTTTAAAAAGGGAGTAGACCAGGCCTCCCGAATCCCCTTGGACTCTATGCGAGTAGACCTGTGCTCCGATCTGAACTTCTTTAAAAAAAAAAACGGGAGTAGACCAGGCCTCCCGGGTCCCCAAAGGACTCTATGAGAGTAGACCTGGGCTCCGATCTCAACTTCTTTTTTTAAAAAAAACGGGAGTACACAAGGCCTCCGGGGTCCGCATTGGTCTGTATAGGAGTAGACCTGGGATCCGTTCTGAACTTTTTTCTTTAAAAAGGGAGTAGACCAGGCCTCCCGGGTCCCCATTGGACTCTATGCGAGTAGACCTGTGCTCTGATCTGAACTTCTTTAAAAAAAAAAAACGGGATTAGTTTCGGCCTCCTGGTTCCCTTTGAAATCTATAGGAGTAGACCTGGCCTCTGATCTCAACTTCTTTAAAAAAAAACAAAAAAACAACCGGGAGTAGACCAGGCCTCCCGGGTCCCCATTGGACTCTATGAGAGTAGACCTGGGCTCCGTTCTGAACTTTTAAAAAAAACCGGGAGTAGACCAGGCCCCCTGGGTCCCTATTGAAATCTATAGGAGTAGACCTGGACTCCGTTCAGCACTTGGAAAAGAAAAAAAAAACGGGAGTTGATCTGGCCTCCATTTTACCTGCTAAAATACAAGAGTCGATCTGGCCTCCATTTTACCTATAAAAAAACGCAGTAGACAAGGCCTCCCGGGACCCCATTGGACTCTATGGCAGTAGATCTGGGCTCCGATCTCAACTTCTTAAAAAAAAAAAAAAAAGGGAGTAGACCAGGCCTTCCGGGTCCCCATAGGACTCTATGAGAGTAGACCTGGGCTCCGATCTCAACTTCTTTTTTTAAAAAAAACGGGAGTAGACAAGGCCTCCGGGGTCCGCAATGGTCTGTATAGGAGTAGACTTGGGCTCCGTTCTGAACTCCTTTTTTTAAAAAGGGAGTAGACCAGGCCTCCCGGGTCCCCATAGGACTCTATGGCAGAAGACCTGGGCTCCGATCTCAACTTCTTAAAAAAAAAAAACAACGGGAGTAGACCAGGACTCCCGGGTTCCCATTGATATCAATAGGAATAGATCTGGGCTCCGATCTGAACTTTTTTTAAAAAAAAGAGAGTAGACCAGGACTCCCGGGTACCCATTAAAATCTATAAGAGTAGACCTGGCCTCCAATCTCAACTTCTTTAAAAAAAAACAAAAAAACAACCGGGAGTAGACCAGGCCAGCCGGGTTCCCATTGGACTCTATGAGAGTAGACCTGGGCTCCGTTCTGAACTTTTAAAAAAAAACGGGAGTAGACCAGGCCCCCCGGGTCCCTATTAAAATCTCTAGGAGTAGACCTGGACTCCGTTCAGCACTTGGAAAAGAAAAAAAAAACGGGAGTTGATCTGGCCTCCATTTTACCTGCTAAAATACAAGAGTCGATCTGGCCTCCATTTTACCTATAAAAAAACGCAGTAGACCAGGCCTCCCGGGTCCCCATTGGACTCTATGGCAGTAGATCTGGGCTCCGATCTCAACTTCTTAAAAAAAAAAACAACGGGAGTAGACCAGGCCTCCCGGGTCCCCATAGGACTCTATGAGAGTAGACCTGGGCTCCGATCTCAACTTCTTTTTTTAAAAAAAACGGGAGTAGACAAGGCCTCCGGGGTCCACAATGGTCTGTATAGGAGTAGACTTGGGCTCCGTTCTGAACTCCTTTTTTAAAAACGGGAGTAGACCAGGCCTCCCGGGTCCCCATAGGACTCTATGGCAGAAGACCTGGGCTCCGATCTCAACTTCTTAAAAAAAAAAACAACGGGAGTAGACCAGGACTCCCGGGTTCCCATTGATATCAATAGGAATAGACCTGGGCTCCGATCTCAACTTCTTAAAAAAAAAAACAACGGGAGTAGACCAGGACTCCCGGGTTCCCATTGATATCAATAGGAATAGATCTGGGCTCCAATCTGAACTTTTTTCTTAAAAAAGAGAGTAGACCAGGACTCCCGGGTCCCCATTAAAATCTATAAGAGTAGACCTGGGCTCCGATCTCAACTTTTTTTTAAAAAAAGGGAGTAGACCTGGCTTCCCGGGTCCCCAAAAGTCTCTATGAGAGTAGACCTGGGCTCCGTTCTGAACTTTTTTCTTTAAAAAGGGAGTAGACCAGGCCTCCCGAATCCCCTTGGACTCTATGCGAGTAGACCTGTGCTCCGATCTGAACTTCTTTAAAAAAAAAAAACGGGATTAGTTCAGGACTCCTGGTTCCCTTTGAAATCTATAGGAGTAGACCTGGCCTCCGATCTCGACTTCTTTAAAAAAAAAACAAAAAAACAACCGGGAGTAGGCCAGGCCTCCCGGGTCCCCATTGGACTCTATGAGAGTAGACCTGGGCTCCGTTCTGAACTTTTAAAAAAAACCGGGAGTAGACCAGGCCCCCCGGGTCCCAATTGAAATCTATAGGAGTAGACCTGGACTCCGTTCAGCACTTGGAAAAGAAAAAAAAACGAAAGTTGATCTGGCCTCCATTTTACCTGCTAAAATACAAGAGTCGATCTGGCCCCCCGGGTCCCTATTGAAATCTATAGGAGTAGACTTGGGCTCCGTTCTGAACTCCTTTTTTTAAAAAGGGAGTAGACCAGGCCTCCCGGGTCCCCATAGGACTCTATGGCAGAAGACCTGGGCTCCGATCTCAACTTCTTAAAAAAAAAAAAAACGGGAGTAGACCAGGACTCCCGGGTTCCCATTGATATCAATAGGAATAGATCTGGGCTCCGATCTGAACTTTTTTTTAAAAAAAGAGAGCAGACCAGGACTCCCGGGTCCCCATTAAAATCTATAAGAGTAGACCTGGGCTCCGATCTCAACTTTTTAAAAAAAAAACGGGAGTAGACCAGGCCTCCCGGGTCCCCATAGGACTCTATGAGAGTAGACCTGGGCTCCGATCTCAACTTCTTTTTTTAAAAAAAACGGGAGTAGACAAGGCCTCCGGGGTCCGCATTGGTCTGTATAGGAGTAGACCTGGGCTCCGTTCTGAACTTTTTTCTTAAAAAAGGGAGTAGACAAGGCCTCCCATTGGACTCTATGCGAGTAGACCTGTGCTCCGATCTGAACTTCTTTAAAAAAAAAAAAAAACGGGATTAGTTCAGGATTCCTGGTTCCCTTTGAAATCTATAGGAGTAGACCTGGCCTCCGATCTCAACTTCTTAAAAAAAAAAACAATGGGAGTAGACCAGGACTCCCGGGTTCCCATTGATATCAATAGGAATAGATCTGGGCTCCGATCTGAACTTTTTTTTAAAAAAAGAGAGTAGACCAGGACTCCTGGGTCCCCATTAAAATCTATAAGAGTAGACCTGGGCTCCGATCTCAACTTTTTTAAAAAAAAAAACGGGAGTAGACCAGGCCTCCCGGGTCCCCATAGGACTCTATGAGAGTAGACCTGGGCTCCGATCTCAACTTTTTTTAAAAAAAACGGGAGTAGACAAGGCCTCCGGGGTCCGCATTGGTCTGTATAGGAGTAGACCTGGGCTCCGTTCTGAACTTTTTTCTTAAAAAAGGGAGTAGACCAGGCCTCCCGGGTCCCCATAGGTCTCTATGGCAGAAGACCTGGGCTCCGATCTCAACTTCTTAAAAAAAAAAAAAACGGGAGTAGACCAGGCCTCCCAGGTCCCCATAGGACTCTATGAGAGTAGACCAGGACTCCCGGGTTCCCTTTGATATCAATAGGAATAGATCTGGGCTCCGATCTGACCTTTTTTTAAAAAAAAAGAGAGTTGACCAGGACTTTCGGGTACCCATTAAATTCTATAAGAGTAGACCTGGGCTCCGATCTCAACTTCTTTTTTAAAAAAAACCGAGAGTAGACCAGGCCCCCCGGGTCCCTATTGAAATCTATAGGAGTAGACCTGGACTCCGTTCAGCACTTGGAAAAGAAAAAAAAAACGGGAGTTGATCTGGCCTCCATTTTACCTGCTAAAATACAAGAGTCGATCTGGCCTCCATTTTACCTGCTAAAATACAAGAGTCCATCTGGCCTCCATTTTACCTATAAAAAAATGCAGTAGACCAGGCCTCCCGGGTCCCAATTGGACTCTATGAGAGTAGACCTGGGCTCCGTTCTTAACTTTTTAAAAAAACCGGGAGTAGACCAGGCCCCCCGGATCCCTATTGAAATCTACCTGTGCTCCCATCTGAACTTCTTTAAAAAAAAAAAAGGGATTAGTTCAGGACTCCCGGGCCCCCATTGGATTCTATAGGAGTAGACCTGGGCTCCGATCTGAACTTCTTTTAAAAAAAAAACTGGATTAGATCAGGCCTCCTGGTTCTCTTTGAAATCTATAGGAGTAGACCTGGCCTCCGATCTCAACTTCTTTAAAAAAAAACAAAAAAACAACCGGGAGTAGACCAGGCCCCCCGGGTCCCTATTTAAATCTATAGGAGTACACCTGGACTCCGTTCAGCACTTGGAAAAGAAAAGAAAAAACGGGAGTTGATCTGGCCTCCATTTTACCTGCTAAAATACAAGAGTCCATCTGGCCTCCATTTTACCTATAAAAAAACGCAGTAGACCAGGCCTCCCGGGTCCCAATTAGACTCTATGAGAGTAGACCTGGGCTCCGTTCTGAACTTTTTAAAAAAACCCGGAATAGACCAGGCCCCCCGGGTCCCTATTGAAATCTATGGGAGTAGACCTGGACTCCGTTCAGCACTTGGAAAAGAAAAAAAAACACGGGAGTTGATCTGGCCTCCATTTTACCTGCTAAAATACAAGAGTCGATCTGGCCTCCATTTTACCTATAAAAAAACGCAGTAGACCAGTCCAGGGTCCCCATTGGACTCTATGGCAGTAGATCTGGGATCCGATCTCAACTTCATAAAAAAAAAAACGACGGGAGTAGACCAGGCCTCCCGGGTCCCCATAGGACTCTATGAGAGTAGACCTGGGCTCCGATCTCAACTTCTTTTTTTAAAAAAAACGGGAGTAGACAAGGCCTCCGGGGTCCGCATTGGTCTGTATAGGAGTAGACCTGGGCTCCATTCTGAACTTTTTTCTTAAAAAAGGGAGTAGACCAGGCCTCCCGGGTCCCCATTGGACTCTATGCGAGTAGACCTGTGCTCCGATCTGAACTTCTTTAAAAAAAAAAAAAACGGGATTAGTTCAGGACTCCTGGTTCCCTTTGAAATCTATAGGAGTAGACCTGGCCTCCGATCTCAACTTCTTTAAAAAAAAACAAAAAAAAAATGGGAGTAGACCAGGCCTCCCAGGTCCCCATTGGACTCTATGAGAGTAGACCAGGACTCCCGGGTTCCCTTTGATATCAATAGGAATAGATCTGGGCTCCGATCTGACCTTTTTTTAAAAAAAAAGAGAGTAGACCAGGACTCCCGGGTACCCATTAAAATCTATAAGAGTAGACCTGGGCTCCGATCTCAACTTCTTTTTTAAAAAAAACCGAGAGTAGACCAGGCCCCCCGGGTCCCTATTGAAATCTATAGGAGTAGACCTGGACTCCGTTCAGCACTTGGAAAAGAAAAAAAAAACGGGAGTTGATCTGGCCTCCATTTTACCTGCTAAAATACAAGAGTCGATGTGGCCTCCATTTTACCTGCTAAAATACAAGAGTCGATCTGGCCTCCATTTTACCTATAAAAAAACGCAGTAGACCAGGCCTCCCGGGTCCCCATTGGACTCTATGGCAGTAGATCTGGGCTCCGATCTCAACTTCTTAAAAAAAAAAACAACGGGAGTAGACCAGGCCTCCCGGGTCCCCATAGGACTCTATGAGAGTAGACCTGGGCTCCGATCTCAACTTCTTTTTTTAAAAAAATAGGACCAGGACTCCCGGGTTCCCTTTGATATCAATAGGAATAGATCTGGGCTCCGATCTGAACTTTTTTTAAACTTCTTTTTTAAAAAAAAGGGAGTAGACCAGGCCTCCCGGATCCCCATTGGACTCTATGCGAGTAGACCTGTGCTCCGATCATTGATATCAATAGGAATAGATCTGGGCTCCGATCTGAACATTTTTTTAAAAAAAGAGAGTAGACCAAAACTCCCGGGTCCCCATTAAAATCTATAAGAGTAGACCTGGGCTCCGATCTCAACTTCTTTAAAAAAAAATGGGAGTAAACCAGGCCTCCCGGGTCCCTAGAGGACTCTATGAGAGTAGACCTGGGCTCCGATCTCAACTTTTTTTTAAAAAAACGGGAGTAGACAAGGCCTCCGGGGTCCGCATTTGTCTGCATAGGAGTAGACCTGGGTTCCGTTCTGAACTTTTTCTTAAAAAAGGGAGTAGACCAGGCCTCCCGGATCCCCATAGGACTCTATGCGAGTAGACCTGTGCTCCGATCTGAACATCTTTAAAAAAAAAAAAAAAGGGGTTAGTTCAGGCCTCCTGGTTCCCTTTGAAATCTATAGGAGTACACCTGGGCTCCGTTCTGAACTTCTTTTTTAAAAAAGGGAGTAGACCAGGCCTCCCGGGCCCCCATTGGATTCTATAGGAGTAGACCTGGGCTCCGATCTGAACTTCTTTTAAAAAAAAAACTGGACTAGTTCAGGCCTCCTGGTTCTCTTTGAAATCTATAGGAGTAGACCTGGCCTCCGATCTCAACTTCTTTAAAAAAAAAACAAAAAAACAACCGGGAGTACACCAGGCCTCCCGGGTCCCCATTGGACTCTATGAGAGTAGACCTGGGCTCCGTTCTGAACTTTTAAAAAAAACCTGGAGTAGACCAGGCCCCCCGGGTCCCTATTTAAATCTATAGGAGTACACCTGGACTCCGTTCAGCACTTTGAAAAGAAAAAATAAACGGGAGTTGATCTGGCCTCCATTTTACCTCCTAAAATACAAGAGTCCATCTGGCCTCCATTTTACCTATAAAAAAACGCAGTAGACCAGGACTCCCGGGTTCCCTTTGATATCAATAGGAATCGATCTGGGCTCAGATCTGAACTTTTTTTTTAAAAAAAGAGAGTAGACCAGGACTCCCGGGTACCCATTAAAATCTATAAGAGTAGACCTGGGCTCCGATCTCAACTTCTTTTTTAAAAAAAACCGGGAGTAGACCAGTCCCCCGGGTCCCTATTGAAATCTATAGGAGTAGACCTGGACTCCGTTCAGCACTTGGAAAAGAAAAAAAAAACGGGAGTTGATCTGGCCTCCATTTTACCTGCTAAAATACAAGAGTCGATGTGGCCTCCATTTTACCTGCTAAAATACAAGAGTCGATCTGGCCTCCATTTTACCTATAAAAAAACGCAGTAGACCAGGCCTCCCGGGTCCCCATTGGACTCTATGGCAGTAGATCTGGGCTCCGATCTCAACTTCTTAAAAAAAACAACAACGGGAGTAGACCAGGCCTCCCGGGTCCCCATAGGACTCTATGAGAGTAGACCTGGGCTCCGATCTCAACTTCTTTTTTTAAAAAAATAGGACCAGGACTCCCGGGTTCCCTTTGATATCAATAGGAATAGATCTGGGCTCCGATCTGAACTTTTTTTAAACTTCTTTTTAAAAAAAAAGGGAGTAGACCAGGCCTCCCGGATCCCCATTGGACTCTATGCGAGTAGACCTGTGCTCCGATCATTGATATCAATAGGAATAGATCTGGGCTCCGATCTGAACATTTTTTTAAAAAAAGAGAGTAGACCAAAACTCCCGGGTCCCCATTAAAATCTATAAGAGTAGACCTGGGCTCCGATCTCAACTTCTTTAAAAAAAAATGGGAGTAAACCAGGCCTCCCGGGTCCCTAGAGGACTCTATGAGAGTAGACCTGGGCTCCGATCTCAACTTCTTTTTTTTTAAAAAACGGGAGTAGACAAGGCCTCCGGGGTCCGCATTTGTCTGCATAGGAGTAGACCTGGGTTCCGTTCTGAACTTTTTCTTAAAAAAGGGAGTAGACCAGGCCTCCCGGATCCCCATAGGACTCTATGCGAGTAGACCTGTGCTCCGATCTGAACATCTTTAAAAAAAAAAAAAAAGGGGTTAGTTCAGGCCTCCTGGTTCCCTTTGAAATCTATAGGAGTACAGCTGGGCTCCGTTCTGAACTTCTTTTTTAAAAAAGGGAGTAGACCAGGCCTCCCGGGCCCCCATTGGATTCTATAGGAGTAGACCTGGGCTCCGATCTGAACTTCTTTTAAAAAAAAAACTGGACTAGTTCCGGCCTCCTGGTTCTCTTTGAAATCTATAGGAGTAGACCTGGCCTCCGATCTCAACTTCTTTAAAAAAAAAACAAAAAAACAACCGGGAGTACACCAGGCCTCCCGGGTCCCCATTGGACTCTATGAGAGTAGACCTGGGCTCCGTTCTGAACTTTTAAAAAAAACCTGGAGTAGACCAGGCCCCCCGGGTCCCTATTTAAATCTATAGGAGTACACCTGGACTCCGTTCAGCACTTTGAAAAGAAAAAATAAACGGGAGTTGATCTGGCCTCCATTTTACCTCCTAAAATACAAGAGTCCATCTGGCCTCCATTTTACCTATAAAAAAACGCAGTAGACCAGGACTCCCGGGTTCCCTTTGATATCAATAGGAATCGATCTGGGCTCAGATCTGAACTTTTTTTTTAAAAAAAGAGAGTAGACCAGGACTCCCGGGTACCCATTAAAATCTATAAGAGTAGACCTGGGCTCCGATCTCAACTTCTTTTTTAAAAAAAAACGGGAGTAGACCAGTCCCCCGGGTCCCTATTGAAATCTATAGGAGTAGACCTGGACTCCGTTCAGCACTTGGAAAAGAAAAAAAAAACGGGAGTTGATCTGGCCTCCATTTTACCTGCTAAAATACAAGAGTCGATCTGGCCTCCATTTTACCTGCTAAAATACAAGAGTCGATCTGGCCTCCATTTTACCTATAAAAAAACGCAGTAGACCAGGCCTTCCGGGTCCCCATTGGACTCTATGGCAGTAGATCTGGGCTCCGATCTCAACTTCTTAAAAAAAAAAACGACATGAGTAGACCAGGCCTCCCGGGTCCCCATAGGACTCTATGAGATTAGACCTGGGCTCCGATCTCAACTTCTTTTTTTTAAAAAAACGGGAGTAGACCAGGACTCCCGGGTTCCCTTTGATATCAATAGGAATAGATCTGGGCTCCGATCTGAACTTTTTTTAAAAAAAAGAGAGTAGACCAGGACTCCCGGGTACCCATTAAAATCTATAAGAGTAGACCTGGGCTCCGATCTCAACTTCTTTTTTTTAAAAAAAAGGAGTAGACCAGGCCCCCCGGGTCCCTATTGAAATCTATAGGAGTTGACCTGGACTCCGTTCAGCACTTGGAAAAGGAAAAATTTTACCTATAAAAAAACAATAGGAATAGATCTGGGCTCCGATCTGAACTTTTTTTAAAAAAAAGAGAGTAGACCAAAACTCCCGGGTCCCCATTAAAATCTATAAGAGTAGACCTGGGCTCCGATCTCAACTTTTTTTAAAAAAAATGGGAGTAGACCAGGCCTCCCGGGTCCCTAGAGAACTCTGTGAGAGTAGACCTGGGCTCCGATCTCAACTTCTTTTTTTAAAAAAAATGGGAGTAGACAAGGCCTCCGGAGTCCGCATTGGTATGTATAGGAGTAGACCTGGGCTCCGTTCTGAACTTTTTTCTTAAAAAAGGGAGTAGACCAGGCCTCCCGGATCCCCATTGGACTCTATGCGAGTAGACCTGTGCTCCGATCTGAACTTCTTTAAAAAAAAAAAAAACGGGATTAGTTCAGGACTCCTGGTTCCCTTTGAAATCTATAGGAGTAGACCTGGGCTCCGTTCTGAACTTCTTTTTTAAAAAAGGGAGTAGACCAAGCCTCGCGGGCCCCCATTCGATTCTATAGGAGTAGACCTGGGCTCCGATCTGAACTTCTTTTTTTAAAAAAACTGGATTAGATCAGGCCTCCTGGTTCTCTTTGAAATCTATAGGAGTAGACCTGGCCTCCGATCTCAACTTCTTTAAAAAAAAACAAAAAAACAACCGGGAGTAGACCAGGCCCCCCGGGTCCCTATTTAAATCTATAGGGGTACACCTGGACTCCGTTCAGCATTTGGAAAAGAAAAGAAAAAATGGGAGTTGATCTGGCCTCCATTTTACCTGCTAAAATACAAGAGTCGATCTGGCCTCCATTTTACCTATAAAAAAACGCAGTAGACCAGTCCAGGGTCCCCATTGGACTCTTTGGCAGTAGATCTGGGCTCCGATCTCAACTTCATAAAAAAAAAATACGACGGGAGTAGACCAGGCCTCCCGGGTCCCCATAGGACTCTATGAGAGTAGACCTGGGCTCCGATCTCAACTTCTTTTTTTAAAAAAAACGGGAGTAGACAAGGCCTCCGGGGTCCACATTGGTCTGTATAGGAGTAGACCTGGGCTCCGTTCTGAACTTTTTTCTTAAAAAAGGGAGTAGACCAGGCCTCCCGGGCCCCCATTGGATTCTATAGGAGTAGACCTGGGCTCCGATCTGAACTTCTTTTAAAAAAAAAAGTAGATTAGATCAGGCCTCCTGGTTCTCTTTGAAATCTATAGGAGTAGACCTGGCCTCCGATATCAACTTCTTTAAAAAAAACAAAAAAACAACCGGGAGTAGACCAGGCCCCTCGGGTCCCTATTGAAATCTATAGGAGTAGACCTGGACTTCGTTCAGCACTTGGAAAAAAAAAAAAAACAGGAGTTGATCTGGCCTCCATTTTACCTGCTAAAATACAAGAGTCGATCTGGCCTCCATTTTACCTATAAAAAAACGCAGTAGACCAGGCCTCCCGGGTCCCCATTGGACTCTATGGCAGTAGATCTGGGCTCCGATTTCAACTACTTAAAAAAAAAAACAACGGGAGTAGACCAGGCCTCCCGGGTCCCCATAGGACTCTATGGCAGTAGACCTGGGCTCCGATCTGAACTTCTTTTAAAAAAAAGAGAGTAGACTAGGACTCCCGGGTCGCCATTAAAATCTATAAGAGTAGACCTGGGCTCCGATCTCAACTTCTTTTTTAAAAAAATCCGGGAGTAGACCAGGCCCCCCAGGTCCCTATTGAAATCTATAGGAGTAGACCTGGACTCCGTTCAGCACTTGGAAAAGAAAAAAAACACGGGAGTTGATCTGGCCTCCATTTTACCTGCTAAAATACAAGAGTCGATCTGGCCTCCATTTTACCTATAAAAAAAAGCAGTAGACCAGGCCTCCCGGGTCCCCATTGGACTCTATGGCAGTAGATCTGGGCTCCGATCTCAACTTCTTAAAAAAAAAAACAACGGGAGTACACCAGGACTCCCGGGTCCCCATAGGACTCTATGGCAGTAGACCTGGGCTCCGATCTCAACTTCTTAAAAAAAAAAAAACAACGGGAGTAGACCAGGACTCCCGGGTTCCCTTTGATATCAATAGGAATAGATCTGGGCTCCGATCTGAACTTTTTTTAAAAAAAAAGAGAGTAGACCAGGACTCCCGGGTACCCATTAAAATCTATAAGAGTAGACCTGGGCTCCGATCTCAACTTTTTAAAAAAAAAACGAGAGTAGACCAGGCCCCCCGGGTCCCTATTGAAATCTATAGGAGTAGACTGGACTCCGTTCAGCACTTGGAAAAGAAAAAAAAACCGGGAGTTGATCTGGCCTCCATTTTACCTGCTAAAATACAAGAGTCGATCTGGCCTCCATTTTACCTATAAAAAAACGCAGTAGACCAGGCCTCCCGGGTCCCCATTGGACTCTATGGCAGTAGATCTGGGCTCCGATCTCAAATTCTTAAAAAAAAAAACAACGGGAGTAGACCAGGACTCCCAAGTTCCCATTGATATCAATAGGAATAGACCTGGGCTCCGATCTCAACTTCTTTTTTTTAAAAAAACGGGAGTAGACAAGGCCTCCGGGGTCCGCATTTGTCTGCATAGGAGTAGACCTGGGTTCCGTTCTGAACTTTTTTCTTAAAAAAGGGAGTAGACCAGGCCTCCCGGATCCCCATTGGACTCTATGCGAGTAGACCTGTGCTCCGATCTGAACTTCTTAAAAAAAAAAAAAAAAAAGGGGTTAGTTCAGGACTCCTGGTTCCCTTTGAAATCTATAGGAGTAGACCTGGGCTCCGTTCTGAACTTCTTTTTTAAAAAAGGGAGTAGACGAGGCCTCCCGGGCCCCCATTGGATTCTATAGGAGTAGACCTGGGCTCCGATCTGAACTTCTTTTAAAAAAAAAACTGGATTAGATAAGGCCTCCTGGTTCTCTTTGAAATCTATAGGAGTACACCTGGACTCCGTTCAGCACTTGGAAAAGAAAAAAAAAAACGGGAGTTGATCTGGCCTCCATTTTACCTGCTAAAATACAAGAGTCGATCTGGCCTCTATTTTACCTGCTAAAATACAAGAGTCGATCTGGCCTCCATTTTACCTATAAAAAAACGCAGTAGACCAGGCCTCCCGGGTCCCCATTGGACTCTATGGCAGTAGATCTGGGCTCCGATCTCAACTTCTTAAAAAAAAAAACGACGGGAATAGACCAGGCCTCCCGGGTCCCCATAGGACTCTATGAGAGTAGACCTGGGCTCCGATCTCAACTTCTTTTTTTAAAAAAAACGGGAGTAGACCAGGACTCCCGGGTTCCCTTTGATATCAATAGGAATAGATCTGGGCTCCGATCTGAACTTTTTTAAAAAAAAAAAGAGTAGACCAGGACTCCCGGGTACCCATTAAAATCTATAAGAGTAGACCTGGGCTCCGATCTCAACTTCTATTTTAAAAAAAAAAGGAGTAGACCAGGCCACCCGGGTCCCTATTGAAATCTATAGGAGTAGACCTGGACTCCCTACAGCACTTGGAAAAGAAAAAACAAACGGGAGTTGATCTGGCCTCCATTTTACCTGCTAAAATACAAGAGTCCATCTGGCCTCCATTTTACCTAAAAAAAAACGCAGTAGACCAGGCCTCCCGGGTCCCAATTGGACTCTATGAGAGTACACCTGGGCTCCGTTCTGAACTTTTTTAAAAAAACGAGAGTAGACCAGGCCCCCCGGGTCCCTGTTGAAATCTATAGGAGTAGACCTGGACTCCGTTCAGCACTTGGAAAAGGAAAAAAAAAATGGGAGTTGATCTGGCCTCCATTTTACCTCCTAAAATACAAGAGTCCATCTGGCCTCCATTTTACCTATAAAAAAACGCAGTAGACCAGGCCTCCCGGGTCCCAATTGGACTCTATGAGAGTAGACCTGGGCTCCGTTCTGAACTTTTTAAAAAAACCGGGAGTAGACCAGGCCCCCCGGGTCCCTATTGAAATCTATAGGAGTAGACCTGGACTCCGTTCAGCACTTGGAAAAGAAAAAAAAAACAGGAGTTGATCTGGCCTCCATTTTACCTGCTAAAATACAAGAGTCGATCTGGCCTCCATTTTACCTATAAAAAAACGCAGTAGACCAGGCCTCCCGGGTCCCCATTGATATCAATAGGAATAGATCTGGGCTCCGATCTGAACTTTTTTTTAAAAAAAGAGAGTAGACCAAAACTCCCGGGTCCCCATTAAAATCTATAAGAGTAGACCTGGGCTCCGATCTCAACTTTTTAAAAAAAAAATGGGAGTAGACCAGGCCTCCCGGGTCCCTAGAGAACTCTGTGAGAGTAGACCTGGGCTCCGATCTCAACTTCTTTTTTTAAAAAAAACGGGAGTAGACAAGGCCTTTGGGGTCCGCATTGGTCTGTATAGGAGTAGACCTGGGCTCCGTTCTGAACTTTTTTCTTAAAAAAGGGAGTAGACCAGGCCTCCCGGATCCCCATTGGACTCTATGCGAGTAGACCTGTGCTCCGATCTGAACTTCTTTAAAAAAAAAAAGAAACGGGATTAGTTCAGGACTCCTGGTTCCCTTTGAAATCTATAGGAGTAGACCTGGCCTCCGTTCTGAACTTCTTTTTTAAAAAAGGGAGTAGACCAGGCCTCCCGGGCCCCCATTGGAATCTATAGGAGTAGACCTGGGCTCCGATCTCAACTTTTTTTTAAAAAAACGGGAGTAGACCAGGACTCCCGGGTTCCCTTTGATATCAATAGGAATAGATCTGGGCTCCGATCTGAACTTTTTTTTAAAAAAAGAGAGTAGACCAGGACTCCCGGGTACCCATTAAAATCTGTAAGAGTAGACCGGGGCTCCGATCTCAACTTCTTTTTTTTTAAAAAAAAGGAGTAGACCAGGCCCCCCGGGTCCCTATTGAAATCTATAGAAGTACACCTGGACTCCGTTCAGCACTTGGAAAAGAAAAAAAAAACGGGAGTTGATCTGGCCTCCATTTTACCTGCTAAAATACAAGAGTCGATCTGGCCTCCATTTTACCTATAAAAAAACGCAGTAGACCAGGCCTCCCGGGTCCCCATTGGACTCTATGGCAGTAGATCTGGTCTCCGATCTCAACTTCTTTAAAAAAAAAAACAACGGGAGTAGACCAGGCCTCCCGGGTTCCCATTGATATCAATAGGAATAGATCTGGGCTCCGATCTGAACATTTTTTTTAAAAAAGAGAGTAGACCAAAACTCCCGGGTCCCCATTAAAATCTATAAGAGTAGACCTGGGCTCCGATCTCAACTTCTTTAAAAAAAAATGGGAGTAGACCAGGCCTCCCGGGTCCCTAGAGGACTCTATGAGAGTAGACCTGGGCTCCGATCTCAACTTCTTTTTTTAAAAAAAACGGGAGTAGACAAGGCCTCCGGGGTCCGCATTTGTCTGCATAGGAGTAGACCTGGGTTGCGTTCTGAACTTTTTCTTTAAAAAGGGAGTAGACCAGGCCTCCCGGATCCCCATTGGACTCTATGCGAGTAGACCTGTGCTCCGATCTGAACATCTTTAAAAAAAAAAAAAACGGGATTAGTTCAGGCCTCCTGGTTCCCTTTGAAATCTATAGGAGTAGACCTGGGCTCCGTTCTGAACTTCTTTTTTAAAAAAGGGAGTAGACCAGGCCTCCCGGGCCCCCATTGGATTCTATAGGAGTAGACCTGGGCTCCGATCTGAACTTCTTTTTAAAAAAAAACTGGACTAGTTCAGGCCTCCTGGTTCTCTTTGAAATCTATAGGAGTAGACCTGGCCTCCGATCTCAACTTCTTTAAAAAAAAACAAAAAAACAACCGGGAGTACACCAGGCCTCCCGGGTCCCCATTGGACTCTATGAGAGTAGACCTGGGCTCCGTTCTGAACTTTTAAAAAAAACCTGGAGTAGACCAGGCCCCCCGGGTCCCTATTTAAATCTATAGGAGTACACCTGGACTCCGTTCAGCACTTGGAAAAGAAAAAAAAAACGGGAGTTGATCTGGCCTCCATTTTACCTCCTAAAATACAAGAGTCCATCTGGCCTCCATTTTACCTATAAAAAAACGCAGTAGACCAGGACTCCCGGGTTCCCTTTGATATCAATAGGAATCGATCTGGGCTCCGATCTGAACTTTTTTAAAAAAAAAAAAGAGAGTAGACCAAGACTCCCGGGTACCCATTAAAATCTATAAGAGTAGACCTGGGCTCCGATCTCAACTTCTTTTTTAAAAAAAACCGGGAGTAGACCAGGCCCCCCGGGTCCCTATTGAAATCTATAGGAGTAGACCTGGACTCCGTTCAGCACTTGGAAAAGAAAAAAAAAACGGGAGTTGATCTGGCCTCCATTTTACCTGCTAAAATACAAGAGTCGATCTGGCCTCCATTTTACCTGCTAAAATACAAGAGTCGATCTGGCCTCCATTTTACCTATAAAAAAACGCAGTAGACCAGGCCTCCCGGGTCCCCATTGGACTCTATGGCAGTAGATCTGGGCTCCGATCTCAACTTCTTAAAAAAAAAAATGACGGGAGTAGACCAGGCCTCCCGGGTCCCCATAGGACTCTATGAGATTAGACCTGGGCTCCGATCTCAACTTCTTTTTTTAAAAAAAACGGGAGTAGACCAGGACTCCCGGGTTCCCTTTGATATCAATAGGAATAGATCTGGGCTCCGATCTGAACTTTTTTTTAAAAAAAGAGAGTAGACCAGGCCCCCCGGGTCCCTATTGAAATCTATAGGAGTAGACCTGGACTCCGTTCAGCACTTGGAAAAGGAAAAAAAAAACGGGATTTGATCTGGCCTCCATTTTACCTGCTAAAATACAAGAGTCCATCTGGCCTCCATTTTACCTATAAAAAAACGCAGTAGACCAGGCCTCCCGGGTCCCAATTGGACTCTATGAGAGTAGACCTGGGCTCCGTTCTGACCTTTTTAAAAAAACCGGGAGTAGACCAGGCCCCCCGGGTCCCTATTGAAATCTATAGGAGTAGACCTGGACTCCGTTCAGCACTTGGAAAAGAAAAAAAAAACGGGAGTTGATCTGGCCTCCATTTTACCTGCTAAAATACAAGAGTCGATCTGGCCTCCATTTTACCTATAAAAAAACGCAGTAGACCAGGCCTCCCGGGTCCCCATTGATATCAATAGGAATAGATCTGGGTTCCGATCTGAACTTTTTTTTAAAAAAAGAGAGTAGACCAAAACTCCCGGGTCCCCATTAAAATCTATAAGAGTAGACCTGGGCTCCGATCTCAACTTTTTTTATAAAAAATGGGAGAAGACCAGGCCTCCCGGGTCCCTAGAGAACTCTGTGAGAGTAGACCTGGGCTCCGATCTCAACTTCTTTTTTTAAAAAAAACGGGAGTAGACAAGGCCTCCGGGGTCCGCATTGGTCTGTATAGGAGTAGACCTGGGCTCCGTTCTGAACTTTTTTCTTAAAAAAGGGAGTAGACCAGGCCTCCCGGATCCCCATTGGACTCTATGCGAGTAGACCTGTGCTCCGATCTGAACTTCTTTAAAAAAAAAAAAAACGGGATTAGTTCAGGACTCCTGGTTCGCTTTGAAATCTATAGGAGTAGACCTGGGCTCCGTTCTGAACTTCTTTTTTAAAAAAGGGAGTAGACCAGGCCTCGCGGGCCCCCATTGGATTCTATAGGAGTAGACCTGGGCTACGATTTGAACTTTTTTTTAAAAAACTGGATTAGATCAGGCCTCCTGGTTCTCTTTGAAATCTATAGGAGTAGACCTGGCCTCCGATCTCAACTTCTTTAAAAAAAAAAACAACAACCGGGAGTAGACCAGGCCTCCCGGGTCCCCATAGGACTCTATGAGATTAGACCTGGGCTCCGATCTCAACTTCTTTTTTTAAAAAAAACGGGAGTAGACCAGGACTCCCGGGTTCCCTTTGATATCAATAGGAATAGATGTGGGCTCCGATCTGAACTTTTTTTTAAAAAAAGAGAGTAGACCAGGACTCCCGGGTACCCATTAAAATCTATAAGAGTAGACCTGGGCTCCGATCTCAACTTCTTTTTTTTAAAAAAAAAGGAGTAGACCAGGCCCCCCGGGTCCCTATTGAAATCTATAGGAGTACACCTGGACTCCGTTCAGCACTTGGAAAAGAAAAGAAAAAACGGGAGTTAATCTGGCCTCCATTTTACCTGCTAAAATACAAGAGTCCATCTGGCCTCCATTTTACCTATAAAAAAACGCAGTAGACCAGGCCTCCCGGGTCCCAATTGGACTCTATGAGAGTAGACCTGGGCTCTGTTCTGAACTTTTTAAAAAAACCCGGAATAGACCAGGCCCCCCGGGTCCCTATTGAAATCTATAGGAGTAGACCTGGATTCCGTTCAGCACTTGGAAAAGAAAAAAAAAACGGGAGTTGATCTGGCCTCCATTTTACCTGCTAAAATACAAGAGTCGATCTGGCCTCCATTTTACCTATAAAAAAACGCAGTAGACCAGGCCTCCCGGGTCCCCATTGGACTCTATGGCAGTAGATCTGGGCTCCGATTTCAACTTCTTAAAAAAAAAAACAACGGGAGTAGACCAGGCCTCCCGGGTCCCCATAGGACTCTATGGCAGTAGACCTGGGCTCCGATCTCAACTTCTTAAAAAAAACAACAACGGGAGTAGACCAGGACTCCCGGGTTCCCATTGATATCAATAGGAATAGATCTGGGCTCCGATCTGAACTTTTTTTAAAAAAAGAGAGTAGACCCGGACTCCCGGGTCCCCATTAAAATCTATAAGAGTAGACCTGGGCTCCGATCTCAACTTCTTTTTTTAAAAAATCTGGGAGTAGACCAGGCCCCCCAGGTCCCTATTGAAATCTATAGTTGTAGACCTGAACTCCGTTCAGCACTTGGAAAAGAAAAAAAAAACGGGAGTTGATCTGGCCTCCATTTTACCTTCTAAAATACATGAGTCGATCTGGCCTCCATTTTACCTATAAAAAAACGCAGTAGACCAGGCCTCCCGGGTCCCCATTGGACTCTATGGCAGTAGATCTGGGCTCCGATCTCAACTTCTTAAAAAAAAAAACAACGGGAGTACACCAGGACTCCCGGGTCCCCATAGGACTCTATGGCAGTAGACCTGGGCTCCGATCTCAACTTCTTAAAAAAAAACAAACAACGGGAGTAGACCAGGACTCCCGGGTTCCCTTTGATATCAATAGGAATAGATCTGGGCTCCGATCTGAACTTTTTTTTAAAAAAAAAGAGAGTAGACCAGGACTCCCGGGTACCCATTAAAATCTATGAGAGTAGACCTGGGCTCCGTTCTGAACTTTTTAAAAAATACGGGAGTAGACCAGGCCCCCCGTGTCCCCATTGAAATCTATAGGAGTAGACCTGGACTCCGTTCAGCACTTGGAAAAGAAAAAAAAACCGGGAGTTGATCTGGCCTCCATTTTACCTGCTAAAATACAAGAGTCGATCTGGCCTCCATTTTAGCTATAAAAAAACGCAGTAGACCAGGCCTCCCGGGTCCCCATTGGACTCTATGGCAGTAGATCTGGGCTCCGATCTCAACTTCTTAAAAAAAAAAACAACGGGAGTACACCAGGACTCCCAAGTTCCCATTGATATCAATAGGAATAGACCTGGGCTCCGATCTCAACTTCTTTTTTTAAAAAAAACGGGAGTAGACAAGGCCTCCGGGGTCCGCATTTGTCAACGGGAGTTGATCTGGCCTCCATTTTACCTGCTAAAATACAAGAGTCCATCTGGCCTCCATTTTACCTATAAAAAAACGCAGTAGACCAGGCCTCCCGGGTCCCAATTAGACTCTATGAGACTAGACCTGGGCTCCGTTCTGAACTTTTTAAAAAATACGGGAGTAGACCAGGCCCCCCGGGTCCCTATTGAAATCTATTGGAGTAGACCTGGACTCCGTTCAGCACTTGGAAAAGAAAAAAAAAACGGGAGTTGATCTGGCCTCCATTTTACCTGCTAAAATACAAGAGTCGATCTGCCCTCCATTTTACCTACAAAAAAACGCAGTAGACCAGGCCTCCCGGGTCCCCATTGGACTCTATGGCAGTAGATCTGGGCTCTGATCTCAACTTCTTAAAAAAAAAAAAACAACGGGAATAGACCAGGACTCCCGGGTTCCCATTGATATCAATACGAATAGATCTGGGCTCCGATCTGAACATTTTTTAAAAAAAAGAGAGTAGACCAAAACTCCCGGGTCCCCATTAAAATCTATAAGAGTAGACCTGGGCTCCGATCTCAACTTCTTTAAAAAAAATGGGAGTAGACCAGGCTTCCCGGGTCCCTAGAGGACTCTATGAGAGTAGACCTGGGCTCCGATCTCAACTTCTTTTTTTAAAAAAAACGGGAGTGGACAAGGCCTCCGGGGTCCGCATTTGTCTGCATAGGAGTAGACCTGGGTTCTGTTCTGAACTTTTTTCTTAAAAAAGGGAGTAGACCAGGCCTCCCGGATCCCCATTGGACTCTATGCGAGTAGACCTGTGCTCCGATCTGAACTTCTTTAAAAAAAAAAAAAAAACGGGATTAGTTCAGGCCTCCTGGTTCCCTTTGAAATCTATAGGAGTAGACCTGGGCTCCGTTCTCAACTTCTTTTTTAAAAAAAACTGGATTAGATCAGGCCTCCTGGTTCTCTCTGAAATCTATAGGAGTAGACCTGGCCTCCGATCTCAACTTCTTTAAAATAAAAAAAAAACCAGGAGTACACCAGGCCTCCCGGGTCCCCATTGGACTCTATGAGAGTAGACCTCGGCTCCGTTCTGAACTTTTAAAAAAAACCTGGAGTAGACCAGGCCCCCCGGGTCCCTATTTAAATCTATAGGAGTACACCTGGACTCCGTTCAGCACTTGGAAAAGAAAAAAAAAAACGGGAGTTGATCTGGCCTCCATTTTACCTGCTAAAATACAAGAGTCCATCTGGCCTCCATTTTACCTATAAAAAAACGCAGTAGACCAGGCCTCCCGGGTCCCCATTGGACTCTATGAGAGTAGACCTGGGCTCCGTTCTGAACTTTTTAAAAAAACTGGGAGTAGACCAGGCCCCCCAGGTTCCTATTGAAATCTATAGGAGTAGACCTGGACTCCGTTCAGCACTTGGAAAAAAAAAAAACGGGAGTTGATCTGGCCTCCCTTTTACCTGCTAAAATAAAAGAGTCGATCTGGCCTCCATTTTACCTATAAAAAAACGCAGTAGACCAGGCCTCCCGGGTCCCCATTGGACTCTATGGCAGTAGATCTGGGCTCCGATTTCAACTTCTTAAAAAAAAAAACAACGGGAGTAGACCAGGCCTCCCGGGTCCCCATAGGACTCTATGGCAGTAGACCTGGGCTCCGATCTCAACTTCTTAAAAAAAAAAACAACGGGAGTAGACCAGGACTCCCGGGTTCCCATTGATATCAATAGGAATAGATCTGGGCTCCGATCTGAACTTTTTTTAAAAAAAAGAGAGTAGACCAGGACTCCCGGGTACCCATTAAAATCTATAAGAGTAGACCTGGGCTCCGATCTCAACTTTTTAAAAAAAAAACAGGAGTAGAGCAGGCCCCCTGGGTCCCTATTGAAATCTATAGGAGTAGACCTGTACTCCGTTCAGCAGTTGGAAAAGAAAAGAAAAAACGGGAGTTGATCTGGCCTCCATTTTACCTGATAAAATAAAAGAGTCGATCTGGCCTCCATTTTACCTATAAAAAAACGCAGTAGACCAGGGCTCCCGGGTCCCCATTGGACTCTATGGCAGTAGATCTGGGCTCCGATCTCAACTTCTTAAAAAAAAAAATCGGGAATAGACCAGGACTCCCGGGTTCCCATTGATATCAATAGGAATATATCTGGGCTCCGATCTGAACTTTTTTTAAAAAAAGAGAGTAGACCAAAACTCCCGGGTCCCCATTAAAATCTATAAGAGTAGACCTGGGCTCCGATCTCAACTTTTTTTAAAAAAAATGGGAGTAGACCAGGCCTCCCGGGTCCCTAGAGAACTCTATGAGAGTAGACCTGGGCTCCGATCTCAACTTCTTTTTTTAAAAAAAACGGGAGTAGACAAGGCCTCCGGGGTCCGCATTGGTCTGTATAGGAGTAGACCTGGGCTCCGTTCTGAACTTTTTTCTTAAAAAAGGGAGTAGACCAGGCCTCCCGGATCCCAATTGGACTCTATGCGAGTAGACCTGTGCTCCGATCTCAACTTCTTTAAAAAAAAAAAAAACTGGATTATTTCAGGACTCCTGGTTCCCTTTGAAATCTATAGGAGTAGACCTGGGCTCCGTTCTGAACTTCTTTTTTAAAAAAGGGAGTAGACCAGGCCTCGCGGGCCCCCATTGGATTCTATAGGAGTAGACCTGGGTTCCGATCTGAACTTCTTTTAAAAAAAAAACTGGACTAGATCAGGCCTCCTGGTTCTCTTTGAAATCTATAGGAGTAGACCTGGCCTCCGATCTCAACTTCTTTAAAAAAAAAAAAAACAACAACTGGGAGTACACCAGGCCTCCCGGGTCCCCATTGGACTCTATGAGAGTAGACCTGGGCTCCGTTCTGAACTTTTAAAAAAAACCTGGAGTAGCCCAGGCTTCCCGGGTCCCTATTTAAATCTATAGGAGTACACCTGGTCTCCGTTCAGAACTTGGAAAAGAAAAAAAAAAACGGGAGTTGATCTGGCCTCCATTTTACCTCCTAAAATACAAGAGTCCATCTGGCCTCCATTTTACCTATAAAAAAATGCAGTAGACCAGGCCTCCCGGGTCCCAATTGGACTCTATGAGAGTAGACCTGGGCTCCGTTCTGAACTTTTTAAAAAAACTGGGAGTAGACCAGGCCCCCGGGGTCCCTATTGAAATCTATAGGAGTAGACCTGGACTCCGTTCAGCACTTGGGAAAAAAAAAAAACGGGAGTTGATCTGGCCTCCATTTTACCTGCTAAAATACAAGACTCGATCTGGCCTCCATTTTACCTATAAAAAAAACACAGTAGACCAGGCCTCCCGGGTCCCCATTGGACTCTATGGCAGTAGATCTGGGCTCCGATTTCAACTTCTTAAAAAAAAAAACAACGGGAGTAGACCAGGCCTCCCGGGTCCCCATAGGACTCTATGGCAGTAGACCTGGGCTCCGATCTCAACTTCTTAAAAAAAAAAAACGGGAATAGACCAGGATACCCGGGTTCCCATTGATATCAATAGGAATAGATCTGGGCTCCGATCTGAACTTTTTTTTAAAAAAAGAGAGTAGACCAAAACTCCCGGGTCCCCATTAAAATCTATAAGAGTAGACCTGGGCTCCGATCTCAACTTTTTTTAAAAAAAATGGGAGTAGACCAGGCCTCCCGGGTCCCTAGAGAACTCTATGAGAGTAGACCTGGGCTCCGATCTCAACTTCTTTTTTTAAAAAAAACGGGAGTAGACAAGGCCTCCGGGGTCCGCATTGGTCTGTATAGGAGTAGACCTGGGCTCCGTTCTGAACTTTTTTCTTAAAAAAGGGAATAGACCAGGCCTCCCGGATCCCCTTTGGACTCTATGCGAGTAGACCTGTGCTCCGATTTCAACTTCTTTAAAAAAAAAAAAAACTGGATTATTTCAGGACTCCTGGTTCCCTTTGAAATCTATAGGAGTAGACCTGGGCTCCGTTCTGAACTTCTTTTTTAAAAAAGGGAGTAGACCAGGCCTCCCGGGCCCCCATTGGATTCTATAGGAGTAGACCTGGGTTCCGATCTGAACTTCTTTTAAAAAAAAAACTGGACTAGATCAGGCCTCCTGGTTCTCTTTGAAATCTATAGGAGTAGACCTGGCCTCTGATCTCAACTTCTTTAAAAAAAAAAAAAAAAAAAACAACTGGGAGTACACCAGGCCTCCCGGGTCCCCATTGGACTCTATGAGAGTAGGCCTGGGCTCCGTTCTGAACTTTTAAAAAAAACCTGGAGTAGCCCAGGCCCCCCGGGTCCCTATTTAAATCTATAGGAGTACACCTGGACTCCGTTCAGCACTTGGAAAAGAAAAAAAAAAACGGGAGTTGATCTGGCCTCCATTTTACCTCCTAAAATACAAGAGTCCATCTGGCCTCCATTTTACCTATAAAAAATGCAGTAGACCAGGCCTCCCGGGTCCCAATTGGACTCTATGAGAGTAGACCTGGGCTCCGTTCTGAACTTTTTAAAAAAACTGGGAGTAGACCAGGCCCCCGGGGTCCCTATTGAAATCTAAAGGAGTAGACCTGGACTCCGTTCAGCACTTGGGAAAAAAAAAAATGGGAGTTGATCTGGCCTCCATTTTACCTGCTAAAATACAAGAGTCGATCTGGCCTCCATTTTACCTATAAAAAAAACACAGTAGACCAGGCCTCCCGGGTCCCCATTGGACTCTATGGCAGTAGATCTGGGCTCCGATTTCAACATCTTTAAAAAAAAAACAACGGGAGTAGACCAGGCCTCCCGGGTCCCCATAGGACTCTATGGCAGTAGACCTGGGCTCCGATCTCAACTTCTTAAAAAAAAAAACAACGGGAGTAGACCTGGACTCCCGGGTTCCCATTGATATCAATAGGAATAGATCTGGGCTCTTATCTGAACTTTTTTTTAAAAAAAGAGAGTAGACCAGGACTCCCAGGTCCCCATTAAAATCTATAAGAGTAGACCTGGGCTCCGATCGCAACTTCTTTTTTAAAAAAATCCGGGAGTAGACCAGGCCCCCCGGGTCCCTATTGAAATCTATAGGAGTAGACCTGGACTCCGTTCAGCACTTGGAAAAGAAAAAAAAATGGGAGTTTATCTGGCCTCCATTTTACCTGCTAAAATACAAGAGTCGATCTGGCCTCCATTTTACCTATAAAAAAACGCAGTAGACCAGGCCTCCCGGGTCCTTATTGGACTATATGGCAGTAGATCTGGGCTCCGATCTCAACTTCTTAAAAAAAAAAACAACGGGAGTAGACCAGGCCTCCCGGGTCCCCATAGGACTCTATGGCAGTAGACCTGGGCTCCGATCTCAACTTCTTAAAAAAAAAAAAAAAAAAGGGAGTAGACCAGGACTCCCGGGTTCCCTTTGATATCAACAGGAATAGATCTGGGCTCCGATCTGAACTTTTTTTAAAAAAAAGAGAGTAGACCAGGACTCCCGGGTACCCATTAAAATCTATAAGAGTAGACCGGGGCTCCGATCTCAACTTCTTTTTTAAAAAAAAACGGGAGTAGACCAGGCCCCCCGGGTCCCTATTGAAATCTATAGGAGTAGACCTGGACTCCGTTCAGCACTTGCGGAAAAAAAAAAACGGGAGTTGATCTGGCCTCCATTTTACCTGCTAAAATACAAGAGTCGATCTGGCCTCCATTTTACCTATAAAAAAACGCAGTAGACCAGGCCTCCCGGGTCCCCATTGGACTCTATGGCAGTAGATCTGGGCTCCGATTTCAACTTCTTAAAAAAAAAAAACAACGGGAGTAGACCAGGCCTCTCGGATCCACATAGGACTCTATGGCAGTAGACCTGGGCTCCGATCTCAACTTCTTAAAAAAAAAAACAACGGGAGTAGACCAGGACTCCCGGGTTCCCATTGATATCAATAGGAATAGATCTGGGCTCCGATCTGTACTTTTTTTAAAAAAAAAGAGAGTAGACCAGGACTCCCGGGTCCCCATTAAAATCTATAAGAGTAGACCTGGGCTCCGATCTCAACTTCTTTTTTAAAATACGGGAGTAGACAAGGCCTCCCGGGTCCGCTTTGGTCTGTATAGGAATAGACCTGTGCTCCGATCTGAACGTCTTTTTAAAAAAAAAACGGGATTAGATCAGGCCTCCTGGTTCCCTTTGAAATCTATAGGAGTAGACCCGGCCTCCGATCTCAACTTCTTTAAAAAAACAAAACAAACAAACGGGAGTAGACCAGGCCTCCCGTGTCCCAATTGGACTGTATGAGAGTAGACCTGGGCTCCGTTCAGCACTTGGAAAAGAACAAAAATACGGGAGTTGATCTGGCCTCCATTTTACCTGCTAAAATACAAAAGTCGATCTACCCTCCATTTTACCTATGAAAAAAACCTGCAGTAGACCAGGCCTCCCGGGTCGCCATTGGACTCTATTGGAGTAGACCTGGGCTCCGATCTCAACTTCTTTAAAAAAACAAAACAAACAAACGGGAGTAGACCAGGCCTCCCGGGTCCCCATTGGACTCTATGAGAGTAGACCTGGACTCCGTTCAGCACTTGGAAAAGAAAAAAAATACGGGAGTTGATCTGGCCTCCATTTTACCTACTAAAATACAAAAGTCGATCTGCCCTCCATTTTACCTATGAAAAAAACCTGCAGTAGACCACGCCTCCCGGGTCGCCATTGAAATCTATAAGAGTAGACCTGGGCTCCGATCTCAACTTCTTTTTTTAAAAAAAACGGGAGTAGACCAGGCCTCCCGGGTCCCCATAGGACTCTATGTGAGTAGACCTGGGCTCCGATCTCAACTTCTTTTTTTTAAAATACGGGAGTAGACAAGGCCTCCCGGGTCCTCATTGGTTTGTATAGGAGTAGACTTGTGCTCCGATCTGAACTTCTTTAAAAAAAAGAAAAACGGGATTAGATCAGGCCTCCTGGTTCCCTTTGAAATCTATAGGAGTAGACCCGGCCTCCGATCTCAACTTCTTTAAAAAAAAAACAAAAAGAAACGGGAGTAGACCAGGCCTCCCGGGTCCCCATTGGACTCTATGAGAGTAGACCTGGACTCCGTTCAGCACTTGGAAAAGAAAAAAAAAACGGGAGTTGATTAGAGTAGACCTGGGCTCCGATCTGAACTCCTTTTTTAAAAAAGGGAGTAGACCAGGCCTCCCGGGACCCCATTGGATTCTATAGGAGTAGACCTGGGCTCCGATCTGAACTTCTTTTAAAAAAAAAACTGGATTAGATCAGGCCTTCTGGTTCCCACTGTAATCTATAGGAGTAGTCATGGCCTCCAATCTCAACTTCTTTAAAAAAATAACAACGGGAGTAGACCAGGACTCCCGGGTTCCCATTGATATCAATAGGAATAGATCTGGGCTCCGACCTGAACTTTAAAAAAAAAAAAAAAAAAAAAAAGTCCAGGCCTCCCGGGTCCCCATTGAAATCTATAAGAGTAGACCTGGGCTCCGATCTCAACTTCTTTTTAAAAAAAAAACGGGAGTAGACCAGGCCTCCCGGGTCCCCATAGGACTCTATAAGAGTAGACCTGGGCTCCGATCTCAACTTATTTTTTTTAAAATACGGGAGTAGACAAGGCCTCCTGGGTCCGCATTGGTCTGTATAGGAGGAGACCTGTGCTCCGATCTGAACTTCTTTAAAAAAAAAAAAACGGGATTAGATCAGGCCTCCTGGTTCCCTTTCAAATCTATAGGAGTAGACCAGGCCTCCAATCTCAACTTCTTAAAAAAAAAAAAAAACGGGACTAGACCAGGCCTCCCGGGTCCCCATAGGACTCTATAAGATTAGACCTGGGCTCCAATCTCAACTTCTTTTTTTTAAAATACGGGAGTAGACAAGGCCTCCCGGGTCCGCATTGGACTCTATGAGAGTAGACCTGGACTCCGTTCAGCACTTGGAAAAGAAAAAAAATACGGGAGTTGATCTGGCCTCCATTTTACCTGCTAAAATACAAAAGTCAATCTGCCCTCCTTTTTACCTATGAAAAAAACCTGCAGTAGACCAGGCCTCCCGGGTCGCCATTGGACTCTATTAGAGTAGACCAGGGCTCCGATCTCAACTTCTTTAAAAAAACAAAACAAACAAACGGGAGTAGACCAGGCCTCCCGGGTCCCCATTGGACTCTATGAGAGTAGACCTGGACTCCGTTCCGCACTTGGAAAAGAAAAAAATACGGGAGTTGATCTGGCCTCCATTTTACCTGCTAAAATACAAAAGTCGATCTACCCTCCATTTTACCTATGAAAAAAACCTGCAGTAGACCAGGCCTCCCGGGTCGCCATTGGACTCTGTTGGAGTAGACCTGGGCTCCGATCTGAACTTCTTTAAAAAAAAAAAAACGGGAGTAGACCAGGACCCCCAGGTCCCCATTGGATTCTATAGAAGAAGACCTGGGCTCCGATCTCAACTTCTTAAAAAAAAAGAACAACGGGAGTAGGCAAGGACTCCCGGGTCCCCATTGATATCAATAGGAATAGATCTGGGCTCCGATCTGAACTTCTTAAAAAAAGAAAAAAAGGGGGTAGACCAGGCCTCCCGGGTTCCCATTGGACTCTATGAGAGTAGACCTGGGCTCCGTTCTGAACTTCTTTAAAAAAAAAAACCGGGAGTAGACCAGGACCCCCGGGTCCCCATTGGATTCTATAGAAGAAGACCTGGGCTCCGATCTGAACTTCTTTAAAAAAACAAAACAAACAAACGGGAGTAGACCAGGACTCCCGGGTCCCCATTGATATCAATAGGAACAGATCTGGGCTCCGATTTGAACTTCTTAAAAAAAAAAAAAGGGGGGTAGACCAGGCCTCCCGGGTTCCCATTGGACTCTATGAGAGTAGACCTGGCTCCGTTCTGAACTTGTTTAAAAAAAAACAACCGGGAGTAGACCAGGACCCCCGGGTCCCCATTGGATTCTATAGGAGTAGACCTGGGCTCTGATCTGAACTTAAAAACAAAAAAACGAGAGTAGACAAGGCCTCCCGGGTCCGCATTCGTCTGTATGGGAGTAGACCTGGGCTCTGTTCTGAACTTTTTTAAAAAAACAAAGGGAGTAGACCAGGCCTCTGCTCCGATCTGAACTTCTTAAAAAAAAAACACAACGGGAGTAGACCAGGCCTCCCGGGTCCCCATAGGACTCTATGGCAGTAGACCTGGGCTCCGATCTCAACTTCTTAAAAAAAAAAAAACAGGAGTAGACCAGGACTCCCGGGTTCCCATTGATATCAATAGGAATAGATCTGGGCTCCGATCTGAACTTTTTTAAAAAACTTTTTTAAAAAAAGAGAGTAGACCAGGACTCCCGGGTCCTCATTAAAATCTATAAGAGTAGACCTGTGCTCCGATCTCAACTTCTTTTTTAAAAAAAAACGGGAGTAGACCAGGACCCCCGGGTCCCCATAGGACTCTTTGAGAGTAGACCGGGGCTCCGTTCTGAAATACTTTAAAAATATGGGAGTAGACCAGGCCTCCATCTCCCTATTGAAATCTATAAGAATAGACCTCGGCTCTGATCTGAACATTTTTAAAAAGGGGGGAGTAGACCAGGCCACCTGGGTCCCTATTGGACTCTGTAGGAGTAGACCTGGACTCCGATCTAAACTTCTTAAAAAAAAAAACGGGATTACATCAGGCCTCCCCGGTCCCCATTGAAATCTATAGGAGTAGACCTGGGCTCCAGTCTTCTTTAAAAAAAAAAAACGGGAGTAGACCAGGCCTCCCGGGTCCCCATTGAAATCAATAGTAGACCTGGGCTCTGATCTCAACTTCTTTAAAAAAAAAAAAAACAACCCGGAGTACACCAAGACTCCGTTTCGCACTTGGAAGAGAAAAAAAAATGGGAGTAGATCTGACCTCCATTTTATCTGCTAAAATACAAGAGTAGATCTGGCCTCCATTTTATTTATGAAAAACACGCAGTAGACCAGGCCTCCCGGGTCCCCATTGGTCTCTATAGGAGTAGACCTGTTCTCCGATCTGAACCGGGATTAGACCAGGCCCCCCGTATCAATAGGGTATCTATTGAAATGTATAAGTGTAGACCTGGGCTCCGATCTCAACTTCTTTTTTAAAAAAAAACAAAGAACGGGGAGTAGACCAGGCCTCACCGGGTCCCTATTGAAATCTATAGGAGTAGACCTGGGCTCCAATCTTAACTTCTTTTTAAAAATAACGGGAGTAGACCAGGCTTCCGGGGTCCGCATTAGACTCTATAGGAGTAGTCCTGGGCTCCGTTCTGAATTTCTTTAAAAAAAAGAGAGAGAGAGAGAGTAGACCAGGCCTCCTGGGTCCCCACTGAGACCTGTAAAAGTAGACCTGGGCTCCGATCTCAACTTCTTTAAAAAAAAGAAACGGGAGTAGACCAGGCCCCCCGTGTCCCTCTTGAAATCTATAGGAGTAGACCTGGACTCCGTTCAGCACTTGGAAAAGGAAAAAAAAAACAGGAGTAGATCTGGCTTCCATTTTACCTGTTAAAATATAAGAGTAGACCTGGCCTCCATTTTACCTGCTAAAATTCAAGAGTAGATCTGGCCTCCATTTTACCTATGAAAAACTCGCATTAGACCAGGCCTCCCGGGTCCCCATTGTTCTCTATGGCAGTAGAACTGGGCTCCAGTCTTAACTTCTTTTTAAAAATAACATGAGTAGACCAGGCTTCCGGGGTCCGCATTAGACTCTATAGGAGTAGAGCTGGGCTTCGTTCTGAACTTCTTTAAAAAAAAAAAAAAAACCCGGAGTAGACAAGGCCTCCCGGGTCCCCATTGGAATCTATGAGAGTAGACCTGGGCTCCATTCTGAAATACTTTAAAAATATGGGAGTAGACCAGGCCCCCCATGTCCCTATTGAAATCTAAAGGAGTAGACCTGGACTCTGATCTGAACTTTTTTTAAAAAAGGGGGAGTAGACCAGGCCTCCCAGGTCCCCATTGGACTCTATAGGAGTAGACCTGGACTCCGATCTGAACTTCTTTAAAAAAAAAACGGGATTACATCAGGCCTCCCCGGTCCCCATTGAAATCTATAGGAGTAGACCTGGGCTCCAGTCTTTTTTTTAAAAAAAAAAACGGGAGTAGACCAGGCCTCCCGGGTCTCCATTGAAATCAATAGTAGACCTGGGCTCCGATCTCAACTTCTTTTTTTTTAAAAAAAACAAAGTTCCGGAAGTAGACCAGGCCCCACCTGGTCCCTATTGAAATCTATAGGAGTAGACCTGGGCTCCAGTCTTAACTTCTTTTTAAAAATAACGGGAGTAGACCAGGCTTCCGCGGTCCACATTAGACTCTATAGGAGTAGTCCTGGGCTCCATTCTGAATTTCTTTAAAAAAAGAGAGAGAGAGAGAGTAGACCAAGCCTCCTGGGAACCCATTGAGACCTATAGGAGTAGACCTGGGATCCGATCTCCACTTCTTTGAAAAAAAAAAAAAGGGAGTAGACCAGGCCCCCCGTATCCCTCTTGAAATCTATAGGTTTTACTATAGTTGTATAGAAGGTGGCTTCATTTCATTGTATATGTACTCAACCATATTAAAGCATGATATAGCAACGGTAAGAGCAGTTACATTTAGCAGTTTAGTTTCTTGAAAGTTTAGTTTATTGAAAGTTTATTGAGATTTTACTGTAATTTATTGAAATGTTTTAACGGTTTTATATGTAAACCTTCGTGGTAATGGTTTTTGTTAGCCGCCTAGAGCCGGTTCGCTGGCTAGGCGGGGTATAAATTGAACAAATAAATAAATAAATAAATAAATTGAATGCAAGACATACATTCATCAGATTGTGAAGTTGGTTGTACAAGGAGTGATAACTGACACTGTATTGATATCACTTTGTAAAACGTAGAAATTTCACTTTTGTCTAACCAAGAGATCGCAGAAGAGTAATCAATGAATACTATACAAGAAATACATTGGATTGTAAATTGTAATAGTTTGTTACACAAAAAGACTTTCTGCGTTACTCCCGAGGAATCCCACTGAGTGGCAGTATGGAGCACCTTCTCCCTCTAGCTGTACAGAGGGTGGCTTCATTTAATAGTATATGTACTCAACCATATAAAAGCAAGATATCCCACTGAGTGGCAGTATGGAGCACCTGTTTACTATAGTTGTATAGAAGGTGGCTTCATTTCATTGTATATGTACTCAATCATGTAAAAGCATGATATATCAACTGTAAGTGCAATTACATTGAATGCAAGACATACATTCATCATATTTTGAAGTTGGTTGTACAAGGAGTGATAACTGACACTACTGATATTACTTTGTAAAACATAGAAATATCATTCTCCTGTAACCAACAGATCATTGAAAAGAGTAATCAATGAATACTATACAAGAAATTGTATATTGTAATATTTTTTTACACAAAATGATTTTCTGTGTTACTCCCGAGGAATCCCACTGAGTGGCAGTATGGAGCACCTTTTTCCTTTAGCTATATAGAATATTGCTTCATTTCATTGTATATGTAGTCAATCTTGTAAAAGCATGATATATCAACTGTAAGAGCAATTACATTGAATGCAAGACATACATTCATCAGATTTTGAAGTTGGTTGTACAAGGAGTGATAACTGACACTGTACTGATATCACTTTGTAAAAGCTAAAATATCACTATCCTGGAACCAACAGATCACTTTTGTCTAACCAAGAGATCACAGAAGTGTAATCAATGAATACTATACAAGAAATACATTGGATTGTAATTTGTAATAGTTTGTTACATAAAATGACTTTCTGCGTTACTCCCGAGGAATCTTACTGAGTGGCAGTATGGAGCACCTTCTTCCTCTAGCTGTATAGAAGGTGGCTTCATTTCATTGCATATGTACTCAACCATATAAAAGCATGATATATCGAATATAAGAGCAATTAAATTGAATGAAAGACATACATTCATCAGATTTTGAAGTTGGTTGTACAAGCAGTGATAACTGAAAGTGTATTGATATCACTTTGTAAAACCTAGAAATCACACGGTTGTCTAACCAAGAGATCGCAGAAGAGTAATCAATGAATACTATACAAGAAATACATTGGATTGTAAATTGTAATAGTATATTACACAAAGTGACTTTCTGCATTACACCCGAGGAATCCCACTGAGTGGAAGTATGGAGCACCTTCTTCCTCTAGCTGTATAGAAGGTGGCTTCATTTAATTGTATATGTACTCAACCATATAAAAGCAAGATATATCAAATGTAAGAGCAATTAAATTGAATGCAAAATATACATTCATCAGATTGTGAAGTTGGTTGTACAAAAAGTGATAACTGACACTGTACTGATATCACTTTGTAAAACCTAGAAATATGACTATCCTGTAACCAACAGATCATTGAAAAGAGTAATCAATGAATACTATACAAGAAATTGTATATTGCAATAGTTTGTTACACAAAATGACTTTCTGCGTTACTCCCGAAGAATCTCACTGAGTGGCAGTATGGAGCACCTTTTTACTATAGTTGTATAGAAGGTGGCTTCATTTCATTGTATATGTACTCAACCATATAAAAGCATGATATATCGAATATAAGAGCAATTAAATTGAATGAAAGACATGCATTCATCAGATTTTGAAGTTGGTTATACAAGGAGTGATAACTGACACTGTACTGATATCACTTTGTAAAACCTAGAAATATCAACATCCTGGAACCAACAGATCATTGAAAAAAGTAATAAATGAATACTATACATGAACGTATATATTTTAATAATTTCTTACACAAAATGACTTTCTGCGTTACTCCCGAGGAATCCCACTGAGTGGCAGTATGGAGCACCTTTTTACTATAGTTGTATAGAAGGTGGCTTCATTTCATTGTATATGTACTCAATCATGTAAAAGCATGATATATCAAACGTAAGAGAAATTACATTGAATGCCAGAGATACATTCAACAGATTTTGAAGTTGGTTATACAAGGAGTGATAACTGACACTGTACTGATATCACTTTGTAAAACCTAGAAATATCACTATCCTGGAACCAACAGATCATTGAAAAGAGTAATCAATGAATACTATACAAGAAATTGTATATTGTAATATTTTTTTACACAAAATGATTTTCTGCGTTACTCCCGAGGAATCCCACTGAGTGGCAGTATGGAGCACCTTTTTCCTCTAGCTGTATAGAAGGTAGCTTCATTTCATTGTATAAGTACTCAATCTTGTTAAAGCATGATATATCAACTGTAAGAGCAATTACATTGAATGCAAGACATACATTCATCAGATTGTGAAGTTGGTTGTACAAGGAGTGATAACTGACACTGTACTGATATCACTTTGTAAAACCTAGAAATATCACTATCCTGTAACCAAAAGATCGTTAAAAGAGTAATCAATGAATACTATACAAGAAAATGTATATTGTATTAGTTTGTTAGACAAAATGACTTTCTGCGTTACTCCCGAGGAATCCCACTGAGTGGCAGTATGGAGCACCTTCTTCCTCCAGCTGTATAGTAGGTGGCTTCATTTCATTGTATATTTACTCAACCATACAAAAGTATGATATAGCAACTGTAAGAGCACTTACATTGAATGCGAGACATACATTCATCAGATCTTGAAGTCGGTTATACAAGGAGTGATAACTGACAATGTATTGATATCACTTTGTAAATCGTAGAAATTTCACTTTTGTCTAACCAAGAGATCACAGAAGTGTAATCAATGAATACTATACAAGAAATACATTGGATTGTAAATTGTAATAGTTTCTTACATAAAATGACTTTCGGCGTTACTCCCGAGAAATTCCACAGAGTGGCAGTATGGAGCACCTTTTTACTATAGTTGTATAGAAGGTGGCTTCATTTCATTGTATATCTACTCAACGATATAAAAGCATGATATATCGAATATAAGAGCAATTAAATTGAATGCAAGACATACATTCATCAGATTTTGAAGTTGGTTATACAAGGAGTGATAACTGACAGTGTATTGATATCACTTTGTAAAATCTAGAAATCTCACTGTTGTCTAACCAAGATATCGCAGAAGAGTAATCAATGAATACTATACAAGAAATACATTGGATTGTAAATTGTAATAGTATATTACACTAAATGACTTTCTACATCACTCCGGAGGAATCCCACTGAGTGGCAGTATGGAGCACATTCTTCCTCTAGCTGTATAGAAGGTGGCTTCATTCAATTGTAGATGTACTCAACCATATAAAAGCAAGATATATCAAATGGAAGAGCAATTAAATTGATTGCAAAACATACATTCATCAGACTGTGAGGTTGGTTGTACAAGGAGTGATAACTGACACTGTACTGATATCACTTTGTAAAACCTAGAAATATCACTATCTTGTAACCAACAGATCATTGAAAAGAGTAATCAATGAATACTATACTAGAAATACATTGGATTTTAAATTGTAATAGTTTGTTACACAAAATGACATTCTGGGTTACTCCCGAGGAATCCCACTGAGTGGCAGTATGGAGCACCTTTTTCCTCTAGCTGTATAGAAGATGGCTTCATTTAATTGTATATGTACTGAACCATATAAAAGCAAGATATATCAAATGTAAGAGCAATTACATTGAATGCAAAACATAAATTCATCAGATTGTGAAGTTGGTTGTACAAGGAGTGATAACTGACACTGTACTGATATCACTTTGTAAAACCTAGAAATATAACTATCCTGTAGCCAACAGATCATTGAAAAGAGTAATCAATGAATACTATACAAAAAATTGTATATTGCAATAGTTTGTTACACAAAATGACTTTCTGCGTTACTCCCGAGGAATCCCAGTGAGTGGCAGTATGGAGCACCTTTTTACTATAGTTGTATAGAAGGTGGCTTCATTTCACTGTATATGTACTCAACCATATAAAAGCAAGATATATCAAATGGAAGAGCAATTAAATTGATTGCAAAACATACATTCATCAGATTGTGAAGTTGGTTGTACAAAGAGTGATAACTGACACTGTACTGATATCACTTTGTAAAACCTAGAAATTTCACTGTTGTCTAACCAAGAGATCGCAGAAGAGTAATCAATGAATAGTATACAAGAAATACATTGGATTGTAAATTGTAATACTTTGTTACAGAAAATGACTTTCTGCATTACTCCCGAGGAATCCCACTGAGTGGCAGTATGGAGAACCTTCTTACTATAGTTGCATAGATGGTAGCTTCATTTCATTATATTTGTACTCAACCATATAAAAGCATGATATAGAAACTGTAAGAGCAGTTACATTGAATGCAAGAGATACATTCATCAGATTTTGAAGTTGGTTGTACAAAGAGTGCTAAATGACACTGTATTGATATCACTTTGTAAAATGTAGAAATTATAGTGTTGTCTAACCAAGACATCGCAGAAGAGTATTCAATGAAATACATTGGATTGTAAATTTGTACTGATATCACTTTGTAAAACGTAGAAATTTCACTGTTGTCTAACCAAGAGTTCACAGAAGAGTAATCAATGAATACTATACAAGAAATACATTGGATTGTAAATTGTAATAGTTTGTTACACAAAATAATTTTCTGCGTTACTCCCGAGGAATCCCACTGAGTGGCAGTATGGAGCACCTTTTTCCTCCAGCTGTATAGAAGGTGGCTTCATTTAATTGTATATGTACTGAACCATATAAAATCAAGATATATCAACTGTAAGAGCAATTTCATTGAATGCAAGAGATACATTCATCAGATTTTGAAGTTGGTTGTACAAGGAGTGATAACTAACACTGTAATGATATCACTTTGTAAAATGTAGAAATTATAGTGTTGTCTAACCAAGAGTTCACAGAAGAGTTATCAATGAATACTATACAAGAAATACATTGGATTGTAAAGTGTAATCGTTTGTTACACAAAATTATTTTCTTTGATACTCTCGAGGAATCCCACTGAGTGGCAGTATGGAGCACCTTTTTCCTCTAGCTGTATAGAGGGTGGCTTCATTTCATTGTATATGTACTCAACCATATAAAAGCATGATATAGCAACTGTAAGAGCAGTTACATTGAATGCAAGACATACATTCATAACATTTTGAAGTTGGTTGTACAAGGAGTGATAACTGACACTGTACTGATATCACTTTCTAAAACCTTGAAATATCACTATCCTGTAACCAACAGATCATTGAAAAGAGTAATCAATGAATACTATACAAGAAATTGTATATTGTAATAATTTGTTACACGAAATGACTTTCTGCGTTACTCCTGAGGAATCCCACTGAGTGGCAGTATGGAGCACCTTTTTACTATAGTTGTATAGAAGGTGGCTTCATTTCATTTTATATGTACTCAACCATATAAAAGCATGATATAGCAACTGTAAGAGCAGTTACATTAAATGCCAGACATACATTCATCAGATGTTGAAGTTGGTTCTACAAGGAGTGATAACTGACAGTGTATTGATATCACTTTCTAAAAGCTAAAATTTCACTGTTGTCTAACCAACACATCGCAGAAGAGTATTCAATGAAATACATTGGGTTGTAAATTGTAATAGTTTGTTACACAAAATGATTTTCTCTGTTACTCCCGAGGAATCCTACTGAGTGGCAGTATGGAGCACCTTTTTCCTCTAGCTGTATAGAAGGTGGCTTCATTTCATTGTATATGTACTCAATCTTGCAATACCATGTTATATCGACTGTAAGAGCAGTTACATTGAATGCAAGACATACATTCATCCGATTTTGAATTTGGTTGTACAAAGAGTGATAACTGACACTATACTGATATCACTTTGTAAAACCTAGAAATATCACTATCCTGTAACCAACAGATCATTGAAAAGAGTAATCAACGAATTCTATACAAGAAATTGTATATTGAAATAGTTTGTTACACAAAATGACTTTCTGCGTTTCTCCCGAGGAATCCCGCTGAGTGGCAGTATGGAACACCTTTTTCCTCCAGCTGTATAGAAGGTGGCATCATTTAATTGTATATGTACTCAACCATATAAAATCAAGATATATCAACTGTAAGAGCAATTACATTGAATGCAAGAGATACATTCATCAGATTTTGAAGTTGGTTGTACAAGGAGTGATGACTGACACTGTACTGATATCACTTTGTAAAACGTAGAAATTTCACTGTTGTCTAACCAAGAGTTCACAGAAGAGTAATCAATGAATACTATACAAGAAATACATTGGATTGTAAATTGTAATAGTTTGTTACACAAAATGACTTTCTGCGTTACTCCCGAGGAATCCCACTGAGTGGCAGTATGGAGCACCTTTTTACTGTAGTTGTATAGAAGGTGGCTTCATTTCATTGTATATGTATTCAACCATATAAAAGCATGATATAGCAACGGTAAGAGCAGATACATTGAATGCCAGAGATACATTCATCAGATTTTGAAGTTGGTTGTACAAGGAGTGATAACTGACACTGTATTGATATCACTTTGAAAAACCTAGAAATTTCACTGTTGTCTAACCAAGAGTTCGCAGAAGAGTAATCAATGAATACTATACAAGAAATACATTGGATTGTAAATTGTAATAGTTTGATACACAAAATGACTTTCTGCGTTACTCCCGAGGAATCCCACTGAGTGGCAGTATGGAGCACCTTTTTACTGTAGTTGTATAGAAGGTGGCTTCATTTCATTGTATATGTACTCAACCATATAAAAGCATGATATAGCAACGGTAAGAGCAGTTAAATTGAACGCAAGAGATACATTCATCAGATTTTTTAGTTCGTTGTACAAGGAGTGATAACTGACACTGTATTGATATCACTTTGAAAAACCTAGAAATTTCACTGTTGTGTAACCAAGATATCGCAGAAGAGTAATCAATGAATACTATACAAGAATTACATTGGATTGTAAATTGTAATAGTTTGTTACACAAAATTATTTTCTGTGTTACTCCCGAGGATTCCCACTGAGTGGCAGTATGGAGCACCTTTTTCCTCTAGCTGTATAGAAGGTGGCTTCATTTCATTGTATATGTACTCAATCTTGCAATAGCATGTTATATCAACTGTAAGAGCAATTACATTGAATGCAAGACATACATTCATCAGATTTTGAAGTTGGTTGTACAAGGAGTGATAACTGACACTGTACTGATATCACTTTGTAAAACCTAGAAATATCACTATCCTGTAACGAACAGATCATTGAAAAGAGTAATCAATGAATACTATACAAGAAATTGTATATTGTAATAGTTTGTTACACAAAATGACTTTCTGCGTTACTCCCGAGGAATCCCACTGAGTGGCAGTATGGAGCTCCTTTTTACTATAGTTGTATAGAAGGTGGCTTCATTTCATTGTATATGTACTCAACCATATAAAAGCATGATATAGCAACTGTAAGAGCAGTTACATTGAATGCAAGAGATACATTCATCAGATTTTGAAGTTGGTTGTAGAAGGAGTGATTACTGACACTGTATTGATATCACGTTGTAAAACCAAGAAATTTCACTGTTGTCTAACCAAGAGATCGCAGAAGAGTAATCAATGAATACTATACAAGAAATACATTGGATTGTAAATTGTAATAGTTTGTTACACAAAATAACATTCTGCGTTACTCCCGAGGAATCCCACTGAGTGGCAGTATGGAGCACCTTTTTACTGTAGTTGTATAGAAGGTGGCTTCATTTCATTGTATATGTACTCAACCATATAAAAGCATGATATAGCAACGGTAAGAGCAGTTACATTGAATGCAAGAGATACATTCATCAGATTTTGAAGTTGGTTGTACAAGTAGTGAGAACTGACACTGTATTGATATCACTTTGAAAAACTTAGAAATTTCACTGTTGTCTAACCAAGAGTTCACAGAAGAGTAATCAATGAATACTATACAAGAAATACATTGGATTGTAAATTGTAATAGTTTGTTGCACAAAATGGCTTTCTGCGTTACTCCCGAGGAATCCCACTGAGTGGCAGTATGGAGCACCTTTTTGCTATAGTTGTATAGAAGGTGGCTTCATTTCATTGTGTATGTACTCAACCATATAAAAGCATGATATAGCAAGTGTAAGAGCAGTTACATTGAATGCAAGAGATACATTCATCAGATTTTGAAGTTGTTTGTACAAGGAGTGATTACTGACACTGTATTGATATCACGTTGTAAAACGTAGAAATTTCACTGTTGTCTAACCAAGAGATCGCAGAAGAGTAATCAATGAATACTATACAAGAAATACATTGGATTGTAAATTGTAATAGTTTGTTACACAAAATGACTTTCTGCGTTACTCCCGAGGAATCCCACTGAGTGGCAGTATGGAGCACCTTTTTCCTCCAGCTGTATAGAAGGTGGCTTCATTTAATCGTATATGTACTCAACCATATAAAAGCATGATATATCAACTGTAAGAGTAATTACATTGAATGCAAGAGATACATTCATCATATTTTGAAGGTGGTTGTACAAGGAGTGATAACTGACACTGTACTGATATCACTTTGTAAAATGTAGAAATTTCACTGTTGTGTAACCAAGAGTTCACAGAAGAGTAATCAATGAATACTATACAAGAAATACATTGGATTGTAAATTGTAATAGTTTGTTACACAAAATGACTTTCTGCGTTACTCCCGAGGAATCCCACTGAGTGGCAGTATGGAGCTCCTTTTTACTGTAGTTGTATAGAAGGTGGCTTCATTTCATTGTATATGTACTCAACCATATAAAAGCATGATATAGCAACGGTAAGAGCAGTTAAATTGAATGCAAGAGATACATTCATCAGATTTTTACGTTGGTTGTACAAGGAGTTATAACTGACAATGTATTGATATCACTTTGAAAAACCTAGAAATTTCACTGTTGTGTAACCAAGATATCGCAGAAGAGTAATCAATGAATACTATACAAGAATTACATTGGATTGTAAATTGTAATAGTTTGTTACACAAAATTATTTTCTGTGTTACTCCCGAGGATTCCCACTGAGTGGCAGTATGGAGCGACTTTCTCCTCTAGCTGTATAGAAGGTGGCTTCATTTCATTGTATATGTACTCAACCGTATAAAAGCATGATATAGCAACGGTAAGAGCAGTTACATTGAATGCAAGAGATACATTCATCAGATTTTGAAGTTGGTTGTACAAGGAGTGATAACTGACACCATACTGATATCACTTTGTAAAACGTAGAAATTTCACTGTTGTCTAACCAAGAGTTCACAGAAGAGTAATCATTTAATACTATAAAAGAAATACATTGGATTGTAAATTGTAATAGTTTGTTACACAAAATGACTTTCTGCGTTACTCCCGAGGAATCCCACTGAGTGGCAGTATGGAGCACCTTTTTCCTCCAGCTGTATAGAAGGTGGCTTCATTTAATCGTATATGTACTCAACCATATAAAAGCATGATATATCAACTGTAAGAGTAATTACATTGAATGCAAGAGATACATTCATCAGATTTTTAAGTTGGTTGTACAAGGAGTGATAACTGACACTGTATTGATATCACTTTGAAAAACCTAGAAATTTCACTGTTGTGTAACCAAGATATCGCAGAAGAGTAATCAATGAATACTATACAAGAATTACATTGGATTGTAAATTGTAATAGTTTGTTACACAAAATTATTTTCTGTGTTACTCCCGAGGATTCCCACTGAGTGGCAGTATGGAGCACCTTTTTTTTCTAGCTGTATAGAAGGTGGCTTCATTTCCTTGTATATGTACTCAATCTTGCAATAGCATGTTATATCAACTGTAAGAGCAATTACATTGAATGCAAGACATACATTCATCAGATTTTGAAGTTTGTTGTACAAGGAGTGATAACTGACACTGTACTAATATCACTTTGTAAAACCTAGAAATATCACTATCCTGTAACGAACAGATCATTGAAAAGAGTAATCAATGAATACTATACAAGAAATTGTATATTGTAATAGTTTGTTATACAAAATGACTTTCTGCGTTACTCCCGAGGAATCCCACTGAGTGGCAGTATGGAGGACCTTTTAACTATACTTGTATAGAAGGTGGCTTCATTTCATTGTATATGTACTCAACCATATAAAAGCATGATATAGCAACTGTAAGAGCAGTTACATTGAATGCAAGAGATACATTCATCAGATTTTGAAGTTGCTTGTACAAGGAGTGATTACTGACACTGTATTGATATCACGTTGTAAAACCAAAAAATTTCACTGTTGTCTAACCAAGAGATCGCAGAAGAGTAATCAATGAATACTATACAAGAAATACATTGGATTGTAAATTGTAATAGTTTGTTACACAAAATGACTTTCTGCGTTACTCCCGAGGAATCCCACTGAGTGGCAGTATGGAGCACCTTTTTACTGTAGTTGTATAGAAGGTGGCTTCATTTCATGGTATATGTACTCAACCATATAAAAGCATGATATAGCAACGGTAAGAGCAGATACATTGAATGCCAGAGATACATTCATCAGATTTTGAAGTTGGTTGTACAAGGAGTGATAACTGACAATGTATTGATATCACGTTGTAAAACCTAGAAATTTCACTGTTGTCTAACCAAGAGATCGCAGAAGAGTAATCAATGAATACTATGCAAGAAATACATTGGATTGTAAATTGTAATAGTTTGTTACACAAAATGACTTTCTGCGTTACTCCCGAGGAATCCCACTGAGTGGCAGAATGGAGCACCTTTTTCCTCCAGCTGTATAGAAGGTGGCTTCATTTAATTGTATATATATTAAACCATATAAAATCAAGATATATCAACTGTAAGAGCAATTACATTGAATGCAAGAGATACATTCATCAGATTTTGAAGTTGGTTTTACAAGGAGTGATAACTGACACTGTACTGATATCATGTTGTAAAACGTAGAAATTTCACTGATGTCTAACCAAGAGTTCACAGAAGAGTAATCAATGAATACTATACAAGAAATACATTGGATTGTAAATTGTAATAGTTTGTTACACAAAATAACATTCTGCGTTACTCCCGAGGAATCCCACTGAGTGGCAGTATGGAGCACCTTTTTACTGTAGTTGTATAGAACGTGGCTTCATTTCATTGTATATCTACTCAACCATATAAAAGCATGATATAGCAATGGTAAGAGCAGATACATTGAACGCCAGAGATACATTCATCAGATTTTGAAGTTGGTTGTACAAGGAGTGATAACTGACACTGTATTGATATCACTTTGAAAAACCTAGAAATTTCACTGTTGTCTAACCAAGAGTTCGCAGAGGAGTAATCAATGAATACTATACAAGAAATAGATTGGATTATAAATTGTAATAGTTTGTTATACAAAATGACTTTCTGCGTTACTCCCGAGGAATCCCACTGAGTGGCAGTATGGAGCACCTTTTTACTGTAGTTGTATAGAAGGTGGCTTCATTTCATTGTATATGTACTCAACCATATAAAAGCATGATATAGAAACGGTAAGAGCAGTTAAATTGAATGCAAGAGATACATTCATCAGATTTTTAAGTTGGTTATACAAGGAGTGATAACTGACACTGTATTGATATCACTTTGAAAAACCTAGAAATTTCACTGTTGTGTAACCAAGATATCGCAGAAGAGTAATCAATGAATACTATACAAGAATTACATTGGATTGTAAATTGTAATAGTTTGTTACACAAAATTATTTTCTCTGTTACTCCCGAGGATTCCCACTGAGTGGCAGTATGGAGCACCTTTTTCCTCTAGCTGTATAGAAGGTGGCTTCATTTCATTGTATATGTACTCAATCTTGCAATAGCATGTTATATCAACTGTAAGAGCAATTACATTAAATGCAAGACATACATTCATCAGATTTTGAAGTTTGTTGTACAAGGAGTGATAACTGACACTGTACTGATATCACTTTGTAAAACCTAGAAATATCACTATCCTGTAACCAACAGATCATTGAAAAGAGTGATCAATGAATACTATACAAGAAATTGTATATTGTAATAGTTTGTTATACAAAATGACTTTCTGCGTTACTCCCGAGGAATCCCACTGAGTGGCAGTATGGAGCTCCTTTTTACTATAGTTGTATAGAAGGTGGCTTCATTTCATTGTATATGTACTCAATCATGTAAAAGCATGATATATACACTGTAAGAGCAATTACATTGAATGCCAGAGATACATTCATCAGATTTTGAAGTTGTTTGTACAAGCAGTGATAACTGACACTGTACTGATATCACTTTGTAAAACCTAGAAATATCACTATCCTGTAACCAACAGATCATTGAACAGAGTAATCAATGAATACTATACAAGAAATTGTATATTGTAATAGTTTGTTACACAAAATGACTTTCTGCGTTACTCCCGAGGAATCCCACTGAGTGGCAGTATGGAGCACCTTTTTAGTATAGTTGTATAGAAGGTGGCTTCATTTCATTGTATATGTACTCAACCATATAAAAGCATGATATAGCAACTGTAAGTGCAGTTACATTGAATGCAAGAGATACATTCATCAGATTTTGAAGTTGCTTGTACAAGGAGTGATTACTGACACTGTATTGATATCACGTTGTAAAACCAAGAAATTTCACTGTTGTCTAACCAAGAGATCGCAGAAGAGTAATCAATGAATACTATACAAGAAATACATTGGATTGTAAATTGTAATAGTTTGTTACACAAAATGACTTTCTGCGTTACTCCCGAGGAATCCCACTGAGTGGCAGTATGGAGCACTTTTTTACTGTAGTTGTATAGAAGGTGGCTTCATTTCATTGTATATGTACTCAACCATATAAAAGCATGATATAGCAACGGTAAGAGCAGTTACATTGAATGCAAGAGATACATTCATCAGATTTTGAAGTTGGTTGTACAAGTAGTGAGAACTGACACTGTATTGATATCACTTTGAAGTACTTAGAAATTTCACTGTTGTCTAACCAAGAGTTCACAGAAGAGTAATCAATGAATACTATACAAGAAATACATTGGATTGTAAATTGTAATAGTTTGTTACACAAAATGACTTTCTGCGTTACTCCCGAGGAATCCCACTGAGTGGCAGAATGGAGCACCTTTTTCCTCCAGCTGTATAGAAGGTGGCTTCATTTAATCGTATACGTACTCAACCATATAAAAGCATGATATATCAACTGTAAGAGCAATTACATTGAATGCAAGAGATACATTCATCAGATTTTGAAGTTGGTTGTACAAGGAGTGATAACTGACACTGTACTGATATCACTTTGTAAAATGCAGAAATTTCACTGTTGTCTAACCAAGAGTTCACAGAAGAGTAATCAATGAATACTATACAAGAAATACATTGGATTGTAAATTGTAATAGTTTGTTACACAAAATGACTTTCTGCGTTACTCCCGAGGAATCCCACTGAGTGGCAGTATGCAGCACCGTTTTGCTATAGTTGTATAGAAGGTGGCTTCATTTAATTGTATATGTACTCAACCATATAAAAGCATGATATAGCAACTGTAAGAGCAGTTACATTGAATGCCAGAGATACATTCATCAGATTTTGAAGTTCTTTATACAAGGAGTGAAAACTGACACTGTAGTGATATCACTTTGTAAAACGTAGAAATTTCACTGTTGTCTAACCAAGAGTTCACAGAAGAGTAATCAATGAATACTATACAAGAAATACATTGGATTGTAAATTATAATAGTTTGTTACACAAAATGACTTTCTGCGTTACTCCCGAGGAATCCCACTGAGTGGCAGTATGGAGCACCTTTTTACTGTAGTTGTATAGAAGGTGGCTTCATTTCATTGTATATCTACTCAACCATATAAAAGCATGATATAGCAACGGTAAGAGCAGATACATTGAATGCCAGAGATACATTCATCAGATTTTGAAGTTGGTTGTACAAGGAGTGATAACTGACACTGTATTGATATCACGTTGTAAAACCTAGAAATTTCACTGTTGTCTAACCAAGAGATCGCAGAAGAGTAATCAATGAATACTATGCAAGAAATACATTGGATTGTAAATTGTAATAGTTTGTTACACAAAATGACTTTCTGCGTTACTCCCGAGGAATCCCACTGAGTGGCAGAATGGAGCACCTTTTTCCTCCAGCTGTATAGAAGGTGGCTTCATTTAATTGTATATATATTTAACCATATAAAATCAAGATATATCAACTGTAAGAGCAATTACATTGAATGCAAGAGATACATTCATCAGATTTTGAAGTTGGTTGTACAAGGAGTGATAACTGACACTGTACTGATATCATGTTGTAAAATGTAGAAATTTCACTGATGTCTAACCAAGAGTTCACAGAAGAGTAATCAATGAATACTATACAAGAAATACATTGGATTGTAAATTGTAATAGTTTGTTACACAAAATGACATTCTGCGTTACTCCCGAGGAATCCCACTGAGTGGCAGTATGGAGCACCATTTTACTGTAGTTGTATAGAAGGTGGCTTCATTTCATTGTATATCTACTCAACCATATAAAAGCATGATATAGCAATGGTAAGAGCAGATACATTGAACGCCAGAGATACATTCATCAGATTTTGAAGTTGGTTGCACAAGGAGTGATAACTGACACTGTATTGATATCACTTTGAAAAACCTAGAAATTTCACTGTTGTCTAACCAAGAGTTCGCAGAAGAGTAATCAATGAATACTATACAAGAAATACATTGGGTTATAAATTGTAATAGTTTGTTATACAAAATGACTTTCTGCGTTACTCCCGAGGAATCCCACTGAGTGGCAGTATGGAGCACCTTTTTACTGTAGTTGTATAGAAGGTGGCTTCATTTCATTGTATATGTACTCAACCATATAAAAGCATGATATAGAAACGGTAAGAGCAGTTGAATTGAATGCAAGAGATACATTCATCAGATTTTTAAGTTGGTTGTACAAGGAGTGATAACTGACACTGTATTGATAACACTTTGAAAAACCTAGAAATTTCACTGTTGTGTAACCAAGATATCGCAGAAGAGTAATCAATGAATACTATACAAGAATTACATTGGATTGTAAATTGTAATAGTTTGTTACACAAAATTATTTTCTGTGTTACTCCCGAGGATTCCCACTGAGTGGCAGTATGGAGCACCTTTTTCCTCTAGCTGTATAGAAGGTGGCTTCATTTCATTGTATATGTACTCAATCTTGCAATAGCATGTTATATCAACTGTAAGAGCAATTACATTGAATGCAAGACATACATTCATCAGATTTTGAAGTTTGTTGTACAAGGAGTGATAACTGACACTGTACTGATATCACTTTGTAAAACCTAGAAATATCACTATCCTGTAACCAACAGATCATTGAAAAGAGTGATCAATGAATACTATACAAGAAATTGTATATTGTAATAGTTTGTTATACAAAATGACTTTCTGCGTTACTCCCGAGGAATCCCACTGAGTGGCAGTATGGAGCACCTTTTTAGTATAGTTGTATAGAAGGTGGCTTCATTTCATTGTATATGTACTCAACCATATAAAAGCATGATATAGCAACTGTAAGAGCAGTTACATTGAATGCAAGAGATACATTCATCAGATTTTGAAGTTGCTTGTACAAGGAGTGATTACTGACACTGTATTGATATCACGTTGTAAAACCAAGAAATTTCACTGTTGTCTAACCAAGAGATCGCAGAAGAGTAATCAATGAATACTATACAAGAAATACATTGGATTGTAAATTGTAATAGTTTGTTACACAAAATGACTTTCTGCGTTACTCCCGAGGAATCCCACTGAGTGGCAGTATGGAGCAACTTTTTACTGTAGTTGTATAGAAGGTGGCTTCATTTCATTGTATATGTACTCAACCATATAAAAGCATGATATAGCAACGGTAAGAGCAGTTACATTGAATGCAAGAGATACATTCATCAGATTTTGAAGTTGGTTGTACAAGTAGTGAGAACTGACACTGTATTGATATCACTTTGAAATACTTAGAAATTTCACTGTTGTCTAACCAAGAGTTCACAGAAGAGTAATCAATGAATACTATACAAGAAATACATTGGATTGTAAATTCTAATAGTTTGTTACACAAAATGACTTTCTGCGTTACTCCCGAGGAATCCCACTGAGTGGCAGAATGGAGCACCTTTTTCCTCCAGCTGTATAGAAGGTGGCTTCATTTAATCGTATATGTACTCAACCATATAAAAGCATGATATATCAACTGTAAGAGTAATTACTTTGAATGCAAGAGATACATTCATCAGATTTTGAAGTTGGTTGTACAAGGAGTGATAACTGACACTGTACTGATATCACTTTGTAAAATGTAGAAATTTCACTGTTGTCTAACCAAGAGTTCACAGAAGAGTAATCAATGAATACTATACAAGAAATACATTGGATTGTAAATTGTAATAGTTTGTTACACAAAATGACTTTCTGCGTTACTCCCGAGGAATCCCACTGAGTGGCAGTATGGAGCACCGTTTTGCTATAGTTGTATAGAAGGTGGCTTCATTTAATTGTATATGTCCTCAACCATATAAAAGCATGATATAGCAACTGTAAGAGCAGTTACATTGAATGCCAGAGATACATTCATCAGATTTTGAAGTTCTTTATACAAGGAGTGAAAACTGACACTGTACTGATATCACTTTGTAAAACGTAGAAATTTCACTGTTGTCAAACCAAGAGTTCACAGAAGAGTAATCAATGAATACTATACAAGAAATACATTGGATTGTAAATTATAATAGTTTGTTACACAAAATGACTTTCTGCGTTACTCCCGAGGAATCCCACTGAGTGGCAGTATGGAGCACCATTTTGCTATAGTTGTATAGAAGGTGGCTTCATTTCATTGTATATGTACTCAACCATATAAAAGCATGATATAGCAACTGTAAGAGCAGTTACATTGAATGCCAGAGATACATTCATCAGATTTTGAAGTTGTTTCTACAAGGAGTGATAACTGACACTTTACTGATATCACTTTGTAAAACCTAGAAATATCACTATCCTGTAACCAACAGATCATTGAAAAGAGTAATCAATGAATACTATACAAGAAATTGTATATTGTAATAGTTTGTTACACAAAATGACTTTCTGCGTTACTCCCGAGGAATCCCACTGAGTGGCAGTATGGAGCACCTTTTTACTATAGTTGTATAGAAGGTGGCTTCATTTCATTGTATATGTACTCAACCATATAAAAGCATGATATAGCAACTGTAAGAGCAGTTACATTGAATGCAAGAGATACATTCATCAGATTTTGAAGTTGGTTGTACGAGTGATTACTGACACTGTATTGATATCACGTTGTAAAACCTAGAGATTTCACTGTTGTCAAACCAAGAGTTCACAGAAGAGTAATCAATGAATACTATACAAGAAATACATTGGATTGTAAATTGTAATCGTTTGTTACACAAAATGACTTTCTGCGTTACTCCCGAGGAATCCCACTGAGTGGCAGAATGGAGCACCTTTTTCCTCCAGCTGTATAGAAGGTGGCTTCATTTACTCGTATATGTACTCAACCATATAAAAGCATGATATATCAACTGTAAGAGTAATTACATTGAATGCAAGAGATACATTCATCAGATTTTGAAGTTGGTTGTACAAGTAGTGATAACGGACACTGTACTGATATCACTTTGTAAAATGTAGAAATTTCACTTTTGTCTAACCAAGAGTTCACAGAAGAGTAATCAATGAATACTACATAAGAAATACATTGGATTGTAAATTGTAATAGTTTGTTATACAAAATGACTTTCTGCGTTACTCCTGAGGAATCCCACTGAGTGGCAGTATGGAGCACCGTTTTGCTATAGTTGTATAGAAGGTGGCTTCATTTAATTGTATATGTACTCAACCATATAAAAGCATGATATAGCAACTGTAAGAGCAGTTACATTGAATGTCAGAGATACATTCATCAGATTTTGAAGTTCTTTATACAAGGAGTGAAAACTGACACTGTACTGATATCACTTTGTAAAACGTAGTAATTTCACTGTTGTCTAACCAAGAGTTCACAGAAGAGTAATCAATGAATACTATACAAGAAATACATTGGATTGTAAATTGTAATAGTTTGTTACACAAAATGACTTTCTGCGTTACTCCCGAGGAATCCCACTGAGTGGCAGTATGGAGCACCTTTTTACTATAGTTGTATAGAAGGTGGCTTCATTTCATTGTATATGTACTCAACCATAAAAAAGCATGATATAGCAACTGTAAGAACAGTTACATTGAATGCCAGAGATACATTCATCAGATTTTGAAGTTGGTTGTACAAGGAGTGATTACTGACTCTGTATTGATATCACGTTGTAAAACGTAGAAATTTCACTGTTGTCTAACCAGGAGATCGCAGAAGAGTAATCAATTAATACTATACAAGAAATACATTGGATTGTAAATTGTAATCGTTTGTTACACAAAATGACTTTCTGCGTTACTCCCGAGGAATCCCACTGAGTGGCAGTATGGAGCACCGTTTTGCTATAGTTGTATAGAAGGTGGCTTCATTTAATTGTATATGTATTCAACCATATAAAAGCATGATATAGCAACTGCAAGAGCAGTTACATTGAATGCCAGAGATACATTCATCAGATTTTGAAGTTCTTTATACTAGGAGTGAAAACTGACACTGTACTGATATCACTTTGTAAAACGTAGAAATTTCACTGTTGTCTAACCAAGAGTTCACAGAAGAGTAATCAATGAATACTATACAAGAAATACATTGGATTGTAAATTGTAATAGTTTGTTACACAAAATGACTTTCTGCGTTACTCCCAAGGAATCCCACTGAGTGGCAGTATGGAGCACCGTTTTGCTATAGTTGTATAGAAGGTGGCTTCATTTAATTGTATATGTATTCAACCATATAAAAGCATGATATAGCAACTGTAAGAGCAGTTACATTGAATGCCAGAGATACATTCATCAGATTTTGAAGTTCTTTATACAAGGAGTGAAAACTGACACTGTACTGATATCACTTTGTAAAACGTAGAAATTTCACTGTTGTCTAACCAAGAGTTCACAGAAGAGTAATCAATGAATACTATACAAGAAATACATTGGATTGTAAATTCTAATAGTTTGTTACACAAAATGACTTTCTACGTTACTCCCGAGGAATCCCACTGAGTGGCAGTATGGAGCACCGTTTTGCTATAGTTGTATAGAAGGTGGCTTCATTTAATTGTATATGTACTCAACCATATAAAAGCATGATATAGCATCGGTAAGAGCAGTTACAGTGAATGCCAGAGATACAGTCATCAGATTTTGAAGTTCTTTATACAAGGAGTGAAAACTGACACTGTACTGATATCACTTTGTAAAACGTAGAAATTTCACTGTTGTCTAACCAAGAGTTCACAGAAGAGTAATCAATGAATACTATACAAGAAATACATTGGATTGTAAATTGTAATAGTTTGTTACACAAAATGACTTACTGCGTTACTCCCAAGGAATCCCACTGAGTGGCAGTATGGAGCACCGTTTTGCTATAGTTGTATAGAAGGTGGCTTCATTTAATTGTATATGTATTCAACCATATAAAAGCATGATATAGCAACTGTAAGAGCAGTTACATTGAATGCCAGAGATACATTCATCAGATTTTGAAGTTCTTTATACAAGGAGTGAAAACTGACACTGTACTGATATCACTTTGTAAAACGTAGAAATTTCACTGTTGTCTAACCAAGAGTTCACAGAAGAGTAATCAATGAATACTATACAAGAAATACATTGGATTGTAAATTGTAATAGTTTGTTACACAAAATGACTTTCTGCGTTACTCCCGAGGAATCCCACTGAGTGGCAGTATGGAGCACCGTTTTGCTATAGTTATATAGAAGGTGGCTTCATTTAATTGTATATGTACTCAACCATATAAAAGCATGATATAGCATCGGTAAGAGCAGTTACATTGAATGCCAGAGATACATTCATCAGATTTTGAAGTTCTTTATACAAGTAGTGAGAACTGACACTGTACTGATATCACTTTGTAAAACGTAGAAATTTCACTGTTGTCTAACCAAGAGTTCACAGAAGAGTAATCAATGAATACTATACAAGAAATACATTGGATTGTAAATTGTAATAGTTTGTTACACAAAATGACTTTCTGCGTTACCTCCGAGGAATCCCACTGAGTGGCAGTATGGAGCACCTTTTTGCTATAGTTGTATAGAAGGTGGCTTCATTTCATTGTATATGTACTCAACCATATAAAAGTATGATATAGCAACTGTAAGAGCACTTACATTGAATTACAGAGATACATTCATCAGATTTCGAAGTTGTTTGTACAAGGAGTGATAACTGACACTGTACTGATATCACTTTGTAAAACCTAGAATTATCACTATCCTGTAACCAACAGATCATTGAAAAGAGTAATCACTGAATAATATACAAGAAATTATATATTGTAATAGTTTGTTACACAAAATGACTTTCTGCGTTACTCCCGAGGAATCCCACTGAGTGGCAGTATGGAGCTCCTTTTTACTATAGTTGTATAGAAGGCGGCTTCATTTCATTGTATATGTACTCAACCATATAAAAGCATGATATAGCAACTGTAAGAGCAGTTACATTGAATGGAAGAGATACATTCATCAGATTTTGAAGTTGGTTGTACAAGGAGTTATTACTGACACTGTATTGATATCATGTTGTAAAACCTAGAAATTTCACTGTTGTCTAACCAAGAGATCGCAGAAGAGTAATCAATGAATACTATGCAAGAAATACATTGGATTGTAAATTGTAATAGTTTGTTACACAAAATGACTTTCTGCGTTACTCCCGAGGAATCCCACTGAGTGGCAGTATGGAGCACCTTTTTACTATAGTTGTATAGAAGGTGGCTTCATTTCATTGTATATGTACTCAACCATAAAAAAGCATGATATAGCAACTGTAAGAACAGTTACATTGAATGCCAGAGATACATTCATCAGATTTTGAAGTTGGTTGTACAAGGAGTGATTACTGACTCTGTATTGATATCACGTTGTAAAACGTAGAAATTTCACTGTTGTCTAACCAAGAGATCGCAGAAGAGTAATCAATGAATAGTATACAAGAAATACATTGGATTGTAAATTGTAATAGTTTGTTACACAAAATGACTTTCTGCGTTACTCCCAAGGAATCCCACTGAGTGGCAGTATGGAGCACCGTTTTGCTATAGTTGTATAGAAGGTGGCTTCATTTAATTGTATATGTATTCAACCATATAAAAGCATGATATAGCAACTGTAAGAGCAGTTACATTGAATGCCAGAGATACATTCATCAGATTTTGAAGTTCTTTATACAAGGAGTGAAAACTGACACTGTACTGATATCACTTTGTAAAACGTAGAAATTTCACTGTTGTCTAACCAAGAGTTCACAGAAGAGTAATCAATGAATACTATACAAGAAATACATTGGATTGTAAATTGTAATAGTTTGTTACACAAAATGACTTTCTGCGTTACTCCCGAGGAATCCCACTGAGTGGCAGTATGGAGCACCTTTTTGCTATAGTTGTATAGAAGGTGGCTTCATTTCATTGTATATGTACTCAACCATATAAAAGCATTATATAGCAACTATAAGAGCAGTTACATTGAATGCCAGAGATACATTCATCAGATTTTGAAGTTCTTTATACAAGGAGTGAAAACTGACACTGTACTGATATCACTTTGTAAAACGTAGAAATTTCACTGTTGTCTAACCAAGAGTTCACAGAAGAGTAATCAATGAATACTATACAAGAAATACATTGGATTGTAAATTGTAATAGTTTGTTACACAAAATGACTTTCTGCGTTACTCCCGAGGAATCCCACTGAGTGGCAGTATGGAGCTCCTTTTTGCTATAGTTGTATAGAAGGTGGCTTCATTTCATTGTATCTGTACTCAACCATATAAAAGCATGATATAGCAACTGTAAGAGCAGTTACATTGAATGCCAGAGATACATTCATCAGATTTTGAAGTTGTTTGTACAAGGAGTGATAACTGACACTGTACTGATATCACTTTGTAACACCTAGAAATATCACTATCCTGTAACCAACAGATCATTGAAAAGAGTAATCAATGAATAATATACAAGAAATTATATATTGTAATAGTTTGTTACACAAAATGACTTTCTGCGTTACTCCCGAGGAATCCCACTGAGTGGCAGTATGGAGCTCCTTTTTACTATAGTTGTATAGAAGGCGGCTTCATTTCATTGTATATGTACTCAACCATATAAAAGCATGATATAGCAACTGTAAGAGCAGTTACATTGAATGCAAGAGATACATTCATCAGATTTTGAAGTTGGTTGTACAAGGAGTGATTACTGACTCTGTATTGATATCACGTTGTAAAACGTAGAAATTTCACTGTTGTCTAACCAAGAGTTCACAGAAGAGTAATCAATGAATACTATACAAGAAATACATTGGATTGTAAATTGTAATAGTTTGTTACACAAAATGACTTTCTGCGTTACTCCCGAGGAATCCCACTGAGTGGCAGTATGGAGCACCGTTTTGCTATAGTTGTATAGAAGGTGGCTTCATTTAATTGTATATGTACTCAACCATATAAAAGCATGATATAGCAACGGTAAGAGCAGTTACATTGAATGCCAGAGATACATTCATCAGATTTTGAAGTTCTTTATACAAGGAGTGAAAACTGACACTGTACTGATATCACTTTGTAAAACGTAGAAATTTCACTGTTGTCTAACCAAGAGTTCACAGAAGAGTAATCAATGAATACTATACAAGAAATACATTGGATTGTAAATTGTAATAGTTTGTTACACAAAATGACTTTCTGCGTTACTCCCGAGGAATCCCACTGAGTGGCAGTATGGAGCACCGTTTTGCTATAGTTGTATAGAAGGTGGCTTCATTTCATTGTATATGTACTCAACCATATAAAAGCATGATATAGCAACTTTAAGAGCAGTTACATTGAATGCCAGAGATACATTCATCAGATTTTGAAGTTTTTTGTACAAGGAGTGATAACTGACACTGTATTGATATCACGTTGCAAACCGAGAAATTTCACTGTTGTCTAACCAAGAGATCGCAGAAGAGTAATCAATTAATACTATACAAGAAATACATTGGATTGTAAATTGTAATAGTTTGTTACACAAAATGACTTTCTGCGTTACTCCCGAGGAATCCCACTGAGTGGCAGTATGGAGCACCGTTTTGCTATAGTTGTATAGAAGGTGGCTTCATTTAATTGTATATGTATTCAACCATATAAAAGCATGATATAGCAACTGTAAGAGCAGTTACATTGAATGCCAGAGATACATTCATCAGATTTTGAAGTTCTTTATACAAGGAGTGAAAACTGACACTGTACTGATACCACTTTGTAAAACGTAGAAATTTCACTGTTTTCTAACCAAGGGTTCACAGAAGAGTAATCAATGAATACTATACAAGAAATACATTGGATTGTAAATTGTAATAGTTTGTTACACAAAATGACTTTCTGCGTTACTCCCGAGGAATCCCACTGAGTGGCAGTATGGAGCACCGTTTTGCTATAGTTGTATAGAAGGTGGCTTCATTTAATTGTATATGTATTCAACCATATAAAAGCATGATATAGCAACTGTAAGAGCAGTTACATTGAATGCCAGAGATACATTCATCAGATTTTGAAGTTCTTTATACAAGGAGTGAAAACTGACACTGTACTGATATCACTTTGTAAAACGTAGAAATTTCACTGTTGTCTAACCAAGGGTTCACAGAAGAGTAATCAATGAATACTATACAAGAAATACATTGGATTGAAAATTGTAATAGTTTGTTACACAAAATGACTTTCTGCGTTACTCCCGAGGAATCCCACTGAGTGGCAGTATGGAGCACCGTTTTGCTATAGTTGTATAGAAGGTGGCTTCATTTAATTGTATATGTATTCAACCATATAAAAGCATGATATAGCAACTGCAAGAGCAGTTACATTGAATGTCAGAGATACATTCATCAGATTTTGAAGTTCTTTATACAAGGAATGAAAACTGACACTGTACTGATATCACTTTGTAAAACGTAGAAATTTCACTGTTGTCTAACCAAGAGTTCACAGAAGAGTAATCAATGAATACTATACAAGAAATACATTGGATTGTAAATTGTAATAGTTTGTTACACAAAATGACTTTCTGCGTTACTCCCGAGGAATCCCACTGAGTGGCAGTATGGAGCACCGTTTTGCTATAGTTGTATAGAAGGTGGCTTCATTTAATTGTATATGTACTCAACCATATAAAAGCATGCTATAGCAACGGTAAGAGCAGTTACATTGAATGCCAGAGATACATTCATCAGATTTTGAAGTTCTTTATACAAGGAGTGAAAACTGACACTGTACTGATATCACTTTGTAAAACGTAGAAATTTCACTGTTGTCTAACCAAGAGTTCACAGAAGAGTAATCAATGAATACTATACAAGAAATACATTGGATTGTAAATTGTAATAGTTTGTTACACAAAATGACTTTCTGCGTTACTCCCGAGGAATCCCACTGAGTGGCAGTATGGAGCACCTTTTTGCTATAGTTGTATAGAAGGTGGCTTCATTTCATTGTATCTGTACTCAACCATATAAAAGCATGATATAGCAACTGTAAGAGCAGTTACATTGAATGCCAGAGATACATTCATCAGATTTTGAAGTTGTTTGTACAAGGAGTGATAACTGACACTGTACTGATATCACTTTGTAACACCTAGAAATATCACTATCCTGTAACCAACAGATCATTGAAAAGAGTAATCAATGAATAATATACAAGAAATTATATATTGTAATAGTTTGTTACACAAAATGACTTTCTGCGTTACTCCCGAGGAATCCCACTGAGTGGCAGTATGGACCTTTTTTTTACTATAGTTGTATAGAAGGCGGCTTCATTTCATTGTATATGTACTCAACCATATAAAAGCACGATATCGCAACTGTAAGAGCAGTTACATTGAATGCAAGAGATACATTCATCAGATTTTGAAGTTGGTTGTACAAGGAGTGATTACTGACACTGTATTGATATCACGTTGTAAAACCTAGAAATTTCACTGTTGTCTAACCAAGAGATCGCAGAAGAGTAATCAATGAATACTATGCAAGAAATACATTGGATTGTAAATTGTAATAGTTTGTTACACAAAATGACTTTCTGCGTTACTCCCGAGGAATCCCACTGAGTGGCAGTATGGAGCACCGTTTTGCTATAGTTGTATAGAAGGTGGCTTCATTTAATTGTATATGTATTCAACCATATAAAAGCATGATATAGCAACTGCAAGAGCAGTTACATTGAATGCCAGAGATACATTCATCAGATTTTGAAGTTCTTTATACAAGGAGTGAAAACCGACAGTGTACTGATATCACTTTGTAAAACGTAGAAATTTCACTGTTGTCTAACCAAGAGTTCACAGAAGAGTAATCAATGAATAGTATACAAGAAATACATTGGATTGTAAATTGTAATAGTTTGTTACACAAAATGACTTTCTGCGTTACTCCCAAGGAATCCCACTGAGTGGCAGTATGGAGCACCGTTTTGCTATAGTTGTATAGAAGGTGGCTTCATTTAATTGTATATGTATTCAACCATATAAAAGCATGATATAGCAACTGTAAGAGCAGTTACATTGAATGCCAGAGATACATTCATCAGATTTTGAAGTTCTTTATACAAGGAGTGAAAACTGACACTGTACTGATATCACTTTGTAAAACGTAGAAATTTCACTGTTGTCTAACCAAGAGTTCACAGAAGAGTAATCAATGAATACTATACAAGAAATACATTGGATTGTAAATTGTAATAGTTTGTTACACAAAATGACTTTCTGCGTTACTCCCGAGGAATCCCACTGAGTGGCAGTATGGAGCACCTTTTTGCAATAGTTGTATAGAAGGTGGCTTCATTTCATTGTATATGTACTCAACCATATAAAAGCATTATATAGCAACTATAAGAGCAGTTACATTGAATGCCAGAGATACATTCATCAGATTTTGAAGTTCTTTATACAAGGAGTGAAAACTGACACTGTACTGATATCACTTTGTAAAACGTAGAAATTTCACTGTTGTCTAACCAAGAGTTCACAGAAGAGTAATCAATGAATACTATACAAGAAATACATTGGATTGTAAATTGTAATAGTTTGTTACACAAAATGACTTTCTGCGTTACTCCCGAGGAATCCCACTGAGTGGCAGTATGGAGCACCTTTTTGCTATAGTTGTATAGAAGGTGGCTTCATTTCATTGTATATGTACTCAACCATATAAAAGCATGATATAGCAACTGTAAGAGCAGTTACATTGAATACCAGAGATACATTCATCAGATTTTGAAGTTCTTTATACAAGGAATGAAAACTGACACTGTACTGATATCACTTTGTAAAACGTAGAAATTTCACTGTTGTCTAACCAAGAGTTCACAGAAGAGTAATCAATGAATACTATACAAGAAATACATTGGATTGTAAATTGTAATAGTTTGTTACACAAAATGGCTTTCTGCGTTACTCCCGAGGAATCCCACTGAGTGGCAGTATGGAGCACCTTTTTGCTATAGTTGTATAGAAGGTGGCTTCATTTAATTGTATATGTATTCAACCATATAAAAGCATGATATAGCAACTGTAAGAGCAGTTACATTGAATGCCAGAGATACATTCATCAGATTTTGAAGTTCGTTATACAAGGAGTGATAACTGACACTGTACTGATATCACTTTGTAACACCTAGAAATATCACTATCCTGTAACCAACAGATCATTGAAAAGAGTAATCAATGAATAATATACAAGAAATTATATATTGTAATAGTTTGTTACACAAAATGACTTTCTGCGTTACTCCCGAGGAATCCCACTGAGTGGCAGTATGGAGCTTTTTTTTACTATAGTTGTATAGAAGGCGGCTTCATTTCATTGTATATGTACTCAACCATATAAAAGCACGATATCGCAACTGTAAGAGCAGTTACATTGAATGCAAGAGATACATTCATGAGATTTTGAAGTTGGTTGTACAAGGAGTGATTACTGACACTGTATTGATATCACGTTGTAAAACCTAGAAATTTCACTGTTGTCTAACCAAGATATCGCAGAAGAGTAATCAATGAATACTATGCAAGAAATACATTGGATTGTAAATTGTAATAGTTTGTTACACAAAATGACTTTCTGCGTTACTCCCGAGGAATCCCAGTGAGTGGCAGTATGGAGCACCGTTTTGCTATAGTTGTATAGAAGGTGGCTTCATTTAATTGTATATGTATTCAACCATATAAAAGCATGATATAGCAACTGCAAGAGCAGTTACATTGAATGCCAGAGATACATTCATCAGATTTTGAAGTTCTTTATACAAGGAATGAAAACTGACACTGTACTGATATCACTTTGTAAAACGTAGAAATTTCACTGTTGTCTAACCAAGAGTTCACAGAAGAGTAATCAATGAATACTATACAAGAAATACATTGGATTGTAAATTGTAATAGTTTGTTACACAAAATGACTTTCTGCGTTACTCCCGAGGAATCCCACTGAGTGGCAGTATGGAGCACCGTTTTGCTATAGTTGTATAGAAGGTGGCTTCATTTAATTGTATATGTATTCAACCATATAAAAGCATGATATAGCAACTGTAAGAGCAGTTACATTGAATGCCAGAGATACATTCATCAGATTTTGAAGTTCTTTATACAAGGAGTGAAAACTGACACTGTACTGATATCACTTTGTAAAACGTAGAAATTTCACTGTTGTCTAACCAAGAGTTCACAGAAGAGTAATCAATGAATACTATACAAGAAATACATTGGATTGTAAATTGTAATAGTTTGTTACACAAAATGACTTTCTGCGTTACTCACGAGGAATCCCACTGAGTGGCAGTATGGAGCACCGTTTTGATATAGATGTATAGAACGTGGCTTCATTTATTTGTATATGTATTCAACCATATAAAAGCATGATATAGCAACTGTAAGAGCAGTTACATTGAATGCCAGAGATACATTCATCAAATTTTGAAGTTCGTTATACAAGGAGTGAAAACTGACACTGTACTGATATCACTTTGTAAAACGTAGAAATTTCACTGTTGTCTAACCAAGAGTTCACAGAAGAGTAATCAATGAATACTATACAAGAAATACATTGGATTGTAAATTGTAATAGTTTGTTACACAAAATGACTTTCTGCGTTACTCCCGAGGAATCCCACTGAGTGGCAGTATGGAGCACCTTTTTGCTATAGTTGTATAGAAGGTGGCTTCATTTCATTGTATCTGTACTCAACCATATAAAAGCATGATATAGCAACTGTAAGAGCAGTTACATTGAATGCCAGAGATACATTCATCAGATTTTGAAGTTGTTTGTACAAGGAGTGATAACTGACACTGTACTGATATCACTTTGTAACACCTAGAAATATCACTATCCTGTAACCAACAGATCATTGAAAAGAGTAATCAATGAATAATATACAAGAAATTATATATTGTAATAGTTTGTTACACAAAATGACTTTCTGCGTTACTCCCGAGGAATCCCACTGAGTGGCAGTATGGAGCTCCTTTTTACTATAGTTGTATAGAAGGCGGCTTCATTTCATTGTATATGTACTCAACCATATAAAAGCATGATATAGCAACTGTAAGAGCAGTTACATTGAATGCAAGAGATACATTCATCAGATTTTGAAGTTGGTTGTACAAGGAGTGATTACTGACTCTGTATTGATATCACGTTGTAAAACGTAGAAATTTCACTGTTGTCTAACCAAGAGTTCACAGAAGAGTAATCAATGAATACTATACAAGAAATACATTGGATTGTAAATTGTAATAGTTTGTTACACAAAATGACTTTCTGCGTTACTCCCGAGGAATCCCACTGAGTGGCAGTATGGAGCACCGTTTTGCTATAGTTGTATAGAAGGTGGCTTCATTTAATTGTATATGTACTCAACCATATAAAAGCATGATATAGCAACGGTAAGAGCAGTTACATTGAATGCCAGAGATACATTCATCAGATTTTGAAGTTCTTTATACAAGGAGTGAAAACTGACACTGTACTGATATCACTTTGTAAAACGTAGAAATTTCACTGTTGTCTAACCAAGAGTTCACAGAAGAGTAATCAATGAATACTATACAAGAAATACATTGGATTGTAAATTGTAATACTTTGTTACACAAAATGACTTTCTGCGTTACTCCCGAGGAATCCCACTGAGTGGCAGTATGGAGCACCGTTTTGCTATAGTTGTATAGAAGGTGGCTTCATTTCATTGTATATGTACTCAACCATATAAAAGCATGATATAGCAACTGTAAGAGCAGTTACATTGAATGCCAGAGATACATTCATCAGATTTTGAAGTTGTTTGTACAAGGAGTGATAACTGACACTGTATTGATATCACGTTGCAAACCTAGAAATTTCACTGTTGTCTAACCAAGATTTCGCAGAAGAGTAATCAATGAATACTATGCAAGAAATACATTGGATTGTAAATTGTAATAGTTTGTTACACAAAATGACTTTCTGCATTACTCCCGAGGAATCCCACTGAGTGGCAGTATGGAGCACCGTTTTGCTATAGTTGTATAGAAGGTGGCTTCATTTATTTGTATATGTATTCAACCATATAAAAGCATGATATAGCAACTGTAAGAGCAGTTACATTGAATGCCAGAGATACATTCATCAGATTTTGAAGTTCTTTATACAAGGAGTGAAAACTGACACTGTACTGATATCACTTTGTAAAACGTAGAAATTTCACTGTTGTCTAACCAAGAGTTCACAGAAGAGTAATCAATGAATACTATACAAGAAATACATTGGATTGTAAATTGTAATAGTTTGTTACACAAAATGACTTTCTGCGTTATTCCCGAGGAATCCCACTGAGTGGCAGTATGGAGCACCGTTTTGCTATAGTTGTATAGAAGTGGCTTCATTTAATTGTATATGTATTCAACCATATAAAAGCATGATATAGCAACTGCAAGAGCAGTTACATTGAATGCCAGAGATACATTCATCAGATTTTGAAGTTCTTTATACAAAGAATGAAAACTGACACTGTACTGATATCACTTTGTAAAACGTAGAAATTTCACTGTTGTCTAACCAAGAGTTCACAGAAGAGTAATCAATGAATACTATACAAGAAATACATTGGATTGTAAATTGTAATAGTTTGTTACACAAAATGACTTTCTGCGTTACTCCCGAGGAATCCCACTGAGTGGCAGTATGGAGCACCGTTTTGCTATAGTTGTATAGAAGGTGGCTTCATTTAATTGTATATGTATTCAACCATATAAAAGCATGATATAGCAACTGTAAGAGCAGTTACATTGAATGCCAGAGATACATTCATCAGATTTTGAAGTTCTTTATACAAGGAGTGAAAACTGACACTGTACTGATATCACTTTGTAAAACGTAGAAATTTCACTGTTGTCTAACCAAGGGTTCACAGAAGAGTAATCAATGAATACTATACAAGAAATACATTGGATTGTAAATTGTAATAGTTTGTTACACAAAATGACTTTCTGCGTTACTCCCGAGGAATCCCACTGAGTGGCAGTATGGAGCACCGTTTTGCTATAGTTGTATAGAAGGTGGCTTCATTTAATTGTATATGTATTCAACCATATAAAAGCATGATATAGCAACTGTAAGAGCAGTTACATTGAATGCCAGAGATACATTCATCAGATTTTGAAGTTCTTTATACAAGGAGTGAAAACTGACACTGTACTGATATCACTTTGTAAAACGTAGAAATTTCACTGTTGTCTAACCAAGGGTTCACAGAAGAGTAATCAATGAATACTATACAAGAAATACATTGGATTGTAAATTGTAATAGTTTGTTACACAAAATGACTTTCTGCGTTACTCCCGAGGAATCCCACTGAGTGGCAGTATGGAGCACCGTTTTGCTATAGTTGTATAGAAGGTGGCTTCATTTAATTGTATATGTATGCAACCATATAAAAGCATGATATAGCAACTGCAAGAGCAGTTATATTGAATGTCAGAGATACATTCATCAGATTTTGAAGTTCTTTATACAAGGAATGAAAACTGACACTGTACTGATATCACTTTGTAAAACGTAGAAATTTCACTGTTGTCTAACCAAGAGTTCACAGAAGAGTAATCAATGAATACTATACAAGAAATACATTGGATTGTAAATTGTAATAGTTTGTTACACAAAATGACTTTCTGCGTTACTCCCGAGGAATCCCACTGAGTGGCAGTATGGAGCACCGTTTTGCTATAGTTGTATAGAAGGTGGCTTCATTTAATTGTATATGTATTCAACCATATAAAAGCATGATATAGCAACTGTAAGAGCAGTTACATTGAATGCCAGAGATACATTCATCAGATTTTGAAGTTCTTTATACAAGGAGTGAAAACTGACACTGTACTGATATCACTTTGTAAAACGTAGAAATTTCACTGTTGTCTAACCAAGGGTTCACAGAAGAGTAATCAATGAATACTATACAAGAAATACATTGGATTGTAAATTGTAATAGTTTGTTACACAAAATGACTTTCTGCGTTACTCCCGAGGAATCCCACTGAGTGGCAGTATGGAGCACCGTTTTGCTATAGTTGTATAGAAGGTGGCTTCATTTAATTGTATATGTATTCAACCATATAAAAGCATGATATAGCAACTGCAAGAGCAGTTACATTGAATGTCAGAGATACATTCATCAGATTTTGAAGTTCTTTATACAAGGAATGAAAACTGACACTGTACTGATATCACTTTGTAAAACGTAGAAATTTCACTGTTGTCTAACCAAGAGTTCACAGAAGAGTAATCAATGAATACTATACAAGAAATACATTGGATTGTAAATTGTAATAGTTTGTTACACAAAATGACTTTCTGCGTTACTCCCGAGGAATCCCACTGAGTGGCAGTATGGAGCACCGTTTTGCTATAGTTGTATAGAAGGTGGCTTCATTTAATTGTATATGTACTCAACCATATAAAAGCATGATATAGCAACTGTAAGAGCAGTTACATTGAATGCCAGAGATACATTCATCAGATTTTGAAGTTCTTTATACAAGGAGTGAAAACTGACACTGTACTGATATCACTTTGTAAAACGTAGAAATTTCACTGTTGTCTAACCAAGAGTTCACAGAAGAGTAATCAATGAATACTATACAAGTAATACATTGGATTGTAAATTGTAATAGTTTGTTACACAAAATGACTTTCTGCGTTACTCCCGAGGAATCCCACTGAGTGGCAGTATGGAGCACCTTTTTGCTATAGTTGTATAGAAGGTGGCTTCATTTCATTGTATCTGTACTCAACCATATAAAAGCATGATATAGCAACTGTAAGAGCAGTTACATTGAATGCCAGAGATACATTCATCAGATTTTGAAGTTGTTTGTACAAGGAGTGATAACTGACACTGTACTGATATCACTTTGTAACACCTAGAAATATCACTATCCTGTAACCAACAGATCATTGAAAAGAGTAATCAATGAATAATATACAAGAAATTATATATTGTAATAGTTTGTTACACAAAATGACTTTCTGCGTTACTCCCGAGGAATCCCACTGAGTGGCAGTATGGAGCTTTTTTTTTCTATAGTTGTATAGAAGGCGGCTTCATTTCATTGTATATGTACTCAACCATATAAAAGCACGATATCGCAACTGTAAGAGCAGTTACATTGAATGCAAGAGATACATTCATCAGATTTTGAAGTTGGTTGTACAAGGAGTGATTACTGACACTGTATTGATATCACGTTGTAAAACCTAGAAATTTCACTGTTGTCTAACCAAGAGATCGCAGAAGAGTAATCAATGAATACTATGCAAGAAATACATTGGATTGTAAATTGTAATAGTTTGTTACACAAAATGACTTTCTGCGTTACTCCCGAGGAATCCCACTGAGTGGCAGTATGGAGCACCGTTTTGCTATAGTTGTATAGAAGGTGGCTTCATTTAATTGTATATGTATTCAACCATATAAAAGCATGATATAGCAACTGCAAGAGCAGTTACATTGAATGCCAGAGATACATTCATCAGATTTTGAAGTTCTTTATACAAGGAGTGAAAACTGACAGTGTACTGATATCACTTTGTAAAACGTAGAAATTTCACTGTTGTCTAACCAAGAGTTCACAGAAGAGTAATCAATGAATAGTATACAAGAAATACATTGGATTGTAAATTGTAATAGTTTGTTACACAAAATGCCTTTCTGCGTTACTCCCAAGGAATCCCACTGAGTGGCAGTATGGAGCACCGTTTTGCTATAGTTGTATAGAAGGTGGCTTCATTTAATTGTATATGTATTCAACCATATAAAAGCATGATATAGCAACTGTAAGAGCAGTTACATTGAATGCCAGAGATACATTCATCAGATTTTGAAGTTCTTTATACAAGGAGTGAAAACTGACACTGTACTGATATCACTTTGTAAAACGTAGAAATTTCACTGTTGTCTAACCAAGAGTTCACAGAAGAGTAATCAATGAATACTATACAAGAAATACATTGGATTGTAAATTGTAATAGTTTGTTACACAAAATGACTTTCTGCGTTACTCCCGAGGAATCCCACTGAGTGGCAGTATGGAGCACCTTTTTGCTATAGTTGTATAGAAGGTGGCTTCATTTCATTGTATATGTACTCAACCATATAAAAGCATTATATAGCAACTATAAGAGCAGTTACATTGAATGCCAGAGATACATTCATCAGATTTTGAAGTTCTTTATACAAGGAGTGAAAACTGACACTGTACTGATATCACTTTGTAAAACGTAGAAATTTCACTGTTGTCTAACCAAGAGTTCACAGAAGAGTAATCAATGAATACTATACAAGAAATACATTGGATTGTAAATTGTAATAGTTTGTTACACAAAATGACTTTCTGCGTTACTCCCGAGGAATCCCACTGAGTGGCAGTATGGAGCACCTTTTTGCTATAGTTGTATAGAAGGTGGCTTCATTTCATTGTATATGTACTCAACCATATAAAAGCATGATATAGCAACTGTAAGAGCAGTTACATTGAATACCAGAGATACATTCATCAGATTTTGAAGTTCTTTATACAAGGAATGAAAACTGACACTGTACTGATATCACTTTGTAAAACGTAGAAATTTCACTGTTGTCTAACCAAGAGTTCACAGAAGAGTAATCAATGAATACTATACAAGAAATACATTGGATTGTAAATTGTAATAGTTTGTTACACAAAATGGCTTTCTGCGTTACTCCCGAGGAATCCCACTGAGTGGCAGTATGGAGCACCTTTTTGCTATAGTTGTATAGAAGGTGGCTTCATTTAATTGTATATGTATTCAACCATATAAAAGCATGATATAGCAACTGTAAGAGCAGTTACATTGAATGCCAGAGATACATTCATCAGATTTTGAAGTTCGTTATACAAGGAGTGATAACTGACACTGTACTGATATCACTTTGTAACACCTAGAAATATCACTATCCTGTAACCAACAGATCATTGAAAAGAGTAATCAATGAATAATATACAAGAAATTAAATATTGTAATAGTTTGTTACACAAAATGACTTTCTGCGTTACTCCCGAGGAATCCCACTGAGTGGCAGTATGGAGCTTTTTTTTACTATAGTTGTATAGAAGGCGGCTTCATTTCATTGTATATGTACTCAACCATATAAAAGCACGATATCGCAACTGTAAGAGCAGTTACATTGAATGCAAGAGATACATTCATCAGATTTTGAAGTTGGTTGTACAAGGAGTGATTACTGACACTGTATTGATATCACGTTGTAAAACCTAGAAATTTCACTGTTGTCTAACCAAGAGATCGCAGAAGAGTAATCAATGAATACTATGCAAGAAATACATTGGATTGTAAATTGTAATAGTTTGTTACACAAAATGACTTTCTGCGTTACTCCCGAGGAATCCCAGTGAGTGGCAGTATGGAGCACCGTTTTGCTATCGTTGTATAGAAGGTGGCTTCATTTAATTGTATATGTATTCAACCATATAAAAGCATGATATAGCAACTGCAAGAGCAGTTACATTGAATGCCAGAGATACATTCATCAGATTTTGAAGTTCTTTATACAAGGAATGAAAACTGACACTGTACTGATATCACTTTGTAAAACGTAGAAATTTCACTGTTGTCTAACCAAGAGTTCACAGAAGAGTAATCAATGAATACTATACAAGAAATACATTGGATTGTAAATTGTAATAGTTTGTTACACAAAATGACTTTCTGCGTTACTCCCGAGGAATCCCACTGAGTGGCAGTATGGAGCACCGTTTTGCTATAGTTGTATAGAAGGTGGCTTCATTTAATTGTATATGTATTCAACCATATAAAAGCATGATATAGCAACTGTAAGAGCAGTTACATTGAATGCCAGAGATACATTCATCAGATTTTGAAGTTCTTTATACAAGGAGTGAAAACTGACACTGTACTGATATCACTTTGTAAAACGTAGAAATTTCACTGTTGTCTAACCAAGAGTTCACAGAAGAGTAATCAATGAATACTATACAAGAAATACATTGGATTGTAAATTGTAATAGTTTGTTACACAAAATGACTTTCTGCGTTACTCCCGAGGAATCCCACTGAGTGGCAGTATGGAGCACCGTTTTGCTATAGTTGTATAGAAGGTGGCTTCATTTAATTGTATATGTATTCAACCATATAAAAGCATGATATAGCAACTGTAAGAGCAGTTACATTGAATACCAGAGATACATTTATCAGATTTTGAAGTTCTTTATACAAGGAATGAAAACTGACACTGTACTGATATCACTTTGTAAAACGTAGAAATTTCACTGTTGTCTAACCAAGAGTTCACAGAAGAGTAATCAATGAATACTATACAAGAAATACATTGGATTGTAAATTGTAATAGTTTGTTACACAAAATGGCTTTCTGCGTTACTCCCGAGGAATCCCACTGAGTGGCAGTATGGAGCACCTTTTTGCTATAGTTGTATAGAAGGTGGCTTCATTTAATTGTATATGTATTCAACCATATAAAAGCATGATATAGCAACTGTAAGAGCAGTTACATTGAATGCCAGAGATACATTCATCAGATTTTGAAGTTCGTTATACAAGGAGTGAAAACTGACACTGTACTGATATCACTTTGTAAAACGTAGAAATTTCACTGTTGTCTAACCAAGAGTTCACAGAAGAGTAATCAATGAATACTATACAAGAAATACATTGGATTGTAAATTGTAATAGTTTGTTACACAAAATGACTTTCTGCGTTACTCCCGAGGAATCCCACTGAGTGGCAGTATGGAGCACCTTTTTGCTATAGTTGTATAGAAGGTGGCTTCATTTCATTGTATATGTACTCAACCATATAAAAGCATGATATAGCAACTGTAAGAGCAGTTACATTGAATGCCAGAGATACATTCATCAGATTTTGAAGTTGTTTGTACAAGGAGTGATAACTGACACTGTACTGATATTACTTTGTAAAACCTAGAAATATCACTATCCTGTAACCAACAGATCATTGAAAAGAGTAATCAATGAATAATATACAAGAAATTATATATTGTAATAGTTTGTTACACAAAATGACTTTCTGCGTTACTCCCGAGGAATCCCACTGAGTGGCAGTATGGAGCTCCTTTTTACTATAGTTGTATAGAAGGCGGCTTCATTTCATTGTATATGTACTCAACCATATAAAAGCATGATATAGCAACTTTAAGAGCAGTTATATTGAATGCAAGAGATACTTTCATCAGATTTTGAAGTTGGTTGTACAAGGAGTGATTACTGACTCTGTATTGATATCACGTTGTAAAACGTAGAAATTTCACTGTTGTCTAACCAAGAGATCGCAGAAGAGTAATCAATTAATACTATACAAGAAATACATTGGATTGTAAATTGTAATAGTTTGTTACACAAAATGACTTTCTGCGTTACTCCCGAGGAATCCCACTGAGTGGCAGTATGGAGCACCGTTTTGCTATAGTTGTATAGAAGGTGGCTTCATTTAATTGTATATGTATTCAACCATATAAAAGCATGATATAGCAACTGCAAGAGCAGTTACATTGAATGCCAGAGATACATTCATCAGATTTTGAAGTTCTTTATACAAGGAGTGAAAACTGACAGTGTACTGATATCACTTTGTAAAACGTAGAAATTTCACTGTTGTCTAACCAAGAGTTCACAGAAGAGTAATCAATGAATACTATACAAGAAATACATTGGATTGTAAATTGTAATAGTTTGTTACACAAAATGACTTTCTGCGTTACTCCCGAGGAATCCCACTGAGTGGCAGTATGGAGCACCTTTTTGCTATAGTTGTATAGAAGGTGGCTTCATTTCATTGTATATGTACTCAACCATATAAAAGCATTATATAGCAACTATAAGAGCAGTTACATTGAATGCCAGAGACACATTCATCAGATTTTGAAGTTCTTTATACAAGGAGTGAAAACTGACACTGTACTGATATCACTTTGTAAAACGTAGAAATTTCACTGTTGTCTAACCAAGAGTTCACAGAAGAGTAATCAATGAATACTATACAAGAAATACATTGGATTGTAAATTGTAATAGTTTGTTACACAAAATGACTTTCTGCGTTACTCCCGAGGAATCCCACTGAGTGGCAGTATGGAGCACCTTTTTGCTATAGTTGTATAGAAGGTGGCTTCATTTCATTGTATATGTACTCAACCATATAAAAGCATGATATAGCAACTGTAAGAGCAGTTACATTGAATACCAGAGATACATTCATCAGATTTTGAAGTTCTTTATACAAGGAATGAAAACTGACACTGTACTGATATCACTTTGTAAAACGTAGAAATTTCACTGTTGTCTAACCAAGAGTTCACAGAAGAGTAATCAATGAATACTATACAAGAAATACATTGGATTGTAAATTGTAATAGTTTGTTACACAAAATGGCTTTCTGCGTTACTCCCGAGGAATCCCACTGAGTGGCAGTATGGAGCACCTTTTTGCTATAGTTGTATAGAAGGTGGCTTCATTTAATTGTATATGTATTCAACCATATAAAAGCATGATATAGCAACTGTAAGAGCAGTTACATTGAATGCCAGAGATACATTCATCAGATTTTGAAGTTCGTTATACAAGGAGTGATAACTGACACTGTACTGATATCACTTTGTAACACCTAGAAATATCACTATCCTGTAACCAACAGATCATTGAAAAGAGTAATCAATGAATAATATACAAGAAATTAAATATTGTAATAGTTTGTTACACAAAATGACTTTCTGCGTTACTCCCGAGGAATCCCACTGAGTGGCAGTATGGAGCTTTTTTTTACTATAGTTGTATAGAAGGCGGCTTCATTTCATTGTATATGTACTCAACCATATAAAAGCACGATATCGCAACTGTAAGAGCAGTTACATTGAATGCAAGAGATACATTCATCAGATTTTGAAGTTGGTTGTACAAGGAGTGATTACTGACACTGTATTGATATCACGTTGTAAAACCTAGAAATTTCACTGTTGTCTAACCAAGAGATCGCAGAAGAGTAATCAATGAATACTATGCAAGAAATACATTGGATTGTAAATTGTAATAGTTTGTTACACAAAATGACTTTCTGCGTTACTCCCGAGGAATCCCACTGAGTGGCAGTATGGAGCACCGTTTTGCTATAGTTGTATAGAAGGTGGCTTCATTTAATTGTATATGTATTCAACCATATAAAAGCATGATATAGCAACTGCAAGAGCAGTTACATTGAATGCCAGAGATACATTCATCAGATTTTGAAGTTCTTTATACAAGGAATGAAAACTGACACTGTACTGATATCACTTTGTAAAACGTAGAAATTTCACTGTTGTCTAACCAAGAGTTCACAGAAGAGTAATCAATGAATACTATACAAGAAATACATTGGATTGTAAATTGTAATAGTTTGTTACACAAAATGACTTTCTGCGTTACTCCCGAGGAATCCCACTGAGTGGCAGTATGGAGCACCGTTTTGCTATAGTTGTATAGAAGGTGGCTTCATTTAATTGTATATGTATTCAACCATATAAAAGCATGATATAGCAACTGTAAGAGCAGTTACATTGAATGCCAGAGATACATTCATCAGATTTTGAAGTTCTTTATACAAGGAGTGAAAACTGACACTGTACTGATATCACTTTGTAAAACGTAGAAATTTCACTGTTGTCTAACCAAGAGTTCACAGAAGAGTAATCAATGAATACTATACAAGAAATACATTGGATTGTAAATTGTAATAGTTTGTTACACAAAATGACTTTCTGCGTTACTCCCGAGGAATCCCACTGAGTGGCAGTATGGAGCACCGTTTTGCTATAGTTGTATAGAAGGTGGCTTCATTTAATTGTATATGTATTCAACCATATAAAAGCATGATATAGCAACTGTAAGAGCAGTTACATTGAATACCAGAGATACATTTATCAGATTTTGAAGTTCTTTATACAAGGAATGAAAACTGACACTGTACTGATATCACTTTGTAAAACGTAGAAATTTCACTGTTGTCTAACCAAGAGTTCACAGAAGAGTAATCAATGAATACTATACAAGAAATACATTGGATTGTAAATTGTAATAGTTTGTTACACAAAATGGCTTTCTGCGTTTCTCCCGAGGAATCCCACTGAGTGGCAGTATGGAGCACCTTTTTGGTATAGTTGTATAGAAGGTGGCTTCATTTAATTGTATATGTATTCAACCATATAAAAGCATGATATAGCAACTGTAAGAGCAGTTACATTGAATGCCAGAGATACATTCATCAGATTTTGAAGTTCGTTATACAAGGAGTGAAAACTGACACTGTACTGATATCACTTTGTAAAACGTAGAAATTTCACTGTTGTCTAACCAAGAGTTCACAGAAGAGTAATCAATGAATACTATACAAGAAATACATTGGATTGTAAATTGTAATAGTTTGTTACACAAAATGACTTTCTGCGTTACTCCCGAGGAATCCCACTGAGTGGCAGTATGGAGCACCTTTTTGCTATAGTTGTATAGAAGGTGGCTTCATTTCATTGTATATGTACTCAACCATATAAAAGCATGATATAGCAACTGTAAGAGCAGTTACATTGAATGCCAGAGATACATTCATCAGATTTTGAAGTTGTTTGTACAAGGAGTGATAACTGACACTGTACTGATATTACTTTGTAAAACCTAGAAATATCACTATCCTGTAACCAACAGATCATTGAAAAGAGTAATCAATGAATAATATACAAGAAATTATATATTGTAATAGTTTGTTACACAAAATGACTTTCTGCGTTACTCCCGAGGAATCCCACTGAGTGGCAGTATGGAGCTCCTTTTTACTATAGTTGTATAGAAGGCGGCTTCATTTCATTGTATATGTACTCAACCATATAAAAGCATGATATAGCAACTTTAAGAGCAGTTATATTGAATGCAAGAGATACTTTCATCAGATTTTGAAGTTGGTTGTACAAGGAGTGATTACTGACTCTGTGTTGATATCACGTTGTAAAACGTAGAAATTTCACTGTTGTCTAACCAAGAGATCGCAGAAGAGTAATCAATTAATACTATACAAGAAATACATTGGATTGTAAATTGTAATAGTTTGTTACACAAAATGACTTTCTGCGTTACTCCCGAGGAATCCCACTGAGTGGCAGTATGGAGCACCGTTTTGCTATAGTTGTATAGAAGGTGGCTTCATTTAATTGTATATGTACTCAACTATATAAAAGCATGATATAGCAACGGTAAGAGCAGTTACATTGAATGCCAGAGATACATTCATCAGATTTTGAAGTTCTTTATACAAGGAGTGAAAACTGACACTGTACTGATATCACCTTGTAAAACGTAGAAATTTCACTGTTGTCTAACCAAGAGTTCACAGAAGAGTAATCAATGAATACTATACAAGAAATACATTGGATTGTAAATTGTAATCGTTTGTTACACAAAATGACTTTCTGCGTTACTCCCGAGGAATCCCACTGTGTGGCAGTATGGAGCACCTTTTTGCTATAGTTATATAGAAGGTGGCTTCATTTCATTGTATATGTACTCAACCATATAAAAGTATGATATAGCAACTGTAAGAGCAGTTACATTGAATGCCAGAGATACATTCATCAGATTTTGAAGTTGTTTGTACAAGGAGTGATAACTGACACTGTACTGATATCACTTTGTAAAACCTAGAAATATCACTATCCTGTAACCAACAGATCATTGAAAAGAGTAATCAATGAATAATATACAAGAAATTATATATTGTAATAGTTTGTTACACAAAATGACTTTCTGCGTTACTTCCGAGGAATCCCACTGAGTGGCAGTATGGAGCTCCTTTTTACTATAGTTGTATAGAAGGCGGCTTCATTTCATTGTATATGTACTCAACCATATAAAAGCATGATATAGCAACTGTAAGAGCAGTTACATTGAATGCAAGAGATACATTCATCAGATTTTGAAGTTGGTTGTACAAGGAGTGATTACTGACTCTGTATTGATATCACGTTGTAAAACGTAGAAATTTCACTGTTGTCTAACCAAGAGATCGCAGAAGAGTAATCAATTAATACTATGCAAGAAATACATTGGATTGTAAATTGTAATAGTTTGTTACACAAAATGACTTTCTGCGTTACTCCCGAGGAATCCCACTGAGTGGCAGTATGGAGCACCGTTTTGCTATAGTTGTATAGAAGGTGGCTTCATTTAATTGTATATGTATTCAACCATATAAAAGCATGATATAGCAACTGTAAGAGCAGTTACATTGAATGCCAGAGATGCATTCATCAGATTTTGAAGTTCTTTATACAAGGAGTGAAAACTGACACTGTACTGATATCACTTTGTAAAACGTAGAAATTTCACTGTTGTCTAACCAAGTTTTCACAGAAGAGTAATCAATGAATACTATACAAGAAATACATTGGATTGTAAATTGTAATAGTTTGTTACACAAAATGACTTTCTGCGTTACTCCCGAGGAATCCCACTGAGTGGCAGTATGGAGCACCGTTTTGCTATAGTTGTATAGAAGGTGGCTTCATTTAATTGTATATGTATTCAACCATATAAAAGCATGATATAGCAACTGTAAGAGCAGTTACATTGAATGCCAGAGATACATTCATCAGATTTTGAAGTTCTTTATACAAGGAGTGAAAACTGACACTGTACTGATATCACTTTGTAAAACGTAGAAATTTCACTGTTGTCTAACCAAGGGTTCACAGAAGAGTAATCAATGAATACTATACAAGAAATACATTGGATTGTAAATTGTAATAGTTTGTTACACAAAATGACTTTCTGCGTTACTCCCGAGGAATCCCACTGAGTGGCAGTATGGAGCACCTTTTTGCTATAGTTGTATAGAAGGTGGCTTCATTTCATTGTATCTGTACTCAACCATATAAAAGCATGATATAGCAACTGTAAGAGCAGTTACATTGAATGCCAGAGATACATTCATCAGATTTTGAAGTTGTTTGTACAAGGAGTGATAACTGACACTGTACTGATATCACTTTGTAACACCTAGAAATATCACTATCCTGTAACCAACAGATCATTGAAAAGAGTAATCAATGAATAATATACAAGAAATTATATATTGTAATAGTTTGTTACACAAAATGACTTTCTGCGTTACTCCCGAGGAATCCCACTGAGTGGCAGTATGGAGCTTTTTTTTACTATAGTTGTATAGAAGGCGGCTTCATTTCATTGTATATGTACTCAACCATATAAAAGCACGATATCGCAACTGTACGAGCAGTTACATTGAATGCAAGAGATACATTCATCAGATTTTGAAGTTGGTTGTACAAGGAGTGATTACTGACACTGTATTGATATCACGTTGTAAAACCTAGAAATTTCACTGTTGTCTAACCAAGAGATCGCAGAAGAGTAATCAATGAATACTATGCAAGAAATACATTGGATTGTAAATTGTAATAGTTTTTTACACAAAATGACTTTCTGCGTTACTCCCGAGGAATCCCACTGAGTGGCAGTATGGAGCACCGTTTTGCTATAGTTGTATAGAAGGTGGCTTCATTTAATTGTATATGTATTCAACCATATAAAAGCATGATATAGCAACTGCAAGAGCAGTTACATTGAATGCCAGAGATACATTCATCAGATTTTGAAGTTCTTTATACAAGGAGTGAAAACTGACAGTGTACTGATATCACTTTGTAAAACGTAGAAATTTCACTGTTGTCTAACCAAGAGTTCACAGAAGAGTAATCAATGAATAGTATACAAGAAATACATTGGATTGTAAATTGTAATAGTTTGTTACACAAAATGACTTTCTGCGTTACTCCCAAGGAATCCCACTGAGTGGCAGTATGGAGCACCGTTTTGCTATAGTTGTATAGAAGGTGGCTTCATTTAATTGTATATGTATTCAACCATATAAAAGCATGATATAGCAACTGTAAGAGCAGTTACATTGAATGCCAGAGATACATTCATCAGATTTTGAAGTTCTTTATACAACGAGTGAAAACTGACACTGTACTGATATCACTTTGTAAAACGTAGAAATTTCACTGTTGTCTAACCAAGAGTTCACAGAAGAGTAATCAATGAATACTATACAAGAAATACATTCGATTGTAAATTGTAATAGTTTGTTACACAAAATGACTTTCTGCGTTACTCCCGAGGAATCCCAATGAGTGGCAGTATGGAGCACCTTTTTGCTATAGTTGTATAGAAGGTGGCTTCATTTCATTGTATATGTACTCAACCATATAAAAGCATTATATAGCAACTATAAGAGCAGTTACATTGAATGCCAGAGATACATTCATCAGATTTTGAAGTTCTTTATACAAGGAGTGAAAACTGACACTGTACTGATATCACTTTGTAAAACGTAGAAATTTCACTGTTGTCTAACCAAGAGTTCACAGAAGAGTAATCAATGAATACTATACAAGAAATACATTGGATTGTAAATTGTAATAGTTTGTTACACAAAATGACTTTCTGCGTTACTCCCGAGGAATCCCACTGAGTGGCAGTATGGAGCACCTTTTTGCTATAGTTGTATAGAAGGTGGCTTCATTTCATTGTATATGTACTCAACCATATAAAAGCATGATATAGCAACTGTAAGAGCAGTTACATTGAATACCAGAGATACATTCATCAGATTTTGAAGTTCTTTATACAAGGAATGAAAACTGACACTGTACTGATATCACTTTGTAAAACGTAGAAATTTCACTGTTGTCTAACCAAGAGTTCACAGAAGAGTAATCAATGAATACTATACAAGAAATACATTGGATTGTAAATTGTAATAGTTTGTTACACAAAATGGCTTTCTGCGTTACTCCCGAGGAATCCCACTGAGTGGCAGTATGGAGCACCTTTTTGCTATAGTTGTATAGAAGGTGGCTTCATTTCATTGTATATGTACTCAACCATATAAAAGCATGATATAGCAACTGTAAGAGCAGTTACATTGAATGCCAGAGATACATTCATCAGATTTTGAAGTTCGTTATACAAGGAGTGATAACTGACACTGTACTGATATCACTTTGTAACACCTAGAAATATCACTATCCTGTAACCAACAGATCATTGAAAAGAGTAATCAATGAATAATATACAAGAAATTAAATATTGTAATAGTTTGTTACACAAAATGACTTTCTGCGTTACTCCCGAGGAATCCCACTGAGTGGCAGTATGGAGCTTTTTTTTACTATAGTTGTATAGAAGGCGGCTTCATTTCATTGTATATGTACTCAACCATATAAAAGCACGATATCGCAACGGTAAGAGCAGTTACATTGAATGCAAGAGATACATTCATCAGATTTTGAAGTTGGTTGTACAAGGAGTGATTACTGACACTGTATTGATATCACGTTGTAAAACCTAGAAATTTCACTGTTGTCTAACCAAGAGATCGCAGAAGAGTAATCAATGAATACTATGCAAGAAATACATTGGATTGTAAATTGTAATAGTTTGTTACACAAAATGACTTTCTGCGTTACTCCCGAGGAATCCCACTGAGTGGCAGTATGGAGCACCGTTTTACTATAGTTGTATAGAAGGTGGCTTCATTTAATTGTATATGTATTCAACCATATAAAAGCATGATATAGCAACTGCAAGAGCAGTTACATTGAATGCCAGAGATACATTCATCAGATTTTGAAGTTCTTTATACAAGGAATGAAAACTGACACTGTACTGATATCACTTTGTAAAACGTAGAAATTTCACTGTTGTCTAACCAAGAGTTCACAGAAGAGTAATCAATGAATACTATACAAGAAATACATTGGATTGTAAATTGTAATAGTTTGTTACACAAAATGACTTTCTGCGTTACTCCCGAGGAATCCCACTGAGTGGCAGTATGGAGCACCGTTTTGCTATAGTTGTATAGAAGGTGGCTTCATTTAATTGTATATGTATTCAACCATATAAAAGCATGATATAGCAACTGTAAGAGCAGTTACATTGAATGCCAGAGATACATTCATCAGATTTTGAAGTTCTTTATACAAGGAGTGAAAACTGACACTGTACTGATATCACTTTGTAAAACGTAGAAATTTCACTGTTGTCTAACCAAGAGTTCACAGAAGAGTAATCAATGAATACTATACAAGAAATACATTGGATTGTAAATTGTAATAGTTTGTTACACAAAATGGCTTTCTGCGTTACTCCCGAGGAATCCCACTGAGTGGCAGTATGGAGAACCTTTTTGCTATAGTTGTATAGAAGGTGGCTTCATTTAATTGTATATGTATTCAACCATATAAAAGCATGATATAGCAACTGTAAGAGCAGTTACATTGAATGCCAGAGATACATTCATCAGATTTTGAAGTTCGTTATACAAGGAGTGAAAACTGACACTGTACTGATATCACTTTGTAAAACGTAGAAATTTCACTGTTGTCTAACCAAGAGTTCACAGAAGAGTAATCAATGAATACTATACAAGAAATACATTGGATTGTAAATTGTAATAGTTTGTTACACAAAATGACTTTCTGCGTTACTCCCGAGGAATCCCACTGAGTGGCAGTATGGAGCACCTTTTTGCTATAGTTGTATAGAAGGTGGCTTCATTTCATTGTATATGTACTCAACCATATAAAAGCATGATATAGCAACTGTAAGAGCAGTTACATTGAATGCCAGAGATACATTCATCAGATTTTGAAGTTGTTTGTACAAGGAGTGATAACTGACACTGTACTGATATTACTTTGTAAAACCTAGAAATATCACTATCCTGTAACCAACAGATCATTGAAAAGAGTAATCAATGAATAATATACAAGAAATTATATATTGTAATAGTTTGTTACACAAAATGACTTTCTGCGTTACTCCCGAGGAATCCCACTGAGTGGCAGTATGGAGCTCCTTTTTACTATAGTTGTATAGAAGGCGGCTTCATTTCATTGTATATGTACTCAACCATATAAAAGCATGATATAGCAACTTTAAGAGCAGTTATATTGAATGCAAGAGATACTTTCATCAGATTTTGAAGTTGGTTGTACAAGGAGTGATTACTGACTCTGTATTGATATCACGTTGTAAAACGTAGAAATTTCACTGTTGTCTAACCAAGAGATCGCAGAAGAGTAATCAATTAATACTATACAAGAAATACATTGGATTGTAAATTGTAATAGTTTGTTACACAAAATGACTTTCTGCGTTACTCCCGAGGAATCCCACTGAGTGGCAGTATGGAGCACCGTTTTGCTATAGTTGTATAGAAGGTGGCTTCATTTAATTGTATATGTACTCAACTATATAAAAGCATGATATAGCAACGGTAAGAGCAGTTACATTGAATGCCAGAGATACATTCATCAGATTTTGAAGTTCTTTATACAAGGAGTGAAAACTGACACTGTACTGATATCACTTTGTAAAACGTAGAAATTTCACTGTTGTCTAACCAAGAGTTCACAGAAGAGTAATCAATGAATACTATACAAGAAATACATTGGATTGTAAATTGTAATAGTTTGTTACACAAAATGACTTTCTGCGTTACTCCCGAGGAATCCCACTGAGTGGCAGTATGGAGCACCGTTTTGCTATAGTTGTATAGAAGGTGGCTTCATTTAATTGTATATGTACTCAACCATATAAAAGCATGATATAGCAACTGTAAGAGCAGTTACATTGAATGCCAGAGATACATTCATCAGATTTTGAAGTTCTTTATACAAGGAGTGAAAACTGACACTGTACTGATATCACTTTGTAAAACGTAGAAATTTCACTGTTGTCTAACCAAGAGTTCACAGAAGAGTAATCAATGAATACTATACAAGTAATACATTGGATTGTAAATTGTAATAGTTTGTTACACAAAATGACTTTCTGCGTTACTACCGAGGAATCCCACTGAGTGGCAGTATGGAGCACCTTTTTGCTATAGTTGTATAGAAGGTGGCTTCATTTCATTGTATCTGTACTCAACCATATAAAAGCATGATATAGCAACTGTAAGAGCAGTTACATTGAATGCCAGAGATACATTCATCAGATTTTGAAGTTGTTTGTACAAGGAGTGATAACTGACACTGTACTGATATCACTTCGTAACACCTAGAAATATCACTATCCTGTAACCAACAGATCATTGAAAAGAGTAATCAATGAATAATATACAAGAAATTATATATTGTAATAGTTTGTTACACAAAATGACTTTCTGCGTTACTCCCGAGGTATCCCACTGAGTGGCAGTATGGAGCTTTTTTTTACTATAGTTGTATAGAAGGCGGCTTCATTTCATTGTATATGTACTCAACCATATAAAAGCACGATATCGCAACTGTAAGAGCAGTTACATTGAATGCAAGAGATACATTCATCAGATTTTGAAGTTGGTTGTACAAGCAGTGATTACTGACACTGTATTGATATCACGTTGTAAAACCTAGAAATTTCACTGTTGTCTAACCAAGAGATCGCAGAAGAGTAATCAATGAATACTATGCAAGAAATACATTGGATTGTAAATTGTAATAGTTTGTTACACAAAATGACTTTCTGCGTTACTCCCGAGGAATCCCACTGAGTGGCAGTATGGAGCACCGTTTTGCTATAGTTGTATAGAAGGTGGCTTCATTTAATTGTATATGTATTCAACCATATAAAAGCATGATATAGCAACTGCAAGAGCAGTTACATTGAATGCCAGAGATACATTCATCAGATTTTGAAGTTCTTTTTACAAGGAGTGAAAACTGACAGTGTACTGATATCACTTTGTAAAACGTAGAAATTTCACTGTTGTCTAACCAAGAGTTCACAGAAGAGTAATCAATGAATAGTATACAAGAAATACATTGGATTGTAAATTGTAATAGTTTGTTACACAAAATGACTTTCTGCGTTACTCCCAAGGAATCCCACTGAGTGGCAGTATGGAGCACCGTTTTGCTATAGTTGTATAGAAGGTGGCTTCATTTAATTGTATATGTATTCAACCATATAAAAGCATGATATAGCAACTGTAAGAGCAGTTACATTGAATGCCAGAGATACATTCATCAGATTTTGAAGTTCTTTATACAAGAAGTGAAAACTGACACTGTACTGATATCACTTTGTAAAACGTAGAAATTTCACTGTTGTCTAACCAAGAGTTCACAGAAGAGTAATCAATGAATACTATACAAGAAATACATTGGATTGTAAATTGTAATAGTTTGTTACACAAAATGACTTTCTGCGTTACTCCCGAGGAATCCCACTGAGTGGCAGTATGGAGCACCTTTTTGCTATAGTTGTATAGAAGGTGGCTTCATTTCATTGTATATGTACTCAACCATATAAAAGCATTATATAGCAACTATAAGAGCAGTTACATTGAATGCCAGAGATACATTCATCAGATTTTGAAGTTCTTTATACAAGGAGTGAAAACTGACACTGTACTGATATCACTTTGTAAAACGTAGAAATTTCACTGTTGTCTAACCAAGAGTTCACAGAAGAGTAATCAATGAATACTATACAAGAAATACATTGGATTGTAAATTGTAATAGTTTGTTACACAAAATGACTTTCTGCGTTACTCCCGAGGAATCCCACTGAGTGGCAGTATGGAGCACCTTTTTGCTATAGTTGTATAGAAGGTGGCTTCATTTCATTGTATATGTACTCAACCATATAAAAGCATGATATAGCAACTGTAAGAGCAGTTACATTGAATACCAGAGATACATTCATCAGATTTTGAAGTTCTTTATACAAGGAATGAAAACTGACACTCTACTGATATCACTTTGTAAAACGTAGAAATTTCACTGTTGTCTAACCAAGAGTTCACAGAAGAGTAATCAATGAATACTATACAAGAAATACATTGGATTGTAAATTGTAATAGTTTGTTACACAAAATGGCTTTCTGCGTTACTCCCGAGGAATCCCACTGAGTGGCAGTATGGAGCACCTTTTTGCTATAGTTGTATAGAAGGTGGCTTCATTTAATTGTATATGTATTCAACCATATAAAAGCATGATATAGCAACTGTAAGAGCAGTTACATTGAATGCCAGAGATACATTCATCAGATTTTGAAGTTGTTTGTACAAGGAGTGATAACTGACACTGTACTGATATCACTTTGTAAAACCTAGAAATATCACTATCCTGTAACCAACAGATCATTGAAAAGAGTAATCAATGAATAATATACAAGAAATTATATATTGTAATAGTTTGTTACACAAAATGACTTTCTGCGTTACTCCCGAGGAATCCCACTGAGTGGCAGTATGGAGCTCCTTTTTACTATAGTTGTATAGAAGGCGGCTTCATTTCATTGTATATGTACTCAACCATATAAAAGCATGATATAGCAACTGTAACAGCAGTTACATTGAATGCAAGAGATACATTCATCAGATTTTGAAGTTGGTTGTACAAGGAGTGATTACTGACTCTGTATTGATATCACGTTGTAAAACGTAGAAATTTCACTGTTGTCTAACCAAGAGATCGCAGAGGAGTAATCAATTAATACTATACAAGAAATACATTGGATTGTAAATCTTAATAGTTTGTTACACAAAATGACTTTCTGCGTTACTCCCGAGGAATCCCACTGAGTGGCAGTATGGAGCACCGTTTTGCTATAGTTGTATAGAAGGTGGCTTCATTTAATTGTATATGTATTCAACCATATAAAAGCATTATATAGCAACTGTAAGAGCAGTTACATTTAATGCCAGAGATACATTCATCAGATTTTGAAGTTCTTTATACAAGGAGTGAAAACTGACACTGTACTGATATCACTTTGTAAAACGTAGAAATTTCACTGTTGTCTAACCAAGAGTTCACAGAAGAGTAATCAATGAATACTATACAAGAAATACATTGGATTGTAAATTGTAATCGTTTGTTACACAAAATGACTTTCTGCGTTACTCCCGAGGAATCCCACTGAGTGGCAGTATGGAGCACCTTTTTACTATAGTTGTATAGAAGGTGGCTTCATTTCATTGTATATGTACTCAACTATAAAAAAGCATGACATAGCAACTGTAAGAACAGTTACATTGAATGCCAGAGATACATTCATCAGATTTTGAAGTTGGTTGTACAAGGAGTGATTACTGACTCTGTATTGATATCACGTTGTAAAACGTAGAAATTTCACTGTTGTCTAACCAAGAGATCGCAGAAGAGTAATCAATTAATACTATACAAGAAATACATTGGATTGTAAATTGTAATAGTTTGTTACACAAAATGACTTTCTGCGTTACTCCCGAGGAATCCCACTGAGTGGCAGTATGTAGTACCGTTTTACTATAGTTGTATAGAAGGCGGCTTCATTTCATTGTATATGTACTCAACCATATAAAAGCATGATATAGCAACGGTAAGAGCAGTTACATTGAATGCCAGAGATACATTCATCAGATTTTGAAGTTTATTATACAAGGAGTGAAAACTGACACTTTACTGATATCACTTTGTAAAACGTAGAAATTTCACTGTTGTCTAACCAAGAGTTCACAGAAGAGTAATCAATGAATACTATACAAGAAATATATTGGATTGTAAATTGTAATAGTTTGTTACACAAAATGACTTTCTGCGTTACTCCCGAGGAATCCCACTGAGTGGCAGTATGGAGCACCGTTTTGCTATAGTTGTATAGAAGGTGGCTTCATTTCATTGTATATGTACTCAACCATATAAAAGTATGATATAGCAACTGTAACAGCAGTTACATTGAATGCCAGAGATACATTCATCAGATTTTGAAGTTGTTTGTACAAGGAGTGATAACTGACACTGTACTGATATCACTTTGTAAAACCTAGAAATATCACTATCCTGTAACCAACAGATCATTGAAAAGAGTAATCAATGAATACTATACAAGAAATTGTATATTGTAATAGTTTGTTACACAAAATGACATTCTGCGTTACTCCCGAGGAATCCCACTGAGTGGCAGTATGGAGCACCTTTTTAGTATAGTTGTATAGAAGGTGGCTTCATTTCATTGTATATGTACTCAACCATATAAAAGCATGATATAGCAACGGTAAGAGCAGTTACATTGAATGCAAGAGATACATTCATCAGATTTTGAAGTTGGTTGTACAAGGAGTGATTACTGACACTGTATTGATATCACGTTGTAAAACCTAGAAATTTCACTGTTGTCTAACCAAGAGATCGCAGAAGAGTAATCAATGAATACTATACAAGAAATAGATAGGATTGTAAATTGTAATAGTTTGTTACACAAAATGACTTTCTGCGTTACTCCCGAGGAATCCCACTGAGTGGCAGTATGGAGCACCTTTTTACTGTAGTTGTATAGAAGGTGGCTTCATTTCATTGTATATGTACTCAACCATATAAAAGCATGATATAGCAACGGTAAGAGCAGTTACATTGAATGCAAGAGATACATTCATCAGATTTTGAAGTTGGTTGTACAAGGAGTGATAACTGACACGGTACTGATATCACTTTGTAAAATGTAGAAATTTCACTGTTGTCTAACCAAGAGTTCACAGAAGAGTAATCAATGAATACTATACAAGAAATACATTGGATTGTAAATTGTAATAGTTTGTTACACAAAATGACTTTCTGCATTACTCCCGAGGAATCCCACTGAGTGGCAGTATGGAGCACCGTTTTGCTATAGAAGGAGGCTTCATTTAATTGTATATCTACTCAACCATATAAAAGCATGATATAGCAACTGTAAGAGCAGTTACATTGAATGCCAGAGATACATTCATCAGATTTTGAAGTTCTTTATACAAGGAGTGAAAACTGACACTGTACTGACACTGTATTGATATCACTTTGTAAAACGTAGAAATTTCACTGTTGTCTAACCAAGAGTTCACAGAAGAGTATTCAATGAATACTATCCAAGAAATACATTGGATTGTAAATTGTAATAGTTTGTTACACAAAATGACTTTCTGCGTTACTCCCGAGGAATCCCACTGAGTGGCAGTATGGAGCACCTTTTTTCTATAGTTGTATAGAAGGTGGCTTCATTTCATTGTATATGTACTCAACCATATAAAAGCATGATATAGCAACTGTAAGAGCAGTTACATTGAATGCCAGAGATACATTCATCAGATTTTGAAGTTGTTTGTACAAGGAGTGATAACTGACACTGTACTGATATCACTTCGTAACACCTAGAAATATCACTATCCTGTAACCAACAGATCATTGAAAAGAGTAATCAATGAATAATATACAAGAAATTATATATTGTAATAGTTTGTTACACAAAATGACTTTCTGCGTTACTCCCGAGGAATCCCACTGAGTGGCAGTATGGAGCTCCTTTTTACTATAGTTGTATAGAAGGCGGCTTCATTTCATTGTATATGTACTCAACCATATAAAAGCATGATATAGCAACTGTAAGAGCAGTTACATTGAATGCAAGAGATACATTCATCAGATTTTGAAGTTGGTTGTAGAAGGAGTGATTACTGACACTGTATTGATATCACGTTGTAAAACCTAGAAATTTCACTGTTGTCTAACCAAGAGATCGCAGAAGAGTAATCAATGAATACTATGCAAGAAATACATTGGATTGTAAATTGTAATAGTTTGTTACACAAAATGACTTTCTGCGTTACTCCCGAGGAATCCCACTGAGTGGCAGTATGGAGCACCTTTTTACTATAGTTGTATACAAGGTGGCTTCATTTCATTGTATATGTACTCAACCATAAAAAAGCATGATATAGCAACTGTAAGAACAGTTACATTGAATGCCAGAGATACATTCATCAGATTTTGAAGTTGGTTGTACAAGGAGTGATTACTGACTCTGTATTGATATCACGTTGTAAAACGTAGAAATTTCACTGTTGTCTAACCAAGAGATCGCAGAAGAGTAATCAATTAATACTATACAAGAAATACATTGGATTGTAAATTGTAATCGTTTGTTACACAAAATGACTTTCTGCGTTACTCCCGAGGAATCCCACTGAGTGGCAGTATGGAGCACCGTTTTGCTATAGTTGTATAGAAGGTGGCTTCATTTCATTGTATATGTACTCAACCATATAAAAGCATGATATAGCAACTGTAAGAGCAGTTACATTGAATGCCAGAGATACATTCATCAGATTTTGAAGTTGTTTGTACAAGGAGTGATAACTGACACTGTACTGATATCACTTTGTAACACCTAGAAATATCACTATCCTGTAACCAACAGATCATTGAAAAGAGTAATCAATGAATAATATACAAGAAATTATATATTGTAATAGTTTGTTACACAAAATGACTTTCTGCGTTACTCCCGAGGAATCGCACTGAGTGGCAGTATGGAGCTCTTTTTTACTATAGTTGTATAGAAGGCGGCTTCATTTCATTGTATATGTACTCAACCATATGAAAGCATGATATAGCAACTGTAAGAGCAGTTACATTGAATGCCAGAGATACATTCATCAGATTTTGAAGTTGGTTGTACAAGGAGTGATTACTGACACTGTATTGATATCACGTTGTAAAACCTAGAAATTTCACTGTTGTCTAACCAAGAGATCGCAGAAGAGTAATCAAAGAATACTATGCAAGAAATACATTGGATTGTAAATTGTAATAGTTTGTTACACAAAATGACTTTCTGCGTTACTCCCGAGGAATCCCACTGAGTGGCAGTATGGAGCACCTTTTTACTATAGTTGTATAGAAGGTGGCTTCATTTCATTGTATATGTACTCAACCATAAAAAAGCATGATATAGCAACTGTAAGAACAGTTACATTGAATGCCAGAGATACATTCATCAGATTTTGAAGTTGGTTGTACAAGGAGTGATTACTGACTCTGTATTGATATCACGTTGTAAAACGTAGAAATTTCACTGTTGTCTAACCAAGAGTTCACAGAAGAGTAATCAATGAATACTATACAAGAAATACATTCGATTGTAAATTGTAATAGTTTGTTACACAAAATAACTTTCTGCGTTACTCCCGAGGAATCCCACTGAGTGGCAGTATGGAGCAACTTTTTGCTATAGTTGTATAGAAGGTGGCTTCATTTCATTGTATATGTACTCAACCATATAAAAGCATGATATAGCAACTGTAAGAGCAGTTACATTGAATGCCAGAGATACATTCATCAGATTTTGAAGTTGTTTGTACAAGGAGTGATAACTGACACTGTACTGATATCACTTTGTAAAACCTAGAAATATCACTATCCTGTAACCAACAGATCATTGAAAAGAGTAAGCAATGAATAATATACAAGAAATTATATATTGTAATAGTTTGTTACACAAAATGACTTTCTGCTTTACTCCCGAGGAATCCCACTGAGTGGCAGTATGGAGCTCCTTTTTACTATAGTTGTATAGAAGGCGGCTTCATTTCATTGTATATGTACTCAACCATATAAAAGCATGATATAGCAACTGTAAGAACAGTTACATTGAATGCCAGAGATACATTCATCAGATTTTGAAGTTGGTTGTACAAGGAGTGATTACTGACTCTGTATTGATATCACGTTGTAAAACGTAGAAATTTCACTGTTGTCTTACCAAGAGATCGCAGAAGAGTAATCAATTAATACTATACAAGAAATACATTGGATTGTGAATTGTAATAGTTTGTTACACAAAATGACTTTCTGCGTTACTCCCGAGGAATCCCACTGAGTGGCAGTATGGAGCACCGTTTTGCTATAGTTGTATAGAAGGTGGCTTCATTTAATTGTATATGTATTCAACCATATAAAAGCATGATATAGCTACTGTAAGAGCAGTTACATTGAATGCCAGAGATACATTCATCAGATTTTGAAGTCCTTTATACAAGGAGTGAAAACTGACACTGTACTGATATCACTTTGTAAAACGTAGAAATTTCACTGTTGTCTAACCAAGAGTTCACAGAAGAGTAATCAATGAATACTATACAAGAAATACATTCGATTGTAAATTGTAATAGTTTGTTACACAAAATGACTTTCTGCGTTACTCCCGAGGAATCCCACTGAGTGGCAGTATGGAGCACCTTTTTGCTATAGTTGTATAGAAGGTGGCTTCATTTCATTGTATATGTACTCAACCATATAAAAGCATGATATAGCAACTGTAAGAGCAGTTACATTGAATGCCAGAGATACATTCATCAGATTTTGAAGTTGGTTGTACAAGGAGTGATAACTGACACGGTACTGATATCACTTTGTAAAACCTAGAAATATCACTATCCTGTAACCAACAGATCATTGAAAAGAGTAATCAATGAATAATATACAAGAAATTATATATTGTAATAGTTTGTTACACAAAATGACTTTCTGCGTTACTCCCGAGGAATCCCACTGAGTGGCAGTATGGAGCTCCTTTTTACTATAGTTGTATAGAAGGCGGCTTCATTTCATTGTATATGTACTCAACCATATAAAAGCATGATATAGCAACTGTAAGAGCAGTTACATTGAATGCAAGAGATACATTCATCAGATTTTGAAGTTGGTTGTACAAGGAGTGATTACTGACTCTGTATTGATATCACGTTGTAAAACGTAGAAATTTCACTGTTGTCTAACCAAGAGATCGCAGAAGAGTAATCAATTAATACTATACAAGAAATACATTGGATTGTAAATTGTAATAGTTTGTTACACAAAATGACTTTCTGCGTTACTCCCGAGGAATCCCACTGAGTGGCAGTATGGAGCACCGTTTTGCTATAGTTGTATAGAAGGTGGCTTCATTTAATTGTATATGTACTCAACCATATAAAAGCATGATATAGCAACGGTAAGAGCAGTTACATTGAATGCCAGAGTTACATTCATCAGATTTTGAAGTTCTTTATACAAGGAGTGAAAACTGACACTGTACTGATATCACTTTGTAAAACGTAGAAATTTCACTGTTGTCTAACCAAGAGTTCACAGAAGAGTAATCAATGAATACTATACAAGAAATACATTCGATTGTAAATTGTAATAGTTTGTTACACAAAATGACTTTCTGCGTTACTCCCGAGGAATCCCACTGAGTGGCAGTATGGAGCAACTTTTTGCTATAGTTGTATAGAAGGTGGCTTCATTTCATTGTATATGTACTCAACCATATAAAAGGATGATATAGCAACTGTAAGAGCATTTACATTGAATGCCAGAGATACATTCATCAGATTTTGAAGTTGGTTGTACAAGGAGTGATAACTGACACTGTACTGATATCACTTTGTAAAACCTAGAAATATCACTATCCTGTAACCAACAGATCATTGAAAAGAGTAATCAATGAATAATATACAAGAAATTATATATTGTAATAGTTTGTTACACAAAATGACTTTCTGCGTTACTCCCGAGGAATCCCACTGAGTGGCAGTATGGAGCTCCTTTTTACTATAGTTGTATAGAAGGCGGCTTCATTTCATTGTATATGTACTCAACCATATAAAAGCATGATATAGCAACTGTAAGAGCAGTTACATTGAATGCAAGAGATACATTCATCAGATTTTGAAGTTGGTTGTACAAGGAGTGATTACTGACTCTGTATTGATATCACGTTGTAAAACGTAGAAATTTCACTGTTGTCTAACCAAGAGATCGCAGAAGAGTAATCAATTAATACTATACAAGAAATACATTGGATTGTAAATTGTAATAGTTTGTTACACAAAATGACTTTCTGCGTTACTCCCGAGGAATCCCACTGAGTGGCAGTATCGAGCACCGTTTTGCTATAGTTGTATAGAAGGTGGCTTCATTTAATTGTATATGTACTCAACCATATAAAAGCATGATATAGCGACGGTAAGAGCAGTTACATTGAATGCCAGAGTTACATTCATCAGATTTTGAAGTTCTTTATACAAGGAGTGAAAACTGACACTGTACTGATATCACTTTGTAAAACGTAGAAATTTCACTGTTGTCTAACCAAGAGTTCACAGAAGAGCAATCAATGAATACTATAGAAGAAATACATTGGATTGTAAATTGTAATAGTTTGTTACACAAAATGACTTTCTGCGTTACTCCCGAGGAATCCCACTGAGTGGCAGTATGGAGCTCCTTTTTACTATAGTTGTATAGAAGGTGGCTTCATTTCATTGTATATGTACTCAACCATATAAAAGCATGATATAGCAACTGTAAGAACAGTTACATTGAATGCCAGAGATACATTCATCAGATTTTGAAGTTGGTTGTACAAGGAGTGATTACTGACTCTGTATTGATATCACGTTGTAAAACGTAGAAATTTCACTGTTGTCTTACCAAGAGATCGCAGAAGAGTAATCAATTAATACTATACAAGAAATACATTGGATTGTGAATTGTAATAGTTTGTTACACAAAATGACTTTCTGCGTTACTCCCGAGGAATCCCACTGAGTGGCAGTATGGAGCACCGTTTTGCTATAGTTGTATAGAAGGTGGCTTCATTTAATTGTATATGTATTCAACCATATAAAAGCATGATATAGCTACTGTAAGAGCAGTTACATTGAATGCCAGAGATACATTCATCAGATTTTGAAGTCCTTTATACAAGGAGTGAAAACTGACACTGTACTGATATCACTTTGTAAAACGTAGAAATTTCACTGTTGTCTAACCAAGAGTTCACAGAAGAGTAATCAATGAATACTATACAAGAAATACATTCGATTGTAAATTGTAATAGTTTGTTACACAAAATGACTTTCTGCGTTACTCCCGAGGAATCCCACTGAGTGGCAGTATGGAGCACCTTTTTGCTATAGTTGTATAGAAGGTGGCTTCATTTCATTGTATATGTACTCAACCATATAAAAGCATGATATAGCAACTGTAAGAGCAGTTACATTGAATGCCAGAGATACATTCATCAGATTTTGAAGTTGGTTGTACAAGGAGTGATAACTGACACTGTACTGATATCACTTTGTAAAACCTAGAAATATCACTATCCTGTAACCAACAGATCATTGAAAAGAGTAATCAATGAATAATATACAAGAAATTATATATTGTAATAGTTTGTTACACAAAATGACTTTCTGCGTTACTCCCAAGGAATCCCACTGAGTGGCAGTATGGAGCTCCTTTTTACTATAGTTGTATAGAAGGCGGCTTCATTTCATTGTATATGTACTCAACCATATAAAAGCATGATATAGCAACTGTAAGAGCAGTTACATTGAATGCAAGAGATACATTCATCAGATTTTGAAGTTGGTTGTACAAGGAGTGATTACTGACTCTGTATTGATATCACGTTGTAAAACGTAGAAATTTCACTGTTGTCTAACCAAGAGATCGCAGAAGAGTAATCAATTAATACTATACAAGAAATACATTGGATTGTAAATTGTAATAGTTTGTTACACAAAATGACTTTCTGCGTTACTCCCGAGGAATCCCACTGAGTGGCAGTATGGAGCACCGTTTTGCTATAGTTGTATAGAAGGTGGCTTCATTTAATTGTATATGTACTCAACCATATAAAAGCATGATATAGCAACGGTAAGAGCAGTTACATTGAATGCCAGAGTTACATTCATCAGATTTTGAAGTTCTTTATACAAGGAGTGAAAACTGACACTGTACTGATATCACTTTGTAAAACGTAGAAATTTCACTGTTGTCTAACCAAGAGTTCACAGAAGAGTAATCAATGAATACTATACAAGAAATACATTCGATTGTAAATTGTAATAGTTTGTTACACAAAATGACTTTCTGCGTTACTCCCGAGGAATCCCACTGAGTGGCAGTATGGAGCAACTTTTTGCTATAGTTGTATAGAAGGTGGCTTCATTTCATTGTATATGTACTCAACCATATAAAAGGATGATATAGCAACTGTAAGAGCAGTTACATTGAATGCCAGAGATACATTCATCAGATTTTGAAGTTGGTTGTACAAGGAGTGATAACTGACACTGTACTGATATCACTTTGTAAAACCTAGAAATATCACTATCCTGTAACCAACAGATCATTGAAAAGAGTAATCAATGAATAATATACAAGAAATTATATATTGTAATAGTTTGTTACACAAAATGACTTTCTGCGTTACTCCCGAGGAATCCCACTGAGTGGCAGTATGGAGCACCTTTTTACTATAGTTGTATACAAGGTGGCTTCATTTCATTGTATATGTACTCAACCATAAAAAAGCATGATATAGCAACTGTAAGAACAGTTACATTGAATGCCAGAGATACATTCATCAGATTTTGAAGTTGGTTGTACAAGGAGTGATTACTGACTCTGTATTGATATCACTTTGTAAAACCTAGAAATATCACTATCCTGTAACCAACAGATCATTGAAAAGAGTAATCAATGAATAATATACAAGAAATTATATATTGTAATAGTTTGTTACACAAAATGACTTTCTGCGTTACTCCCGAGGAATCCCACTGAGTGGCAGTATGGAGCACCTTTTTACTATAGTTGTATACAAGGTGGCTTCATTTCATTGTATATGTACTCAACCATAAAAAAGCATGATATAGCAACTGTAAGAACAGTTACATTGAATGCCAGAGATACATTCATCAGATTTTGAAGTTGGTTGTACAAGGAGTGATTACTGACTCTGTATTGATATCACGTTGTAAAACGTAGAAATTTCACTGTTGTCTAACCAAGAGATCGCAGAAGAGTAATCAATTAATACTATACAAGAAATACATTGGATTGTAAATTGTAATCGTTTGTTACACAAAATGACTTTCTGCGTTACTCCCGAGGAATCCCACTGAGTGGCAGTATGGAGCACCGTTTTGCTATAGTTGTATAGAAGGTGGCTTCATTTCATTGTATATGTACTCAACCATATAAAAGCATGATATAGCAACTGTAAGAGCAGTTACATTGAATGCCAGAGATACATTCATCAGATTTTGAAGTTGTTTGTACAAGGAGTGATAACTGACACTGTACTGATATCACTTTGTAACACCTAGAAATATCACTATCCTGTAACCAACAGATCATTGAAAAGAGTAATCAATGAATAATATACAAGAAATTATATATTGTAATAGTTTGTTACACAAAATGACTTTCTGCGTTACTCCCGAGGAATCGCACTGAGTGGCAGTATGGAGCTCTTTTTTACTATAGTTGTATAGAAGGCGGCTTCATTTCATTGTATATGTACTCAACCATATGAAAGCATGATATAGCAACTGTAAGAGCAGTTACATTGAATGCCAGAGATACATTCATCAGATTTTGAAGTTGGTTGTACAAGGAGTGATTACTGACACTGTATTGATATCACGTTGTAAAACCTAGAAATTTCACTGTTGTCTAACCAAGAGATCGCAGAAGAGTAATCAAAGAATACTATGCAAGAAATACATTGGATTGTAAATTGTAATAGTTTGTTACACAAAATGACTTTCTGCGTTACTCCCGAGGAATCCCACTGAGTGGCAGTATGGAGCACCTTTTTACTATAGTTGTATAGAAGGTGGCTTCATTTCATTGTATATGTACTCAACCATAAAAAAGCATGATATAGCAACTGTAAGAACAGTTACATTGAATGCCAGAGATACATTCATCAGATTTTGAAGTTGGTTGTACAAGGAGTGATTACTGACTCTGTATTGATATCACGTTGTAAAACGTAGAAATTTCACTGTTGTCTAACCAAGAGTTCACAGAAGAGTAATCAATGAATACTATACAAGAAATACATTCGATTGTAAATTGTAATAGTTTGTTACACAAAATAACTTTCTGCGTTACTCCCGAGGAATCCCACTGAGTGGCAGTATGGAGCAACTTTTTGCTATAGTTGTATAGAAGGTGGCTTCATTTCATTGTATATGTACTCAACCATATAAAAGCATGATATAGCAACTGTAAGAGCAGTTACATTGAATGCCAGAGATACATTCATCAGATTTTGAAGTTGTTTGTACAAGGAGTGATAACTGACACTGTACTGATATCACTTTGTAAAACCTAGAAATATCACTATCCTGTAACCAACAGATCATTGAAAAGAGTAAGCAATGAATAATATACAAGAAATTATATATTGTAATAGTTTGTTACACAAAATGACTTTCTGCTTTACTCCCGAGGAATCCCACTGAGTGGCAGTATGGAGCTCCTTTTTACTATAGTTGTATAGAAGGCGGCTTCATTTCATTGTATATGTACTCAACCATATAAAAGCATGATATAGCAACTGTAAGAACAGTTACATTGAATGCCAGAGATACATTCATCAGATTTTGAAGTTGGTTGTACAAGGAGTGATTACTGACTCTGTATTGATATCACGTTGTAAAACGTAGAAATTTCACTGTTGTCTTACCAAGAGATCGCAGAAGAGTAATCAATTAATACTATACAAGAAATACATTGGATTGTGAATTGTAATAGTTTGTTACACAAAATGACTTTCTGCGTTACTCCCGAGGAATCCCACTGAGTGGCAGTATGGAGCACCGTTTTGCTATAGTTGTATAGAAGGTGGCTTCATTTAATTGTATATGTATTCAACCATATAAAAGCATGATATAGCTACTGTAAGAGCAGTTACATTGAATGCCAGAGATACATTCATCAGATTTTGAAGTCCTTTATACAAGGAGTGAAAACTGACACTGTACTGATATCACTTTGTAAAACGTAGAAATTTCACTGTTGTCTAACCAAGAGTTCACAGAAGAGTAATCAATGAATACTATACAAGAAATACATTCGATTGTAAATTGTAATAGTTTGTTACACAAAATGACTTTCTGCGTTACTCCCGAGGAATCCCACTGAGTGGCAGTATGGAGCACCTTTTTGCTATAGTTGTATAGAAGGTGGCTTCATTTCATTGTATATGTACTCAACCATATAAAAGCATGATATAGCAACTGTAAGAGCAGTTACATTGAATGCCAGAGATACATTCATCAGATTTTGAAGTTGGTTGTACAAGGAGTGATAACTGACACTGTACTGATATCACTTTGTAAAACCTAGAAATATCACTATCCTGTAACCAACAGATCATTGAAAAGAGTAATCAATGAATAATATACAAGAAATTATATATTGTAATAGTTTGTTACACAAAATGACTTTCTGCGTTACTCCCGAGGAATCCCACTGAGTGGCAGTATGGAGCTCCTTTTTACTATAGTTGTATAGAAGGCGGCTTCATTTCATTGTATATGTACTCAACCATATAAAAGCATGATATAGCAACTGTAAGAGCAGTTACATTGAATGCAAGAGATACATTCATCAGATTTTGAAGTTGGTTGTACAAGGAGTGATTACTGACTCTGTATTGATATCACGTTGTAAAACGTAGAAATTTCACTGTTGTCTAACCAAGAGATCGCAGAAGAGTAATCAATTAATACTATACAAGAAATACATTGGATTGTAAATTGTAATAGTTTGTTACACAAAATGACTTTCTGCGTTACTCCCGAGGAATCCCACTGAGTGGCAGTATGGAGCACCGTTTTGCTATAGTTGTATAGAAGGTGGCTTCATTTAATTGTATATGTACTCAACCATATAAAAGCATGATATAGCAACGGTAAGAGCAGTTACATTGAATGCCAGAGTTACATTCATCAGATTTTGAAGTTCTTTATACAAGGAGTGAAAACTGACACTGTACTGATATCACTTTGTAAAACGTAGAAATTTCACTGTTGTCTAACCAAGAGTTCACAGAAGAGTAATCAATGAATACTATACAAGAAATACATTCGATTGTAAATTGTAATAGTTTGTTACACAAAATGACTTTCTGCGTTACTCCCGAGGAATCCCACTGAGTGGCAGTATGGAGCAACTTTTTGCTATAGTTGTATAGAAGGTGGCTTCATTTCATTGTATATGTACTCAACCATATAAAAGGATGATATAGCAACTGTAAGAGCATTTACATTGAATGCCAGAGATACATTCATCAGATTTTGAAGTTGGTTGTACAAGGAGTGATAACTGACACTGTACTGATATCACTTTGTAAAACCTAGAAATATCACTATCCTGTAACCAACAGATCATTGAAAAGAGTAATCAATGAATAATATACAAGAAATTATATATTGTAATAGTTTGTTACACAAAATGACTTTCTGCGTTACTCCCGAGGAATCCCACTGAGTGGCAGTATGGAGCTCCTTTTTACTATAGTTGTATAGAAGGCGGCTTCATTTCATTGTATATGTACTCAACCATATAAAAGCATGATATAGCAACTGTAAGAGCAGTTACATTGAATGCAAGAGATACATTCATCAGATTTTGAAGTTGGTTGTACAAGGAGTGATTACTGACTCTGTATTGATATCACGTTGTAAAACGTAGAAATTTCACTGTTGTCTAACCAAGAGATCGCAGAAGAGTAATCAATTAATACTATACAAGAAATACATTGGATTGTAAATTGTAATAGTTTGTTACACAAAATGACTTTCTGCGTTACTCCCGAGGAATCCCACTGAGTGGCAGTATCGAGCACCGTTTTGCTATAGTTGTATAGAAGGTGGCTTCATTTAATTGTATATGTACTCAACCATATAAAAGCATGATATAGCGACGGTAAGAGCAGTTACATTGAATGCCAGAGTTACATTCATCAGATTTTGAAGTTCTTTATACAAGGAGTGAAAACTGACACTGTACTGATATCACTTTGTAAAACGTAGAAATTTCACTGTTGTCTAACCAAGAGTTCACAGAAGAGCAATCAATGAATACTATAGAAGAAATACATTGGATTGTAAATTGTAATAGTTTGTTACACAAAATGACTTTCTGCGTTACTCCCGAGGAATCCCACTGAGTGGCAGTATGGAGCTCCTTTTTACTATAGTTGTATAGAAGGTGGCTTCATTTCATTGTATATGTACTCAACCATATAAAAGCATGATATAGCAACTGTAAGAACAGTTACATTGAATGCCAGAGATACATTCATCAGATTTTGAAGTTGGTTGTACAAGGAGTGATTACTGACTCTGTATTGATATCACGTTGTAAAACGTAGAAATTTCACTGTTGTCTTACCAAGAGATCGCAGAAGAGTAATCAATTAATACTATACAAGAAATACATTGGATTGTGAATTGTAATAGTTTGTTACACAAAATGACTTTCTGCGTTACTCCCGAGGAATCCCACTGAGTGGCAGTATGGAGCACCGTTTTGCTATAGTTGTATAGAAGGTGGCTTCATTTAATTGTATATGTATTCAACCATATAAAAGCATGATATAGCTACTGTAAGAGCAGTTACATTGAATGCCAGAGATACATTCATCAGATTTTGAAGTCCTTTATACAAGGAGTGAAAACTGACACTGTACTGATATCACTTTGTAAAACGTAGAAATTTCACTGTTGTCTAACCAAGAGTTCACAGAAGAGTAATCAATGAATACTATACAAGAAATACATTCGATTGTAAATTGTAATAGTTTGTTACACAAAATGACTTTCTGCGTTACTCCCGAGGAATCCCACTGAGTGGCAGTATGGAGCACCTTTTTGCTATAGTTGTATAGAAGGTGGCTTCATTTCATTGTATATGTACTCAACCATATAAAAGCATGATATAGCAACTGTAAGAGCAGTTACATTGAATGCCAGAGATACATTCATCAGATTTTGAAGTTGGTTGTACAAGGAGTGATAACTGACACTGTACTGATATCACTTTGTAAAACCTAGAAATATCACTATCCTGTAACCAACAGATCATTGAAAAGAGTAATCAATGAATAATATACAAGAAATTATATATTGTAATAGTTTGTTACACAAAATGACTTTCTGCGTTACTCCCAAGGAATCCCACTGAGTGGCAGTATGGAGCTCCTTTTTACTATAGTTGTATAGAAGGCGGCTTCATTTCATTGTATATGTACTCAACCATATAAAAGCATGATATAGCAACTGTAAGAGCAGTTACATTGAATGCAAGAGATACATTCATCAGATTTTGAAGTTGGTTGTACAAGGAGTGATTACTGACTCTGTATTGATATCACGTTGTAAAACGTAGAAATTTCACTGTTGTCTAACCAAGAGATCGCAGAAGAGTAATCAATTAATACTATACAAGAAATACATTGGATTGTAAATTGTAATAGTTTGTTACACAAAATGACTTTCTGCGTTACTCCCGAGGAATCCCACTGAGTGGCAGTATGGAGCACCGTTTTGCTATAGTTGTATAGAAGGTGGCTTCATTTAATTGTATATGTACTCAACCATATAAAAGCATGATATAGCAACGGTAAGAGCAGTTACATTGAATGCCAGAGTTACATTCATCAGATTTTGAAGTTCTTTATACAAGGAGTGAAAACTGACACTGTACTGATATCACTTTGTAAAACGTAGAAATTTCACTGTTGTCTAACCAAGAGTTCACAGAAGAGTAATCAATGAATACTATACAAGAAATACATTCGATTGTAAATTGTAATAGTTTGTTACACAAAATGACTTTCTGCGTTACTCCCGAGGAATCCCACTGAGTGGCAGTATGGAGCAACTTTTTGCTATAGTTGTATAGAAGGTGGCTTCATTTCATTGTATATGTACTCAACCATATAAAAGGATGATATAGCAACTGTAAGAGCAGTTACATTGAATGCCAGAGATACATTCATCAGATTTTGAAGTTGGTTGTACAAGGAGTGATAACTGACACTGTACTGATATCACTTTGTAAAACCTAGAAATATCACTATCCTGTAACCAACAGATCATTGAAAAGAGTAATCAATGAATAATATACAAGAAATTATATATTGTAATAGTTTGTTACACAAAATGACTTTCTGCGTTACTCCCGAGGAATCCCACTGAGTGGCAGTATGGAGCTCCTTTTTACTATAGTTGTATAGAAGGCGGCTTCATTTCATTGTATATGTACTCAACCATATAAAAGCATGATATAGCAACTGTAAGAGCAGTTACATTGAATGCAAGAGATACATTCATCAGATTTTGAAGTTGGTTGTACAAGGAGTGATTACTGACTCTGTACTGATATCACATTGTAAAACGTAGAAATTTCACTGTTGTCTAACCAAGAGTTCACAGAAGAGTAATCAATGAATACTATACAAGAAATACATTGGATTGTAAATTGTAATAGTTTGTTACACAAAATGACTTTCTGCGTTACTCCCGAGGAATCCCACTGAGTGGCAGTATGGAGCACCGTTTTCCTATAGTTGTATAGAAGGTGGCTTCATTAAATTGTATATGTATTCAACCATATAAAAGCATGATATAGCAACTGTAAGAGCAGTTACATTGAATGCCAGAGATACATTCATCAGATTTTGAAGTTCTTTATACAAGGAGTGAAAACTGACACTGTACTGATATCACTTTGTAAAACGTAGAAATTTCACTGTTGTCTAACCAAGAGTTCACAGAAGAGTAATCAATGAATACTATACAAGAAATACATTGGATTGTAAATTGTAATAGTTTGTTACACAAAATGACTTTCTGCGTTACTCCCGAGGAATCCCACTGAATGGCAGTATGGAGCACCTTTTTGCTATAGTTGTATAGAAGGTGGCTTCATTTCATTGTATCTGTACTCAACCATATAAAAGCATGATATAGCAACTGTTAGAGCAGTTACATTGAATGCCAGAGATACATTCATCAGATTTTGAAGTTGTTTGTACAAGGAGTGATAACTGACACTGTACTGATATCACTTTGTAACACCTAGAAATATCACTATCCTGTAACCAACTGATCATTGAAAAGAGTAATCAATGAATAATATACAAGAAATTATATATTGTAATACTTTATTACACAAAATGACTTTCTGCGTTACTCCCGAGGAATCGCACTGAGTGGCAGTATGGAGCTCCTTTTTACTATAGTTGTATAGAAGGCGGCTTCATTTCATTGTATATGTACTCAACCATATAAAAGCATGATATAGCAACTGTAAGAGCAGTTACATTGAATGCAAGAGATACATTCATCAGATTTTGAAGTTGGTTGTACAAGGAGTGATTACTGACACTGTATTGATATCACGTTTTAAAACCTAGAAATTTCACTGTTGTCTAACCAAGAGATCGCAGAAGAGTAATCAATGAATACTATACAAGAAATACATTGGATTGTAAATTGTAATAGTTTGTTACACAAAATGACATTCTGCGTTACTCCCGAGGAATCCCACTGAGTGGCAGTATGGAGCACCTTTTTACTATAGTTGTATAGAAGGTGGCTTCATTTCATTGTATATGTACTCAACCATAAAAAAGCATGATATAGCAACTGTAAGAACAGTTACATTGAATGCCAGAGATACATTCATCAGATTTTTAAGTTGGTTCTACAAGGAGTGATTACTGACTCTGTATTGATATCACGTTGTAAAACGTAGAAATTTCACTGTTGTCTAACCAAGAGATCGCAGAAGAGTAATCAATTAATACTATACAAGAAATACATTGGATTGTAAATGGTAATAGTTTGTTACACAAAATGAGTTTCTGCGTTACTCCCGAGGAATCCCACTGAGTGGCAGTATGGAGCACCGTTTTGCTATAGTTGTATAGAAGGTGGCTTCATTTAATAGTATATGTATTCAACCATATAAAAGCATTATATAGCAACTGTAAGAGCAGTTACATTGAATGCCAGAGATACATTCATCAGATTTTGAAGTTCTTTATACAAGGAGTGAAAACTGACACTGTACTGATATCACATTGTAAAACGTAGAAATTTCACTGTTGTCTAACCAAGTGTTCACAGAAGAGTAATCAATGAATACTATACAAGAAATACATTGGATTGTAAATTGTAATAGTTTGTTACACAAAATGACTTTCTGCGTTACTCCCGAGGAATCCCACTGAGTGGCAGTATGGAGCACCTTTTTACTATAGTTGTATAGTATAGGCTTCATTTCATTAAATATGTACATTAAATATCTACATTACTATAGTTTTATAGTATAGGCTTCATTTCATTAAATATGTACTCAACCATAAAAAAGCATGATATAGCAACTGTAAGAACAGCTATATTGAATGCTAGAGATACATTCATCAGATTTTGAAGTTGGTTGTACAAGGAGTGATTACTGACACTGTATTGATATCACGTTGTAAAACATAGAAATTTCACTGTTGTCTAATCAAGAGATCGCAGAAGAGTAATCAATGAATACTATACAAGAAATACATTGGATTGTAAATTGTAATAGTTTGTTACAGAAAATGACTTTCTGCGTTACTCCCGAGGAATCCCACTGAGTGGCAGTATGGAGCACCGTTTTGCTATAGTTGTATAGAAGGTGGCTTCATTTCATTGAATATGTACTCAACCATATAAAAGCATGATATAGCAACTGTAAGAGCAGTTACATTGAATGCCAGAGATACATTCATCAGATTTTGAAGTTGTTTGTACAAGGAGTGATAACTGACACTGTATTGATATCACGTTGCAAACCTAGAAATTTCACTGTTGTCTAACCAATAGATCGCAGAAGAGTAATCAATGAATACTATGCAAGAAATACATTGGATTGTAAATTGTAATAGTTTGTTACAGAAAATGACTTTCTGCGTTACTCTCGAGGAATCCCACTGAGTGGCAGTATGGAGCACCGTTTTGCTATAGTTGTATAGAAGGTGGCTTCATTTCATTGTATATGTACTCAACCATATAAAAGCATGATATAGCAACTGTAAGAGCAGTTACATTGAATGCCAGAGATACATTCATCAGATTTTGAAGCTTTTTGTACAAGGAGTGATAACTGACACTGTACTGATATCACTTTGTAAAACCTAGAAATATCACTTTCCTGTAACCAACAGATCATTGAAAAGAGTAATCAATGAATACTATACAAGAAATTGTATATTGTAATAGTTTGTTACACAAAATGACTTTCTGCGTTACTCCCGAGGAATCCCACTGAGTGGCAGTATGGAGCACCTTTTTACTGTAGTTGTATAGAAGGTGGCTTCATTTCATTGTATATGTACTCAACCATATAAAAGCATGATATAGCAACGGTAAGAGCAGTTACATTGAATGCAAGAGATACATTCATCAGATTTTGAAGTTGGTTGTACAAGTAGTGAGAACTGACACTGTATTGATATCACTTTGTAAAATGTAGAAATTTCACTGTTGTCTAACCAAGAGTTCACAAAAGAGTAATCAATGAATACTATACAAGAAATACATTGGATTGTAAATTGTAATACTTTGTTACACAAAATGACTTTCTGCGTTACTCCCGAGGAATCCCACTGAGTGGCAGAATGGGGCACCTTTTTCCTCCTGCTGTATAGAAGGTGGCTTCATTTAATCGTATATGTACTCAACCATATAAAAGCATGATATATCAACTGTAAGAGTAATTACATTGAATGCAAGAGATACATTCATCAGATTTTGAAGTGGTTTGTACAAGGAGTGATAACTGACACTGTACTGATATCACTTTGTAAGATGTAGAAATTTCACTGTTGTCTAACCAAGAGTTCACAGAAGAGTAATCAATGAATACTATACAAGAAATACATTGGATTGTAAATTATAATAGTTTGTTACACAAAATGACCTTCTGCGTTACTCCCGAGGAATCCCACTGAGTGGCAGTATGGAGCACCGTTTTGCTATAGTTGTATAGAAGGTGGCTTCATTTTATTGTATATGTACTCAACCATATAAAGGTATGATATAGCAACTGTAAGAGCAGTTACATTGAATGCCAGAGATACATTCATCAGATTTTGAAGTTGTTTGTACAAGGAGTGATAACTGACACTGTACTGATATCACTTTGTAAAACCTAGAAATATCACTATCCTGTAACCAACAGATCATTGAAAAGAGTAATCAATGAATAATATACAAGAAATTATATATTGTAATAGTTTGTTACACGAAATGACTTTCTGCGTTACTCCCGAGGAATCCCACTGAGTGGCAGTATGGAGCTCCTTTTTACTATAGTTGTATAGAAGGCAGCTTCATTTCATTGTATATGTACTCAACCATATAAAAGCATGATATAGCAACTGTAAGAGCAGTTACATTGAATGCCAGAGATACATTCATCAGATTTTGAAGTTGTTTGTACAAGGAGTGATAACTGACACTGTATTGATATCACGTTGCAAACCTAGAAATTTCACTGTTGTCTAACCAATAGATCGCAGAAGAGTAATCAATGAATACTATGCAAGAAATACATTGGATTGTAAATTGTAATAGTTTGTTACAGAAAATGACTTTCTGCGTTACTCTCGAGGAATCCCACTGAGTGGCAGTATGGAGCACCGTTTTGCTATAGTTGTATAGAAGGTGGCTTCATTTCATTGTATATGTACTCAACCATATAAAAGCATGATATAGCAACTGTAAGAGCAGTTACATTGAATGCCAGAGATACATTCATCAGATTTTGAAGCTTTTTGTACAAGGAGTGATAACTGACACTGTACTGATATCACTTTGTAAAACCTAGAAATATCACTTTCCTGTAACCAACAGATCATTGAAAAGAGTAATCAATGAATACTATACAAGAAATTGTATATTGTAATAGTTTGTTACACAAAATGACTTTCTGCGTTACTCCCGAGGAATCCCACTGAGTGGCAGTATGGAGCACCTTTTTACTGTAGTTGTATAGAAGGTGGCTTCATTTCATTGTATATGTACTCAACCATATAAAAGCATGATATAGCAACGGTAAGAGCAGTTACATTGAATGCAAGAGATACATTCATCAGATTTTGAAGTTGGTTGTACAAGTAGTGAGAACTGACACTGTATTGATATCACTTTGTAAAATGTAGAAATTTCACTGTTGTCTAACCAAGAGTTCACAAAAGAGTAATCAATGAATACTATACAAGAAATACATTGGATTGTAAATTGTAATAGTTTGTTACACAAAATGACTTTCTGCGTTACTCCCGAGGAATCCCACTGAGTGGCAGAATGGGGCACCTTTTTCCTCCTGCTGTATAGAAGGTGGCTTCATTTAATCGTATATGTACTCAACCATATAAAAGCATGATATATCAACTGTAAGAGTAATTACATTGAATGCAAGAGATACATTCATCAGATTTTGAAGTGGTTTGTACAAGGAGTGATAACTGACACTGTACTGATATCACTTTGTAAGATGTAGAAATTTCACTGTTGTCTAACCAAGAGTTCACAGAAGAGTAATCAATGAATACTATACAAGAAATACATTGGATTGTAAATTGTAATAGTTTGTTACACAAAATGACTTTCTGCGTTACTCCCGAGGAATCCCACTGAGTGGCAGTATGGAGCACCGTTTTGCTATAGTTGTATAGAAGGTGGCTTCATTTTATTGTATATGTACTCAACCATATAAAGGTATGATATAGCAACTGTAAGAGCAGTTACATTGAATGCCAGAGATACATTCATCAGATTTTGAAGTTGTTTGTACAAGGAGTGATAACTGACACTGTACTGATATCACTTTGTAAAACCTAGAAATATCACTATCCTGTAACCAACAGATCATTGAAAAGAGTAATCAATGAATAATATACAAGAAATTATATATTGTAATAGTTTGTTACACGAAATGACTTTCTGCGTTACTCCCGAGGAATCCCACTGAGTGGCAGTATGGAGCTCCTTTTTACTATAGTTGTATAGAAGGCAGCTTCATTTCATTGTATATGTACTCAACCATATAAAAGCATGATATAGCAACTGTAAGAGCAGTTACATTGAATGCCAGAGATACATTCATCAGATTTTGAAGTTGGTTGTACAAGGAGTGATTACTGACTCTGTATTGATATCACGTTGTAAAACGTAGAAATTTCACTGTTGTCTAACCTAGAGATCGCAGAAGAGTAATCAATTAATACTATACAAGAAATACATTGGATTTTAAATTGTAATAGTTTGTTACACAAAATGACTTTCTGCGTTACTCCCGAGGAATCCCACTGAGTGGCAGTATGGAGCACCGTTTTGCTATAGTTGTATAGAAGGTGGCTTCATTTCATTGTATATGTATTCAACCATATAAAAGCATTATATAGCAACTGTAAGAGCAGTTACATTGAATGCCAGAGATACATTCATCAGATTTTGAAGTTCTTTATACAAGGAGTGAAAACTGACACTGTACTGATATCACTTTGTAAAACGTAGAAATTTCACTGTTGTCTAACCAAGAGTTCACAGAAGAGTAATCAATGAATACTATACAAGAAATACATTGGATTGTAAATTGTAATAGTTTGTTACAGAAAATGACTTTCTGCGTTACTCCCGAGGAATCCCACTGAGTGGCAGTATGGAGCACCTTTTTACTATAGTTGTATAGAAGGTGGCTTCATTTCATTGTATATGTACTCAACCATAAAAAAGCATGATATAGCAACTGTAAGAACAGTTACATTGAATGCCAGAGATACATTCATCAGATTTTGAAGTTGGTTGTACAAGTAGTGATTACTGGCCTCCGAACCCAACTTCTTAAAAAAAATAACAACGGGAGTAGACCAGGACTCCCGGGTCCGCATTGGTCTGTATAGGAATAGACCTGTGCTCCGATCTGAACTTCTTTTTTTAAAAAAAATGGGATTACATCAGGCCTCCTGGTTCCCTTTGAAATCTATAGGAGTAGACCCGGCCTCCGATCTCAACTTCTTTAAAAAAAAACAAAAAGAAACGGGAGTAGACCAGTCCTCCCGGGTCCCCATTGGACTCTTTGAGAGTAGACCTGGACTCCATTCAGGACTTGGAAAAGAAAAAAAATACGGGAGTTGATCTGGCCTCCATTTTACCTGCTAAAATACAAAAGTCGATCTGCCCTCAGTTTTACCTATGAAAAAATCCTGCAGTAGACCAGGCCTCCCGGGTCGCCATTGGAATCTATTGGAGTAGACTTGGGCTCCGATCTGAATTTCTTTTTTTAAAAAAAAAAACCGGAGTAGACAAGGCCTCCTGGGTCCGCATTGTTCTCTATAAGAGTAGACCTGGGCTCCGTTCTGAACTCCTTTTTTAAAATAGGGAGTAGACCAGGCCTCCCGGGACCCCATTGGATTCTATAGGAGTAGACCTGGACTCCGATCTGAACTTCTTTTTAAAAAAAAACTGGATTAGATCAGGCCTTCTGGTTCCCTCTGAAATCTATAGGAGTAGACCTGGCCTCCGATCTCAACTTCTTTAAAAAAAAAAACAACAGGAGTAGACCAGGACTCCCGGGTTCCCATTGATATCAATAGGAATAGATTTGGGCTCCGATCTGAACTTTTTTTTTTTTTTTTAAAAGAGAGTAGACCAGGCCTCCCCGGTCCCCATTGAAATCTATAAGAGTAGACCTGGGCTCCGATCTCAACTTCTTTTTTTAAAAAAAACGGGAGTAGACCAGGCCTCCCGGGTCCCCATAGGACTCTATGTGAGTAGACCTGGGCTCCGATCTCAACTTCTTTTTTTAAAAATACGGGAGTAGACAAGGCCTCCCGGGTCCGCATTGGTCTGTATAGGAGTAGACTTGTGCTCCGATCTGAACTTCTTTAAAAAAAAAAAACGGGATTAGATCAGGCCTCCTGGTTCCCTTTGAAATCTATAGGAGTAGACCCGGCCTCCGATCTCAACTTCTTTAAAAAAAACAAAACAAACAAACGGGAGTAGACCAGGCCTCCCGGGTCCCCATTGGACTTTATGAGAGTAGACCTGGGCTCCGTTCAGCACTTGGAAAAGAAAAAAAATACTGGAGTTGATCTGGCCTCCATTTTACCTGCTAAAATACAAAAGTCGATCTGCCCTCCATTTTACCTATGAAAAAAACCTGCAGTAGACCAGGCCTCCCGGGTCCCCATTGGATTCTATAGGAGTAGAGCTGGGCTCCGATCTGAACTTCTTTTTTAAAAAAAACTGGATTAGATCAGGCCTTCTGGTTCCCACTGAAATCTATAGGAGTAGACCTGGCCTCCGATCTCAACTTCTTAAAAAAAATAACAACGGGAGTAGACCAGGACTCCCGGGTTCCCATTGATATCAATAGGAATAGATCTGGGCTCCGATCTGAACTTTAAAAAAAAAAAATAGACCAGGCCTCCTGGGTCCCCATTGAAATCTATAAGAGTAGACCTGGGCTCCGATCTCAACTTCTTTTTAAAAAAAAAACAGGAGTAGACCAGGCCTCCCGGGTCCCCATAGGACTCTGTAAGAGTAGACCTGGGCTCCGATCTCAACTTATTTTTTTTAAAATACGGGAGTAGACAAGGCCTCCCGGGTCCGCATTGGTCTGTATAGGAGTAGACCTGTGCTCCGATCTGAACTTCTTTAAAAAAAAAAAAACGGGATTAGATCAGGTCTCCTGGTTCCCTTTCAAATCTATAGGAGTAGACCCGGCCTCCGATCTCAACTTCTTTAAAAAAACAAAACAAACAAACGGGAGTAGACCAGGCCTCCCGGGTCCCCTTTGGACTGTATGAGAGTAGACCTGGGCTCCGTTCAGCACTTGGAAAAGAAAAAAAATACGGGAGTTGATCTGGCCTCCATTTTACCTGCTAAAATACAAAAGTCGATCTGCCCTCCATTTTACCTATGAAAAAAACCTGCAGTAGACCAGGCCTCCCGGGTCGCCATTGGACTCTATTGGAGTAGACCTGGGCTCCGATCTGAACTTCTTTTAAAAAAAAAAAAATACGGGAGTAGACCAGGCCTCCCGGGTCCGCATTGGTCTGTATAAGAGTAGACCTGGGCTCCGTTCTGAACTCCTTTTTTAAAAAAGGGAGTAGACCAGGACTCCCGGGACCCCATTGGATTCTATAGGAGTAGACCTGGACTCCGATCTGAACTTCTTTTAAAAAAAAAACTGGATTAGATCAGGCCTTCTGGTCCCCTCTGAAATCTATAGGAGTAGACCTGGCCTCCGATCTCAACTTCTTAAAAAAAAACAACAGGAGTAGACCAGGACTCCCGGATTCCCATTGATATCAATAGGAATAGATTTGGGCTCCGATCTGAACTTTTTAAAAAAAAAAAATAGAGTAGACCAGGCCTCCCCGGTCCCCATTGAAATCTATAAGAGTAGACCTGGGCTCCGATCTCAACTTCTTTTTTTAAAAAAAACGGGAGTAGACCAGGCCTCCCGGGTCCCCATAGGACTCTATGTGAGTAGACCTGGGCTCCAATCTCAACTTCATTTTTTAAAAAAACGGGAGTAGACAAGGCCTCCCGGGTCCACATTGGTCTGTATAGGAGTAGACTTGTGCTCCGATCTGAACTTCTTTTAAAAAAAAAAACGGGATTAGATCAGGCCTCCTGGTTCCCTTTGAAATCTATAAAAGTAGACCCGGCCTCCGATCTCAACTTCTTTAAAAAAACAAAACAAACAAACGGGAGTAGACCAGGCCTCCCGGGTCCCCTTTGGACTGTATGAGAGTAGACCTGGGCTCCGTTCAGCACTTGGAAAGGAAAAAAAATACGGGAGTTGATCTGGCCTCCATTTTACCTGCTAAAATACAAAAGTCGATCTGCCCTCCATTTTACCTATGAAAAAAACCTGCAGTAGACCAGGCCTCCCGGGTCGCCATTGGACTCTATTGGAGTAGACCTGGGCTCCGATCTCAACTTCTTTAAAAAAACAAAACAAACAAACGGGAGTAGACCAGGCCTCCCGGGTCCCCATTGGACTCTATGAGAGTAGCCCTGGACTCCGTTCAGCACTTGGAAAAGAAAAAAAATACGGGAGTTGATCTGGCCTCCATTTTACCTGCTAAAATACAAAAGTCGATCTGCCCTCCATTTTACCTATAAAAAAACCTGCAGTAGACCAGGCCTCCTGGGTCGCCATTGGACTCTATTGGAGTAGACCTGGGCTCCGATCTCAACTTCTTTAAAAAAAAAAAAAAAAAAAATGGGGGTAGACCAGGCCTCCCGGGTCCCCATAGGACTCTATGGCAGAAGACCTGGGCTCCGATCTCAACTTCTTAAAAAAAAAAACAACGGGAGTAGACCAGGACTCCCGGGTTCCCATTGATATCAATAGGAATAGATCTGGGCTCCGATCTGAACTTTTTTTAAAAAAAAAAAGAGTAGACCAGGACTCCCGGGTCCCCATTAAAATCTATAAGAGTAGACCTGGGCTCCGATCTCAACTTTTTTTAAAAAAAACCGGGAGTAGACCAGGCCTCCCGGGTCCCCATAGGACTCTATGAGAGTAGACCTGGGCTCCGATCTAAACTTTTTAAAAAATAACTAGAGTAGACAAGGCCTCCGGGGTCCGCATTGGTCTGTATAGGAGTATACCTGGGCTCCGTTCTGAACTTTTTTCTTAAGAAAGGGAGTAGACCAGGCCTCCGATCTGAACTTCTTTAAAAAAAAAAAAACGGGATTAGTTCAGGACTCCTGGTTCCCTTTGAAATCTATAGGAGTAGACCTGGCCTCCGATCTCAACTTCTTAAAAAAAAAACAAAAAAACAACCGGGAGTAGACCAGGCCTCCCGGGTCCCCATTGGACTCTATGAGAGTAGACCTGGGCTCCGTTCTGAACTTTTAAAAAAAACTGGGAGTAGACCAGGCCCCCCGGGTCCCTATTGAAATCTATAGGAGTAGACCTGGACTCCGTAGTAGACCTGGACTTCTTAAAAAAAACAACAACGGGAGTACACCAGGACTCCCGGGTCCCCATAGGACTCTATGGCAGTATACCTGGGCTCCGATCTCAACTTCATAAAAAAAAAAAACAACGGGAGTACACCAGGACTCCCGGGTTCCCATTGATATCAATAGGAATAGATCTGGGCTCCGATCTGAACTTTTTTTTAAAGACAGAGAGTAGACCAAAACTCCCGGGTCCCCATTGGACTCTATGCGAGTAGACCTGTGCTCCGATCTGAACTTCTTTAAAAAAAAAGAAAACGGGATTAGTTCAGGCCTCCTGGTTCCCTTTGAAATCTATAGGAGTAGACCTGGCCTCCGATCTCAACTTCTTTAAAAAAAAACAAAAAAACAACCGGGAGTAGACCAGGCCTCCCGGGTCCCCATTGGACTCTATGAGAGTAGACCTGGGCTCCGTTCTGAACTTTTAAAAAAAACCGGAAGTAGACCAGGCCCCCCGGGTCCCTATTGAAATCTATAGGAGTAGACCTGGACTCCGTTCAGCACTTGGAAAAGAAAAAAAAACGGGAGTTGATCTGGCCTCCATTTTACCTGCTAAAATACAAGAGTCGATCTGGCCTCCATTTTACCTATAAACTTTTGATATCAACAGGAATAGATCTGGGCTCTGATCTGAACATTTAAAAAAAAAAGAGAGTAGACCAAAACTCCCGGGTTGCCATTAAAATCTATAAGAGTAGACCTGGGCTCCGATCTCAACTTTTTTAAAAAAAAAAACGGGAGTAGACCAGGCCTCCCGGGTCCCTAGAGGACTCTATGAGAGTAGACCTGGGTTCCGATCTCAACTTCTTTTTTTAAAAAAAACGGGAGTAGACCAGGCCTCCCGGGTCCCCATTGGACTCTATGAGAGTAGCCCTGGACTCCGTTCAGCACTTGGAAAAGAAAAAAAATACGGGAGTTGATCTGGCCTCCATTTTACCTGCTAAAATACAAAAGTCGATCTGCCCTCCATTTTACCTATAAAAAAACCTGCAGTAGACCAGGCCTCCCGGGTCGCCATTGGACTCTATTGGAGTAGACCTGGGCTCCGATCTCAACTTCTTTAAAAAAAACAAAACAAACAAACGTGGGTAGACCAGGCCTCCCGGGTCCCCATAGGACTCTATGGCAGAAGACCTGGGCTCCGATCTCAACTTCTTAAAAAAAAAAACAACGGGAGTAGACCAGGACTCCCGGGTTCCCATTGATATCAATAGGAATAGATCTGGGCTCCGATCTGAACTTTTTTTAAAAAAAAAAAAGAGTAGACCAGGACTCCCGGGTCCCCATTAAAATCTATAAGAGTAGACCTGGGCTCCGATCTCAACTTTTTTAAAAAAAAAACCGGGAGTAGACCAGGCCTCCCGGGTCCCCATAGGACTCTATGAGAGTAGACCTGGGCTCCGATCTCAACTTTTTAAAAAATAACTAGAGTAGACAAGGCCTCCGGGGTCCGCATTGGTCTGTATAGGAGTATACCTGGGCTCCGTTCTGAACTTTTTTCTTAAGAAAGGGAGTAGACCAGGCCTCCGATCTGAACTTCTTTAAAAAAAAAAAAACGGGATTAGTTCAGGACTCCTGGTTCCCTTTGAAATCTATAGGAGTAGACCTGGCCTCCGATCTCAACTTCTTTAAAAAAAAACAAAAAAACAACCGGGAGTAGACCAGGCCTCCCGGGTCCCCATTGGACTCTATGAGAGTAGACCTGGGCTCCCTTCTGAACTTTTAAAAAAAACCGGGAGTAGACCAGGCCCCCCGGGTCCCTATTGAAATCTATAGGAGTAGACCTGGACTCCGTAGTAGACCTGGACTTCTTAAAAAAAAAAACAACGGGAGTACACCAGGACTCCCGGGTCCCCATAGGACTCTATGGCAGTATACCTGGGCTCCGATCTCAACTTCATAAAAAAAAAAAACAACGGGAGTACACCAGGACTCCCGGGTTCCCATTGATGTCAATAGGAATAGATCTGGGCTCCGATCTGAACTTTTTTTTAAAGACAGAGAGTAGACCAAAACTCCCGGGTCCCCATTGGACTCTATGCGAGTAGACCTGTGCTCCGATCTGAACTTCTTTAAAAAAAAAAAAAACGGGATTAGTTCAGGCCTCCTGGTTCCCTTTGAAATCTATAGGAGTAGACCTGGCCTCCGATCTCAACTTCTTTAAAAAAAAACAAAAAAACAACCGGGAGTAGACCAGGCCTCCCGGGTCCCCATTGGACTCTATGAGAGTAGACCTGGGCTCCGTTCTGAACTTTTAAAAAAAACCGGAAGTAGACCAGGCCCCCCGGGTCCCTATTGAAATCTATAGGAGTAGACCTGGACTCCGTTCAGCACTTGGAAAAGAAAAAAAAAAGGGAGTTGATCTGGCCTCCATTTTACCTGCTAAAATACAAGAGTCGATCTGGCCTCCATTTTACCTATAAACTTTTGATATCAACAGGAATAGATCTGGGCTCTGATCTGAACATTTTAAAAAAAAAGAGAGTAGACCAAAACTCCCGGGTTGCCATTAAAATCTATAAGAGTAGACCTGGGCTCCGATCTCAACTTTTTTTAAAAAAAAAATGGGAGTAGACCAGGCCTCCCGGGTCCCTAGAGGACTCTATGAGAGTAGACCTGGGTTCCGATCTCAACTTCTTTTTTTAAAAAAAACGGGAGTAGACCAGGCCTCCGGGGTCCGCATTTGTCTGTATAGGAGTAGACCTGGGCTAAAGGGAGTACACCAGGACTCCCGGGTTCCCATTGATATCAATAGGAATAGATCTGGGCTCCGATCTGACCTTTTTTTTAAAGAAAGAGAGTAGACCAAAACTCCCGGGTCCCCATTGGACTCTATGCGAGTAGACCTGTGCTCCGATCTGAACTTCTTTAAAAAAAAAAAACGGGATTAGTTCAGGCCTCCTGGTTTCCTTTGAAATCTATAGGAGTAGACCTGGCCTCCGATCTCAACTTCTTTAAAAAAAATAAAAAAACAACAACCGGGAGTAGACCAGAACTCCTGGGTCCCCATTGGACTCTATGAGAGTAGACCTGGGCTCCGTTCTGAACTTTTTAAAAAAACCGGGAGTAGACCAGGCCCCCCGGGTCCCTATTGAAATCTATAGGAGTAGACCTGGACTCCGTTCAGCACTTGGAAAAGAAGAAAAAAACGGGAGTTGATCTGGCCTCCATTTTACCTGCTAAAATACAAGAGTCGATCTGGCCTCCATTTTACCTATAAACTTTTGATATCAACAGGAATAGATCTGGGCTCCGATCTGAACTTTTAAAAAAAAAAGAGAGTAGACCAAAACTCCCGGGTCCCCATTAAAATCTATAAGAGTAGACCTGGGCTCCGATCTCAACTTCTTTTTAAAAAAAAAACGGGAGTAGACCAGGCCCCCCGGGTCCACATTGGACTCTATGAGAGTAGATCTGGACTCTATGAGAGTAGACCTGGGCTCCGATCTCAACTTCTTTTTTTAAAAAAAACGGGAGTAGACAAGGCCTCCGGGGTCCGCATTGGTCTGTATAGGAGTAGACCTGGGCTCCGTTCTGAACTTTTTTCTTAAAAAAGGGAGTAGACCAGGCCTCCCGAATCCCTTTTGGACTCTATGCGAGTAGATCTGAGCTCCGATCTGAACTTCTTTAAAAAAAAAAAAAAACGGGATTAGTTCAGGCCTCCTGGTTCCCTTTGAAATCTATAGGAGTAGACCTGGCCTCCGATCTCAACTTCTTTTAAAAAAAACAAAAAACAACCGGGAGTAGACCAGGCCTCCCGGGTCGCCATTGGACTCTGTGAGAGTAGACCTGGGCTCCGTTCTGAACTTTTAAAAAAAACCGGGAGTAGACCAGGCCCCCCGGGTCCCTATTGAAATCTATAGGAGTAGACCTGGACTCCGTTCAGCACTTGGAAAAGAAGAAAAAAACGGGAGTTGATCTGGCCTCCATTTTACCTGCTAAAATACAAGAGTCGATCTCGCCTCCATTTTACCTATAAAAAAACGCAGTAGACCAGGCCTCCCGGGTCCCCACTGGACTCTATGGCAGTAGATCTGGGCTCCGATCTCAACTTCTTAAAAAAAAAACCAATGGGAGTAGACCAGGCCTCCCGGGTCCCCATAGGACTCTATGAGAGTAGACCTGGGCTCCGATCTCAACTTCTTTTTTTTAAAAAAACGGGAGTAGACCAGTCCTCCGGGGTCCGCATTTGTCTGTATAGGAGTAGACCTCGGCTCTGTTCTGAACTTTTTTCTTAAAAAAGGGAGTAGACCAGGCCTCCCGGATCCCCATTGGACTCAATGCGAGTAGACCTGTGCTCCGATCTGAACTTCTTTAAAAAAAAAAAAAAAACGGGATTAGTTCAGAACTCCTGGTTCCCTTTGAAATCTATAAGAGTAGACCTGGCCTCCGATCTCAACTTCTTAAAAAAAAAAACAACGGGAGTAGACCAGGACTCCCGGGTTCCCTTTGATATCAATAGGAATAAATCTGGACTCCGATCTGAACTTTTTTTTAAAAAAAGAGAGTAGACCAGGACTCCCGGGTACCCATTAAAATCTATAAGAGTAGACCTGGGCTCCGATCTCAACTTCTTTTTAAAAAAAAAACGGGAGTAGACCAGGCCCCCCGGGTCCCTATTGAAATCTATAGGAGTAGACCTGGACTCCGTTCAGCACTTGGAAAAGAAAAAAAAAAACGGGAGTTGATCTGGCCTCCATTTTACCTGCTAAAATACAAGAGTCGATCTGGCCTCCATTTTACCTATAAAAAAATGCAGTAGACCAGGCCTCCCGGGTCCCCATTGGACTCTATGGCAGTAGATCTGGGCTCCGATCTCAACTTGGTAAAAAAAAAACAACGGGAGTACACCAGGACTCCCGGGTTCCCATTGATATCAAAAGGAATAGATCTGGGCTCCGATCTGAACATTTTTTTAAAAAAGACAGTAGACCAAAACTCCCGGGTCCCCATTAAAATCTATAAGAGTAGACCTGGGCTCCGATCTCAACTTTTTAAATAAAAAACGGGAGTAGACCAGGCCTCCCGGGTCCCCATAGAACTCTATGAGAGTAGACCTGGGCTCCGATCTCAACTTCTTTTTTTAAAAAAAACGGGAGTAGACAAGGCCTCCGGGGTCCGCAATGGTCTGTATAGGAGTAGACTTGGGCTCCGTTCTGAACTCCTTTTTTTAAAAAGGGAGTAGACCAGGCCTCCCGGGTCCCCATAGGACTCTATGGCAGAAGACCTGGGCTCCGATCTCAACTTCTTAAAAAAAAAAAAAAAGGGAGTAGACCAGGACTCCCGGGTTCCCATTGATATCAATAGGAATAGATCTGGGCTCCGATCTGAACATTTTTTAAAAAAAAGAGAGTAGACCAGGACTCCCGGGTCCCCATTAAAATCTATAAGAGTAGACCTGGGCTCCGATCTCAACTCTTTTTTTTAAAAAACGGGAGTAGACCAGGCCTCCTGGGTCCCCATAGGACTCTATGAGAGTACACCTGGGCTCCGATCTCAACTTCTTTTTAAAAAAAAAACGGGAGTAGACAAGGCCTCCGGGGTCCGCATTGGTCTGTATAGGAGTAGACCTGGGCTCCGTTCTGAACTTTTTTCTTTAAAAAGAGAGAAGACCAAAACTCCCGGGTCCCCATTGGACTCTATGCGAGTAGACCTGTACTCCGATCTGAACTTCTTTAAAAAAAAAAAAAACGGGATTAGTTCAGGCCTCCTGGTTCCCTTTGAAATCTATAGGAGTAGACCTGGCCTCCGATCTCAACTTCTTTAAAAAAAAAAACAAAAAAACAACCGGGAGTAGACCAGGCCTCCCGGGTTCCCTTTGATATCAATAGGAATAAATCTGGACTCCGATCTGAACTTTTTTTTAAAAAAAGAGAGTAGACCAGGACTCCCGGGTACCCATTAAAATCTATAAGAGTAGACCTGGGCTCCGATCTCAACTTCTTTTTAAAAAAAAAACGGGAGTAGACCAGGCCCCCCGGGTCCCTATTGAAATCTATAGGAGTAGACCTGGACTCCGTTCAGCACTTGGAAAAGAAAAAAAAAAACGGGAGTTGATCTGGCCTCCATTTTACCTGCTAAAATACAAGAGTCGATCTGGCCTCCATTTTACCTATAAAAAAACGCAGTAGACCAGGCCTCCCTGGTCCCCATTGGACTCTATGGCAGTAGATCTGGGCTCCGATCTCAACTTCGTAAAAAAAAAACAACGGGAGTACACCAGGACTCCCGGGTTCCCATTGATATCAATAGGAATAGATCTGGGCTCCGAGCTGAACATTTTTTTAAAAAAGACAGTAGACCAAAACTCCCGGGTCCCCATTAAAATCTATAAGAGTAGACCTGGGCTCCGATCTCAACTTTTTAAATAAAAAACGGGAGTAGACCAGGCCTCCCGGGTCCCCATAGAACTCTATGATAGTAGACCTGGGCTCCGATCTCAACTTCTTTTTTTAAAAAAAACGGGAGTAGACAAGGCCTCCGGGGTCCGCAATGGTCTGTATAGGAGTAGACTTGGGCTCCGTTCTGAACTCCTTTTTTTAAAAAGGGAGTAGACCAGGCCTCCCGGGTCCCCATAGGACTCTATGGCAGAAGACCTGGGCTCCGATCTCAACTTCTTAAAAAAAAAAAAAAACGGGAGTAGACCAGGACTCCCGGGTTCCCATTGATATCAATAGGAATAGATCTGGGCTCCGATCTGAACATTTTTTTAAAAAAAGAGAGTAGACCAGGACTCCCGGGTCCCCATTAAAATCTATAAGAGTAGACCTGGGCTCCGTTCTCAACTCTTTTTTAAAAAAAACGGGAGTAGACCAGGCCTCCTGGGTCCCCATAGGACTCTATGAGAGTACACCTGGGCTCCGATCTCAACTTCTTTTTTAAAAAAAAACGGGAGTAGACAAGGCCTCCGGGGTCCGCATTGGTCTGTATAGGAGTAGACCTGGGCTCCGTTCTGAACTTTTTTCTTTAAAAAGAGAGAAGACCAAAACTCCCGGGTCCCCATTGGACTCTGTGCGAGTAGACCTGTGCTCCGATCTGAACTTCTTTAAAAAAAAAAAAAACGGGATTAGTTCAGGCCTCCTGGTTCCCTTTGAAATCTATAGGAGTAGACCTGGCCTCCGATCTCAACTTCTTTAAAAAAAAACAAAAAAACAACCGGGAGTAGACCAGGCCTCCCGGGTCGCCATTGGACTCTATGAGAGTAGACCTGGGCTCCGTTCTGAACTTTTAAAAAAAACCGGGAGTAGACCAGGCCCCCCGGGTCCCTATTGAAATCTATAGGAGTAGACCTGGACTCCATTCAGCACTTGGAAAAGAAAAAAAAAACGGGAGTTGATCTGGCCTCCATTTTACCTGCTAAAATACAAGAGTCGATCTGGCCTCCATTTTACCTATAAAAAAACGCAGTAGACCAGGCCTCCCGGGACCCCATAGGACTCTATGGCAGTAGACCTGGGCTCCGATCTCAACTTCTTAAAAAAAAAAACAACGGGAGTAGACCAGGACTCCCGGGTTCCCTTTGATATCAATAGGAATAGATCTGGGCTCCGATTTGAACTTTTTTTTAAAAAAAGAGAGTAGACCAGGACTCCCGGGTACCCATTAAAATCTATAAGAGTAGACCTGGGCTCCGATCTCAACTTCTTTTTTAAAAAAAAACGGGAGCAGATCAGGCCCCCCGGGTCCCTATTGAAATCTATAGGAGTAGACCTGGACTCCGTTCAGCACTTGGAAAAGAAAAAAAAAAACGGGAGTTGATCTGGCCTCCATTTTACCTGCTAAAATACAAGAGTCGATCTGGCCTCCATTTTACCTATAAAAAAACGCAGTAGACCAGGCCTCCCGGGTCCCCATTGGACTCTATGGCAGTAGATCTGGGCTCCGATCTCAACTTCGTAAAAAAAAAACAACGGGAGTACACCAGGACTCCCGGGTTCCCATTGATATAAATAGGAATAGATCTGGATTCCGATCTGAACATTTTTTTAAAAAAGACAGTAGACCAAAACTCCCGGGTCCCCATTAAAATCTATAAGAGTAGACCTGGGCTCCGATCTCAACTTTTAAAAAAAAAAACGGGAGAAGACCAGGCCTCCCGGGTCCCCATAGAACTCTATGATAGTAGACCTGGGCTCCGATCTCAACTTCTTTTTTTAAAAAAAACGGGAGTAGACAAGGCCTCCGGGGTCCGCAATGGTCTGTATAGGAGTAGACTTGGGCTCCGTTCTGAACTCCTTTTTTTAAAAAGGGAGTAGACCAGGCCTCCCGGGTCCCCATAGGACTCTATGGCAGAAGACCTGGGCTCCGATCTCAACTTCTTAAAAAAAAACAACAAGGGGAGTAGACCAGGACTTTCGGGTTCCCATTGATATCAATAGGAATAGATCTGGGCTCCGATCTGAACATTTTTTAAAAAAAAGAGAGTAGACCAGGACTCCCGGGTCCCCATTAAAATCTATAAGAGTAGACCTGGGCTCCGATCTCAACTCTTTTTTTAAAAAAACGGGAGTAGACCAGGCCTCCTGGGTCCCCATAGGACTCTATGAGAGTACACCTGGGCTCCGATCTCAACTTCTTTTTTAAAAAAAAACGGGAGTAGACAAGGCCTCCGGGGTCCGCATTGGTCTGTATAGGAGTAGACCTGGGCTCCGTTCTGAACTTTTTTCCCTATAGGGACTTTTTTGTTAGAGAGAGTTTTTTTCTTAAAGATTTTTTTCTATAAAAAACGATCCCGGGTCCCCAACGGGAGTAGACCAGGCCTCCCGGGTCCTCTATGGCAGTAGACCTGGGCTCCGATCTCAACTTCTTAAAAAAAAAAAACAACGGGAGTAGACCAGGACTCCCGGGTTCCCTTTGATATCAATAGGAATAGATCTGGGCTCCGATCTGATCTTTTTTTAAAAAAAGAGAGTAGACCAGGACTCCCTGGGTACCCATTAAAATCTATAAGAGTAGACCTGGGCTCCGATCTCAAATTTTTTTTAAAAAAACGGGAGTAGACCAGGCCCCCCGGGTCCCTATTGAAATCTATAGGAGTAGACCTGGACTCCGTTCAGCACTTGGAAAAGAATAAAAAAACGGGAGTTGATCTGGCCTCCATTTTACCTAATAAAATACAGGAGTCGATCTGGCCTCCATTTTACCTATAAAAAAACGCAGTAGACCAGGCCTCCCGGGTCCCCATTGGACTTTATGGCAGTAGATCTGGGCTCCGAACTCAACTTCTTAAAAAAAACAATAACGGGAGTACACCAGGACTCCCGGGTTCCCATTGATATCAATAGGAATAGATCTGGGCTCCGATCTGAACATTTTTTTAAAAAAAGAGAGTAGACCAAAACTCCCGGGTCCCCATTAAAATCTATAAGAGTAGACCTGGGCTCCGATCTCAACTTTTAAAAAAAAAAAAACGGGAGTCGACCAGGCCTCCTGGGTCTCTAGAGGACTCTATGAGAGTACACCTGGGCTCCGATCTCAACTTCTTTTTTTAAAAAAAACGGGAGTAGACAAGGCCTCCGGGGTCCGCATTGGTCTGTATAGGAGTAGACCTGGGCTCCGTTCTGAACTTTTTTCTTAAAAAAGAGAGTAGACCAAAACTCCCGGGTCCCCATTGGACTCTATGCGAGTAGACCTGTGCTCCGATCTGAACTTCTTTAAAAAAAAAAAAAAACGGGATTAGTTCAGGCCTCCTGGTTCCCTTTGAAATCTATAGGAGTAGACCTGGCCTCCGATCTCAACTTCTTTAAAAAAAAAAAAAACAACAACCGGGAGTAGACCAGGCCTCCCTGGTCCCCTTTGGACTCTATGAGAGTAGACCTGGGCTCCGTTCTGAACTTTAAAAAAAAACCGGGAGTAGACCAGGCCCCCCGGGTCCCTATTGAAATCTATAGGAGTAGACCTGGAGTCCGTTCAGCACTTGTAAAAGAAAAAAAAAACAAGAGTTGATCTGGCCTCCATTTTACCTGCTAAAATACAAGAGTCGATCTGGCCTCCATTTTACCTATAAAAAAACGCAGTAGACCAGGCCTCCCGGGACCCCATAGGACTCTATGGCAGTAGACCTGGGCTCCGATCTCAACTTCTTTTAAAAAAAACACAACGGGAGTAGACCAGGACACCCGGGTTCCCTTTGATATCAATAGGAATTAATCTGGGCTCCGATTTGAACTTTTTTTTTAAAAAAGAGAGTAGACCAGGACTCCCGGGTACCGATTAAAATCTATAAGAGTAGACCTGGGCTCCGATCTCAACTTCTTTTTTAAAAAAAAACGGGAGCAGACCAGGCCCCCCGGATCCCTATTGAAATCTATAGGAGTAGACCTGGAGTCCGTTCAGCACTTGTAAAAGAAAAAAAAAACGGGAGTTGATCTGGCCTCCATTTTACCTGCTAAAATACAAGAGTCGATCTGGCCTCCATTTTACCTATAAAAAAACGCAGTAGACCAGGCCTCCCGGGACCCCATAGGACTCTATGGCAGTAGACCTGGGCTCCGATCTCAACTTCTTTTAAAAAAAACACAACGGGAGTAGACCAGGACACCCGGGTTCCCTTTGATATCAATAGGAATTAATCTGGGCTCCGATTTGAACTTTTTTTTTAAAAAAGAGAGTAGACCAGGACTCCCGGGTACCCATTAAAATCTATAAGAGTAGACCTGGGCTCCGATCTCAACTTCTTTTTTAAAAAAAAACGGGAGCAGACCAGGCCCCCCGGATCCCTATTGAAATCTATAGGAGTAGACCTGGACTCCGTTCAGCACTTGGAAAAGAAAAGAAAAAACGGGAGTTGATCTGGCCTCCATTTTACCTGCTAAAATACAAGAGTCGATCTGGCCTCCATTTTACCTATAAAAAAACGCAGTAGACCAGGCCTCCCGGGTCCCCATTGGACTCTATGGCAGTAGATCTGGGCTCCGATCTCAACTTCGTAAAAAAAAAACAACGGGAGTACACCAGGACTCCCGGGTTCCCATTGATATCAATAGGAATAGATCTGGGCTCCGATCTGAACATTTTTTTAAAAAAGACAGTAGACCAAAACTCCCGGGTCCCCATTAAAATCTATAAGAGTAGACCTGGGCTCCGATCTCAACTTTTTAAATAAAAAACGGGAGTAGACCAGGCCTCCCGGGTCCCCATAGAACTCTATGAGAGTAGACCTGGGCTCCGATCTCAACTTCTTTTTTTAAAAAAACGGGAGTAGACAAGGCCTCCGGGGTCCGCAATGGTCTGTATAGGAGTAGACTTGGGCTCCGTTCTGAACTCCTTTTTTTAAAAACGGAGTAGACCAGGCCTCCCGGGTCCCCATAGGACTCTATGGCAGAAGACCTGGGCTCCGATCTCAACTTCTTAAAAAAAAAAACAACGGGAGTAGACCAGGACTCCCGGGTTCGCATTGATATCAATAGGAATAGATCTGGGCTCCGATCTGAACATTTTTTTAAAAAAAGAGAGTAGACCAGGACTCCCGGGTCCCCATTAAAATCTATAAGAGTAGACCTGGGCTCCGATCTCAACTCTTTTTTTAAAAAAACGGGAGTAGACCAGGCCTCCTGGGTCCCCATAGGACTCTATGAGAGTACACCTGGGCTCCGATCTCAACTTCTTTTTTTAAAAAAAACGGGAGTAGACAAGGCCTCCGGGGTCCGCATTGGTCTGTATAGGAGTAGACCTGGGCTCCGTTCTGAACTTTTTTCTTAAAAAAGAGAGTAGACCAAAACTCCCGGGTCCCCATTGGACTCTATGCGAGTAGACCTGTGCTCCGATCTGAACTTCTTTAAAAAAAAAAAAAAAACGGGATTAGTTCAGGCCTCCTGGTTCCCTTTGAAATCTAGAGGAGTAGACCTGGCCTCCGATCTCAACTTCTTTAAAAAAAAACAAAAAACAACCGGGAGTAGACCAGGCCTCCCGGGTCGCCATTGGACTCTATGAGAGTAGACCTGGGCTCCGTTCTGAACTTTTAAAAAAAACTGGGAGTAGACCAGGCCCCCCGGGTCCCTATTGAGATCTATAGGAGTAGACCTGGACTCCGTTCAGCACTTGGAAAAGAAGAAAAAAACGGGAGTTGATCTGGCCTCCATTTTACCTGCTAAAATACAAGAGTCGATCTCGCCTCCATTTTACCTATAAAAAAACGCAGTAGACCAGGCCTCCCGGGTCCCCATTGGACTCTATGGCAGTAGATCTGGGCTCCGATCTTAACTTCTTAAAAAAAAAAAACAACGGGAGTAGACCAGACTTCCCGGGTCCCCAACGGGAGTAGACCAGGCCTCCCGGGTCCTCTATGGCAGTAGACCTGGGCTCCGATCTCAACTTCTTAAAAAAAAAAAAACAACGGGAGTAGACCAGGACTCCCGGGTTCCCTTTGATATCAATAGGAATAGATCTGGGCTTTGATCTGAACTTTTTTTAAAAAAAGAGAGTAGACCAGGACTCCCTGGGTACCCATTAAAATATATAAGAGTAGACCTGGGCTCCGATCTGAACATTTTTTTAAAAAACGGGAGTAGACCAGGCCCCCCGGGTCCCTATTGAAATCTATAGGAGTAGAACTGGACTCCGTTCAGCACTTGGAAAAGAAAAAAAAAACGGGAGTTGATCTGGCCTCCATTTTACCTAATAAAATGCAGGAGTCGATCTGGCCTCCATTTTACCTATAAAAAAACGCAGTAGACCAGGCCTCCCGGGTCCCCATTGGACTCTATGGCAGAAGATCTGGGCTCCGATCTCAACTTCTTAAAAAAAAAAACAACGGGAGTACACCAGGACTCCCGGGTTCCCATTGATATCAATAGGAATAGATCTGGGCTCTGATCTGAACATTTTTTTAAAAAAAGAGAGTAGACCAAAACTCCCGGGTCCCCTTTAAAATCTATAAGAGTAGACCTGGGCTCCGATCTCAACTTTTTAAAAAAAAAACGGGAGTAGACCAGGTCTCCCGGGTCCCTACAGGACTCTATGAGAGTAGACCTGGGCTCCGATCTCAACTTCTTTTTTTTAAAAAAAACGGGAGTAGACAAGGCCTCCGGGGTCCGCATTTGTCTGTATAGGAGTAGACCTGGGCTCCGTTCTGAACTTTTTTCTTAAAAAAGGGAGTAGACCAGGCCTCCCGGATCCCCATTGGACTCTATGCGAGTAGACCTGTGCTCCGATCTGAACTTCTTTAAAAAAAAAAAAAACGGGATTAGTTCAGGACTCCTGGTTCCCTTTGAAATCTATAGGAGTAGACCTGGCCTCCGATCTCAACTTCTTTAAAAAAAAACAACAAAAAAACAACCGGGAGTAGACCAGGCCTCCCGGGTCCCCATTGGACTTTATGAGAGTAGACCTGGGCTCCGTTCTGAACTTTTAAAAAAAACAACGGGAGTAGACCAGGACTCCCGGGTTCCCTTTGATATCAATAGGAATAGATCTGGGCTCCGATCTGAACTTTTTTTTAAAAAAAGGGAGTAGACCAGGACTCCCGGGTACCCATTAAAATCTATAAGAGTAGACCTGGGCTCCGATCTCAACTTCTTTTTTTAAAAAAAACGGGAGTAGACCAGGCCCCCCGGGTCCCTATTGAAATCTATAGGAGTAGACCTGGACTCCGTTCAGCACTTGGAAAAGAAAAGAAAAACGGGAGTTGATCTGGCCTCCATTTTACCTGCTAAAATACAAGAGTCGATCTGGCCTCCATTTTACCTATAAAAAAAACGCAGTAGACCAGGCCTCCCGGGTCCCCATTGGACTCTATGGCAGTAGATCTGGGCTCCGATCTCAACTTCTTAAAAAAAAAAAAAACGGGAGTCGACCAGACCTCCCGGGTACCCATAGGACTCTATGAGAGTAGACCTGGGCTCCGATCTCAACTTCTTTTTTTAAAAAAAACGGGAGTAGACAAGGCCTCCGGGGTCCGCAATGGTCTGTATAGGAGTAGACTTGGGTTCCGTTTTGAACTCCTTTTTTTAAAAAGGGAGTAGACCAGGCCTCCCGGGTCCCCATTGGACTCTATGAGAGTAGACCTGGGCTCCGTTATGAACTTTTAAAAAAAACCGGGAGTAGACCAGGACTCCCGGGTTCCCATTGATATCAATAGGAATAGATCTGGGCTCCGATCTGAACATTTTTTAAAAAAAGAGAGTAGACCAAAACTCCCGGGTCCCCATTAAAATCTATAATTGTAGACCTGGGCTCCGATCTCAACTTCTTTTTTTAAAAAAAACGGGAGTAGACCAGGCCCCCCGGGTCCCTATTGAAATCTATAGGAGTAGACCTGGACTCCGTTCAGCACTTGGAAAAGAAAAAAAAACGGGAGTTTATCTGGCCTCCATTTTACCTGCTAAAATACAAGAGTCGATCTGGCCTCCATTTTACCTATAAAAAAACGCAGTAGACCAGGCCTCCCGGGTCCCCATTGGACTCTATGGCAGTAGATCTGGGCTCCGTTCTCAACTTCTTAAAAAAAAAAACAACGGGAGTAGACCAGGCCTCCCGGGTCCCCATAGGACTCTATGAGAGTAGACCTGGGCTCCGATCTCAACTTCTTTTTTTAAAAAAAATGGGAGTAGACAAGGCCTCCGGGGTCCGCAGTGGTCTGTATAGGAGTAGACTTGGGCTCCGTTTTGAACTCCTTTTTTTAAAAAGGGAGTAGACCAGGCCTCCCGGGTCCCCATTGGACTCTATGAGAGTAGACCTGGGCTCCGTTCTGACCTTTAAAAAAAAACCGGGAGTAGACCAGGACTCCCGGGTTCCCATTGATATCAATAGGAATAGATCTGGGCTCCGATCTGAACATTTTTTAAAAAAGAGAGTAGACCAAAACTCCCGGGTCCCCATTAAAATCTATAAGAGTAGACCTGGGCTCCGATCTCAACTTCTTTTAAAAAAAATGGGAGTAGACCAGGCCTCCCGTGTCCCCATAGGACTCTGCCATAGAGTCCAATGGGGACCCGGGAGGCCTGGTCTACTGTGTTTTTTTATAGGTAAAATGGAGGGCAGATCGACTCTTGTATTTTAGCAGGTAAAATGGAGGCCAGATCAACTCCCTTTTTTTTTTTCTTTTCCAAGTGCTGAACGGTGTCCAGGTCTACTCCTATAGATTTTAATAGGGACCCGGGGGGCCTGGTCTACTCCCGTTTTTTTTTTTTTTAAGTTGAGATCGGAGCCCAGGTCTACTCTTATAGATTTTAATGGGTACCCGGGAGTCCTGGTCTACTCTTTTTTTAAAAAAAAAAGTTCAGATCGGAGCCCAGATCTATTCCTATTGATATCAAAGGGAACCCGGGAGTCCTGGTCTACTCCAGTTGTTTTTTTTTTTTAAGAAGTTGAGATCGGAGCCCAGGTCTACTGCCATAGAGTCCTATGGGGACCCAGGAGGCCTGGTGTACTCCCGTTTTTTTTTTTTTTAAAGAAGATGAGATCGGAGCCCAGGTCTACTCCAATAGAGTCCAATGGCGACCCAGGAGGCCTGGTCTACTGCAGGTTTTTTTCATAGGTAAAATGGAGGTCAGATCGACTTTTGTATTTTAGCAGGTAAAATGGAGGCCAGATCAACTGCCGTATTTTTTTTCTTTTCCAAGTGCTGAACGGAGCCCAGGTCTACTCTCATACAGTCCAAAGGGGACCCGGGAGGCCTGGTCTACTCCCGTTTGTTTGTTTTGTTTTTTTAAAGAAGTTGAGATCGGAGGCCGGGTCTACTCCTATAGATTTGAAAGGGAACCAGGAGACCTGATCTAATCCCGTTTTTTTTTTTAAAGAAGTTCAGATCGGAGCACAGGTCTACTCCTATACAGACCAATGCGGACCCGGGAGGCCTTGTCTACTCCCGTTTTTTAAAAAAAATAAGTTGAGATCGGAGCCCAGGTCTACTCTTATAGAGTCCTATGGGGACCCGGGAGGCCTGGTCTACTCCTGTTTTTTTTAAAAAAAGAAGTTGAGATCGGAGCCCAGGTCTACTCTTATAGATTTCAATTGGGACCCAGGAGGCCTGGTCTATTTTTTTTTTTTTTTTTAAAGTTCAGATCGGAGCCCAGATCTATTCCTATTGATATCAATGGGAAACCGGGAGTCCTGGTCTACTCCCGTTGTTATTTTTTTTAAGAAGTTGAGATCGGAGGCCAGGTCTAGCCCTATAGATTTCAGTGGGAACCAGAAGGCCTGATCTAATCCAGTTTTTTTTAAAAAAAGAAGTTCAGATCGGAGCCCATATCTACTCCTATAGAATCCAATGGGGGCCCGGGAGGCCTGGTCTACTGCAGGTTTTTTTCATAGGTAAAATGGAGGGCAGATCGACTTTTGTATTTTAGCAGGTAAAATGGAGGCCAGATCGACTCCCGTTTTTTTTTTGTTTTCCACGTGCTGAACGGAGTCCAGGTCTACTCCTATAGATTTCAATAGGGACCCGGGGGGCCTGGTCTACTCCCGGTTTTTTTTAAAAGTTCAGAACGGAGCCCAGGTCTACTCTCATAGAGTCCAATGGGGACCCGGGAGGCCTGGTCTACTCTCGGTTGTTTTTTTGTTTTTTTTTAAAGAAGTTGAGATCGGAGGCCAGGTCTACTCCTATAGATTTCAAAGGGAACCAGGAGTCCTGAACTAATCCCGTTTCTTTTTTTTTTTAAAGAAGTTCAGATCGGAGCACAGGTCAACTCGCATAGAGTCCAATGGGGATTTGGGAGGCCTGGTCTACTCCCTTTTTTAAGAAAAAGTTCAGAACGGAGCCCAGGTCTACTCCTAAACAGACAAATGCGGACCCCGGAGGCCTTGACTACTCCCGTTTTTTTTTTAAAAAAAGAAGTTGAGATCAAAGCCCAGGTCTACTCTTATAGATTTTAATGGGTACCCGGGAGTCCTGGTCTACTCTCTTTTCTTTAAAAATAGTTCAGATCGGAGCCCAGATCTATTCCTATTGATATCAAAGGGAACCCGGGAGACCTGGTCTACTCCCGTTGTGTTTTTTTTTTAAGAAGTTGAGATCGGAGCCCAGGTCTACTGCCATAGAGTCCTATGGGGACCCGGGAGGCCTGGTCTACTCTCGTTTTTTTTTTTAAGAAGTTGAGATCGGAGCCCAGATCTACTGCCATAGAGTCCAATGGGGACCCGGGAGGCCTGGTCTACTGCGTTTTTTTTATAGGTAAAATGGAGGCCAGATCGACTCTTGTATTTTAGCAGGTAAAATGGAGGCCAGATCGACTCTTGTATTTTAGCAGGTAAAATGGAGGCCAGATCAACTCCCGTTTTTTTTTTTCTTTTCCAAGTGCTGAACGGAGTCCAGGTCTAATCCTATAGATTTCAATAGGGACCCGGGGGGCCTGGTCTACTCCCGGTTTTTTTTAAAAGTTCAGAACGGAGCCCAGGTCTATTCTCATAGAGTCCAATGGGGACCCGGGAGGCCTGGTCTACTCCCGGTTGTTTTTTTGTTTGTTTTTTAAAGAAGTTGAGATTGGAGGCCAGGTCTACTCCTATAGATTTCAAAAAAAACCAGGAGGCCGGAACTAATCCCGTTGTTTTTTTTTTAAAGAAGTTCAGATCAGAGCACAGGTCTACTCGCATAGAGTCCAATGGGGACCCGGGAGGCCTGGTCTACTCCCTTTTTTAAGAAAAAAGTCCAGAACGGAGCCCAGGTCTACTCCTATAAAGACCAATGCGGACCCCGGAGGCCTTGTCTACTCCCGTTTTTTTTTAAAAAAAAGTTGAGATCGGACCCCAGGTCTACTCTCATAGCGTTCTTTGGGGACCCGGGAAGCCTGGTCTACTCCCGTTTTTTTTTTAAAAAAGTTGAGATCGGAGCCCAGGTCTACTCTTATAGATTTTAATGGGGACCCGGGAGTCCTGGTCTACTCTCTTTTTTTAAAAAAAAGTTCAGATCGGAGCCCAGATCTATTCCTATTGATATCAATGGGAACCCGGGAGTCCTGGTCTACTCCCGTTGTTTTTTTTTTTAAGAAGTTGAGATCGGAGCCCAGGTCTTCTGCCATAGAGTCCTTTGGGGACCCGGGAGGCCTGGTCTACTCCCTTTTAAAAAAAAGGAGTTCAGAACGGAGCCCAAGTCTACTCCTATACAGACCATTGCGGACCCCGGAGGCCTTGTCTACTCCCTTTTTTTTAAAAAAAGAAGTTGAGATCGGAGCCCAGGTCGGAGCACAGGTCTATTCCTATACAGACCAATGCGGACCCGGGAGGCCTTGTCTACTCCCGTATTTTAAAAAAGAAGTTGAGATCGGAGCCCAGGTCTACTCTTATAGATTTTAATGGGGACCCGGGAGTCCTGGTCTACTCTCTTTTTTTAAAAAAAAGTTCAGATCGGAGCCCAGGTCTATTCCTACTGATATCAATGGGAACCCGGGAGTCCTGGTCTACTCCCTTTTTAAAACTTTTGTATTTTTTTAAATACAAAAGTTTTTTTTTTTAAAAAACTCATAGAGTTTTACTGTATAAGAGTAGACCTGGCTCCGATCTCAACTTCTTTTTTTAAAAAAAAAACGGACTCTATGCGAGTAGACCTGTGCTCCGATCTGAACTTCTTTAAAAAAAAAAAAAAAACGGAATTAGTTCAGGCCTCCTGGTTCCTTTTGAAATCTATAGGAGTAGACCTGGCCTCCGATCTCAACTTCTTTAAAAAAAAACAAAAAAAAAAACGGGAGTAGACCAGGCCTCCCTGGTCCCCATAGGACTCTATGAGAGTAGACCAGGACTCCCGGGTTCCCTTTGATATCAATAGGAATAGATCTGGGCTCCGATCTGAACTTTTTTTTAAAAAAAAGAGAGTAGACCAGGACTCCCGGGTACCCATTAAAATCTATAAGAGTAGACCTGGGCTCCGATCTCAACTTCTTTTTTTAAAAAAAACCGGGAGTAGACCAGGCCCCCCGGGTCCCTATTGAAATCTATAGGAGTAGACCTGGACTCTGTTCAGCACTTGGAAAAGAAAAAAAAAACGGGAGTTGATCTGGCCTCCATTTTACTTGCTAAAATACAAGAGTCGATCTGGCCTCCATTTTACCTGCTAAAATACAAGAGTCGATCTGGCCTCCATTTTACCTATAAAAAAATGCAGTAGACCAGGCCTCCCGGGTCCCCATTGGACTCTATGGCAGTAGATCTGGGCTCCGATCTCAACTTCTTAAAAAAAAAAAAAACGGGAGTAGACCAGTCCTCCCGGGTCCCCATAGGACTCTGTGAGAGTAGACCTGGGCTCCGATCTCAACTTCTTTTTTTAAAAAAAACGGGAGTAGACCAGGACTCCCGGGTTCCCTTTGATATCAAAAGGAATAGATCTGGGCTCCGATCTAAACTTTTTTTTAAAAAAAGAGAGTAGACCAGGACTCTTGGGTCCCCATTAAAATCTATAAGAGTAGACATGGGCTCCGATCTCAACTTTTTAAAAAAAAAAAAAAAACGGGAGTACACCAGGCCTCCCGGGTCCCCATAGGACTCTATGCGAGTAGACCTGAGCTACGATCTCAACTTCTTAAAAAAAACAAACAACGGGATTAGTTCCGGCCTCCTTGTTCACTTTGAAATCTATAGGAGTAGACCTGGCCTCCGATCTCAACTTCTTTAAAAAAAAAAAAAAAAAAAAACCGGGAGTCGACCAGGCCTCCCGGGTCCCCATTGGACTCTATGAGAGTAGACCTGGGCTCCGTTCTGAACTTTTAAAAAAAACCGGGAGTAGACCAGGCCCCCCGGGTCCCTATTGAAATCTATAGGAGTAGGCCTGGACTCCGTTCAGCCCTTGGGAAAAAAAAAAAAAACGGGAGTTGATCTGGCCTCCATTTTACCTGCTAAAATACAAGAGTAGAACTGGCCTCCATTTTACCTATAAAAAAACGCAGTAGACCAGGCCTCCCGGGTCCCCATTGGACTCTATGGCAGTAGATCTGGGCTCCGATCTCAACTTCTTAAAAAAAAAAACAACGGGAGTAGACCAGGCCTCCCGGGTCCCCATAGGACTCTATGAGAGTAGACCTGGGCTCCGATCTCAACTTCTTTTTTTAAAAAAAAACGGGAGTAGACAAGGCCTCCGGGGTCCGCAATGGTCTGTATAGGAGTAGACTTGGGCTCCGTTCTGAACTCCTTTTTTTAAAAAGGGAGTAGACCAGGCCTCCCGGGTCCCCATAGGCTCCGGGCTCCGTTCTTAAAATCTATAAGAGTAGACCTGGGCTCCGATCTCAACTTAAAAAAAAAAAAAACGGGTCCCCATAGACTCTTGGGCTCCGTTCTTAAAATCTATAAGAGTAGACCTGGGCTCCGATCTCAACTTTAAAAAAAAAAAAACGGGAGTAGACCAGGCCTCCCGGGTCCCCATAGGACTCTATGAGAGTAGACCTGGGCTCCGATCTCAACTTCTTTTTTTAAAAAAAACGGGAGTAGACAAGGCCTCCGGGGTCCGCATTGGTCTGTATAGGAGTAGACCTGGGCTCCGTTCTGAACTTTTTTCTTAAAAAAGGGAGTAGACCAGGCCTCCCGGGTCCCCATTGGACTCTATGCGAGTAGACCTGTGCTCCAATCTGAACTTCTTTAAAAAAAAAAATGGGATTAGTTCAGAACTCCTGGTTCCCTTTGAAATCTATAGGAGTAGACCTGGCCTCCGATCTCAACTTCTTAAAAAAAAAACAAAAAAAAAACGGGAGTAGACCAGGCCTCCCGGGTCTTCATAGGATTCTATGGCAGTAGACTTGGGCTCCGATCTCAACTTCTTAAAAAAAAAAAAAAACGGGAGTAGACCAGGACTCCCGGGTTCCCTTTGATATCAATAGGAATAGATCTGGGCTCCAATCTGAACTTTTTTTAAAAAAAAGAGAGTAGACCAGGACTCCCGGGTACCCATTAAAATCTATAAGAGTAGACCTGGGCTCCGATCTCAACTTCTTTTTTAAAAAAAAATATCACTATCCTGTAACCAACAGATCATTGAAAAGAGTAATCAATGAATACTATACAAGAAATTGTAAATTGTAATAGTTTGTTACACAAAATATATACATTTCATTGTATATGTACTCAACCATATAAAAGCATGATATAGCAACTGTAAGAGCAGTTACATTGAATGCCAGAGATACATTCATCAGATTTTGAAGTTGTTTGTACAAGGAGTGATAACTGACACTGTATTGATATCACGTTGCAAACCTAGAAATTTCACTGTTGTCTAACCAAGAGATCGCAGAAGAGTAATCAATGAATACTATGCAAGAAATACATTGGATTGTAAATTGTAATAGTTTGTTACACAAAATGACTTTCTGCATTACTCCAGAGGAATCCCACTGAGTGGCAGTATGGAGCACCGTTTTGCTATAGTTGTATAGAAGGTGGCTTCATTTAATTGTATATGTATTCAACCATATAAAAGCATGATATAGCAACTGTAAGAGCAGTTACATTGAATGCCAGAGATACATTCATCAGATTTTGAAGTTCTTTATACAAGGAGTGAAAACTGACACTGTACTGATATCACTTTGTAAAACCTAGAAATATCACTATCCTGTAACCAACAGATCATTGAAAAGAGTAATCAATGAATACTATACAAGAAATTGTATATTGTAATAGTTTGTTACACAAAATGACTTTCTGCGTTACTCACGAGGAATCCCACTGAGTGGCAGTATGGAGCACCTTTTTACTATAGTTGTATAGAAGGTGGCTTCATTTCATTGTATATGTAGTCAACCATATAAAAGCATGATATAGCAACTGTAAGAGCAGTTACATTGACTGCAAGAGATACATTCATCAGATTTTGAAGTTTGGTTGTACAAGGAGTGATTACTGACACTCTATTGATATCACGTTGTAAAACCTAGAAATTTCACTGTTGTCTAACCAAGAGATCGCAGAAGAGTAATCAATGAATACTATACAAGAAATACATTGGATTGTAAATTGTAATAGTTTGTTACACAAAATGACTTTCTGCGTTACTCCCGAGGAATACCACTGAGTGGCAGTATGGAGCACCTTTTTACTGTAATTGTATAGAAGGTGGCTTCATTTCATTGTATATGTACTCAACCATATAAAAGCATGATATAGCAACTGTAAGAGCAGTTACATTGAATGCAAGAGATACATTCATCAGATTTTGAAGTTGGTTGTACAAGGAGTTATTACTGACACTGTATTGATATCACGTTGTAAAACCTAGAAATTTCAGTGTTGTCTAACCAAGAGATCGCAGAAGAGTAATCAATGAATACTATGCAAGAAATACATTGGATTGTAAATTGTAATAGTTTGTTACACAAAATGACTTTCTGCGTTACTCCCGAGGAATCCCACTGAGTGGCAGTATGGAGCACCTTTTTACTATAGTTGTATAGAAGTTGGCTTCATTTCATTGTATAAGTACTCAACCATAAAAAAGCATGATATAGCAACTGTAAGAACAGTTACATTGAATGCCAGAGATACATTCATCAGATTTTGAAGTTGGTTGTACAAGGAGTGATTACTGACTCTGTATTGATATGACGTTGTAAAACGTAGAAATTTCACTGTTGTCTAACCAAGAGATCGCAGAAGAGTAATCAATGAATACTATACAAGAAATACATTGGATTGTAAATTGTAATCGTTTGTTACACAAAATGACTTTCTGCGTTACTCCCGAGGAATCCCACTGAGTGGCAGTATGGAGCACCGTTTTGCTATAGTTGTATAGAAGGTGGCTTCATTTAATTGTATATGTATTCAACCATATAAAAGCATGATATAGCAACTGTAAGAGCAGTTACATTGAATGCCAGAGATACATTCATCAGATTTTGAAGTTCTTTATAAAAGGAGTGAAAACTGACACTGTACTGATATCACTTTGTAAAACGTAGAAATTTCACTGTTGTCTAACCAAGAGTTCACAGAAGAGTAATCAATGAATACTATACAAGAAATACATTGGATTGTAAATTGTAATAGTTTGTTACACAAAATGACTTTCTGCGTTACTCCCGAGGAATCCCACTGAGTGGCAGTATGGAGCACCATTTGCTATAGTTGTATAGAAGGTGGCTTCATTTCATTGTATATGTACTCAACCATATAAAAGCATGATATAGCAACTGTAGGAGCAGTTACATTGAATGCCAGAGATACATTCATCAGATTTTGAAGTTGTTTGTACAAGGAGTGATAACTGAGACTGTATTGATATCACGTTGCAAACCTAGAAATTTCACTGTTGTCTAACCAAGAGATCGCAGAAGAGTAATCAATGAATACTATGCAAGAAATACATTGGATGGTAAATTGTAATAGTTTGTTACACAAAATGACTTTCTGCGTTACTCCCGAGGAATCCCACTGAGTGGCAGTATGGAGGCACCTTTTTGCTATAGTTGTATAGAAGGTGGCTTCATTTCATTGTATATGTCTCAACCATATAAAAGCATGATATAGCAACTGTAAGAGCAGTTACATTGAATGCCAGAGATACATTCATCAGATTTTGAAGTTGTTTGTACAAGGAGTGATAACTGACACTGTATTGATATCACGTTGCAAACCTAGAAATTTCACTGTTGTCTAACCAAGACATCGCAGAAGAGTAATCAATGAATACTATGCAAGAAATACATTGGATGGTAAATTGTAATAGTTTGTTACACAAAATGACTTTCTGCGTTACTCCCGAGGAATCCCACTGAGTGGCAGATTGGAGCACCTTTCTCCTCCAGCTGTATAGAAGGTGGATTCATTTAATTGTATATGTATTCAACCATATAAAATCAAGATATATCAACTGTAAGAGCAGTTACATTGAATGCCAGAGATACATTCATCAGATTTTGAAGTTGTTTGTACAAGGAGTGATAACTGACACTGTACTGATATCACTTTGTAAAACCTAGAAATATCACTATCCTGTAACCAACAGATCATTGAAAAGAGTAATCAATGAATAATATACAAGAAATTATATATTGTAATAGTTTGTTACACAAAATGACTTTCTGCGTTACTCCCGAGGAATCCCACTGAGTGGCAGTATGGAGCTCCTTTTTACTACAGTTGTATAGAAGGTGGCTTCATTTCATTGTATATGTACTCAACCATAAAAAAGCATGATATAGCAACTGTAAGAACAGTTACATTGAATGCCAGAGATACATTCATCAGATTTTGAAGTTGGTTGTACAAGGAGTGATTACTGACACTGTATTGATATCACGTTGTAAAACCTAGAAATTTCACTGTTGTCTAACCAAGAGATCGCAGAAGAGTAATCAATGAATACTATGCAAAAAATACATTGGATTGTAAATTGTAATAGTTTGTTACACAAAATGACTTTCTGCGTTACTCCCGAGGAATCCCACTGAGTGGCAGTATGGAGCACCGATTTGCTATAGTTGTATAGAAGGTGGCTTCATTTAATTGTATATGTATTCAACCATATAAAAGCATGATATAGCAACTGTAAGAGCAGTTACATTGAATGCCAGAGATACATTCATCAGATTTTGAAGTTGTTTGTACAAGGAGTGATAACTGACACTGTACTGATATCACTTTGTAACACCTAGAAATATCACTATCCTGTAACCAACAGATCATTGAAAAGAGTAATCAATGAATAATATACAAGAAATTATATATTGTAATAGTTTGTTACACAAAATAACTTTCTGCGTTACTCCCGAGGAATCCCACTGAGTGGCAGTATGGAGCTCCTTTTTACTATAGTTGTATAGAAGGCGGCTTCATTTCATTGTATATGTACTCAACCATATAAAAGCATGATATAGCAACTGTAAGAGCAGTTACATTGAATGCAAGAGATACATTCATCAGATTTTGAAGTTGGTTGTACAAGGAGTTATTACTGACACTGTATTGATATCACGTTGTAAAACCTAGAAATTTCACTGTTGTCTAACCAAGAGATCGCAGAAGAGTAATCAATGAATACTATGCAAGAAATACATTGGATTGTAAATTGTAATAGTTTGTTACACAAAATGACTTTCTGCGTTACTCCCGAGGAATCCCACTGAGTGGCAGTATGGAGCACCTTTTTACTATAGTTGTATAGAAGGTGGCTTCATTTCATTGTATATGTACTCAACCATAAAAAAGCATGATATAGCAACTGTAAGAACAGTTACATTGAATGCCAGAGATACATTCATCAGATTTTGAAGTTGGTTGTACAAGGAGTGATTACTGACTCTGTATTGATATCACGTTGTAAAACGTAGAAATTTCACTGTTGTCTAACCAAGAGATCGCAGAAGAGTAATCAATTAATACTATACAAGAAATACATTGGATTGTAAATTGTAATCGTTTGTTACACAAAATGACTTTCTGCGTTACTCCCGAGGAATCCCACTGAGTGGCAGTATGGAGCACCGTTTTGCTATAGTTGTATAGAAGGTGGCTTCATTTAATTGTATATGTATTCAGCCATATAAAAGCATGATATAGCAACTGCAAGAGCAGTTACATTGAATGCCAGAGATACATTCATCAGATTCTGAAGTTCTTTATACAAGGAGTGAAAACTGACACTGTACTGATATCACTTTGTAAAACGTAGAAATTTCACTGTTGTCTAACCAAGAGTTCACAGAAGAGTAATCAATGAATACTATACAAGAAATACATTGGATTGTAAATTGTAATAGTTTGTTACACAAAATGACTTTCTGCGTTACTCCTGAGGAATCCCAATGAGTGGCAGTATGGAGCACCTTTTTGCCATAGTTGTATTGAAGGTGGCTTCATTTCATTGTATATGTACTCAACCATATAAAAGCATGATATAGCAACTGTAAGAGCAGTTACATTGAATGCCAGAGATACATTCATCAGATTTCGAAGTTGGTTGTACAAGGAGTGATTACTGACTCTGTATTGATATCACGTTGTAAAACGTAGAAATTTCACTGTTGTCTAACCAAGAGATCGCAGAAGAGTAATCAATTAATACTATACAAGAAATACATTGGATTGTAAATTGTAATCGTTTGTTACACAAAATGACTTTCTGCGTTACTCCCGAGGAATCCCACTGAGTGGCAGTATGGAGCACCGTTTTGCTATAGTTGTATAGAAGGTGGCTTCATTTAATTGTATATGTATTCAGCCATATAAAAGCATGATATAGCAACTGCAAGAGCAGTTACATTGAATGCCAGAGATACATTCATCAGATTCTGAAGTTCTTTATACAAGGAGTGAAAACTGACACTGTACTGATATCACTTTGTAAAACGTAGAAATTTCACTGTTGTCTAACCAAGAGTTCACAGAAGAGTAATCAATGAATACTATACAAGAAATACATTGGATTGTAAATTGTAATAGTTTGTTACACAAAATGACTTTCTGCGTTACTCCTGAGGAATCCCAATGAGTGGCAGTATGGAGCACCTTTTTGCCATAGTTGTATTGAAGGTGGCTTCATTTCATTGTATATGTACTCAACCATATAAAAGCATGATATAGCAACTGTAAGAGCAGTTACATTGAATGCCAGAGATACATTCATCAGATTTCGAAGTTGGTTGTACAAGGAGTGATTACTGACTCTGTATTGATATCACGTTGTAAAACGTAGAAATTTCACTGTTGTCTAACCAAGAGATCGCAGAAGAGTAATCAATTAATACTATACAAGAAATATATTGGATTGTAAATTGTAATAGTTTGTTACACAAAATGACTTTCTCCGTTACTCCCGAGGAATCCCACTGAGTGGCAGTATGGAGCACCGTTTTGCTATAGTTGTATAGAAGGTGGCTTCATTTCATTGTATATGTACTCAACCATAAAAAAGCATGATATAGCAACTGTAAGAACAGTTACATTGAATGCCAGAGATACATTCATCAGATTTTGAAGTTGGTTGTACAAGGAGTGATTACTGACTCTGTATTGATATTACGTTGTAAAACGTAGAAATTTCACTGTTGTCTAACCAAGAGATCGCAGAAGAGTAATCAATTAATACTATACAAGAAATACATTGGATTGTAAATTGTAATCGTTTGTTACACAAAATGACTTTCTGCGTTACTCCCGAGGAATCCCACTGAGTGGCAGTATGGAGCACCGTTTTGCTATAGTTGTATAGAAGGTGGCTTCATTTAATTGTATATGTATTCAGCCATATAAAAGCATGATATAGCAACTGCAAGAGCAGTTACATTGAATGCCAGAGATACATTCATCAGATTCTGAAGTTCTTTATACAAGGAGTGAAAACTGACACTGTACTGATATCACTTTGTAAAACGTAGAAATTTCACTGTTGTCTAACCAAGAGTTCACAGAAGAGTAATCAATGAATACTATACAAGAAATACATTGGATTGTAAATTGTAATAGTTTGTTACACAAAATGACTTTCTGCGTTACTCCTGAGGAATCCCAATGAGTGGCAGTATGGAGCACCTTTTTGCCATAGTTGTATTGAAGGTGGCTTCATTTCATTGTATATGTACTCAACCATATAAAAGCATGATATAGCAACTGTAAGAGCAGTTACATTGAATGCCAGAGATACATTCATCAGATTTCGAAGTTGGTTGTACAAGGAGTGATTACTGACTCTGTATTGATATCACGTTGTAAAACGTAGAAATTTCACTGTTGTCTAACCAAGAGATCGCAGAAGAGTAATCAATTAATACTATACAAGAAATATATTGGATTGTAAATTGTAATAGTTTGTTACACAAAATGACTTTCTCCGTTACTCCCGAGGAATCCCACTGAGTGGCAGTATGGAGCACCGTTTTGCTATAGTTGTATAGAAGGTGGCTTCATTTCATTGTATATGTACTCAACCATAAAAAAGCATGATATAGCAACTGTAAGAACAGTTACATTGAATGCCAGAGATACATTCATCAGATTTTGAAGTTGGTTGTACAAGGAGTGATTACTGACTCTGTATTGATATTACGTTGTAAAACGTAGAAATTTCACTGTTGTCTAACCAAGAGATCGCAGAAGAGTAATCAATTAATACTATACAAGAAATACATTGGATTGTAAATTGTAATCGTTTGTTACACAAAATGACTTTCTGCGTTACTCCCGAGGAATCCCACTGAGTGGCAGTATGGAGCACCGTTTTGCTATAGTTGTATAGAAGGTGGCTTCATTTAATTGTATATGTATTCAGCCATATAAAAGCATGATATAGCAACTGCAAGAGCAGTTACATTGAATGCCAGAGATACATTCATCAGATTCTGAAGTTCTTTATACAAGGAGTGAAAACTGACACTGTACTGATATCACTTTGTAAAACGTAGAAATTTCACTGTTGTCTAACCAAGAGTTCACAGAAGAGTAATCAATGAATACTATACAAGAAATACATTGGATTGTAAATTGTAATAGTTTGTTACACAAAATGACTTTCTGCGTTACTCCTGAGGAATCCCAATGAGTGGCAGTATGGAGCACCTTTTTGCCATAGTTGTATTGAAGGTGGCTTCATTTCATTGTATATGTACTCAACCATATAAAAGCATGATATAGCAACTGTAAGAGCAGTTACATTGAATGCCAGAGATACATTCATCAGATTTCGAAGTTGGTTGTACAAGGAGTGATTACTGACTCTGTATTGATATCACGTTGTAAAACGTAGAAATTTCACTGTTGTCTAACCAAGAGATCGCAGAAGAGTAATCAATTAATACTATACAAGAAATATATTGGATTGTAAATTGTAATAGTTTGTTACACAAAATGACTTTCTCCGTTACTCCCGAGGAATCCCACTGAGTGGCAGTATGGAGCACCGTTTTGCTATAGTTGTATAGAAGGTGGCTTCATTTCATTGTATATGTACTCAACCATAAAAAAGCATGATATAGCAACTGTAAGAACAGTTACATTGAATGCCAGAGATACATTCATCAGATTTTGAAGTTGGTTGTACAAGGAGTGATTACTGACTCTGTATTGATATTACGTTGTAAAACGTAGAAATTTCACTGTTGTCTAACCAAGAGATCGCAGAAGAGTAATCAATTAATACTATACAAGAAATACATTGGATTGTAAATTGTAATCGTTTGTTACACAAAATGACTTTCTGCGTTACTCCCGAGGAATCCCACTGAGTGGCAGTATGGAGCACCGTTTTGCTATAGTTGTATAGAAGGTGGCTTCATTTAATTGTATATGTATTCAGCCATATAAAAGCATGATATAGCAACTGCAAGAGCAGTTACATTGAATGCCAGAGATACATTCATCAGATTCTGAAGTTCTTTATACAAGGAGTGAAAACTGACACTGTACTGATATCACTTTGTAAAACGTAGAAATTTCACTGTTGTCTAACCAAGAGTTCACAGAAGAGTAATCAATGAATACTATACAAGAAATACATTGGATTGTAAATTGTAATAGTTTGTTACACAAAATGACTTTCTGCGTTACTCCTGAGGAATCCCAATGAGTGGCAGTATGGAGCACCTTTTTGCTATAGTTGTATTGAAGGTGGCTTCATTTCATTGTATATGTACTCAACCATATAAAAGCATGATATAGCAACTGTAAGAGCAGTTACATTGAATGCCAGAGATACATTCATCAGATTTCGAAGTTGGTTGTACAAGGAGTGATTACTGACTCTGTATTGATATCACGTTGTAAAACGTAGAAATTTCACTGTTGTCTAACCAAGAGATCGCAGAAGAGTAATCAATTAATACTATACAAGAAATATATTGGATTGTAAATTGTAATAGTTTGTTACACAAAATGACTTTCTGCGTTACTCCCGAGGAATCCCACTGAGTGGCAGTATGGAGCACCGTTTTGCTATAGTTGTATAGAAGGTGGCTTCATTTAATTGTATAAGTACTCAACCATAAAAAAGCATGATACAGCAACTGTAAGAACAGTTACATTGAATGCCAGAGATACATTCATCAGATTTTTAAGTTGGTTGTACAAGGAGTGATTACTGACTCTGTATTGATATCACGTTGTAAAACGTAGAAATTTCACTGTTGTCTAACCAAGAGATTGCAGAAGAGTAATCAATTAATACTATACAAGAAATACATTGGATTGTAAATTGTAATAGTTTGTTACACAAAATGACTTTCTGCGTTACTCCCGAGGAATCCCACTGAGTGGCAGTATGGAGGCACCTTTTTGCTATAGTTGTATAGAAGGTGGCTTCATTTCATTGTATATGTCTCAACCATATAAAAGCATGATATAGCAACTTTAAGAGCAGTTACATTGAATGCCAGAAATACATTCATCAGATTTTGAAGTTGTTTGTACAAGGAGTGATAACTGACACTGTATTGATATCACGTTGCAAACCTAGAAATTTCACTGTTGTCTAACCAAGAGATCGCAGAAGAGTAATCAATGAATACTATGCAAGAAATACATTGGATGGTAAATTGTAATAGTTTGTTACACAAAATGACTTTCTGCGTTACTCCCGAGGAATCCCACTGAGTGGCAGATTGGAGCACCTTTCTCCTCCAGCTGTATAGAAGGTGGATTCATTTAATTGTATATGTATTCAACCATATAAAATCAAGATATATCAACTGTAAGAGCAGTTACATTGAATGCCAGAGATAAATTCATCAGATTTTGAAGTTGTTTGTACAAGGAGTGATAACTGACACTGTACTGATATCACTTTGTAAAACCTAGAAATATCACTATCCTGTAACCAACAGATCATTGAAAAGAGTAATCAATGAATAATATACAAGAAATTATATATTGTAATAGTTTGTTACACAAAATGACTTTCTGCGTTACTCCCGAGGAATCCCACTGAGTGGCAGTATGGAGCTCCTTTTTACTATAGTTGTATAGAAGGCGGCTTCATTTCATTGTATATGTACTCAACCATAAAAAAACATGATATAGCAACTGTAAGAGCAGTTACATTGAATGCAAGAGATACATTCATCAGATTTTGAAGTTGGTTGTACAAGGAGAGATTACTGACACTGTATTGATATCACGTTGTAAAACCTAGAAATTTCACTGTTGTCTAACCAAGAGATCGCAGAAGAGTAATCAATGAATACTATGCAAGAAATACATTGGATTGTAAATTGTAATAGTTTGTTACACAAAATGACTTTCTGCGTTCCTCCCGAGGAATCCCACTGAGTGGCAGTATGGAGCACCTTTTTACTATAGTTGTATAGAAGGTGGCTTCATTTCATTGTATATGTACTCAACCATATAAAAGCATGATATAGCAACTGTAAGAGCATTGAATGCCAGAGATACATTCATCAGATTTTGAAGTTGTTCGTACAAGGAGTGATAACTGACACTGTACTGATATCACTTTGTAAAACCTAGAAATATCACTATCCTGTAACCAACAGATCATTGAAAAGACTAATCAATGAATAATATACAAAAAATTATATATTGTAATAGTTTGTTACACAAAATGACTTTCTGCGTTACTCCCGAGGAATCCCACTGAGTGGCAGTATGGAGCTCCTTTTTACTATAGTTGTATAGAAGGCGGCTTCATTTCATTGTATATGTACTCAACCATATAAAAGCATGATATAGCAACTGTAAGAGCAGTTACATTGAATGCAAGAGATACATTCATCAGATTTTGAAGTTGGTTGTACAAGGAGTGATTACTGACACTGTATTGATATCACGTTGTAAAACCTAGAAATTTCACTGTTGTCTAACCAAGAGATCGCAGAAGAGTAATCAATGAATACTATGCAAGAAATACATTGGATTGTAAATTGTAATAGTTTGTTACACAAAATGACTTTCTGCGTTACTCCCGAGGAATCCCACTGAGAGGCAGTATGGAGCACCTTTTTACTATAGTTGTATAGAAGGTGGCTTCATTTCATTGTATATGTACTCAACCATAAAAAAGCATGATATAGCAACTGTAAGAACAGTTACATTGAATGCCAGAGATACATTCATCAGATTTCGAAGTTGGTTGTACAAGGAGTGATTACTGACTCTGTATTGATATCACGTTGTAAAACGTAGAAATTTCACTGTTGTCTAACCAAGAGATCGCAGAAGAGTAATCAATTAATACTATACAAGAAATACATTGGATTGTAAATTGTAATAGTTTGTTACACAAAATGACTTTCTGCGTTACTCCCGAGGAATCCCACTGAGTGGCAGTATGGAGCACCGTTTTGCTATAGTTGTATAGAAGGTGGCTTCATTTAATTGTATAAGTATTCAACCATATAAAAGCATGATATAGCAACTGTAAGAGCAGTTACATTGAATGCCAGAGATACATTCATCAGATTTTGAAGCTCTTTATACAGGGAGTGAAAACTGACACTGTACTGATATCACTTTGTAAAACCTAGAAATATCACTATCCTGTAACCAACAGATCATTGAAAAGAGTAATCAATGAATAATATACAAGAAATTATATATTGTAATAGTTTGTTACACAAAATGACTTTCTGCGTTACTCCCGAGGAATCCCACTGAGTGGCAGTATGGAGCTCCTTTTTACTATAGTTGTATAGAAGGCGGCTTCATTTCATTGTATATGTACTCAACCATATAAAAGCATGATATAGCAACTGTAAGAGCAGTTACATTGAATGCAAGAGATACATTCATCAGATTTTGAAGTTGGTTGTACAAGGAGTGATTACTGACTCTGTATTGATATCACGTTGTAAAACGTAGAAATTTCACTGTTGTCTAACCAAGAGATCGCAGAAGAGTAATCAATTAATACTATACAAGAAATACATTGGATTGTAAATTGTAATAGTTTGTTACACAAAATGACTTTCTGCGTTACTCCCGAGGAATCCCACTGAGTGGCAGTATGGAGCACCGTTTTGCTATAGTTGTATAGAAGGTGGCTTCATTTAATTGTATATGTACTCAACCATATAAAAGCATGATATAGCAACTGTAAGAGCAGTTACATTGAATGCCAGAGATACATTCATCAGATTTTGAAGTTCTTTATACAAGGAGTGAAAACTGACACTGTACTGATATCACTTTGTAAAACGTAGAAATTTCACTGTTGTCTAACCAAGAGTTCACAGAAGAGTAATCAATGAATACTATACAAGAAATACATTGGATTGTAAATTGTAATAGTTTGTTACACAAAATGACTTTCTGCGTTACTCCCGAGGAATCCCACTGAGTGGCAGTATGGAGCACCTTTTTACTATAGTTGTATAGAAGGTGGCTTCATTTCATTGTATATGTACTCAACCATAAAAAAGCATGATATAGCAACTGTAAGAACAGTTATATTGAATGCCAGAGATACATTCATCAGATTTTGAAGTTGGTTGTACAAGGAGTGATTACTGACACTGTATTGATATCACGTTGTAAAACCTAGAAATTTCACTGTTGTCTAACCAAGAGATCGCAGAAGAGTAATCAATGAATACTATACAAGAAATACATTGGATTGTAAATTGTAATAGTTTGTTGCACAAAATGACTTTCTGCGTTACTCCCGAGGAATCCCACTGAGTGGCAGTATGGAGCACCGTTTTGCTATAGTTGTATAGAAGGTGGCTTCATTTAATTGTATATGTATTCAACCATATAAAAGCATGATATAGAAACTGTAAGAGCAGTTACATTGAATGCCAGAGATACATTCATCAGATTTTGAAGTTCTTTATACAAGGAGTGAAAACTGACACTGTACTGATATCACTTTGTAAAACGTAGAAATTTCACTTTTGTCTAACCAAGAGTTCACAGAAGAGTAATCAATGAATACTATACAAGAAATACATTGGATTGTAAATTGTAATAGTTTGTAACACAAAATGACTTTCTGCGTTACTCCCGAGGAATCCCACTGAGTGGCAGTATGGAGCACCTTTTTGCTATAGTTGTATAGAAGGTGGCTTCATTTCATTGTATCTGTACTCAACCATATAAAAGCATGATATAGCAACTGTAAGAGCAGTTACATTGAATGCCAGAGATACATTCATCAGATTTTGAAGTTGTTTGTACAAGGAGTGATAACTGACACTGTATTGATATCACGTTGCAAACCTAGAAATTTCACTGTTGTCTAACCAAGAGATCGCAGAAGAGTAATCAATGAATACTATGCAAGAAATACATTGGATTGTAAATTGTAATAGTTTGTTACACAAAATGACTTTCTGCATTACTCCCGAGGAATCCCACTGAGTGGCAGTATGGAGCACCGTTTTCCTATAGTTGTATAGAAGGTGGCTTCATTTAATTGTATATGTATTCAACCATATAAAAGCATGATATAGCAACTGTAAGAGCAGTTACATTGAATGCCAGAGATACATTCATCAGATTTTGAAGTTGTTTGTACAAGGAGTGATAACTGACACTGTACTGATATCACTTTGTAACACCTAGAAATATCACTATCCTGTAACCAACAGATCATTGAAAAGAGTAATCAATGAATAATATACAAGAAATTATATATTGTAATAGTTTGTTACACAAAATGACTTTCTGCGTTACTCCCGAGGAATCCCACTGAGTGGCAGTATGGAGCACCGTTTTGCTATAGTTGTATAGAAGGTGGCTTCATTTCATTGTATATGTACTCAACCATATAAAAGCATGATATAGCAACTGTAAGAGCAGTTACATTGAATGCCAGAGATACATTCATCAGATTTTGAAGTTGTTTGTACAAGGAGTGATAACTGACACTGTATTGATATCACGTTGCGAACCTAGAAATTTCACTGTTGTCTAACCAAGAGATCGCAGAAGAGTAATCAATGAATACTATGCAAGAAATACATTGGATTGTAAATTGTAATAGTTTGTTACACAAAATGACTTTCTCCGTTACTCCCGAGGAATCCCACTGAGTGGCAGTATGGAGCACCTTTTTACTGTAGTTGTATAGAATGTGGCTTCATTTCATTGTATATGTACTCAACCATATAAAATCAAGATATATCAACTGTAAGAGCAATTACATTGAATGCAAGAGATATATTCATCAGATTTTGAAGTTGGTTGTACAAGGAGTGATAACTGACACTGTACTGATATCACTTTGTAAAACGTAGAAATTTCACTGTTGTCTAACCAAGAGTTCACAGAAGAGTAATCAATGAATACTATACAAGAAATACATTGGATTGTAAATTGTAATAGCTTGTTACACAAAATGACTTTCTGCGTTACTCCCGAGGAATCCCACTGAGTGGCAGTATGGAGCACCGTTTTGCTATAGTTGTATAGAAGGTGGCTTCATTTCATTGTATATGTACTCAACCATATAAAAGCATGATATAGCAACTGTAAGAGCAGTTACATTGAATGCCAGAGATACATTCATCAGATTTTGAAGTTCTTTATACAAGGAGTGAAAACTGACACTGTACTGATATCACTTTGTAAAACGTAGAAATTTCACTGTTGTCTAACCAAGAGTTCATAGAAGAGTAATCAATGAATACTATACAAGAAATACATTGGATTGTAAATTGTAATAGTTTGTTACACAAAATGACTTTCTGCGTTACTCCCGAGGAATCCCACTGAGTGGCAGTATGGAGCACCTTTTTGCTATAGTTGTATAGAAGGTGGCTTCATTTAATTGTATATGTACTCAACCATATAAAAGCATGATATAGCAACTGTAAGAGCAGTTACATTGAATGCCAGAGATACATTCATCAGATTTTGAAGTTCTTTATACAAGGAGTGAAAACTGACACTGTACTGATATCACTTTGTAAAACGTAGAAATTTCACTGTTGTCTAACCAAGAGTTCACAGAAGAGTAAGCAATGAATACTATACAAGAAATACATTGGATTGTAAATTGTAATAGTTTGTTACACAAAATGACTTTCTGCGTTACTCCCGAGGAATCCCACTGAGTGGCAGTATGGAGCACCGTTTTGCTATAGAAGGAGGCTTCATTTAATTGTATATGTACTCAACCATATAAAAGCATGATATAGCAACTGTAAGAGCAGTTACATTGAATGCCAGAGATACATTCATCAGATTTTGAAGTTTTTTCTACAAGGAGTGATAACTGACACTGTACTGATATCACTTTGTAAAACCTACAAATATCACTATCCTGTAACCAACAGATCATTGAAAAGAGTAATCAATGAATACTATACAAGAAATTGTATATTGTAATAGTGTGTTACACAAAATGACTTTCTGCGTTACTCCCGAGGAATCCCACTGAGTGGCAGTATGGAGCACCTTTTTAGTATAGTTGTATAGAAGGTGGCTTCATTTCATTGTATATGTACTCAACCATATAAAAGCATGATATAGCAACGGTAAGAGCAGTTGCATTGAATGCAAGAGATACATTCATCAGATTTTGAAGTTGGTTGTACAAGTAGTGAGAACTGACACTGTATTGATATCACTTTGAAAAACTTAGAAGTTTCACTGTTGTCTAACCAAGAGTTCACAGAAGAGTAATCAATGAATACTATACAAGAAATATATTGGATTGTAAATTGTAATAGTTTGTTACACAAAATGACTTTCTGCGTTACTCCCGAGGAATCCCACTGAGTGGCAGTATGGAGCACCTTTTTGCTATAGTTGTATAGAAGGTGGCTTCATTTGATTGTCTATGTACTCAACCATATAAAAGCATGATATAGCAACTGTAAGAGCAGTTACATTGAATGCCAGAGATACATTCATCAGATTTTGAAGTTTGGTTGTACAAGGAGTGATTACTGACACTGTATTGATATCACGTTGTAAAACCTAGAAATTTCACTGTTGTCTAACCAAGAGATCGCAGAAGAGTAATCAATGAATACTATACAAGAAATACATTGGATTGTAAATTGTAATAGTTTGTTACACAAAATGACTTTCTGCGTTACTCCCGAGGAATCCCACTGAGTGTCAGTATGGAGCACCTTTTTACTGTAGTTGTATAGAAGGTGGCTTCATTTCATTGTATATGTACTCTACCATATAAAAGCATGATATAGCAACGGTAAGAGCAGTTACATTGAATGCCAGAGATACATTCATCAGATTTTGAAGTTGGTTGTACAAGTAGTGAGAACTGACACTGTATTGATATCACTTTGAAAAACGTAGAAGTTTCACTGTTGTCTAACCAAGAGTTCACAGAAGAGTAATCAATGAATACTATACAAGAAATACATTGGATTGTAAATTGTAATAGTTTGTTACACAAAATGACTTTCTGCGTTACTCCCGAGGAATCCCACTGAGTGGCAGTATGGAGCACCTTTTTGCTATAGTTGTATAGAAGGTGGCTTCATTTCATTGTATATGTACTCAACCATATAAAAGCATGATATAGCAACTGTAAGAGCAGTTACATTGAATGCCAGAGATACATTCATCAGATTTTGAAGTTGTTTGTACAAGGAGTGATAACTGACACCGTACTGATATCACTTTGTAAAACCTAGAAATATCACTATCCTGTAACCAACAGATCATTGAAAAGAGTAATCAATGAATAATATACAAGAATTTATACATTGTAATAGTTTGTTACACAAAATGACTTTCTGCGTTACTCCCGAGGAATCCCACTGAGTGGCAGTATGGAGCTCCTTTTTACTATAGTTGTATAGAAGGCGGCTTCATTTCATTGTATATGTACTCAACCATATAAAAGCATGATATAGCAACTGTAAGAGCAGTTACATTGAATGCAAGAGATACATTCATCAGATTTTGAAGTTGGTTGTACAAGGAGTGATTACTGACACTGTATTGATATCACGTTGTAAAACCTAGAAATTTCACTGTTGTCTAACCAAGATATCGCAGAAGAGTAATCAATGAATACTATGCAAGAAATACATTGGATTGTAAATTGTAATAGTTTGTTACACAAAATGACTTTCTCCGTTACTCCCGAGGAATCCCACTGAGTGGCAGTATGGAGCACCTTTTTACTGTAGTTGTATAGAATGTGGCTTCATTTCATTGTATATGTACTCAACCATATAAAATCAAGATATATCAACTGTAAGAGCAATTACATTGAATGCAAGAGATACATTCATCAGATTTTGAAGTTGGTTGTACCAGGAGTGATAACTGACACTGTACTGATATCACTTTGTAAAACGTAGAAATTTCACTTTTGTCTAACCAAGAGTTCACAGAAGAGTAATCAATGAATACTATACAAGTAATATATTGGATTGTAAATTGTAATAGTTTGTTACACAAAATGACTTTCTGCGTTACTCCCGAGGAATCCCACTGAGTGGCAGTATTGAGCACCGTTTTGCTATAGTTGTATAGAAGGTGGCTTCATTTCATTGTATATGTACTCAACCATATAAAAGAATGATATAGCAACTGTAAGAGCAGTTACATTGAATGCCAGAGATACATTCATCAGATTTTGAAGTTGTTTCTACAAGGAGTGATAACTGACACTGTACTGATATCACTTTGTAAAACGAAGAAATTTCACTGTTGTCTAACCAAGAGTTCACAGAAGAGTAATCAATGAATACTATACAAGAAATACATTGGATTGTAAATTGTAATAGTTTGTTACACAAAATGACTTTCTGCGTTACTCCCGAGGAATCCCACTGAGTGGCAGTATGGAGCACCGTTTTGCTATAGAAGGAGGCTTCATTTAATTGTATATGTACTCAACCATATAAAAGCATGATATAGCAACTGTAAGAGCAGTTACATTGAATGCCAGAGATACATTCATCAGATTTTGAAGTTCTTTATACAAGGAGTGAAAACTGACACTGTACTGATATCACTTTGTAAAACGTAGAAATTTCACCGTTGTCTAACCAAGAGTTCACAGAAGAGTAAGCAATGAATACTATACAAGAGATACATTGGATTGTAAATTGTAATAGTTTGTTACACAAAATGACTTTCTGCGTTACTCCCGAGGAATCCCACTGAGTGGCAGTATGGAGCACCTTTTTGCTATAGTTGTATAGAAGGGTGGCTTCATTTCATTGTATATCTACTCAACCATATAAAAGCATGATATAGCAACTTTAAGAGCAGTTACATTGAATGCAAGAGATACATTCATCAGATTTTGAAGTTCTTTGTACAAGGAGTGATAACTGACACTGTACTGATATCACTTTGTAAAACCTAGAAATATCACTATCCTGTAACCAACAGATCATTGAAAAGAGTAATCAATGAATACTATACAAGAAATTGTATATTGTAATAGTGTGTTACACAAAATGACTTTCTGCGTTACTCCCGAGGAATCCCACTGAGTGGCAGTATGGAGCACCTTTTTAGTATAGTTGTATAGAAGGTGGCTTCATTTCATTGTATATGTACTCAACCATATAAAAGTATGATATAGCAACTTTAAGAGCAGTTACATTGAATGCAAGAGATACATTCATCAGATTTTGAAGTTGGTTGTACAAGGCGTGATTACTGACACTATATTGATATCACGTTGTAAAACCAAGAAATTTCACTGTTGTCTAACCAAGAGATCGCAGAAGAGTAATCAATGAATACTATACAAGAAATACATTGGATTGTAAATTGTAATAGTTTGTTACACAAAATGACTTTCTGCGTTACTCCCGAGGAATCCCACTGAGTGGCAGTATGGAGCACCTTTTTACTGTAGTTGTATAGAAGGTGGCTTCATTTCATTGTATATGTACTCAACCATATAAAAGCATGATATAGCAACGGTAAGAGCAGTTACATTGAATGCAAGAGATACATTCATCAGATTTTGAAGTTGATTTTACAAGTAGTGAGAACTGACACTGTATTGATATCACTTTGAAAAACTTAGAAGTTTCACTGTTGTCTAACCAAGAGTTCACAGAAGAGTAATCAATGAATACTATACAAGAAATACATTGGATTGTAAATTGTAATAGTTTGTTACACAAAATGACTTTCTGCGTTACTCCTGAGGAATCCCACTGAGTGGCAGTATGGAGCACCTTTTTGCTATAGTTGTATAGAAGGTGGCTTCATTTCATTGTATATGTACTCAACCATATCAAAGCATGATATAGCAACTGTAAGAGCAGTTACATTGAATGCCAGAGATACATTCATCAGATTTTGAAGTTGTTTGTACAAGGAGTGATAACTGACACTGTACTGATATCACTTTGTAAAACCTAGAAATATCACTATCCTGTAACCAACAGATCATTGAAAAGAGTAATCAATGATTAATATACAAGAAATTATATATTGTAATAGTTTGTTACACAAAATGACTTTCTGCGTTACTCCCGAGGAATCCCACTGAGTGGCAGTATGGAGCTCCTTTTTACTATACTTGAATAGAAGGCGGCTTCATTTCATTGTATATGTACTCAACCATATAAAAGCATGATATAGCAACTGTAAGAGCAGTTACATTGAATGCAAGAGATACATTCATCAGATTTTGAAGTTGGTTGTACAAGGAGTGATTACTGACACTGTATTGATATCACGTTGTAAAACCTAGAAATTTCACTGTTGTCTAACCAAGAGATCGCAGAAGAGTAATCAATGAATACTATGCAAGAAATACATTGGATTGTAAATTGTAATAGTTTGTTACACAAAATGACTTTCTGCGTTACTCCCGAGGAATCCCACTGAGTGGCAGTATGGAGCACCTTTTTACTATAGTTGTATAGAAGGTGGCTTCATTTCATTGTATATGTACTCAACCATAAAAAAGCATGATATAGCAACTGTAAGAACAGTTACATTGAATGCCAGAGATACATTCATCAGATTTCGAAGTTGGTTGTACAAGGAGTGATTACTGACTCTGTATTGATATCACGTTGTAAAACGTAGAAATTTCACTGTTGTCTAACCAAGAGATCGCAGAAGAGTAATCAATTAATACTATACAAGAAATACATTGGATTGTAAATTGTAATAGTTTGTTACACAAAATGACTTTCTGCGTTACTCCCGAGGAATCCCACTGAGTGGCAGTATGGAGCACCGTTTTGCTATAGTTGTATAGAAGGTGGCTTCATTTAATTGTATATGTACTCAACCATAAAAAAGCATGATACAGCAACTGTAAGAACAGTTACATTGAATGCCAGAGATACATTCATCAGATTTTTAAGTTGGTTGTACAAGGAGTGATTACTGACTCTGTATTGATATCACGTTGTAAAACGTAGAAATTTCACTGTTGTCTAACCAAGAGATCGCAGAAGAGTAATCAATTAATACTATACAAGAAATACATTGGATTGTAAATTGTAATAGTTTGTTACACAAAATGACTTTCTGCGTTACTCCCGAGGAATCCCACTGAGTGGCAGTATGGAGCACCGTTTTGCTATAGTTGTATAGAAGGTGGCTTCATTTAATTGTATATGTATTCAACCATATAAAAGCATGACATAGCAACTGTAAGAGCAGTTACATTGAATGCCAGAGATACATTCATCAGATTTTGAAGTTCTTTATACAAGGAGTGAAAACTGACACTGTATTGATATCACTTTGTAAAACGTATAAATTTCACTGTTCTCTAACCAAGAGTTCACAGAAGAGTAATCAATGAATGCTATACAAGAAATACATTGGATTGTAAATTGTAATAGTTTGTTACACAAAATGACTTTCTGCGTTACTCCCGAGGAATCCCACTGAGTGGAAGTATGGAGCACCTTTTTGCTATAGTTGTATAGAAGGTGGCTTAATTTCATTGTATATGTACTCAACCATATAAAAGCATGATATAGCAACTGTAAGAGCAGTTACATTGAATGCCAGAGATACATTCATCAGATTTTGAAGTTGTTTGTACAAGGAGTGATAACTGACACTGTATTGATATCACGTTGCAAACCTAGAAATTTCACTGTTGTCTAACCAAGAGATCGCAGAAGAGTAATCAATGAATACTATGCAAGAAATACATTGGATGGTAAATTGTAATAGTTTGTTACACAAAATGACTTTCTGCGTTACTCCCGAGGAATCCCACTGAGTGGCAGATTCGAGCACCTTTCTCCTCCAGCTGTATAGAAGGTGGATTCATTTAATTGCATATGTATTCAACCATATAAAATCAAGATATATCAACTGTAAGAGCAGTTACATTGAATGCCAGAGATACATTCATCAGATTTTGAAGTTGTTTGTACAAGGAGTGATAACTGACACTGTACTGATATTACTTTGTAAAACCTAGAAATATCACTATCCTGTAACCAACAGATCATTGAAAAGAGTAATCAATGAATAATATACAAGAAAGTATATATTGTAATAGTTTGTTACACAAAATGACTTTCTGCGTTACTCCCGAGGAATCCCACTGAGTGGCAGTATGGAGCTCCTTTTTACTATAGTTGTATAGAAGGCGGCTTCATTTCATTGTATATGTACTCAACCATAAAAAAGCATGATGTAGCAACTGTAAGAGCAGTTACATTGAATGCAAGAGATACATTCATCAGATTTTGAAGTTGGTTGTACAAGGAGTGATTACTGACACTGTATTGATATCACGTTGTAAAACCTAGAAATTTCACTGTTGTCTAACCAAGAGATCGCAGAAGAGTAATCAATGAATACTATGCAAGAAATACATTGGATTGTAAATTGTAATAGTTTGTAACACAAAATGACTTTCTGCGTTCCTCCCGAGGAATCCCACTGAGTGGCAGTATGGAGCACCTTTTTACTATAGTTGTATAGAAGGTGGCTTCATTTCATTGTATATGTACTCAACCATATAAAAGCATGATATAGCAACTGTAAGAGCATTGAATGCCAGAGATACATTCATCAGATTTTGAAGTTGTTCGTACAAGGAGTGATAACTGACACTGTACTGATATCACTTTGTAAAACCTAGAAATATCACTATCCTGTAACCAACAGATCATTGAAAAGAGTAATCAATGAATACTATACAAGAAATTGTATATTGTAATAGTTTGTTACACAAAATGACTTTCTGCGTTACTCCCGAGGAATCCCACTGAGTGGCAGTATGGAGCACCTTTTTACTATAGTTGTATAGAAGGTGGCTTCATTTCATTGTATATGTACTCAACCATATAAAAGCATGATATAGCAACTGTAAGAGAAGTTACATTGAATGCAAGAGATACATTCATCAGATTTTGAAGTTCTTTATACAAGGAGTGAAAACTGACACTGTACTGATATCACTTTGTAAAACGTAGAAATTTCACTGTTGTCTAACCAAGAGTTCACAGAAGAGTAATCAATGAATACTATACAAGAAATACATTGGATTGTAAATTGTAATAGTTTGTTACACAAAATGACTTTCTGCGTTACTCCCGAGGAATCCCACTGAGTGGAAGTATGGAGCACCTTTTTGCTATAGTTGTATAGAAGGTGGCTTCATTTCATTGTATATGTACTCAACCATATAAAAGTATGATATAGCAACTGTAAGAGCAGTTACATTGAATGCCAGAGATACACTCATCAGATTTTGAAGTTCTTTGTACAAGGAGTGATAACTGACACTGTACTGATATCACTTTGTAAAACCTAGAAATATCACTATCCTGTAACCAACAGATCATTGAAAAGAGTAATGAATGAATAATATACAAGAAATTATATATTGTAATAGTTTGTTACACAAAATGACTTTCTGCGTTACTCCCGAGGAATCCCACTGAGTGGCAGTATGGAGCTCCTTTTTACTATAGTTGTATAGAAGGCGGCTTCATTTCATTGTATATGTACTCAACCATATAAAAGCATGATATAGCAACTGTAAGAGCAGTTACATTGAATGCCAGAGATACATTCATCAGATTTTGAAGTTGGTTGTACAAGGAGTGATTACTGACACTGTATTGATATCACGTTGTAAAACCTAGAAATTTCACTGTTGTCTAACCAAGAGATCGCAGAAGAGTAATCAATGAATACTATGCAAGAAATACATTGGATTGTAAATTGTAATATTTTGTTACACAAAATGACTTTCTGCGTTACTCCCGAGGAATCCCACTGAGTGGCAGTATGGAGCACCTTTTTACTATAGTTGTATAGAAGGTGGCTTCATTTCATTGTATATGTACTCAACCATAAAAAAGCATGATATAGCAACTGTAAGAACAGTTACATTGAATGCCAGAGATACATTCATCAGATTTCGAAGTTGGTTGTACAAGGAGTGATTACTGACTCTGTATTGATATCACGTTGTAAAACGTAGAAATTTCACTGTTGTCTAACCAAGAGATCGCAGAAGAGTAATCAATTAATACTATGCAAGAAATACATTGGATTGTAAATTGTAATAGTTTGTTACACAAGATGACTTTCTGCGTTACTCCCGAGGAATCCCACTGAGTGGCAGTATGGACCACCGTTTTGCTATAGTTGTATAGAAGGTGGCTTCATTTAATTGTATATGTATTCAACCATATAAAAGCATGATATAGCGACTGTAAGAGCAGTTACATTGAATGCCAGAGATACATTCATCAGATTTTGAAGTTCTTTATACAAGGAGTGAAAACTGACACTGTACAGATATCACTTTGTAAAACGTAGAAATTTCACTGTGGTCTAACCAAGAGTTCACAGAAGAGTAATCAATGAATACTATACAAGAAATACATTGGATTGTAAATTGTAATAGTTTGTTACACAAAATGACTTTCTGCGTTACTCCCGAGGAATCCCACTGAGTGGCAGTATGGAGCACCTTTTTGCTATAGTTGTATAGAAGGTGGCTTCATTTCATTGTATCTGTACTCAACCATATAAAAGCATGATATAGCAACTGTAAGAGCAGTTACATTGAATGCCAGAGATACATTCATCAGATTTTGAAGTTGTTTGTACAAGGAGTGATAACTGACACTGTACTGATATCACTTTGTAACACCTAGAAATATCACTATCCTGTAACCAACAGATCATTGAAAAGAGTAATCAATGAATAATATACAAGAAATTATATATTGTAATAGTTTGTTACACAAAATGACTTTCTGCGTTACTCCCGAGGAATCCCACTGAGTGGCAGTATGGAGCACCTTTTTGCTATAGTTGTATAGAAGGTGGCTTCATTTAATTGTATATGTATTCAACCATATAAAAGCATGATATAGCAACTGTAAGAGCAGTTACATTGAATGCCAGAGATACATTCATCAGATTTTGAAGTTGTTTGTACAAGGAGTGATAACTGACACTGTACTGAAATCACTTTGTAACACCTAGAAATATCACTATCCTGTAACCAACAGATCATTGAAAAGAGTAATCAATGAATAATATACAAGAAATTATATATTGTAATAGTTTGTTACACAAAATGACTTTCTGCGTTACTCCCGAGGAATCCCACTGAGTGGCAGTATGGAGCTCCTTTTTACTATAGTTGTATAGAAGGCGGCTTCATTTCATTGTATATGTACTCAACCATATAAAAGCATGATATAGCAACTGTAAGAGCAGTTACATTGAATGCCAGAGATACATTCATCAGATTTTGAAGTTGGTTGTACAAGGAGTGATTACTGACACTGTATTGATATCACGTTGTAAAACCTAGAAATTTCACTGTTGTCTAACCAAGAGATCGCAGAAGAGTAATCAATGAATACTATACAAGAAATACATTGGATTGTAAATTGTAATAGTTTGTTACACAAAATGACTTTCTGCGTTACTCCCGAGGAATCCCACTGAGTGGCAGTATGGAGCACCGTTTTGCTATAGTTGTATAGAAGGTGGCTTCATTTAATTGTATATGTATTCAACCATATAAAAGCATGATATAGCAACTGTAAGAGCAGTTACATTGAATGCCAGAGATACATTCATCAGATTTTGAAGTTGTTTGTACAAGGAGTGATAACTGAACCTGTATTGATATCACGTTGCAAACCTAGAAATTTCACTGTTATTTAACCAAGAGATCGCAGAAGAGTAATCAATGAATACTATGCAAGAAATACATTGGATTGTAAATTGTAATAGTTTGTTACACAAAATGACTTTCTGCATTACTCCCGAGGAATCCCACTGAGTGGCAGTATGGAGCACCGTTTTTCTATAGTTGTATAGAAGGTGGCTTCATTTAATTGTATATGTATTCAACCATATAAAAGCATGATATAGCAACTGCAAGAGCAGTTTCATTAAATGCCAGAGATACATTCATCAGATTTTGAAGTTCTTTATACAAGGAGTGAAAACTGACACTGTACTGATATCACTTTGTAAAACGTAGAAATTTCACTGTTGTCTAACCAAGAGTTCACAGAAGAGTAATCAATGAATACTATACAAGAAATACATTGGATTGTAAATTGTAATAGTTTGTTACACAAAATGACTTTCTGCGTTACTCCCGAGGAATCCCACTGAGTGGCAGTATGGAGCACCGTTTTGCTATAGTTGTATAGAAGGTGGCTTCATTTAATTGTATATGTATTCAACCATATAAAAGCATGATATAGCAACTGTAAGAGCAGTTACATTGAATGCCAGAGATACATTCATCAGATTTTGAAGTTCTTTATACAAGGAGTGAAAACTGACACTGTACTGATATCACTTTGTAAAACGTAGAAATTTCACTGTTGTCTAACCAAGAGTTCACAGAAGAGTAGTCAATGAATACTATACAAGAAATACATTGGATTGTAAATTGTAATAGTTTGTTACACAAAATGACTTTCTGCGTTACTCCCGAGGAATCCCACTGAGTGGCAGTATGGAGCACCGTTTTGCTATAGTTGTATAGAAGGTGGCTTCATTTAATTGTATATGTATTCAACCATATAAAAGCATGATATAGCAACTGCAAGAGCAGTTACATTGAAGGCCAGAGATACATTCATCAGATTTTGAAGTTCTTTATACAAGGAGTGAAAACTGACACTGTACTGATATCACTTTGTAAAACGTAGAAATTTCACTGTTGTCTAACCAAGAGTTCACAGAAGAGTAATCAATGAATACTATACAAGAAATACATTGGATTGTAAATTTTAATAGTTTGTTACACAAAATGACTTTCTGCGTTACTCCCGAGGAATCCCACTGAGTGGCAGTATGGAGCACCGTTTTGCTATAGTTGTATAGAAGGTGGCTTCATTTAATTGTATATGTATTCAACCATATAAAAGCATGATATAGCAACTGTAAGAGCAGTTACATTGAATGCCAGAGATACATTCATCAGATTTTGAAGTTGTTTGTACAAGGAGTGATAACTGACACTGTACTGAAATCACTTTGTAACACCTAGAAATATCACTATCCTGTAACCAACAGATCATTGAAAAGAGTAATCAATGAATAATATACAAGAAATTATATATTGTAATAGTTTGTTACACAAAATGACTTTCTGCGTTACTCCCGAGGAATCCCACTGAGTGGCAGTATGGAGCTCCTTTTTACTATAGTTGTATAGAAGGCGGCTTCATTTCATTGTATATGTACTCAACCATATAAAAGCATGATATAGCAACTGTAAGAGCAGTTACATTGAATGCAAGAGATACATTCATCAGATTTTGAAGTTGGTTGTACAAGGAGTGATTACTGACTCTGTATTGATATCACGTTGTAAAACGTAGAAATTTCACTGTTGTCTAACCAAGAGATCGCAGAAGAGTAATCAATGAATACTATACAAGAAATACATTGGATTGTAAATTGTAATAGTTTGTTACACAAAATGACTTTCTGCGTTACTCCCGAGGAATCCCACTGAGTGGCAGTATGGAGCACCGTTTTGCTATAGTTGTATAGAAGGTGGCTTCATTTAATTGTATATGTACTCAACCATATAAAAGCATGATATAGCAACGGTAAGAGCAGTTACATTGAATGCCACAGATACATTCATCAGATTTTGAAGTTCTTTATACAAGAAGTGATAACTGACACTGTACTGATATCACTTTGTAAAACGTAGAAATTTCACTGTTGTCTAACCAAGAGTTCACAGAAGAGTAATCAATGAATACTATACAAGAAATACATTGGATTGTAAATTGTAATAGTTTGTTACACAAAATGACTTTCTGCGTTACTCCCGAGGAATCCCACTGAGTGGCAGTATGAAGCACCGTTTTGCTATAGTTGTATAGAAGGTGGCTTCATTTAATTGTATATGTATTCAACCATATAAAAGCATGATATAGCAACTGTAAGAGCAGTTACATTGAATGCCAGAGATACATTCATCAGATTTTGAAGTTCTTTATACAAGGAGTGAAAACTGACACTGTACTGATATCACTTTGTAAAACGTAGAAATTTCACTGTTGTCTAACCAAGAGTTCACAGAAGAGTAATCAATGAATACTATACAAGAAATACATTGGATTGTAAGTTGTAATAGTTTGTTACACAAAATGACTTTCTGCGTTACTCCCGAGGAATCCCACTGAGTGGCAGTATGGAGCACCGTTTTGCTATAGTTGTATAGAAGGTGGCTTCATTTCATTGTATCTGTACTCAACCATATAAAAGCATGATATAGCAACTGTAAGAGCAGTTACATTGAATGCCAGAGATACATTCATCAGATTTTGAAGTTGTTTGTACAAGGAGTGATAACTGACACTGTACTGATATCACTTTGTAACACCTAGAAATATCACTATCCTCTAACCAAGAGATCATTGAAAAGAGTAATCAATGAATAATATACAAGAAATTATATATTGTAATAGTTTGTTACACAAAATGACTTTCTGCGTTACTCCCGAGGAATCGCATTGAGTGGCAGTATGGAGCTCCTTTTTACTATAGTTGTATAGAAGGCGGCTTCATTTCATTGTATATGTACTCAACCATAAAAAGCATGATATACCAACTGTAAGAGCAGTTACATTGAATGCCAGAGATACATTCATCAGATTTTGAAGTTCTTTATACAAGGAGTGAAAACTGACACTGTACTGATATCACTTTGTAAAACGTAGAAATTTCACTGTTGTCTAACCAAGAGATCGCAGAAGAGTAATCAATGAATACTATACAAGAAATACATTGGATTGTAAATTGTAATAGTTTGTTACACAAAATGACTTTCTGCGTTACTCCCGAGGAATCCCACTGAGTGGCAGTATGGAGCACCGTTTTGCTATAGTTGTATAGAAGGTGGCTTCATTTAATTGTATATGTATTCAACCATATAAAAGCATGATATAGCAACTGTAAGAGCAGTTACATTGAATGCCAGAGATACATTCATCAGATTTTGAAGTTCTTCATACAAGGAGTGAAAACTGACACTGTACTGATATCACTTTGTAAAACGTATAAATTTCACTGTTGTCTAACCAAGAGTTCACAGAAGAGTAATCAATGAATACTATACAAAAAATACATTGGATTGTAAATTGTAATAGTTTGTTACACAAAATGACTTTCTGCGTTACTCCCGAGGAATCCCACTGAGTGGCAGTATGGAGCACCTTTTGGCTATAGTTGTATAGAAGGTGGGTTCATTTCATTGTATATGTACTCAACCATATAAAAGCATGATATAGCAACTGTAAGAGCAGTTACATTGAATGCCAGAGATACATTCATCAGATTTTGAAGTTGTTTGTACAAGGAGTGATAACTGAACCTGTATTGATATCACGTTGCAAACCTAGAAATTTCACTGTTGTATAACCAAGAGATCGCAGAAGAGTAATCAATGAATACTATGCAAGAAATACATTGGATTGTAAATTGTAATAGTTTGTTACACAAAATGACTTTCTGCATTACTCCCGAGGAATCCCACTGAGTGGCAGTATGGAGCACCGTTTTTCTATAGTTGTATAGAAGGTGGCTTCATTTAATTGTATATGTATTCAACCATATAAAAGCATGATATAGCAACTGCAAGAGCAGTTTCATTAAATGCCAGAGATACATTCATCAGATTTTGAAGTTCTTTATACAAGGAGTGAAAACTGACACTGTACTGATATCACTTTGTAAAACGTAGAAATTTCACTGTTGTCTAACCAAGAGTTCACAGAAGAGTAATCAATGAATACTATACAAGAAATACATTGGATTGTAAATTGTAATAGTTTGTTACACAAAATGACTTTCTGCGTTACTCCCGAGGAATCCCACTGAGTGGCAGTATGGAGCACCGTTTTGCTTTAGTTGTATAGAAGGTGGCTTCATTTAATTGTATATGTATTCAACCATATAAAAGCATGATATAGCAACTGTAAGAGCAGTTACATTGAATGCCAGAGATACATTCATCAGATTTTGAAGTTCTTTATACAAGGAGTGAAAACTGACACTGTACTGATATCACTTTGTAAAACGTAGAAATTTCACTGTTGTCTAACCAAGAGTTCACAGAAGAGTAATCAATGAATACTATACAAGAAATACATTGGATTGTAAATTGTAATAGTTTGTTACACAAAATGACTTTCTGCGTTACTCCCGAGGAATCCCACTGACTGGCAGTATGGAGCACCTTTTTGCTATAGTTGTATAGAAGGTGGCTTCATTTCATTGTATCTGTACTCAACCATATAAAAGCATGATATAGCAACTGTAAGAGCAGTTACATTGAATGCCAGAGATACATTCATCAGATTTTGAAGTTGTTTGTACAAGGAGTGATAACTGACACTGTACTGATATCACTTTGTAACACCTAGAAATATCACTATCCTCTAACCAACAGATCATTGAAAAGAGTAATCAATGAATAATATACAAGAAATTATATATTGTAATAGTTTGTTACACAAAATGACTTTCTGCGTTACTCCCGAGGAATCGCATTGAGTGGCAGTATGGAGCTCCTTTTTACTATAGTTGTATAGAAGGCGGCTTCATTTCATTGTATATGTACTCAACCATATAAAAGCATGATATAGCAACTGTAAGAGCAGTTACATTGAATGCCAGAGATACATTCATCAGATTTTGAAGTTCTTTATACAAGGAGTGAAAACTGACACTGTACTGATATCACTTTGTAAAACGTAGAAATTTCACTGTTGTCTAACCAAGAGATCGCAGAAGAGTAATCAATGAATACTATACAAGAAATACATTGGATTGTAAATTGTAATAGTTTGTTACACAAAATGACTTTCTGCGTTACTCCCGAGGAATCCCACTGAGTGGCAGTATGGAGCACCGTTTTGCTATAGTTGTATAGAAGGTGGCTTCATTTAATTGTATATGTATTCAACCATATAAAAGCATGATATAGCAACTGTAAGAGCAGTTACATTGAATGCCAGAGATACATTCATCAGATTTTGAAGTTCTTCATACAAGGAGTGAAAACTGACACTGTACTGATATCACTTTGTAAAACGTATAAATTTCACTGTTGTCTAACCAAGAGTTCACAGAAGAGTAATCAATGAATACTATACAAGAAATACATTGGATTGTAAATTGTTATAGTTTGTTACACAAAATGACTTTCTGCGTTACTCCCGAGGAATCCCACTGAGTGGCAGTATGGAGCACCTTTTTGCTATAGTTGTATAGAAGGTGGGTTCATTTCATTGTATATGTACTCAACCATATAAAAGCATGATATAGCAACTGTAAGAGCAGTTACATTGAATGCCAGAGATACATTCATCAGATTTTGAAGTTGTTTGTACAAGGAGTGATAACTGAACCTGTATTGATATCACGTTGCAAACCTAGAAATTTCACTGTTGTATAACCAAGAGATCGCAGAAGAGTAATCAATGAATACTATGCAAGAAATACATTGGACTGTAAATTGTAATAGTTTGTTACACAAAATGACTTTCTGCGTTACTCCCGAGGAATCCCACTGAGTGGCAGTATGGAGCACCGTTTTTCTATAGTTGTATAGAAGGTGGCTTCATTTAATTGTATATGTATTCAACCATATAAAAGCATGATATAGCAACTTTAAGAGCAGTTTCATTGAATGCCAGAGATACATTCATCAGATTTTGAAGTTCTTTATACAAGGAGTGAAAACTGACACTGTACTGATATCACTTTGTAAAACGTAGAAATTTCACTGTTGTCTAACCAAGAGTTCACAGAAGAGTAATCAATGAATACTATACAAGAAATACATTGGATTGTAAATTGTAATAGTTTGTTACACAAAATGACTTTCTGCGTTACTCCCGAGGAATCCCACTGAGTGGCAGTATGGAGCACCGTTTTGCTATAGTTGTATAGAAGGTGGCTTCATTTAATTGTATATGTATTCAACCATATAAAAGCATGATATAGCAACTGTAAGAGCAGTTACATTGAATGCCAGAGATACATTCATCAGATTTTGAAGTTCTTTATACAAGGAGTGAAAACTGACACTGTACTGATATCACTTTGTAAAACGTAGAAATTTCACTGTTGTCTAACCAAGAGTTCACAGAAGAGTAATCAATGAATACTATACAAGAAATACATTGGATTGTAAATTGTAATAGTTTGTTACACAAAATGACTTTCTGCGTTACTCCCGAGGAATCCCACTGAGTGGCAGTATGGAGCACCTTTTTGCTATAGTTGTATAGAAGGTGGCTTCATTTCATTGTATCTGTACTCAACCATATAAAAGCATGATATAGCAACTGTAAGAGCAGTTACATTGAATGCCAGAGATACATTCATCAGATTTTGAAGTTGTTTGTACAAGGAGTGATAACTGACACTGTACTGATATCACTTTGTAACACCTAGAAATATCACTATCCTCTAACCAAGAGATCATTGAAAAGAGTAATCAATGAATAATATACAAGAAATTATATATTGTAATAGTTTGTTACACAAAATGACTTTCTGCGTTACTCCCGAGGAATCGCATTGAGTGGCAGTATGGAGCTCCTTTTTACTATAGTTGTATAGAAGGCGGCTTCATTTCATTGTATATGTACTCAACCATAAAAAGCATGATATACCAACTGTAAGAGCAGTTACATTGAATGCCAGAGATACATTCATCAGATTTTGAAGTTCTTTATACAAGGAGTGAAAACTGACACTGTACTGATATCACTTTGTAAAACGTAGAAATTTCACTGTTGTCTAACCAAGAGATCGCAGAAGAGTAATCAATGAATACTATACAAGAAATACATTGGATTGTAAATTGTAATAGTTTGTTACACAAAATGACTTTCTGCGTTACTCCCGAGGAATCCCACTGAGTGGCAGTATGGAGCACCGTTTTGCTATAGTTGTATAGAAGGTGGCTTCATTTAATTGTATATGTATTCAACCATATAAAAGCATGATATAGCAACTGTAAGAGCAGTTACATTGAATGCCAGAGATACATTCATCAGATTTTGAAGTTCTTCATACAAGGAGTGAAAACTGACACTGTACTGATATCACTTTGTAAAACGTATAAATTTCACTGTTGTCTAACCAAGAGTTCACAGAAGAGTAATCAATGAATACTATACAAAAAATACATTGGATTGTAAATTGTAATAGTTTGTTACACAAAATGACTTTCTGCGTTACTCCCGAGGAATCCCACTGAGTGGCAGTATGGAGCACCTTTTGGCTATAGTTGTATAGAAGGTGGGTTCATTTCATTGTATATGTACTCAACCATATAAAAGCATGATATAGCAACTGTAAGAGCAGTTACATTGAATGCCAGAGATACATTCATCAGATTTTGAAGTTGTTTGTACAAGGAGTGATAACTGAACCTGTATTGATATCACGTTGCAAACCTAGAAATTTCACTGTTGTATAACCAAGAGATCGCAGAAGAGTAATCAATGAATACTATGCAAGAAATACATTGGATTGTAAATTGTAATAGTTTGTTACACAAAATGACTTTCTGCATTACTCCCGAGGAATCCCACTGAGTGGCAGTATGGAGCACCGTTTTTCTATAGTTGTATAGAAGGTGGCTTCATTTAATTGTATATGTATTCAACCATATAAAAGCATGATATAGCAACTGCAAGAGCAGTTTCATTAAATGCCAGAGATACATTCATCAGATTTTGAAGTTCTTTATACAAGGAGTGAAAACTGACACTGTACTGATATCACTTTGTAAAACGTAGAAATTTCACTGTTGTCTAACCAAGAGTTCACAGAAGAGTAATCAATGAATACTATACAAGAAATACATTGGATTGTAAATTGTAATAGTTTGTTACACAAAATGACTTTCTGCGTTACTCCCGAGGAATCCCACTGAGTGGCAGTATGGAGCACCGTTTTGCTATAGTTGTATAGAAGGTGGCTTCATTTAATTGTATATGTATTCAACCATATAAAAGCATGATATAGCAACTGTAAGAGCAGTTACATTGAATGCCAGAGATACATTCATCAGATTTTGAAGTTCTTTATACAAGGAGTGAAAACTGACACTGTACTGATATCACTTTGTAAAACGTAGAAATTTCACTGTTGTCTAACCAAGAGTTCACAGAAGAGTAATCAATGAATACTATACAAGAAATACATTGGATTGTAAATTGTAATAGTTTGTTACACAAAATGACTTTCTGCGTTACTCCCGAGGAATCCCACTGAGTGGCAGTATGGAGTACCTTTTTGCTATAGTTGTATAGAAGGTGGCTTCATTTCATTGTATCTGTACTCAACCATATAAAAGCATGATATAGCATCTGTAAGAGCAGTTACATTGAATGCCAGAGATACATTCATCAGATTTTGAAGTTGTTTGTACAAGGAGTGATAACTGACACTGTACTGATATCACTTTGTAACACCTAGAAATATCACTATCCTCTAACCAACAGATCATTGAAAAGAGTAATCAATGAATAATATACAAGAAATTATATATTGTAATAGTTTGTTACACAAAATGACTTTCTGCGTTACTCCCGAGGAATCGCATTGAGTGGCAGTATGGAGCTCCTTTTTACTATAGTTGTATAGAAGGCGGCTTCATTTCATTGTATATGTACTCAACCATATAAAAGCATGATATAGCAACTGTAAGAGCAGTTATATTGAATGCCAGAGATACATTCATCAGATTTTGAAGTTCTTTATACAAGGAGTGAAAACTGACACTGTACTGATATCACTTTGTAAAACGTAGAAATTTCACTGTTGTCTAACCAAGAGATCGCAGAAGAGTAATCAATGAATACTATACAAGAAATACATTGGATTGTAAATTGTAATAGTTTGTTACACAAAATGACTTTCTGCGTTACTCCCGAGGAATCCCACTGAGTGGCAGTACTGAGCACCGTTTTGCTATAGTTGTATAGAAGGTGGCTTCATTTAATTGTATATGTATTCAACCATATAAAAGCATGATATAGCAACTGTAAGAGCAGTTACATTGAATGCCAGAGATACATTCATCAGATTTTGAAGTTCTTCATACAAGGAGTGAAAACTGACACTGTACTGATATCACTTTGTAAAACGTATAAATTTCACTGTTGTCTAACCAAGAGTTCACAGAAGAGTAATCAATGAATACTATACAAGAAATACATTGGATTGTAAATTGTAATAGTTTGTTACACAAAATGACTTTCTGCGTTACTCCCGAGGAATCCCACTGAGTGGCAGTATGGAGCACCTTTTTGCTATAGTTGTATAGAAGGTGGGTTCATTTCATTGTATATGTACTCAACCATATAAAAGCATGATATAGCAACTGTAAGAGCAGTTACATTGAATGCCAGAGATACATTCATCAGATTTTGAAGTTGTTTGTACAAGGAGTGATAACTGAACCTGTATTGATATCACGTTGCAAACCTAGAAATTTCACTGTTGTATAACCAAGAGATCGCAGAAGAGTAATCAATGAATACTATGCAAGAAATACATTGGATTGTAAATTGTAATAGTTTGTTACACAAAATGACTTTCTGCGTTACTCCCGAGGAATCCCACTGAGTGGCAGTATGGAGCACCGTTTTTCTATAGTTGTATAGAAGGTGGCTTCATTTAATTGTATATGTATTCAACCATATAAAAGCATGATATAGCAACTTTAAGAGCAGTTTCATTGAATGCCAGAGATACATTCATCAGATTTTGAAGTTCTTTATACAAGGAGTGAAAACTGACACTGTACTGATATCACTTTGTAAAACGTAGAAATTTCACTGTTGTCTAACCAAGAGTTCACAGAAGAGTAATCAATGAATACTATACAAGAAATACATTGGATTGTAAATTGTAATAGTTTGTTACACAAAATGACTTTCTTCGTTACTCCCGAGGAATCCCACTGAGTGGCAGTATGGAGCACCGTTTTGCTATAGTTGTATAGAAGGTGGCTTCATTTAATTGTATATGTATTCAACCATATAAAAGCATGATATAGCAACTGTAAGAGCAGTTACATTGAATGCCAGAGATACATTCATCAGATTTTGAAGTTCTTTATACAAGGAGTGAAAACTGACACTGTACTGATATCACTTTGTAAAACGTAGAAATTTCACTGTTGTCTAACCAAGAGATCGCAGAAGAGTAATCAATGAATACTATACAAGAAATACATTGGATTGTAAATTGTAATAGTTTGTTACACAAAATGACTTTCTGCGTTACTCCCGAGGAATCCCACTGAGTGGCAGTATGGAGCACCGTTTTGCTATAGTTGTATAGAAGGTGGCTTCATTTCATTGTATATGTACTCAACCATATAAAAGCATGATATAGCAACTGTAAGAGCAGTTACATTGAATGCCAGAGACACATTCATCAGATTTTGAAGTTGGTTGTACAAGGAGTGATTACTGACACTGTATTGATATCACGTAGTAAAACCTAGAAATTTCACTGTTGTCTAACCAAGAGATCGCAGAAGAGTAATCAATTAATACTATACAAGAAATACATTGGATTGAAATTGTAATAGTTTGTTACACAAAATGACTTTCTGCGTTACTCCCGAGGAATCCCACTGAGTGGCAATATGGAGCACCGTTTTGCTATAGAAGGAGGCTTCATTTAATTGTATATGTACTCAACCATATAAAAGCATGATATAGCAACTGTAAGAGCAGTTACATTGAATGCCAGAGATACATTCATCAGATTTTGAAGTTCTTTATACAAGGAGTGAAAACTGACACTGTACTGATATCACTTTGTAAAACGTAGAAATTTCACTGTTGTCTAACCAAGAGTTCACAGAAGAGTAAGCAATGAATACTATACAAGAAATACATTGGATTGTAAATTGTAATAGTTTGTTACACAAAATGACTTTCTGCGTTACTCCCGAGGAATCCCACTGAGTGGCAGTATGGAGCACCTTTTTTCTATAGTTGTATAGAAGGTGGCTTCATTTCATTGTATATGTACTCAACCATATAAAAGCATGATATAGCAACTGTAAGAGCAGTTACATTGAATGCCAGAGATACATTCATCAGATTTTGAAATTGTTTGTACAAGGAGTGATAACTGACACTGTACTGATATCACTTTGTAAAACCTAGAAATATCACTATGCTGTAACCAACAGATCATTGAAAAGAGTAATCAATGAATTCTATACAAGAAATTGTATATTGTAATAGTTTGTTACACAAAATGACTTTCTGCGTTACTCCCGAGGAATCCCACTGAGTGGCAGTATGGAGCACCTTTTTAGTATAGTTGTATAGAAGGTGGCTTCATTTCATTGTATATGTACTCAACCATATAAAAGCATGATATAGCAACTTTAAGAGCAGTTACATTGAATGCAAGAGATACATTCATCAGATTTTGAAGTTGGTTGTACAAGGAGTGATTACTGACACTGTATTGATATCACGTTGTAAAACCAAGAAATTTCACTGTTGTCTAACGAAGAGATCGCAGAAGAGTAATCAATGAATACTATACAAGAAATACATTGGATTGTAAATTCTAATAGTTTGTTACACAAAATGACTTTCTGCGTTACTCCCGAGGAATCCCACTGAGTGGCAGTATGGAGCACCGTTTTGCTATAGTTGTATAGAAGGTGGCTTCATTTAATTGTATATGTATTCAACCATATAAAAGCATGATATAGCAACTGTAAGAGCAGTTACATTGAATGCCAGAGATACATTCATCAGATTTTGAAGTTCTTTATACAAGGAGTGAAAACTGACACTGTACTGATATCAATTTGTAAAACGTTGAAATTTCACTGTTGTCTAACCAAGAGTTCACAGAAGAGTAATCAATGAATACTATGCAAGAAATACATTGGATTGTAAATTGTAATAGTTTGTTACACAAAATGACTTTCTGCGTTACTCCCGAGGAATCCCACTGAGTGGCAGTATGGAGCACCGTTTTGCTATAGTTGTATAGAAGGTGGCTTCATTTAATTGTATATGTATTCAACCATATAAAAGCATGATATAGCAACTGTAAGAGCAGTTACATTGAATGCCAGAGATGCATTCATCAGATTTTAAAGTTCTTTATACAAGGAGTGAAAACTGACACTGTACTGATATCACTTTGTAAAACATAGAAATTTCACTGTTGTCTAACCAAGAGTTCACAGAAGAGTAATCAATGAATACTATGCAAGAAATACATTGGATTGTAAATTGTAATAGTTTGTTACACAAAATGACTTTCTGCGTTACTCTCGAGGAATCCCACTGAGTGGCAGTATGGAGCACCGTTTTGCTATAGTTGTATAGAAGGTGGCTTCATTTCATTGTATATGTACTCAACCATATAAAAGCATGATATAGCAACTGTAAGAGCAGTTACATTGAATGCCAGAGATACATTCATCAGATTTTGAAGTTGTTTCTACAAGGAGTGATTACTGACACTGTATTGATATCACGTTGTAAATCCTAGAAATGTCACTGTTGTCTAACCAAGAGATCGCAGAAGTGTAATCAATGAATACTATACAAGAAATACATTGGATTGTAAATTGTAATAGTTTGTTACACAAAATGACTTTCTGCGTTACTCCCGAGGAATCCCACTGAGTGGCAGTATGGAGCACCTTTTTACTGTAGTTGTATAGAAGGTGGCTTCATTTCATTGTATATGTACTCAACCATATAAAAGCATGATATAGCAACGGTAAGAGCAGTTACATTGAATGCAAGAGATACATTCATCAGATTTTGAAGTTGGTTGTACAAGTAGTGAGAACTGACACTGTAGTGATATCACTTTGAAAAACGTAGAAGTTTCACTGTTGTCTAACCAAGAGTTCACAGAAGAGTAATCAATGAATACTATACAAGAAATACATTGGATTGTAAATTGTAATAGTTTGTTACACAAAATGACTTTCTGCGTTACTCCCGAGGAATCCCACTGAGTGGCAGAATGGGGCACCTTTTTATCCAGCTGTATAGAAGGTGGCTTCATTTAATCGTATATGTACTCAACCATATAAAAGCATGATATATCAACTGTAAGAGTAATTACATTGAATGAAAGAGATACATTCATCAGATTTTGAAGTTGGTTGTACAAGGAGTGATAACTGACACTGTACTGATATCACTTTGTAAAATGTAGAAATTTCACTGTTGTCTAACCAAGAGTTCACAGAAGAGTAATCAATGAATACTATACAAGAAATACATTGGATTGTAAATTGTAATAATTTGTTACACAAAATGACTTTCTGCGTTACTCCCGAGGAATCCCACTGAGTGGCAGTATGGAGCACCTTTTTGCTATAGTTGTATAGAAGGTGGCTTCATTTCATTGTCTATGTACTCAACCATATAAAAGCATGATATAGCAACTGTAAGAGCAGTTACATTGAATGCCAGAGATACATTCATCAGATTTTGAAGTTGTTTGTACAAGGAGTGTTAACTGACACTGTACTGATATCACTTTGTAAAACCTAGAAATATCACGATCCTGTAACCAACAGATCATTGAAAAGAGTAATCAATGAATACTATACAAGAAATTGTATATTGTAATAGTTTGTTACACAAAATGACTTTCTGCGTTACTCACGAGGAATCCCACTGAGTGGCAGTATGGAGCACCTTTTTACTATAGTTGTATAGAAGGTGGCTTCATTTCATTGTATATGTAGTCAACCATATAAAAGCATGATATAGCAACTGTAAGAGCAGTTACATTTACTGCAAGAGATACATTCATCAGATTTTGAAGTTGGTTGTACAAGGAGTGATTAGTGACACTGTATTGATATCACGTTGTAAAACCTAGAAATTTCACTGTTGTCTAACCAAGAGATCGCAGAAGAGTAATCAATGAATACTATACAAGAAATACATTGGATTGTAAATTGTAATAGTTTGTTACACAAAATGACTTTCTGCGTTACTCCCGAGGAATCCCACTGAGTGGCAGTATGGAGCACCGTTTTGCTATAGTTGTATAGAAGGTGGCTTCATTTCATTGTATATGTACTCAACCATATAAAAGCATGATATAGCAACTGTAAGAGCAGTTACATTGAATGCCAGAGATACATTCATCAGATTTTGAAGTTGTTTCTACAAGGAGTGATTACTGACACTGTATTGATATCACGTTGTAAATCCTAGAAATGTCACTGTTGTCTAACCAAGAGATCGCAGAAGTGTAATCAATGAATACTATACAAGAAATACATTGGATTGTAAATTGTAATAGTTTGTTACACAAAATGACTTTCTGCGTTACTCCCGAGGAATCCCACTGAGTGGCAGTATGGAGCACCATTTTGCTATAGTTGTATAGAAGGTGGCTTCATTTCATTGTATCTGTACTCAACCATATAAAAGCATGATATAGCAACTGTAAGAGCAGTTACATTGAATGCCAGAGATACATTCATCAGATTTTGAAGTTGTTTGTACAAGGAGTGATAACTGACACTGTACTGATATCACTTTGTAAAACCTAGAAATATCACTATCCTGTAACCAAGAGATCATTGAAAAGAGTAATCAATGAATAATATACAAGAAATTATATATTGTAATAGTTTGTTACACAAAATGACTTTCTGCGTTACTCCCGAGGAATCCCACTGAGTGGCAGTATGGAGCACCGTTTTGCTATAGTTGTATAGAAGGTGGCTTCATTTCATTGTATATGTACTCAACCATATAAAAGCATGATATAGCAACTGTAAGAGCAGTTACATTGAATGCCAGAGATACATTCATCAGATTTTGAAGTTCTTTATACAAGGAGTGAAAACTGACACTGTACTGATATCACTTTGTAAAACGTAGAAATTTCACTGTTGTCTAACCAAGAGTTCACAGAAGAGTAATCAATGAATACTATACAAGAAATACATTGGATTGTAAATTGTAATAGTTTGTTACACAAAATGACTTTCTGCGTTACTCCCGAGGAATCCCACTGAGTGTCAGTATGGAGCACCTTTTTACTGCAGTTGTATAGAAGGTGGCTTCATTTCATTGTATATGTACTCAACCATATAAAAGCATGATATAGCAACGGTCAGAGCAGTTACATTGAATGCAAGAGATACATTCATCAGATTTTGAAGTTGGTTGTACAAGTAGTGAGAACTGACACTGTATTGATATCACTTTGAAAAACGTAGAAGTTTCACTGTTGTCTAACCAAGAGTTCACAGAAGAGTAATCAATGAATACTATACAAGAAATACATTGGATTGTAAATTGTAATAGTTTGTTACACAAAATGACTTTCTGCGTTACTCCCGAGGAATCCCACTGAGTGGCTGAATGGGGCACCTTTTTCCTCCAGCTGTATAGAAGGTGGCTTCATTTAATCGTATATGTACTCAACCATATAAAAGCATGATATAGCAACTGTAAGAGAAATTACATTGAATGCAAGAGATACATTCATCAGATTTTGAAGTTGGTTGTACAAGGAGTGATTACTGACACTGTATTGATATCACGTTGTAAAACCAAGAAATTTCACTGTTGTCTAACCAAGAGATCGCAGAAGAGTAATCAATGAATACTATACAAGAAATACATTGGATTGTAAATTGTAATAGTTTGTTACACAAAATGACTTTCTACGTTACTCCCGAGGAATCCCACTGAGTGTCAGTATGGAGAACCTTTTTACTGTAGTTGTATAGAAGGTGGCTTCATTTCATTGTATATGTACTCAACCATATAAAAGCATGATATAGCAACGGTAAGAGCAGTTGCATTGAATGCAAGAGATACATTCATCAGATTTTGAAGTTGGTTGTACAAGTAGTGAGAACTGACACTGTATTGATATCACTTTGAAAAACTTAGAAGTTTCACTGTTGTCTAACCAAGAGTTCAAAGAAGAGTAATCAATGAATACTATACAAGAAATACATTGGATTGTAAATTGTAATAGTTTGTTACACAAAATGACTTTCTGCGTTACTCCCGAGGAATCCCACTGAGTGGCAGTATGGAGCACCTTTTTGCTATAGTTGTATAGAAGGTGGCTTCATTTCATTGTCTATGTACTCAACCATATAAAAGCATGATATAGCAACTGTAAGAGCAGTTACATTGAATGCCAGAGATACATTCATCAGATTTTGAAGTTGTTTGTACAAGGAGTGATAACTGACACTGTACTGATATCACTTTGTAAAACCTAGAAATATCACTATCCTGTAACCAACAGATCATTGAAAAGAGTAATCAATGAACACTATACAAGAAATTGTATATTGTAATAGTTTGTTACACAAAATGACTTTCTGCGTTACTCACGAGGAATCCCACTGAGTGGCAGTATGGAGCACCTTTTTACTATAGTTGTATAGAAGGTGGCTTCATTTCATTGTATATGTAGTCAACCATATAAAAGCATGATATAGCAACTGTAAGAGCAGTTACATTGAATGCCAGCGATACATTCATCAGATTTTGAAGTTCTTTATACAAGGAGTGAAAACTGACACTGTACTGATATCACTTTGTAAAACGTAGAAATTTCACTGTTGTCTAACCAAGAGTTCACAGAAGAGTAAGCAATGAATACTATACAAGAAATACATTGGATTGTAAATTGTAATAGTTTGTTACACAAAATGACTTTCTGCGTTACTCCCGAGGAATCCCACTGAGTGGCAGTATGGAGCACCTTTTTGCTATAGTTGTATAGAAGGTGGCTTCATTTCATTGTATATCTACTCAACCATATAAAAGCATGATATAGCAACTGTAAGAGCAGTTACATTGAATGCCAGAGATACATTCATCAGATTTTGAAGTTGTTTCTACAAGGAGTGATAACTGACACTGTACTGATATCACTTTGTAAAACCTAGAAATATCACTATCCTGTAACCAACAGATCTTTGAAAAGAGTAATCAATGAATACTATACAAGAAATTGTATATTGTAATAGTGTGTTACACAAAATGACTTTCTGCGTTACTCCCGAGGAATCCCACTGAGTGGCAGTATGGAGAACCTTTTTGCTATAGTTGTATAGAAGGTGGCTTCATTTCATTGTATATGTACTCAACCATATAAAAGCATGATATAGCAACTGTCAGAGCAGTTACATTGAATGCCAGAGATACATTCATCAGATTTTGAAGTTTGGTTGTACAAGGAGTGATTACTGACACTGTATTGATATCACGTTGTAAAACCTAGAAATTTCACTGTTGTCTAACCAAGAGATCGCAGAAGAGTAATCAATGAATACTATACAAGAAATACATTGGATTGTAAATTGTAATAGTTTGTTACACAAAATGACTTTCTGCGTTACTCCCGAGGAATCCCACTGAGTGTCAGTATGGAGCACCTTTTTACTGTAGTTGTATAGAAGGTGGCTTCATTTCATTGTATATGTACTCTACCATATAAAAGCATGATATAGCAACGGTAAGAGCAGTTACATTGAATGCCAGAGATACATTCATCAGATTTTGAAGTTGGTTGTACAAGTAGTGAGAACTGACACTGTATTGATATCACTTTGAAAAACGTAGAAGTTTCACTGTTGTCCAACCAAGAGTTCACAGAAGAGTAATCAATGAATACTATACAAGAAATACATTGGATTGTAAATTGTAATAGTTTGTTACACAAAATGACTTTCTGCGTTACTCCCGAGGAATCCCACTGAGTGGCAGAATGGGGCACCTTTTTCCTCCAGCTGTATAGAAGGTGGCTTCATTTAACGGTATATGTACTCAACCATATAAAAGCATGATATAGCAACTGTAAGAGCAGTTACATTGAATGCCAGAGATACATTCATCAGATTTTGAAGTTGTTTGTACAAGGAGTGATAACTGACACTGTATTGATATCACGTTGCAAACCTAGAAATTTCACTGTTGTCTAACCAAGAGATCGCAGAAGAGTAATCAATGAATACTATGCAAGAAATACATTGGATGGTAAATTGTAATAGTTTGTTACACAAAATGACTTTCTCCGTTACTCCCGAGGAATCCCACTGAGTGGCAGATTGGAGCACCTTTCTCCTCCAGCTGTATAGAAGGTGGATTCATTTAATTGTATATGTATTCAACCATATAAAATCAAGATATATCAACTGTAAGAGCAGTTACATTGAATGCCAGAGATACATTCATCAGATTTTGAAGTTGGTTGTACAAGGAGTGATAACTGACACTGTACTGATATCACTTTGTAAAACGTAGAAGTTTCACTGTTGTCTAACCAAGAGTTCACAGAAGAGTAATCAATGAATACTATACAAGAAATACATTGGATTGTAAATTGTAATAGTTTGTTACACAAAATGACTTTCTGCGTTACTCCCGAGGAATCCCACTGAGTGGCAGTATGGAGCACCGTTTTGCTATAGAAGGAGGCTTCATTTAATTGTATATGTACTCAACCATATAAAAGCATGATATAGCAACTGTAAGAGCAGTTACATTGAATGCCAGAGATACATTCATCAGATTTTGAAGTTCTTTATACAAGGAGTGAAAACTGACACTGTACTGATATCACTTTGTAAAACGTAGAAATTTCACTGTTGTCTAACCAAGAGATTGCAGAAGAGTAAGCAATGAATACTATACAAGAAATACATTGGATTGTAAATTGTAATAGTTTGTTACACAAAATGACTTTCTGCGTTACTCCCGAGGAATCCCACTGAGTGGCAGTATGGAGCACCTTTTTGCTATAGTTGTATAGAAGGTGGCTTCATTTCATTGTATATCTACTCAACCATATAAAAGCATGATATAGCAACTGTAAGAGCAGTTACATTGAATGCCAGAGATACATTCATCAGATTTTGAAGTTGTTTGTACAAGGAGTGATAACTGACACTGTATTGATATCACGTTGCAAACCTAGAAATTTCACTGTTGTCTAACCAAGAGATCGCAGAAGAGTAATCAATGAATACTATGCAAGAAATACATTGGATTGTAAATTGTAATAGTTTGTTACACGAAATGACTTTCTGCATTACTCCCGAGGAATCCCACTGAGTGGCAGTATGGAGCACCGTTTTGCTATAGTTGTATAGAAGGTGGCTTCATTTAATTGTATATGTATTCAACCATATAAAAGCATGATATAGCAACTGCAAGAGCAGTTACATTGAATGCCAGAGATACATTCATCAGATTTTGAAGTTCTTTATACAAGGAGTGAAAACTGACACTGTACTGATATCACTTTGTAAAACGTAGAAATTTCACTGTTGTCTAACCAAGAGTTCACAGAAGAGTAATCAATGAATACTATACAAGAAATACATTGGATTGTAAATTGTAATAGTTTGTTACACAAAATGACTTTCTGCGTTACTCCCGAGGAATCCCACTGAGTGGCAGTATGGAGCACCGTTTTGCTATAGTTGTATAGAAGGTGGCTTCATTTAATTGTATATGTATTCAACCATATAAAAGCATGATATAGAAACTGTAAGAGCAGTTACATTGAATGCCAGAGATACATTCATCAGATTTTGAAGTTCTTTATACAAGGAGTGAAAACTGACACTGTACTTATATCACTTTGTAAAACGTAGAAATTTCACTGTTGTCTAACCAAGAGTTCACAGAAGAGTAATCAATGAATAGTATACAAGAAATACATTGGATTGTAAATTGTAATAGTTTGTTACACAAAATGACTTTCTGCGTTACTCCCGAGGAATCCCACTGAGTGGCAGTATGGAGCACCTTTTTGCTATAGTTGTATAGAAGGTGGCTTCATTTCATTCTATCTGTACTCAACCATATAAAAGCATGATATAGCAACTGTAAGAGCAGTTACATTGAATGCCAGAGATACATTCATCAGATTTTGAAGTTGTTTGTACAAGGAGTGATAACTGACACTGTACTGATATCACTTTGTAACACCTAGAAATATCACTATCCTGTAACCAACAGATCATTGAAAAGAGTAATCAATGAATAATATACAAGAAATTATATATTGTAATAGTTTGTTACACAAAATGACTTTCTGCGTTACTCCCGAGGAATCCCACTGAGTGGCAGTATGGAGCTCCTTTTTACTATAGTTGTATAGAAGGCGGCTTCATTTCATTGTATATGTACTCAACCATATAAAAGCATGATATAGCAACTGTAAGAGCAGTTACATTGAATGCCAGAGATACATTCATCAGATTTTGAAGTTGGTTGTACAAGGAGTGATTACTGACTCTGTATTGATATCACGTTGTAAAACGTAGAAATTTCACTGTTGTCTAACCAAGAGATCGCAGAAGAGTAATCAATTAATACTATACAAGAAATACATTGGATTGTAAATTGTAATAGTTTGTTACACAAAATGACTTTCTGCGTTACTCCCGAGGAATCCCACTGAGTGGCAGTATGGAGCACCGTTTTGCTATAGTTGTATAGAAGGTGGCTTCATTTAATTGTATATGTACTCAACCATATAAAAGCATGATATAGCAACGGTAAGACCAGTTACATTGAATGCCAGAGATACATTCATCAGATTTTGAAGTTCTTTATACATGGAGTGAAAACTGACACTGTACTGATATCACTTTGTAAAACGTAGAAATTTCACTGTTGTCTAACTAAGAGTTCACAGAAGAGTAATCAATGAATACTATACAAGAAATACATTGGATTGTAAATTGTAATAGTTTGTTACACAAAATGACTTTCTGCGTTACTCCCGAGGAATCCCACTGAGTGGCAGTATGAAGCACCGTTTTGCTATAGTTGTATAGAAGGTGGGTTCATTTCATTGTATATGTAGTCAACCATATAAAAGCATGATATAGCAACTGTAAGAGCAGTTACATTGAATGCCAGAGATACATTCATCAGATTTTGAAGTTCTTTATACAAGGAGTGAAAACTGACACTGTACTGATATCACTTTGTAAAACGTAGAAATTTCACTGTGGTCTAACCAAGAGTTCACAGAAGAGTAATCAATGAATACTATACAAGAAATACATTGGATTGTGAATTGTAATAGTTTGTTACACAAAATGACTTTCTGCGTTACTCCCGAGGAATCCCACTGAGTGGCAGTATGGAGCACCTTTTTGCTATAGTTGTATAGAAGGTGGCTTCATTTCATTGTATATGTACTCTACCATATAAAAGCATGATATAGCAACGGTAAGAGCAGTTACATTGAATGCCAGAGATACATTCATCAGATTTTGAAGTTGGTTGTACAAGTAGTGAGAACTGACACTGTATTGATATCACTTTGAAAAACGTAGAAGTTTCACTGTTGTCTAACCAAGAGTTCACAGAAGAGTAATCAATGAATACTATACAAGAAATACATTGGATTGTAAATTGTAATAGTTTGTTACACAAAATGACTTTCTGCGTTACTCCCGAGGAATCCCACTGAGTGGCAGAATGGGGCACCTTTTTCCTCCAGCTGTATAGAAGGTGGCTTCATTTAATCGTATATGTACTCAACCATATAAAAGCATGATATAGCAACTGTAAGAGCAGTTACATTGAATGCCAGAGATACATTCATCAGATTTTGAAGTTGGTTGTACAAGGAGTGATAACTGACACTGTACTGATATCACTTTGTAAAACGAAGAAATTTCACTGTTGTCTAACCAAGAGTTCACAGAAGAGTAATCAATGAATACTATACAAGAAATACATTGGATTGTAAATTGTAATAGTTTGTTACACAAAATGACTTTCTGCGTTACTCCCGAGGAATCCCACTGAGTGGCAGTATGGAGCACCGTTTTGCTATAGAAGGAGGCTTCATTTAATTGTATAAGTACTCAACCATATAAAAGCATGATATAGCAACTGTAAGAGCAGTTACATTGAATGCCAGAGATACATTCATCAGATTTTGAAGTTCTTTATACAAGGAGTGAAAACTGACACTGTACTGATATCACTTTGTAAAACGTAGAAATTTCACTGTTGTCTAACCAAGAGATCGCAGAAGAGTAAGCAATGAATACTATACAAGAAATACATTGGATTGTAAATTGTAATAGTTTGTTACACAAAATGACTTTCTGCGTTACTCCCGAGGAATCCCACTGAGTGGCAGTATGGAGCACCTTTTTGCTATAGTTGTATAGAAGGTGGCTTCATTTCATTGTATATCTACTCAACCATATAAAAGCATGATATAGCAACTGTAAGAGCAGTTACATTGAATGCCAGAGATACATTCATCAGATTTTGAAGTTGTTTGTGCAAGGAGTGATAACTGACACTGTACTGATATCACTTTGTAAAACCTAGAAATATCACTATCCTGTAACCAACAGATCATTGAAAAGAGTAATCAATGAATACTATACAAGAAATTGTATATTGTAATAGTGTGTTACACAAAATGACTTTCTGCGTTACTCCCGAGGAATCCCACTGAGTGGCAGTATGGAGCACCTTTTTAGTATAGTTGTATAGAAGGTGGCTTCATTTCATTGTATATGTACTCAACCATAGAAAAGCATGATATAGCAACTTTAAGAGCAGTTACATTGAATGCCAGAGATACATTCATCAGATTTTGAAGTTGGTTGTACAAGTAGTGAGAACTGACACTGTATTGATATCACTTTGAAAAACTGAGAAGTTTCACTGTTGTCTAACCAAGAGTTCACAGAAGAGTAATCAATGAATACTATACAAGAAATACATTGGATTGTAAATTGTAATAGTTTGTTACACAAAATGACTTTCTGCGTTACTCCCGAGGAATCCCACTGAGTGGCAGTATGGAGCACCTTTTTGCTATAGTTGTATAGAAGGTGGCTTCATTTCATTGTATATATACTCAACCATATAAAAGCATGATATAGCAACTGTAAGAGCTGTTACATTGAATGCCAGAGATACATTCATCAGATTTTGAAGTTGTTTGTACAAGGAGTGATAACTGACACCGTACTGATATCACTTTGTAAAACCTAGAAATATCACTATCCTGTAACCAACAGATCATTGAAAAGAGTAATCAATGAATAATATACAAGAATTTATATATTGTAATAGTTTGTTACACAAAATGACTTTCTGCGTTACTCCCGAGGAATCCCACTGAGTGGCAGTATGGAGCTCCTTTTTACTATAGTTGTATAGAAGGCGGCTTCATTTCATTGTATATGTACTCAACCATATAAAAGCATGATATAGCAACTGTAAGAGCAGTTACATTGAATGCAAGAGATACATTCATCAGATTTTGAAGTTGGTTGTACAAGGAGTGATTACTGACACTTTATTGATATCACGTTGTAAAACCTAGAAATTTCACTGTTGTCTAACCAAGAGATCGCAGAAGAGTAATCAATGAATACTATGCAAGAAATACATTGGATTGTAAATTGTAATAGTTTGTTACACAAAATGACTTTCTCCGTTACTCCCGAGGAATCCCACTGAGTGGCAGTATGGAGCACGTTTTTACTGTAGTTGTATAGAACGTGGCTTCATTTCATTGTATATGTACTCAACCATATAAAATCAAGATATATCAACTGTAAGAGCAATTACATTGAATGCAAGAGATACATTCATCAGATTTTGAAGTTGGTTGTACAAGGAGTGATAACTGACACTGTACTGATATCACTTTGTAAAACGTAGAAATTTCACTTTTGTCTAACCAAGAGTTCACAGAAGAGTAATCAATGAATACTATACAAGTAATATATTGGATTGTAAATTGTAATAGTTTGTTACACAAAATGACTTTCTGCGTTACTCCCGAGGAATCCCACTGAGTGGCAGTATAGAGCACCGTTTTGCTATAGTTGTATAGAAGGTGGCGTCATTTCATTGTATGTGTACTCAACCATATAAAAGCATGATATAGCAACTGTAAGAGCAGTTACATTGAATGCCAGAGATACATTCATCAGATTTTGAAGTTTGGTTGTACAAGGAGTGATTACTGACACTGTATTGATATCACGTTGTAAAACCTAGAAATTTCACTGTTGTCTAACCAAGAGATCGCAGAAGAGTAATCAATGAATACTATACAAGAAATATATTGGATTGTAAATTGTAATAGTTTGTTACACAAAATGACTTTCTGCGTTACTCCCGAGGAATCCCACTGAGTGGCAGTATGGAGCACCTTTTTGCTATAGTTTTATAGAAGGTGGCTTCATTTCATTGTCTATGTACTCAACCATATAAAAGCATGATATAGCAACGGTAAGAGCAGTTACATTGAATGCCAGAGATACATTCATCAGATTTTGAAGTTTGGTTGTACAAGGAGTGATTACTGACACTGTATTGATATCACGTTGTAAAACCTAGAAATTTCACTGTTGTCTAACCAAGAGATCGCAGAAGAGTAATCAATGAATACTATACAAGAAATACATTGGATTGTAAATTGTAATAGTTTGTTACACAAAATGACTTTCTGCGTTACTCCCGAGGAATCCCACTGAGTGGCAGAATGGGGCACCTTTTTCCTCCAGCTGTATAGAAGGTGGCTTCATTTAATCGTATATGTACTCAACCATATAAAAGCATGATATAGCAACTGTAAGAGCAGTTACATTGAATGCCAGAGATACATTCATCAGATTTTGAAGTTGGTTGTACAAGGAGTGATAACTGACACTGTACTGATATCACTGTGTAAAACGAAGAAATTTCACTGTTGTCTAACCAAGAGTTCACAGAAGAGTAATCAATGAATACTATACAAGAAATACATTGGATTGTAAATTGTAATAGTTTGTTACACAAAATGACTTTCTGCGTTACTCCCGAGGAATCCCACTGAGTGGCAGTATGGAGCACCGTTTTGCTATAGAAGGAGGCTTCATTTAATTGTATAAGTACTCAACCATATAAAAGCATGATATAGCAACTGTAAGAGCAGTTACATTGAATGCCAGAGATACATTCATCAGATTTTGAAGTTCTTTATACAAGGAGTGAAAACTGACACTGTACTGATATCACTTTGTAAAACGTAGAAATTTCACTGTTGTCTAACCAAGAGATCGCAGAAGAGTAAGCAATGAATACTATACAAGAAATACATTGGATTGTAAATTGTAATAGTTTGTTACACAAAATGACTTTCTGCGTTACTCCCGAGGAATCCCACTGAGTGGCAGTATGGAGCACCTTTTTGCTATAGTTGTATAGAAGGTGGCTTCATTTCATTGTATATCTACTCAACCATATAAAAGCATGATATAGCAACTGTAAGAGCAGTTACATTGAATGCCAGAGATACATTCATCAGATTTTGAAGTTGTTTGTACAAGGAGTGATAACTGACACTGTACTGATATCACTTTGTAAAACCTAGAAATATCACTATCCTGTAACCAACAGATCATTGAAAAGAGTAATCAATGAATACTATACAAGAAATTGTATATTGTAATAGTGTGTTACACAAAATGACTTTCTGCGTTACTCCCGAGGAATCCCACTGAGTGGCAGTATGGAGCACCTTTTTAGTATAGTTGTATAGAAGGTGGCTTCATTTCATTGTATATGTACTCAACCATAGAAAAGCATGATATAGCAACTTTAAGAGCAGTTACATTGAATGCAAGAGATACATTCATCAGATTTTGAAGTTGGTTGTACAAGGAGTGATTACTGACACTGTATTGATATCACGTTGTAAAACCAAGAAATTTCACTGTTGTCTAACCATGAGATCGCAGAAGAGTAATCAATGAATACTATACAAGAAATACATTGGATTGTAAATTGTAATAGTTTGTTACACAAAATGACTTTCTGCGTTACTCCCGAGGAATCCCACTGAGTGTCAGTATGGAGCACCTTTTTACTGTAGTTGTATAGAAGGTGGCTTCATTTCATTGTATATGTACTCAACCATATAAAAGCATGATATAGCAACGGTAAGAGCAGTTACATTGAATGCAAGAGATACATTCATCAGATTTTGAAGTTGGTTGTACAAGTAGTGAGAACTGACACTGTATTGATATCACTTTGAAAAACTTAGAAGTTTCACTGTTGTCTAACCAAGAGTTCACAGAAGAGTAATCAATGAATACTATACAAGAAATACATTGGATTGTAAATTGTAATAGTTTGTTACACAAAATGACTTTCTGCGTTACTCCCGAGGAATCCCACTGAGTGGCAGTATGGAGCACCTTTTTGCTATAGTTGTATAGAAGGTGGCTTCATTTCATTGTATATGTACTCAACCATATAAAAGCATGATATAGCAACTGTAAGAGCTGTTACATTGAATGCCAGAGATACATTCATCGGATTTTGAAGTTGTTTGTACAAGGAGTGATAACTGACACCGTACTGATATCACTTTGTAAAACCTAGAAATATCACTATCCTGTAACCAATAGATCATTGAAAAGAGTAATCAATGAATAATATACAAGAATTTATATATTGTAATAGTTTGTTACACAAAATGACTTTCTGCGTTACTCCCGAGGAATCCCACTGAGTGGCAGTATGGAGCTCCTTTTTACTATAGTCGTATAGAAGGCGGCTTCATTTCATTGTATATGTACTCAACCATATAAAAGCATGATATAGCAACTGTAAGAGCAGTTACATTGAATGCAAGAGATACATTCATCAGATTTTGAAGTTGGTTGTACAAGGAGTGATTACTGACACTGTATTGATATCACGTTGTAAAACCTAGAAATTTCACTGTTGTCTAACCAAGAGATCGCAGAAGAGTAATCAATGAATACTATACAAGAAATATATTGGATTGTAAATTGTAATAGTTTGTTACACAAAATGACTTTCTGCGTTACTCCCGAGGAATCCCACTGAGTGGCAGTATGGAGCACCTTTTTGCTATAGTTGTATAGAAGGTGGCTTCATTTCATTGTCTATGTACTCAACCATATAAAAGCATGATATAGCAACGGTAAGAGCAGTTACATTGAATGCCAGAGATACATTCATCAGATTTTGAAGTTTGGTTGTACAAGGAGTGATTACTGACACTGTATTGATATCACGTTGTAAAACCTAGAAATTTCACTGTTGTCTAACCAAGAGATCGCAGAAGAGTAATCAATGAATACTATACAAGAAATACATTGGATTGTAAATTGTAATAGTTTGTTACACAAAATGACTTTCTGCGTTACTCCCGAGGAATCCCACTGAGTGGCAGAATGGGGCACCTTTTTCCTCCAGCTGTATAGAAGGTGGCTTCATTTAATCGTATATGTACTCAACCATATAAAAGCATGATATAGCAACTGTAAGAGCAGTTACATTGAATGCCAGAGATACATTCATCAGATTTTGAAGTTGGTTGTACAAGGAGTGATAACTGACACTGTACTGATATCACTTTGTAAAACGAAGAAATTTCACTGTTGTCTAACCAAGAGTTCACAGAAGAGTAATCAATGAATACTATACAAGAAATACATTGGATTGTAAATTGTAATAGTTTGTTACACAAAATGACTTTCTGCGTTACTCCCGAGGAATCCCACTGAGTGGCAGTATGGAGCACCGTTTTGCTATAGAAGGAGGCTTCATTTAATTGTATAAGTACTCAACCATATAAAAGCATGATATAGCAACTGTAAGAGCAGTTACATTGAATGCCAGAGATACATTCATCAGATTTTGAAGTTCTTTATACAAGGAGTGAAAACTGACACTGTACTGATATCACTTTGTAAAACGTAGAAATTTCACTGTTGTCTAACCAAGAGATCGCAGAAGAGTAAGCAATGAATACTATACAAGAAATACATTGGATTGTAAATTGTAATAGTTTGTTACACAAAATGACTTTCTGCGTTACTCCCGAGGAATCCCACTGAGTGGCAGTATGGAGCACCTTTTTGCTATAGTTGTATAGAAGGTGGCTTCATTTCATTGTATATCTACTCAACCATATAAAAGCATGATATAGCAACTGTAAGAGCAGTTACATTGAATGCCAGAGATACATTCATCAGATTTTGAAGTTGTTTGTACAAGGAGTGATAACTGACACTGTACTGATATCACTTTGTAAAACCTAGAAATATCACTATCCTGTAACCAACAGATCATTGAAAAGAGTAATCAATGAATACTATACAAGAAATTGTATATTTTAATAGTGTGTTACACAAAATGACTTTCTGCGTTACTCCCGAGGAATCCCACTGAGTGGCAGTATGGAGCACTTTTTTAGTATAGTTGTATAGAAGGTGGCTTCATTTCATTGTATATGTACTCAACCATAGAAAAGCATGATATAGCAACTTTAAGAGCAGTTACATTGAATGCAAGAGATACATTCATCAGATTTTGAAGTTGGTTGTACAAGGAGTGATTACTGACACTGTATTGATATCACGTTGTAAAACCAAGAAATTTCACTGTTGTCTAACCATGAGATCGCAGAAGAGTAATCAATGAATACTATACAAGAAATACATTGGATTGTAAATTGTAATAGTTTGTTACACAAAATGACTTTCTGCGTTACTCCCGAGGAATCCCACTGAGTGTCAGTATGGAGCACCTTTTTACTGTAGTTGTATAGAAGGTGGCTTCATTTCATTGTATATGTACTCAACCATATAAAAGCATGATATAGCAACGGTAAGAGCAGTTACATTGAATGCAAGAGATACATTCATCAGATTTTGAAGTTGGTTGTACAAGTCGTGAGAACTGACACTGTATTGATATCACTTTGAAAAACTTAGAAGTTTCACTGTTGTCTAACCAAGAGTTCACAGAAGAGTAATCAATGAATACTATACAAGAAATACATTGGATTGTAAATTGTAATAGTTTGTTACACAAAATGACTTTCTGCGTTACTCCCGAGGAATCCCACTGAGTGGCAGTATGGAGCACCTTTTTGCTATAGTTGTATAGAAGGTGGCTTCATTTCATTGTATATGTACTCAACCATATAAAAGCATGATATAGCAACTGTAAGAGCTGTTACATTGAATGCCAGAGATACATTCATCGGATTTTGAAGTTGTTTGTACAAGGAGTGATAACTGACACCGTACTGATATCACTTTGTAAAACCTAGAAATATCACTATCCTGTAACCAATAGATCATTGAAAAGAGTAATCAATGAATAATATACAAGAATTTATATATTGTAATAGTTTGTTACACAAAATGACTTTCTGCGTTACTCCCGAGGAATCCCACTGAGTGGCAGTATGGAGCTCCTTTTTACTATAGTTGTATAGAAGGCGGCTTCATTTCATTGTATATGTACTCAACCATATAAAAGCATGATATAGCAACTGTAAGAGCAGTTACATTGAATGCAAGAGATACATTCATCAGATTTTGAAGTTGGTTGTACAAGGAGTGATTACTGACACTGTATTGATATCACGTTGTAAAACCTAGAAATTTCACTGTTGTCTAACCAAGAGATCGCAGAAGAGTAATCAATGAATACTATACAAGAAATACATTGGATTGTAAATTGTAATAGTTTGTTACACAAAATGACTTTCTGCGTTACTCCCGAGGAATCCCACTGAGTGGCAGTATGGAGCACCTTTTTGCTATAGTTTTATAGAAGGTGGCTTCATTTCATTGTCTATGTACTCAACCATATAAAAGCATGATATAGCAACTGTAAGAGCAGTTACATTGAATGCCAGAGATACATTCATCAGATTTTGAAGTTTGGTTGTACAAGGAGTGATTACTGACACTGTATTGATATCACGTTGTAAAACCTAGAAATTTCACTGTTGTCTAACCAAGAGATCGCAGAAGAGTAATCAATGAATACTATACAAGAAATACATTGGATTGTAAATTGTAATAGTTTGTTACACAAAATGACTTTCTGCGTTACTCCCGAGGAATCCCACTGAGTGGCAGAATGGGGCACCTTTTTCCTCCAGCTGTATAGAAGGTGGCTTCATTTAATCGTATATGTACTCAACCATATAAAAGCATGATATAGCAACTGTAAGAGCAGTTACATTGAATGCCAGAGATACATTCATCAGATTTTGAAGTTGGTTGTACAAGGAGTGATAACTGACACTGTACTGATATCACTTTGTAAAACGAAGAAATTTCACTGTTTTCTAACCAAGAGTTCACAGAAGAGTAATCAATGAATACTATACAAGAAATACATTGGATTGTAAATTGTAATAGTTTGTTACACAAAATGACTTTCTGCGTTACTCCCGAGGAATCCCACTGAGTGGCAGTATGGAGCACCGTTTTGCTATAGAAGGAGGCTTCATTTAATTGTATAAGTACTCAACCATATAAAAGCATGATATAGCAACTGTAAGAGCAGTTACATTGAATGCCAGAGATACATTCATCAGATTTTGAAGTTCTTTATACAAGGAGTGAAAACTGAAACTGTACTGATATCACTTTGTAAAACGTAGAAATTTCACTGTTGTCTAACCAAGAGATCGCAGAAGAGTAAGCAATGAATACTATACAAGAAATACATTGGATTGTAAATTGTAATAGTTTGTTACACAAAATGACTTTCTGCGTTACTCCCGAGGAATCCCACTGAGTGGCAGTATGGAGCACCTTTTTGCTATAGTTGTATAGAAGGTGGCTTCATTTCATTGTATATCTACTCAACCATATAAAAGCATGATATAGCAACTGTAAGAGCAGTTACATTGAATGCCAGAGATACATTCATCAGATTTTGAAGTTGTTTGTACAAGGAGTGATAACTGACACTGTACTGATATCACTTTGTAAAACCTAGAAATATCACTATCCTGTAACCAACAGATCATTGAAAAGAGTAATCAATGAATACTATACAAGAAATTGTATATTGTAATAGTGTGTTACACAAAATGACTTTCTGCGTTACTCCCGAGGAATCCCACTGAGTGGCAGTATGGAGCTCCTTTTTACTATAGTTGTATAGAAGGCGGCTTCATTTCATTGTATATGTACTCAACCATATAAAAGCATGATATAGCAACTGTAAGAGCAGTTACATTGAATGCAAGAGATACATTCATCAGATTTTGAAGTTGGTTGTACAAGGAGTGATTACTGACACTGTATTGATATCACGTTGTAAAACCTAGAAATTTCACTGTTGTCTAACCAAGAGATCGCAGAAGAGTAATCAATGAATACTATGCAAGAAATACATTGGATTGTAAATTGTAATAGTTTGTTACACAAAATGACTTTCTCCGTTACTCCCGAGGAATCCCACTGAGTGGCAGTATGGAGCACGTTTTTACTGTAGTTGTATAGAATGTGGCTTCATTTCATTGTATATGTACTCAACCATATAAAATCAAGATATATCAACTGTAAGAGCAATTACATTGAATGCAAGAGATACATTCATCAGATTTTGAAGTTGGTTGTACAAGGAGTGATAACTGACACTGTACTGATATCACTTTGTAAAACGTAGAAATTTCACTTTTGTCTAACCAAGAGTTCACAGAAGAGTAATCAATGAATACTATACAAGTAATATATTGGATTGTAAATTGTAATAGTTTGTTACACAAAATGACTTTCTGCGTTACTCCCGAGGAATCCCTCTGAGTGGCAGTATTGAGCACCGTTTTGCTATAGTTGTATAGAAGGTGGCTTCATTTCATTGTATATGTACTCAACCATATAAAAGCATGATATAGCAACTGTAAGAGCAGTTACATTGAATGCCAGAGATACATTCATCAGATTTTGAAGTTTGGTTGTACAAGGAGTGATTACTGACACTGTATTGATATCACGTTGTAAAACCTAGAAATTTCACTGTTGTCTAACCAAGAGATCGCAGAAGAGTAATCAATGAATACTATACAAGAAATATATTGGATTGTAAATTGTAATAGTTTGTTACACAAAATGACTTTCTGCGTTACTCCCGAGGAATCCCACTGAGTGGCAGTATGGAGCACCTTTTTGCTATAGTTGTATAGAAGGTGGCTTCATTTCATTGTCTATGTACTCAACCATATAAAAGCATGATATAGCAACTGTAAGAGCAGTTACATTGAATGCCAGAGATACATTCATCAGATTTTGAAGTTTGGTTGTACAAGGAGTGATTACTGACACTGTATTGATATCACGTTGTAAAACCTAGAAATTTCACTGTTGTCTAACCAAGAGATCGCAGAAGAGTAATCAATGAATACTATACAAGAAATACATTGGATTGTAAATTGTAATAGTTTGTTACACAAAATGACTTTCTGCGTTACTCCCGAGGAATCCCACTGAGTGTCAGTATGGAGCACCTTTTTACTGTAGTTGTATAGAAGGTGGCTTCATTTCATTGTATATGTACTCTACCATATAAAAGTATGATATAGCAACGGTAAGAGCAGTTACATTGAATGCCAGAGATACATTCATCAGATTTTGAAGTTGGTTGTACAAGTAGTGAGAACTGACACTGTATTGATATCACTTTGAAAAACGTAGAAGTTTCACTGTTGTCTAACCAAGAGTTCACAGAAGAGTAATCAATGAATACTATACAAGAAATACATTGGACTGTAAATTGTAATAGTTTGTTACACAAAATGACTTTCTGCGTTACTCCCGAGGAATCCCACTGAGTGGCAGAATGGGGCACCTTTTTCCTCCAGCTGTATAGAAGGTGGCTTCATTTAATCGTATATGTACTCAACCATATAAAAGCATGATATAGCAACTGTAAGAGCAGTTACGTTGAATGCCAGAGATACATTCATCAGATTTTGAAGTTGGTTGTACAAGGAGTGATAACTGACACTGTACTGATATCACTTTGTAAAACGAAGAAATTTCACTGTTGTCTAACCAAGAGTTCACAGAAGAGTAATCAATGAATACTATACAAGAAATACATTGGATTGTAAATTGTAATAGTTTGTTACACAAAATGACTTTCTGCGTTACTCCCGAGGAATCCCACTGAGTGGCAGTATGGAGCACCGTTTTGCTATAGAAGGAGGCTTCATTTAATTGTATATGTACTCAACCATATAAAAGCATGATATAGCAACTGTAAGAGCAGTTACATTGAATGCCAGAGATACATTCATCAGATTTTGAAGTTCTTTATACAAGGAGTGAAAACTGACACTGTACTGATATCACTTTGTAAAACGTAGAAATTTCACTGTTGTCTAACCAAGAGATCGCAGAAGAGTAAGCAATGAATACTATACAAGAAATATATTGGATTGTAAATTGTAATAGTTTGTTACACAAAATGACTTTCTGCGTTACTCCCGAGGAATCCCACTGAGTGGCAGTATGGAGCACCTTTTTGCTATAGTTGTATAGAAGGTGGCTTCATTTCATTGTCTATGTACTCAACCATATAAAAGCATGATATAGCAACTGTAAGAGCAGTTACATTGAATGCCAGAGATACATTCATCAGATTTTGAAGTTTGGTTGTACAAGGAGTGATAACTGACACTGTACTGATATCACTTTGTAAAACCTAGAAATATCACTATCCAGTAACCAACAGATCATTGAAAAGAGTAATCAATGAATACTATACAAGAAATTGTATATTGTAATAGTGTGTTACACAAAATGACTTTCTGCGTTACTCCCGAGGAATCCCACTGAGTGGCAGTATGGAGCACCTTTTTAGTATAGTTGTATAGAAGGTGGCTTCATTTCATTGTATATGTACTCAACCATATAAAAGCATGATATAGCAACTTTAAGAGCAGTTACATTGAATGCAAGAGATACATTCATCAGATTTTGAAGTTGGTTGTACAAGGAGTGATTACTGACACGGTATTGATATCACGTTGTAAAACCAAGAAATTTCACTGTTGTCTAACCATGAGATCGCAGAAGAGTAATCAATGAATACTATACAAGAAATACATTGGATTGTAAATTGTAATAGTTTGTTACACAAAATGACTTTCTGCGTTACTCCCGAGGAATCCCACTGAGTGTCAGTATGGAGCACCTTTTTACTGTAGTTGTATAGAAGGTGGCTTCATTTCATTGTATATGTACTCAACCATATAAAAGCATGATATAGCAACGGTAAGAGCAGTTACATTGAATGCAAGAGATACATTCATCAGATTTTGAAGTTAGTTGTACAAGTAGTGAGAACTGACACTGTATTGATATCACTTTGAAAAACTTAGAAGTTTCACTGTTGTCTAACCAAGAGTTCACAGAAGAGTAATCAATGAATACTATACAAGAAATACATTGGATTGTAAATTGTAATAGTTTGTTACACAAAATGACTTTCTGCGTTACTCCCGAGGAATCCCACTGAGTGGCAGTATGGAGCACCTTTTTGCTATAGTTGTATAGAAGGTGGCTTCATTTCATTGTATATGTACTCAACCATATAAAAGCATGATATAGCAACTGTAAGAGCTGTTACATTGAATGCCAGAGATACATTCATCAGATTTTGAAGTTGTTTGTACAAGGAGTGATAACTGACACCGTACTGATATCACTTTGTAAAACCTAGAAATATCACTATCCTGTAACCAACAGATCATTGAAAAGAGTAATCAATGAATAATATACAAGAATTTATATATTGTAATAGTTTGTTACACAAAATGACTTTCTGCGTTACTCCCGAGGAATCCCACTGAGTGGCAGTATGGAGCTCCTTTTTACTATAGTTGTATAGAAGGCGGCTTCATTTCATTGTATATGTACTCAACCATATAAAAGCATGATATAGCAACTGTAAGAGCAGTTACATTGAATGCAAAAGATACATTCATCAGATTTTGAAGTTGTTTGTACAAGGAGTGATAACTGACACCGTACTGATATCACTTTGTAAAACCTAGAAATATCACTATCCTGTAACCAACAGATCATTGAAAAGAGTAATCAATGAATAATATACAAGAATTTATATATTGTAATAGTTTGTTACACAAAATGACTTTCTGCGTTACTCCCGAGGAATCCCACTGAGTGGCAGTATGGAGCTCCTTTTTACTATAGTTGTATAGAAGGCGGCTTCATTTCATTGTATATGTACTCAACCATATAAAAGCATGATATAGCAACTGTAAGAGCAGTTACATTGAATGCAAGAGATACATTCATCAGATTTTGAAGTTGGTTGTACAAGGAGTGATTACTGACACTGTATTGATATCACGTTGTAAAACCTAGAAATTTCACTGTTGTCTAACCAAGAGATCGCAGAAGAGTAATCAATGAATACTATGCAAGAAATACATTGGATTGTAAATTGTAATAGTTTGTTACACAAAATGACTTTCTGCGTTACTCCCGAGGAATCCCACTGAGTGGCAGTATGGAGCACCTTTTTGCTATAGTTGTATAGAAGGTGGCTTCATTTCATTGTCTATGTACTCAACCATATAAAAGCATGATATAGCAACTGTAAGAGCAGTTACATTGAATGCCAGAGATACATTCATCAGATTTTGAAGTTTGGTTGTACAAGGAGTGATTACTGACACTGTATTGATATCACGCTGTAAAACCTAGAAATTTCACTGTTGTCTAACCAAGAGATCGCAGAAGAGTAATCAATGAATACTATGCAAGAAATACATTGGATTGTAAATTGTAATAGTTTGTTACACAAAATGACTTTCTGCGTTACTCCCGAGGAATCCCACTGAGTGGCAGAATGGGGCACCTTTTTCCTCCAGCTGTATAGAAGGTGGCTTCATTTAATCGTATATGTACTCAACCATATAAAAGCATGATATAGCAACTGTAAGAGCAGTTACATTGAATGCCAGAGATACATTCATCAGATTTTGAAGTTGGTTGTACAAGGAGTGATAACTGACACTGTACTGATATCACTTTGTTAAACGAAGAAATTTCACTGTTGTCTAACCAAGAGTTCACAGAAGAGTAATCAATGAATACTATACAAGAAATAAATTGGATTGTAAATTGTAATAGTTTGTTACACAAAATGACTTTCTACGTTACTCCCGAGGAATCCCACTGAGTGGCAGTATGGAGCACCGTTTTGCTATAGAAGGAGGCTTCATTTAATTGTATATGTACTCAACCATATAAAAGCATGATATAGCAACTGTAAGAGCAGTTACATTGAATGCCAGAGATACATTCATCAGATTTTGAAGTTCTTTATACAAGGAGTGAAAACTGACACTGTACTGATATCACTTTGTAAAACGTAGAAATTTCACTGTTGTCTAACCAAGAGATCGCAGAAGAGTAAGCAATGAATACTATACAAGAAATACATTGGATTGTAAATTGTAATAGTTTGTTACACAAAATGACTTTCTGCGTTACTCCCGAGGAATCCCACTGAGTGGCAGTATGGAGCACCTTTTTGCTATAGTTGTATAGAAGGTGGCTTCATTTCATTGTATATCTACTCAACCATATAAAAGCATGATATAGCAACTGTAAGAGCAGTTACATTGAATGCCAGAGATACATTCATCAGATTTTGAAGTTGTTTGTACAAGGAGTGATAACTGACACTGTACTGATATCACTTTGTAAAACCTAGAAATATCACTATCCTGTAACCAACAGATCATTGAAAAGAGTAATCAATGAATACTATACAAGAAATTGTATATTGTAATAGTGTGTTACACAAAATGACTTTCTGCGTTACTCCCGAGGAATCCCACTGAGTGGCAGTATGGAGCACCTTTTTAGTATAGTTGTATAGAAGGTGGCTTCATTTCATTGTATATGTACTCAACCATATAAAAGCATGATATAGCAACTTTAAGAGCAGTTACATTGAATGCAAGAGATACATTCATCAGATTTTGAAGTTGGTTGTACAAGGAGTGATTACTGACACTGTATTGATATCACGTTGTAAAACCAAGAAATTTCACTGTTGTCTAACCATGAGATCGCAGAAGAGTAATCAATGAATACTATACAAGAAATACATTGGATTGTAAATTGTAATAGTTTGTTACACAAAATGACTTTCTGCGTTACTCCCGAGGAATCCCACTGAGTGTCAGTATGGAGCACCTTTTTACTGTAGTTGTATAGAAGGTGGCTTCATTTCATTGTATATGTACTCAACCATATAATAGCATGATATAGCAACGGTAAGAACAGTTACATTGAATGCAAGAGATACATTCATCAGATTTTGAAGTTGGTTGTACAAGTAGTGAGAACTGACACTGTATTGATATCACTTTGAAAAACTGAGAAGTTTCACTGTTGTCTAACCAAGAGTTCACAGAAGAGTAATCAATGAATACTATACAAGAAATACATTGGATTGTAAATTGTAATAGTTTGTTACACAAAATGACTTTCTGCGTTACTCCCGAGGAATCCCACTGAGTGGCAGTATGGAGCACCTTTTTGCTATAGTTGTATAGAAGGTGGCTTCATTTCATTGTATATCTACTCAACCATATAAAAGCATGATATAGCAACTGTAAGAGCTGTTACATTGAATGCCAGAGATACATTCATCAGATTTTGAAGTTGTTTGTACAAGGAGTGATAACTGAAACCGTACTGATATCACTTTGTAAAACCTAGAAATATCACTATCCTGTAACCAACAGATCATTGAAAAGAGTAATCAATGAATAATATACAAGAATTTATATATTGTAATAGTTTGTTACACAAAATGACTTTCTGCGTTACTCCCGAGGAATCCCACTGAGTGGCAGTATGGAGCTCCTTTTTACTATAGTTGTATAGAAGGCGGCTTCATTTCATTGTATATGTACTCAACCATATAAAAGCATGATATAGCAACTGTAAGAGCAGTTACGTTGAATGCCAGAGATACATTCATCAGATTTTGAAGTTGGTTGTACAAGGAGTGATAACTGACACTGTACTGATATCACTTTGTAAAACGTAGAAATTTCACTTTTGTCTAACCAAGAGTTCACAGAAGAGTAATCAATGAATACTATACAAGTAATATATTGGATTGTAAATTGTAATAGTTTGTTACACAAAATGACTTTCTGCGTTACTCCCGAGGAATCCCACTGAGTGGCAGTATGGAGCACCTTTTTGCTATAGTTGTATAGAAGGTGGCTTCATTTCATTGTCTATGTACTCAACCATATAAAAGCATGATATAGCAACTGTAAGAGCAGTTACATTGAATGCCAGAGATACATTCATCAGATTTTGAAGTTTGGTTGTACAAGGAGTGATTACTGACACTGTATTGATATCACGTTGTAAAACCTAGAAATTTCACTGTTGTCTAACCAAGAGATCGCAGAAGAGTAATCAATGAATACTATACAAGAAATACATTGGATTGTAAATTGTAATAGTTTGTTACACAAAATGACTTTCTGCGTTACTCCCGAGGAATCCCACTGAGTGTCAGTATGGAGCACCTTTTTACTGTAGTTGTATAGAAGGTGGCTTCATTTCATTGTATATGTACTCTACCATATAAAAGCATGATATAGCAACGGTAAGAGCAGTTACATTGAATGCCAGAGATACATTCATCAGATTTTGAAGTTGGTTGTACAAGTAGTGAGAACTGACACTGTATTGATATCACTTTGAAAAACGTAGAAGTTTCACTGTTGTCTAACCAAGAGTTCACAGAAGAGTAATCAATGAATACTATACAAGAAATACATTGGACTGTAAATTGTAATAGTTTGTTACACAAAATGACTTTCTGCGTTACTCCCGAGGAATCCCACTGAGTGGCAGAATGGGGCACCTTTTTCCTCCAGCTGTATAGAAGGTGGCTTCATTTAATCGTATATGTACTCAACCATATAAAAGCATGATATAGCAACTGTAAGAGCAGTTACATTGAATGCCAGAGATACATTCATCAGATTTTGAAGTTGGTTGTACAAGGAGTGATAACTGACACTGTACTGATATCACTTTGTAAAACGAAGAAATTTCACTGTTGTCTAACCAAGAGTTCACAGAAGAGTAATCAATGAATACTATACAAGAAATACATTGGATTGTAAATTGTAATAGTTTGTTACACAAAATGACTTTCTGCGTTACTCCCGAGGAATCCCACTGAGTGGCAGTATGGAGCACCGTTTTGCTATAGAAGGAGGCTTCATTTAATTGTATATGTACTCAACCATATAAAAGCATGATATAGCAACTGTAAGAGCAGTTACATTGAATGCCAGAGATACATTCATCAGATTTTGAAGTTCTTTATACAAGGAGTGAAAACTGACACTGTACTGATATCACTTTGCAAAACGTAGAAATTTCACTGTTGTCTAACCAAGAGATCGCAGAAGAGTAAGCAATGAATACTATACAAGAAATATATTGGATTGTAAATTGTAATAGTTTGTTACACAAAATGACTTTCTGCGTTACTCCCGAGGAATCCCACTGAGTGGCAGTATGGAGCACCTTTTTGCTATAGTTGTATAGAAGGTGGCTTCATTTCATTGTATATCTACTCAACCATATAAAAGCATGATATAGCAACTGTAAGAGCAGTTACATTGAATGCCAGAGATACATTCATCAGATTTTGAAGTTGTTTGTACAAGGAGTGATAACTGACACTTTACTGATATCACTTTGTAAAACCTAGAAATATCACTATCCTGTAACCAACAGATCATTGAAAAGAGTAATCAATGAATACTATACAAGAAATTGTATATTGTAATAGTGTGTTACACAAAATGACTTTCTGCGTTACTCCCGAGGAATCCCACTGAGTGGCAGTATGGAGCACCTTTTTGCTATAGTTGTATAGAAGGTGGCTTCATTTCATTGTATATGTACTCAACCATATAAAAGCATGATATAGCAACTGTAAGAGCTGTTACATTGAATGCCAGAGATACATTCATCAGATTTTGAAGTTGTTTGTACAAGGAGTGATAACTGACACTGTATTGATATCACGTTGCAAACCTAGAAATTTCACTGTTGTCTAACCAAGAGATCGCAGAAGAGTAATCAATGAATACTATGCAAGAAATAAATTGGATGGTAAATTGTAATAGTTTGTTACACAAAATGACTTTCTGCGTTACTCCCGAGGAATCCCACTGAGTGGCAGAATGGAGCACCTTTCTCCTCCAGCTGTATAGAAGGTGGATTCATTTAATTGTATATGTATTCAACCATATAAAATCAAGATATATCAACTGTAAGAGCAATTACATTGAATGCAAGAGATACATTCATCAGATTTTGAAGTTGGTTGTACAAGGAGTGATAACTGACACTGTACTGATATCACTTTGTAAAACGTAGAAATATCACTATCCTGTAACCAACAGATCATTGAAAAGAGTAATCAATGAATACTATACAAGAAATTGTATATTGTAATAGTGTGTTACACAAAATGACTTTCTGCGTTACTCCCGAGGAATCCCACTGAGTGGCAGTATGGAGCACCTTTTTAGTATAGTTGTATAGAAGGTGGCTTCATTTCATTGTATATGTACTCAACCATATAAAAGCATGATATAGCAACTTTAAGAGCAGTTACATTGAATGCAAGTGATACATTCATCAGATTTTGAAGTTGGTTGTACAAGGAGTGATTACTGACACTGTATTGATATCACGTTGTAAAACCAAGAAATTTCACTGTTGTCTAACCATGAGATCGCAGAAGAGTAATCAATGAATACTATACAAGAAATACATTGGATTGTAAATTGTAATAGTTTGTTACACAAAATGACTTTCTGCGTTACTCCCGAGGAATCCCACTGAGTGTCAGTATGGAGCACCTTTTTACTGTAGTTGTATAGAAGGTGGCTTCATTTCATTGTATATGTACTCAACCATATAAAAGCATGATATAGCAACGGTAAGAGCAGATATATTGAATGCAAGAGATACATTCATCAGATTTTGAAGTTGGTTGTACAAGTAGTGAGAACTGACACTGTATTGATATCACTTTGAAAAACTTAGAAGTTTCACTGTTGTCTAACCAAGAGTTCACAGAAGAGTAATCAATGAATACTATACAAGAAATACATTGGATTGTAAATTGTAATAGTTTGTTACACAAAATGACTTTCTGCGTTACTCCCGAGGAATCCCACTGAGTGGCAGTATGGAGCACCTTTTTGCTATGGTTGTATAGAAGGTGGCTTCATTTCATTGTATATGTACTCAACCATATAAAAGCATGATATAGCAACTGTAAGAGCTGTTACATTGAATGCCAGAGATACATTCATCAGATTTTGAAGTTGTTTGTACAAGGAGTGATAACTGACACCGTACTGATATCACTTTGTAAAACCTAGAAATATCACTATCCTGTAACCAACAGATCATTGAAAAGAGTAATCAATGAATAATATACAAGAATTTATATATTGTAATAGTTTGTTACACAAAATGACTTTCTGCGTTACTCCCAAGGAATCCCACTGAGTGGCAGTATGGAGCTCCTTTTTACTATAGTTGTATAGAAGGCGGCTTCATTTCATTGTATATGTACTCAACCATATAAAAGCATGATATAGCAACTGTAAGAGCAGTTACATTGAATGCAAAAGATACATTCATCAGATTTTGAAGTTGTTTGTACAAGGAGTGATAACTGACACCGTACTGATATCACTTTGTAAAACCTAGAAATATCACTATCCTGTAACCAACAGATCATTGAAAAGAGTAATCAATGAATAATATACAAGAATTTATATATTGTAATAGTTTGTTACACAAAATGACTTTCTGCGTTACTCCCGAGGAATCCCACTGAGTGGCAGTATGGAGCTCCTTTTTACTATAGTTGTATAGAAGGCGGCTTCATTTCATTGTATATGTACTCAACCATATAAAAGCATGATATAGCAACTGTAAGAGCAGTTACATTGAATGCAAGAGATACATTCATCAGATTTTGAAGTTGGTTGTACAAGGAGTGATTACTGACACTGTATTGATATCACGTTGTAAAACCTAGAAATTTCACTGTTGTCTAACCAAGAGATCGCAGAAGAGTAATCAATGAATACTATGCAAGAAATACATTGGATTGTAAATTGTAATAGTTTGTTACACAAAATGACTTTCTCCGTTACTCCCGAGGAATCCCACTGAGTGGCAGTATGGAGCACGTTTTTACTGTAGTTGTATAGAATGTGGCTTCATTTCATTGTATATGTACTCAACCATATAATATCAAGATATATCAACTGTAAGAGCAATTACATTGAATGCAAGAGATACATTCATCAGATTTTGAAGTTGGTTGTACAAGGAGTGATAACTGACACTGTACTGATATCACTTTGTAAAACGTAGAAATTTCACTTTTGTGTAACCAAGAGTTCACAGAAGAGTAATCAATGAATACTATACAAGTAATATATTGGATTGTAAATTGTAATAGTTTGTTACACAAAGTGACTTTCTGCGTTACTCCCGAGGAATCCCACTGAGTGGCAGTATTGAGCACCGTTTTGCTATAGTTGTATAGAAGGTGGCTTCATTTCATTGTATATGTACTCAACCATATAAAAGCATGATATAGCAACTGTAAGAGCAGTTACATTGAATGCCAGAGATACATTCATCAGATTTTGAAGTTTGGTTGTACAAGGAGTGATTACTGACACTGTATTGACATCACGTTGTAAAACCTAGAAATTTCACTGTTGTCTAACCAAGAGATCGCAGAAGAGTAATCAATGAATACTATACAAGAAATACATTGGATTGTAAATTGTAATAGTTTGTTACACAAAATGACTTTCTGCGTTACTCCCGAGGAATCCCACTGAGTGTCAGTATGGAGCACCTTTTTACTGTAGTTGTATAGAAGGTGGCTTCATTTCATTGTATATGTACTCTACCATATAAAAGCATGATATAGCAACGGTAAGAGCAGTTACATTGAATGCCAGAGATACATTCATCAGATTTTGAAGTTGGTTGTACAAGTAGTGAGAACTGACACTGTATTGATATCACTTTGAAAAACGTAGAAGTTTCACTGTTGTCTAACCAAGAGTTCACAGAAGAGTAATCAATGAATACTATACAAGAAATACATTGGACTGTAAATTGTAATAGTTTGTTACACAAAATGACTTTCTGCGTTACTCCCGAGGAATCCCACTGAGTGGCAGAATGGGGCACCTTTTTCCTCCAGCTGTATAGAAGGTGGCTTCATTTAATCGTATATGTACTCAACCATATAAAAGCATGATATAGCAACTGTAAGAGCAGTTACATTGAATGCCAGAGATACATTCATCAGATTTTGAAGTTGGTTGTACAAGGAGTGATAACTGACACTGTACTGATATCACTTTGTAAAACGAAGAAATTTCACTGTTGTCTAACCAAGAGTTCACAGAAGAGTAATCAATGAATACTATACAAGAAATACATTGGATTGTAAATTGTAATAGTTTGTTACACAAAATGACTTTCTGCGTTACTCCCGAGGAATCCCACTGAGTGGCAGTATGGAGCACCGTTTTGCTATAGAAGGAGGCTTCATTTAATTGTATATGTACTCAACCATATAAAAGCATGATATAGCAACTGTAAGAGCAGTTACATTGAATGCCAGAGATACATTCATCAGATTTTGAAGTTCTTTATACAAGGAGTGAAAACTGACACTGTACTGATATCACTTTGTAAAACGTAGAAATTTCACTGTTGTCTAACCAAGAGATCGCAGAAGAGTAAGCAATGAATACTATACAAGAAATATATTGGATTGTAAATTGTAATAGTTTGTTACACAAAATGACTTTCTGCGTTACTCCCGAGGAATCCCACTGAGTGGCAGTATGGAGCACCTTTTTGCTATAGTTGTATAGAAGGTGGCTTCATTTCATTGTATATCTACTCAACCATATAAAAGCATGATATAGCAACTGTAAGAGCAGTTACATTGAATGCCAGAGATACATTCATCAGATTTTGAAGTTGTTTGTACAAGGAGTGATAACTGACACTGTACTGATATCACTTTGTAAAACCTAGAAATATCACTATCCTGTAACCAACAGATCATTGAAAAGAGTAATCAATGAATACTATACAAGAAATTGTATATTGTAATAGTGTGTTACACAAAATGACTTTCTGCGTTACTCCCGAGGAATCCCACTGAGTGGCAGTATGGAGCACCTTTTTAGTATAGTTGTATAGAAGGTGGCTTCATTTCATTGTATATGTACTCAACCATATAAAAGCATGATATAGCAACTTTAAGAGCAGTTACATTGAATGCAAGAGATACATTCATCAGATTTTGAAGTTGGTTGTACAAGGAGTGATTACTGACACTGTATTGATATCACGTTGTAAAACCAAGAAATTTCACTGTTGTCTAACCATGAGATCGCAGAAGAGTAATCAATGAATACTACACAAGAAATACATTGGATTGTAAATTGTAATAGTTTGTTACACAAAATGACTTTCTGCGTTACTCCCGAGGAATCCCACTGAGTGTCAGTATGGCGCACCTTTTTACTGTAGTTGTATAGAAGGTGGCTTCATTTCATTGTATATGTCCTCAACCATATAAAAGCATGATATAGCAACGGTAAGAGCAGTTACATTGAATGCAAGAGATACATTCATCAGATTTTGAAGTTGGTTGTACAAGTAGTGAGAACTGACACTGTTTTGATATCACTTTGAAAAACTTAGAAGTTTCACTGTTGTCTAACCAAGAGTTCACAGAAGAGTAATCAATGAATACTATACAAGAAATACATTGGATTGTAAATTGTAATAGTTTGTTACACAAAATGACTTTCTGCGTTACTCCCGAGGAATCCCACTGAGTGGCAGTATGGAGCACCTTTTTGCTATAGTTGTATAGAAGGTGGCTTCATTTCATTTTATATGTACTCAACCATATAAAAGCATGATATAGCAACTGTAAGAGCAGTTACATTGAATGCCAGAGATACATTCATCAGATTTTGAAGTTGTTTGTACAAGGAGTGATAACTGACACTGTACTGATATCACTTTGTAAAACCTAGAAATATCACTATCCTGTAACCAACAGATCATTGAAAAGAGTAATCAATGAATACTATACAAGAAATTGTATATTGTAATAGTGTGTTACACAAAATGACTTTCTGCGTTACTCCCGAGGAATCCCACTGAGTGGCAGTATGGAGCACCTTTTTAGTATAGTTGTATAGAAGGTGGCTTCATTTCATTGTATATGTACTCAACCATATAAAAGCATGATATAGCAACTGTAAGAGCAGTTACATTGAATGCAAGAGATACATTCATCAGATTTTGAAGTTGGTTGTACAAGGAGTGATTACTGACACTGTATTGATATCACGTTGTAAAACCAAGAAATTTCACTGTTGTCTAACCATGAGATCGCAGAAGAGTAATCAATGAATACTACACAAGAAATACATTGGATTGTAAATTGTAATAGTTTGTTACACAAAATGACTTTCTGCGTTACTCCCGAGGAATCCCACTGAGTGTCAGTATGGCGCACCTTTTTACTGTAGTTGTATAGAAGGTGGCTTCATTTCATTGTATATGTCCTCAACCATATAAAAGCATGATATAGCAACGGTAAGAGCAGTTACATTGAATGCAAGAGATACATTCATCAGATTTTGAAGTTGGTTGTACAAGTAGTGAGAACTGACACTGTTTTGATATCACTTTGAAAAACTTAGAAGTTTCACTGTTGTCTAACCAAGAGTTCACAGAAGAGTAATCAATGAATACTATACAAGAAATACATTGGATTGTAAATTGTAATAGTTTGTTACACAAAATGACTTTCTGCGTTACTCCCGAGGAATCCCACTGAGTGGCAGTATGGAGCACCTTTTTGCTATAGTTGTATAGAAGGTGGCTTCATTTCATTGTATATGTACTCAACCATATAAAAGCATGATATAGCAACTGTAAGAGCTGTTACATTGAATGCCAGAGATACATTCATCAGATTTTGAAGTTGTTTGTACAAGGAGTGATAACTGACACCGTACTGATATCACTTTGTAAAACCTAGAAATATCACTATCCTGTAACCAACAGATCATTGAAAAGAGTAATCAATGAATAATATACAAGAATTTATATATTGTAATAGTTTGTTACACAAAATGACTTTCTGCGTTACTCCCGAGGAATCCCACTGAGTGGCAGTATGGAGCTCCTTTTTACTATAGTTGTATAGAAGGCGGCTTCATTTCATTGTATATGTACTCAACCATATAAAAGCATGATATAGCAACTGTAAGAGCAGTTACATTGAATGCAAGAGATACATTCATCAGATTTTGAAGTTGGTTGTACAAGGAGTGATTACTGACACTGTATTGATATCACGTTGTAAAACCTAGAAATTTCACTGTTGTCTAACCAAGAGATCGCAGAAGAGTAATCAATGAATACTATGCAAGAAATACATTGGATTGTAAATTGTAATAGTTTGTTACACAAAATGACTTTCTCCGTTACTCCCGAGGAATCCCACTGAGTGGCAGTATGGAGCACGTTTTTACTGTAGTTGTATAGAATGTGGCTTCATTTCATTGTATATGTACTCAACCATATAAAATCAAGATATATCAACTGTAAGAGCAATTACATTGAATGCAAGAGATACATTCACCAGATTTTGAAGTTGGTTGTACAAGGAGTGATAACTGACACTGTACTGATATCACTTTGTAAAACGTAGAAATTTCACTTTTGTCTAACCAAGAGTTCACAGAAGAGTAATCAATGAATACTATACAAGTAATATATTGGATTGTAAATTGTAATAGTTTGTTACACAAAATGACTTTCTGCGTTACTCCCGAGGAATCCCACTGAGTGGCAGTATTGAGCACCGTTTTGCTATAGTTGTATAGAAGGTGGCTTCATTTCATTGTATATGTACTCAACCATATAAAAGCATGATATAGCAACTGTAAGAGCAGTTACATTGAATGCCAGAGATACATTCATCAGATTTTGAAGTTTGGTTGTACAAGGAGTGATTACTGACACTGTATTGATATCACGTTGTAAAACCTAGAAATTTCACTGTTGTCTAACCAAGAGATCGCAGAAGAGTAATCAATGAATACTATACAAGAAATATATTGGATTGTAAATTGTAATAGTTTGTTACACAAAATGACTTTCTGCGTTACTCCCGAGGAATCCCACTGAGTGGCAGTATGGAGCACCTTTTTGCTATAGTTGTATAGAAGGTGGCTTCATTTCATTGTCTATGTACTCAACCATATAAAAGCATGATATAGCAACGGTAAGAGCAGTTACATTGAATGCAAGAGATACATTCATCAGATTTTGAAGTTGGTTGTACAAGTAGTGAGGACTGACACTGTATTGATATCACTTTGAAAAACTTAGAAGTTTCACTGTTGTCTAACCAAGAGTTCACAGAAGAGTAATCAATGAATACTATACAAGAAATACATTGGATTGTAAATTGTAATAGTTTGTTACACAAAATGACTTTCTGCGTTACTCCCGAGGAATCCCACTGAGTGGCAGTATGGAGCACCTTTTTGCTATAGTTGTATAGAAGGTGGCTTCATTTCATTGTATATGTACTCAACCGTATAAAAGCATGATATAGCAACTGTAAGAGCTGTTACATTGAATGCCAGAGATACATTCATCAGATTTTGAAGTTGTTTGTACAAGGAGTGATAACTGACACCGTACTGATATCACTTTGTAAAACCTAGAAATATCACTATCCTGTAACCAACAGATCATTGAAAAGAGTAATCAATGAATAATATACAAGAATTTATATATTGTAATAGTTTGTTACACAAAATGACTTTCTGCGTTACTCCCGAGGAATCCCACTGAGTGGCAGTATGGAGCTCCTTTTTACTATAGTTGTATAGAAGGCGGCTTCATTTCATTGTATATGTACTCAACCATATAAAAGCATGATATAGCAACTGTAAGAGCAGTTACATTGAATGCAAGAGATACATTCATCAGATTTTGAAGTTGGTTGTACAAGGAGTGATTACTGACACTGTATTGATATCACGTTGTAAAACCTAGAAATTTCACTGTTGTCTAACCAAGAGATCGCAGAAGAGTAATCAATGAATACTATGCAAGAAATACATTGGATTGTAAATTGTAATAGTTTGTTACACAAAATGACTTTCTCCGTTACTCCCGAGGAATCCCACTGAGTGGCAGTATGGAGCACGTTTTTACTGTAGTTGTATAGAATGTGGCTTCATTTCATTGTATATGTACTCAACCATATAAAATCAAGATATATCAACTGTAAGAGCAATTACATTGAATGCAAGAGATACATTCATCAGATTTTGAAGTTGGTTGTACAAGGAGTGATAACTGACACTGTACTGATATCACTTTGTAAAACGTAGAAATTTCACTTTTGTCTAACCAAGAGTTCACAGAAGAGTAATCAATGAATACTATACAAGTAATATATTGGATTGTAAATTGTAATAGTTTGTTACACAAAATGACTTTCTGCGTTACTCCCGAGGAATCCCACTGAGTGGCAGTATTGAGCACCGTTTTGCTATAGTTGTATAGAAGGTGGCTTCATTTCATTGTATATGTACTCAACCATATAAAAGCATGATATAGCAACTGTAAGAGCAGTTACATTGAATGCCAGAGATACATTCATCAGATTTTGAAGTTTGGTTGTACAAGGAGTGATTACTGACACTGTATTGATATCACGTTGTAGAACCTAGAAATTTCACTGTTGTCTAACCAAGAGATCGCAGAAGAGTAATCAATGAATACTATACAAGAAATATATTGGATTGTAAATTGTAATAGTTTGTTACACAAAATGACTTTCTGCGTTACTCCCGAGGAATCCCACTGAGTGGCAGTATGGAGCACCTTTTTGCTATAGTTGTATAGAAGGTGGCTTCATTTCATTGTCTATGTACTCAACCATATAAAAGCATGATATAGCAACTGTAAGAGCAGTTACATTGAATGCCAGAGATACATTCATCAGATTTTGAAGTTTGGTTGTACAAGGAGTGATTACTGACACTGTATTGATATCACGTTGTAAAACCTAGAAATTTCACTGTTGTCTAACCAAGAGATCGCAGAAGAGTAATCAATGAATACTATACAAGAAATACATTGGATTGTAAATTGTAATAGTTTGTTACACAAAATGACTTTCTGCATTACTCCCGAGGAATCCCACTGAGTGTCAGTATGGAGCACCTTTTTACTGTAGTTGTATAGAAGGTGGCTTCATTTCATTGTATATGTACTCTACCATATAAAAGCATGATATAGCAACGGTAAGAGCAGTTACATTGAATGCCAGAGATACATTCATCAGATTTTGAAGTTGGTTGTACAAGTAGTGAGAACTGACACTGTATTGATATCACTTTGAAAAACGTAGAAGTTTCACTGTTGTCTAACCAAGAGTTCACAGAAGAGTAATCAATGAATACTATACAAGAAATACATTGGACTGTAAATTGTAATAGTTTGTTACACAAAATGACTTTCTGCGTTACTCCCGAGGAATCCCACTGAGTGGCAGAATGGGGCACCTTTTTCCTCCAGCTGTATAGAAGGTGGCTTCATTTAATCGTATATGTACTCAACCATATAAAAGCATGATATAGCAACTGTAAGAGCAGTTACATTGAATGCCAGAGATACATTCATCAGATTTTGAAGTTGGTTGTACAAGGAGTGATAACTGACACTGTACTGATATCACTTTGTAAAACGAAGAAATTTCACTGTTGTCTAACCAAGAGTTCACAGAAGAGTAATCAATGAATACTATACAAGAAATACATTGGATTGTAAATTGTAATAGTTTGTTACACAAAATGACATTCTGCGTTACTCCCGAGGAATCCCACTGAGTGGCAGTATGGAGCACCGTTTTGCTATAGAAGGATGCTTCATTTAATTGTATATGTACTCAACCATATAAAAGCATGATATAGCAACTGTAAGAGCAGTTACATTGAATGCCAGAGATACATTCATCAGATTTTGAAGTTCTTTATACAAGGAGTGAAAACTGACACTGTACTGATATCACTTTGTAAAACGTAGAAATTTCACTGTTGTCTAACCAAGAGATCGCAGAAGAGTAAGCAATGAATACTATACAAGAAATATATTGGATTGTAAATTGTAATAGTTTGTTACACAAAATGACTTTCTGCGTTACTCCCGAGGAATCCCACTGAGTGGCAGTATGGAGCACCTTTTTGCTATAGTTGTATAGAAGGTGGCTTCATTTCATTGTATATCTACTCAACCATATAAAAGCATGATATAGCAACTGTAAGAGCAGTTACATTGAATGCCAGAGATACATTCATCAGATTTTGAAGTTGTTTGTACAAGGAGTGATAACTGACACTGTACTGATATCACTTTGTAAAACCTAGAAATATCACTATCCTGTAACCAACAGATCATTGAAAAGAGTAATCAATGAATACTATACAAGAAATTGTATATTGTAATAGTGTGTTACACAAAATGACTTTCTGCGTTACTCCCGAGGAATCCCACTGAGTGGCAGTATGGAGCACCTTTTTAGTATAGTTGTATAGAAGGTGGCTTCATTTCATTGTATATGTACTCAACCATATAAAAGCATGATATAGCAACTTTAAGAGCAGTTACATTGAATGCAAGAGATACATTCATCAGATTTTGAAGTTGGTTGTACAAGTAGTGAGAACTGACACTGTATTGATATCACTTTGAAAAACTTAGAAGTTTCACTGTTGTCTAACCAAGAGTTCACAGAAGAGTAATCAATGAATACTATACAAGAAATACATTGGATTGTAAATTGTAATAGTTTGTTACACAAAATGACTTTCTGCGTTACTCCCGAGGAATCAAACTGAGTGGCAGTATGGAGCACCTTTTTGCTATAGTTGTATAGAAGGTGGCTTCATTTCATTGTATATGTACTCAACCATATAAAAGCATGATATAGCAACTGTAAGAGCTGTTACATTGAATGCCAGAGATACATTCATCAGATTTTGAAGTTGTTTGTACAAGGAGTGATAACTGACACCGTACTGATATCACTTTGTAAAACCTAGAAATATCACTATCCTGTAACCAACAGATCATTGAAAAGAGTAATCAATGAATAATATACAAGAATTTATATATTGTAATAGTTTGTTACACAAAATGACTTTCTGCGTTACTCCCGAGGAATCCCACTGAGTGGCTGTATGGAGCTCCTTTTTACTATAGTTGTATAGAAGGCGGCTTCATTTCATTGTATATGTACTCAACCATATAAAAGCATGATATAGCAACTGTAAGAGCAGTTACATTGAATGCAAGAGATACATTCATCAGATTTTGAAGTTGGTTGTACAAGGAGTGATTACTGACACTGTATTGATATCACGTTGTAAAACCTAGAAATTTCACTGTTGTCTAACCAAGAGATCGCAGAAGAGTAATCAATGAATACTATGCAAGAAATACATTGGATTGTAAATTGTAATAGTTTGTTACACAAAATGACTTTCTCCGTTACTCCCGAGGAATCCCACTGAGTGGCAGTATGGAGCACGTTTTTACTGTAGTTGTATAGAATGTGGCTTCATTTCATTGTATATGTACTCAACCATATAAAATCAAGATATAGCAACTGTAAGAGCAATTACATTGAATGCAAGAGATACATTCATCAGATTTTGAAGTTGGTTGTACAAGGAGTGATAACTGACACTGTACTGATATCACTTTGTAAAACGTAGAAATTTCACTTTTGTCTAACCAAGAGTTCACAGAAGAGTAATCAATGAATACTATACAAGTAATATATTGGATTGTAAATTGTAATAGTTTATTACACAAAATGACTTTCTGCGTTACTCCCGAGGAATCCCACTGAGTGGCAGTATTGAGCACCGTTTTGCTATAGTTGTATAGAAGGTGGCTTCATTTCATTGTATATGTACTCAACCATATAAAAGCATGATATAGCAACTGTAAGAGCAGTTACATTGAATGCCAGAGATACATTCATCAGATTTTGAAGTTTGGTTGTACAAGGAGTGATTACTGACACTGTATTGATATCACGTTGTAAAACCTAGAAATTTCACTGTTGTCTAACCAAGAGATCGCAGAAGAGTAATCAATGAATACTATACAAGAAATATATTGGATTGTAAATTGTAATAGTTTGTTACACAAAATGACTTTCTGCGTTACTCCCGAGGAATCCCACTGAGTGGCAGTATGGAGCACCTTTTTGCTATAGTTGTATAGAAGGTGGCTTCATTTCATTGTCTATGTACTCAACCATATAAAAGCATGATATAGCAACTGTAAGAGCAGTTACATTGAATGCCAGAGATACATTCATCAGATTTTGAAGTTTGGTTGTACAAGGAGTGATTACTGACACTGTATTGATATCACGTTGTAAAACCTAGAAATTTCACTGTTGTCTAACCAAGAGATCGCAGAAGAGTAATCAATGAATACTATACAAGAAATACATTGGATTGTAAATTGTAATAGTTTGTTACACAAAATGACTTTCTGCGTTACTCCCGAGGAATCCCACTGAGTGTCAGTATGGAGCACCTTTTTACTGTAGTTGTATAGAAGGTGGCTTCATTTCATTGTATATGTCCTCAACCATATAAAAGCATGATATAGCAACGGTAAGAGCAGTTACATTGAATGCAAGAGATACATTCATCAGATTTTGAAGTTGGTTGTACAAGTAGTGAGAACTGACACTGTATTGATATCACTTTGAAAAACTTAGAAGTTTCACTGTTGTCTAACCAAGAGTTCACAGAAGAGTAATCAATGAATACTATACAAGAAATACATTGGATTGTAAATTGTAATAGTTTGTTACACAAAATGACTTTCTGCGTTACTCCCGAGGAATCCCACTGAGTGGCAGTATGGAGCACCTTTTTGCTATAGTTGTATAGAAGGTGGCTTCATTTCATTGTATATGTACTCAACCATATAAAAGCATGATATAGCAACTGTAAGAGCTGTTACATTGAATGCCAGAGATACATTCATCAGATTTTGAAGTTGTTTGTACAAGGAGTGATAACTGACACCGTACTGATATCACTTTGTAAAACCTAGAAATATCACTATCCTGTAACCAACAGATCATTGAAAAGAGTAATCAATGAATAATATACAAGAATTTATATATTGTAATAGTTTGTTACACAAAATGACTTTCTGCGTTACTCCCGAGGAATCCCACTGAGTGGCAGTATGGAGCTCCTTTTTACTATAGTTGTATAGAAGGCGGCTTCATTTCATTGTATATGTACTCAACCATATAAAAGCATGATATAGCAACTGTAAGAGCAGTTACATTGAATGCAAGAGATACATTCATCAGATTTTGAAGTTGGTTGTACAAGGAGTGATTACTGACACTGTATTGATATCACGTTGTAAAACCTAGAAATTTCACTGTTGTCTAACCAAGAGATCGCAGAAGAGTAATCAATGAATACTATGCAAGAAATACATTGGATTGTAAATTGTAATAGTTTGTTACACAAAATGACTTTCTCCGTTACTCCCGAGGAATCCCACTGAGTGGCAGTATGGAGCACGTTTTTACTGTAGTTGTATAGAATGTGGCTTCATTTCATTGTATATGTACTCAACCATATAAAATCAAGATATATCAACTGTAAGAGCAATTACATTGAATGCAAGAGATACATTCATCAGATTTTGAAGTTGGTTGTACAAGGAGTGATAACTGACACTGTACTGATATCACTTTGTAAAACGTAGAAATTTCACTTTTGTCTAACCAAGAGTTCACAGAAGAGTAATCAATGAATACTATACAAGTAATATATTGGATTGTAAATTGTAATAGTTTGTTACACAAAATGACTTTCTGCGTTACTCCCGAGGAATCCCACTGAGTGGCAGTATTGAGCACCGTTTTTCTATAGTTGTATAGAAGGTGGCTTCATTTCATTGTATATGTACTCAACCATATAAAAGCATGATATAGCAACTGTAAGAGCAGTTACATTGAATGCCAGAGATACATTCATCAGATTTTGAAGTTTGGTTGTACAAGGAGTGATTACTGACACTGTATTGATATCACGTTGTAAAACCTAGAAATTTCACTGTTGTCTAACCAAGAGATCGCAGAAGAGTAATCAATGAATACTATACAAGAAATATATTGGATTGTAAATTGTAATAGTTTGTTACACAAAATGACTTTCTGCGTTACTCCCGAGGAATCCCACTGAGTGGCAGTATGGAGCACCTTTTTGCTATAGTTGTATAGAAGGTGGCTTCATTTCATTGTCTATGTACTCAACCATATAAAAGCATGATATAGCAACTGTAAGAGCAGTTACATTGAATGCCAGAGATACATTCATCAGATTTTGAAGTTTGGTTGTACAAGGAGTGATTACTGACACTGTATTGATATCACGTTGTAAAACCTAGAAATTTCACTGTTGTCTAACCAAGAGATCGCAGAAGAGTAATCAATGAATACTATACAAGAAATACATTGGATTGTAAATTGTAATAGTTTGTTACACAAAATGACTTTCTGCGTTACTCCCGAGGAATCCCACTGAGTGTCAGTATGGAGCACCTTTTTACTGTAGTTGTATAGAAGGTGGCTTCATTTCATTGTATATGTACTCTACCATATAAAAGCATGATATAGCAACGGTAAGAGCAGTTACATTGAATGCCAGAGATACATTCATCAGATTTTGAAGTTGGTTGTACAAGTAGTGAGAACTGACACTGTATTGATATCACTTTGAAAAACGTAGAAGTTTCACTGTTGTCTAACCAAGAGTTCACAGAAGAGTAATCAATGAATACTATACAAGAAATACATTGGACTGTAAATTGTAATAGTTTGTTACACAAAATGACTTTCTGCGTTACTCCCGAGGAATCCCACTGAGTGGCAGAATGGGGCACCTTTTTCCTCCAGCTGTATAGAAGGTGGCTTCATTTAATCGTATATGTACTCAACCATATAAAAGCATGATATAGCAACTGTAAGAGCAGTTACATTGAATGCCAGAGATACATTCATCAGATTTTGAAGTTGGTTGTACAAGGAGTGATAACTGACACTGTACTGATATCACTTTGTAAAACGAAGAAATTTCACTGTTGTCTAACCAAGAGTTCACAGAAGAGTAATCAATGAATACTATACAAGAAATACATTGGATTGTAAATTGTAATAGTTTGTTACACAAAATGACTTTCTGCGTTACTCCCGAGGAATCCCACTGAGTGGCAGTATGGAGCACCGTTTTGCTATAGAAGGATGCTTCATTTAATTGTATATGTACTCAACCATATAAAAGCATGATATAGCAACTGTAAGAGCAGTTACATTGAATGCCAGAGATACATTCATCAGATTTTGAAGTTCTTTATACACGGAGTGAAAACTGACACTGTACTGATATCACTTTGTAAAACGTAGAAATTTCACTGTTGTCTAACCAAGAGATCGCAGAAGAGTAAGCAATGAATACTATACAAGAAATATATTGGATTGTAAATTGTAATAGTTTGTTACACAAAATGACTTTCTGCGTTACTCCCGAGGAATCCCACTGAGTGGCAGTATGGAGCACCTTTTTGCTATAGTTGTATAGAAGGTGGCTTCATTTCATTGTATATCTACTCAACCATATAAAAGCATGATATAGCAACTGTAAGAGCAGTTACATTGAATGCCAGAGATACATTCATCAGATTTTGAAGTTGTTTGTACAAGGAGTGATAACTGACACTGTACTGATATCACTTTGTAAAACCTAGAAATATCACTATCCTGTAACCAACAGATCATTGAAAAGAGTAATCAATGAATACTATACAAGAAATTGTATATTGTAATTGTGTGTTACACAAAATGACTTTCTGCGTTACTCCCGAGGAATCCCACTGAGTGGCAGTATGGAGCACCTTTTTAGTATAGTTGTATAGAAGGTGGCTTCATTTCATTGTATATGTACTCAACCATATAAAAGCATGATATAGCAACTTTAAGAGCAGTTACATTGAATGCAAGAGATACATTCATCAGATTTTGAAGTTGGTTGTACAAGGAGTGATTACTGACACTGTATTGATATCACGTTGTAAAACCAAGAAATTTCACTGTTGTCTAACCATGAGATCGCAGAAGAGTAATCAATGAATACTATACAAGAAATACATTGGATTGTAAATTGTAATAGTTTGTTACACAAAATGACTTTCTGCGTTACTCCCGAGGAATCCCACTGAGTGTCAGTATGGAGCACCTTTTTACTGTAGTTGTATAGAAGGTGGCTTCATTTCATTGTATATGTCCTCAACCATATAAAAGCATGATATAGCAACGGTAAGAGCAGTTACATTGAATGCAAGAGATACATTCATCAGATTTTGAAGTTGGTTGTACAAGTAGTGAGAACTGACACTGTATTGATATCACTTTGAAAAACTTAGAAGTTTCACTGTTGTCTAACCAAGAGTTCACAGAAGAGTAATCAATGAATACTATACAAGAAATACATTGGATTGTAAATTGTAATAGTTTGTTACACAAAATGACTTTCTGCGTTACTCCCGAGGAATCAAACTGAGTGGCAGTATGGAGCACCTTTTTGCTATAGTTGTATAGAAGGTGGCTTCATTTCATTGTATATGTACTCAACCATATAAAAGCATGATATAGCAACTGTAAGAGCTGTTACATTGAATGCCAGAGATACATTCATCAGATTTTGAAGTTGTTTGTACAAGGAGTGATAACTGACACCGTACTGATATCACTTTGTAAAACCTAGAAATATCACTATCCTGTAACCAACAGATCATTGAAAAGAGTAATCAATGAATAATATACAAGAATTTATATATTGTAATAGTTTGTTACACAAAATGACTTTCTGCGTTACTCCCGAGGAATCCCACTGAGTGGCAGTATGGAGCTCCTTTTTACTATAGTTGTATAGAAGGCGGCTTCATTTCATTGTATATGTACTCAACCATATCAAAGCATGATATAGCAACTGTAAGAGCAGTTACATTGAATGCAAGAGATACATTCATCAGATTTTGAAGTTGGTTGTACAAGGAGTGATTACTGACACTGTATTGATATCACGTTGTAAAACCTAGAAATTTCACTGTTGTCTAACCAAGAGATCGCAGAAGAGTAATCAATGAATACTATGCAAGAAATACATTGGATTGTAAATTGTAATAGTTTGTTACACAAAATGACTTTCTCCGTTACTCCCGAGGAATCCCACTGAGTGGCAGTATGGAGCACGTTTTTACTGTAGTTGTATAGAATGTGGCTTCATTTCATTGTATATGTACTCAACCATATAAAATCAAGATATATCAACTGTAAGAGCAATTACATTGAATGCAAGAGATACATTCATCAGATTTTGAAGTTGGTTGTACAAGGAGTGATAACTGACACTGTACTGATATCACTTTGTAAAACGTAGAAATTTCACTTTTGTCTAACCAAGAGTTCACAGAAGAGTAATCAATGAATACTATACAAGTAATATATTGGATTGTAAATTGTAATAGTTTATTACACAAAATGACTTTCTGCGTTACTCCCGAGGAATCCCACTGAGTGGCAGTATTGAGCACCGTTTTGCTATAGTTGTATAGAAGGTGGCTTCATTTCATTGTATATGTACTCAACCATATAAAAGCATGATATAGCAACTGTAAGAGCAGTTACATTGAATGCCAGAGATACATTCATCAGATTTTGAAGTTTGGTTGTACAAGGAGTGATTACTGACACTGTATTGATATCACGTTGTAAAACCTAGAAATTTCACTGTTGTCTAACCAAGAGATCGCAGAAGAGTAATCAATGAATACTATACAAGAAATATATTGGATTGTAAATTGTAATAGTTTGTTACACAAAATGACTTTCTGCGTTACTCCCGAGGAATCCCACTGAGTGGCAGTATGGAGCACCTTTTTGCTATAGTTGTATAGAAGGTGGCTTCATTTCATTGTCTATGTACTCAACCATATAAAAGCATGATATAGCAACTGTAAGAGCAGTTACATTGAATGCCAGAGATACATTCATCAGATTTTGAAGTTTGGTTGTACAAGGAGTGATTACTGACACTGTATTGATATCACGTTGTAAAACCTAGAAATTTCACTGTTGTCTAACCAAGAGATCGCAGAAGAGTAATCAATGAATACTATACAAGAAATACATTGGATTGTAAATTGTAATAGTTTGTTACACAAAATGACTTTCTGCGTTACTCCCGAGGAATCCCACTGAGTGTCAGTATGGAGCACCTTTTTACTGTAGTTGTATAGAAGGTGGCTTCATTTCATTGTATATGTACTCTACCATATAAAAGCATGATATAGCAACGGTAAGAGCAGTTACATTGAATGCCAGAGATACATTCATCAGATTTTGAAGTTGGTTGTACAAGTAGTGAGAACTGACACTGTATTGATATCACTTTGAAAAACGTAGAAGTTTCACTGTTGTCTAACCAAGAGTTCACAGAAGAGTAATCAATGAATACTATACAAGAAATACATTGGATTGTAAATTGTAAAAGTTTGTTACACAAAATGACTTTCTGCGTTACTCCCGAGGAATCCCACTGAGTGGCAGAATGGGGCACCTTTTTCCTCCAGCTGTATAGAAGGTGGCTTCATTTAATCGTATATGTACTCAACCATATAAAAGCATGATATAGCAACTGTAAGAGCAGTTACATTGAATGCCAGAGATACATTCATCAGATTTTGAAGTTGGTTGTACAAGGAGTGATAACTGACACTGTACTGATATCACTTTGTAAAACGAAGAAATTTCACTGTTGTCTAACCAAGAGTTCACAGAAGAGTAATCAATGAATACTATACAAGAAATACATTGGATTGTAAATTGTAATACTTTGTTACACAAAATGACTTTCTGCGTTACTCCCGAGGAATCCCACTGAGTGGCAGTATGGAGCACCGTTTTGCTATAGAAGGAGGCTTCATTTAATTGTATATGTACTCAACCATATAAAACCATGATATAGCAACTGTAAGAGCAGTTACATTGAATGCCAGAGATACATTCTTCAGATTTTGAATTTATTTATACAAGGAGTGAAAACTGACATTGTACTGATATCACTTTGTAAAACGTAGAAATTTCACTGTTGTCTAACCAAGAGATCGCAGAAGAGTAAGCAATGAATACTATACAAGAAATATATTGGATTGTAAATTGTAATAGTTTCTTACACAAAATGACTTTCTGCGTTACTCCCGAGGAATCCCACTGAGTGGCAGTATGGAGCACCTTTTTGCTATAGTTGTATAGAAGGTGGCTTCATTTCATTGTCTATGTACTCAACCATATAAAAGCATGATATAGCAACTGTAAGAGCAGTTACATTGAATGCCAGAGATACATTCATCAGATTTTGAAGTTGTTTGTACAAGGAGTGATAACTGACACAGTACTGATATCACTTTGTAAAACCTAGAAATATCACTATCCTGTAACCAACAGATCATTGAAAAGAGTAATCAATGAATACTATACAAGAAATTGTATATTGTAATTGTGTGTTACACAAAATGACTTTCTGCGTTACTCCCGAGGAATCCCACTGAGTGGCAGTATGGAGCACCTTTTTAGTATAGTTGTATAGAAGGTGGCTTCATTTCATTGTATATGTACTCAACCATATAAAAGCATGATATAGCAACTTTAAGAGCAGTTACATTGAATGCAAGAGATACATTCATCAGATTTTGAAGTTGGTTGTACAAGGAGTGATTACTGACACTGTATTGATATCACGTTGTAAAACCAAGAAATTTCACTGTTGTCTAACCATGAGATCGCAGAAGAGTAATCAATGAATACTATACAAGAAATACATTGGATTGTAAATTGTAATAGTTTGTTACACAAAATGACTTTCTGCGTTACTCCCGAGGAATCCCACTGAGTGTCAGTATGGAGCACCTTTTTACTGTAGTTGTATAGAAGGTGGCTTCATTTCATTGTATATGTACTCTACCATATAAAAGCATGATATAGCAACGGTAAGAGCAGTTACATTGAATGCCAGAGATACATTCATCAGATTTTGAAGTTGGTTGTACAAGTAGTGAGAACTGACACTGTATTGATATCACTTTGAAAAACGTAGAAGTTTCACTGTTGTCTAACCAAGAGTTCACAGAAGAGTAATCAATGAATACTATACAAGAAATACATTGGATTGTAAATTGTAATAGTTTGTTACACAAAATGACTTTCTGCGTTACTCCCGAGGAATCCCACTGAGTGGCAGAATGGGGCACCTTTTTCCTCCAGCTGTATAGAAGGTGGCTTCATTTAATCGTATATGTACTCAACCATATAAAAGCATGATATAGCAACTGTAAGAGCAGTTACATTGAATGCCAGAGATACATTCATCAGATTTTGAAGTTGGTTGTACAAGGAGTGATAACTGACACTGTACTGATATCACTTTGTAAAACGAAGAAATTTCACTGTTGTCTAACCAAGAGTTCACAGAAGAGTAATCAATGAATACTATACAAGAAATACATTGGATTGTAAATTGTAATAGTTTGTTACACAAAATGACTTTCTGCGTTACTCCCGAGGAATCCCACTGAGTGGCAGTATGGAGCACCGTTTTGCTATAGAAGGAGGCTTCATTTAATTGTATATGTACTCAACCATATAAAAGCATGATATAGCAACTGTAAGAGCAGTTACATTGAATGCCAGAGATACATTCTTCAGATTTTGAATTTATTTATACAAGGAGTGAAAACTGACACTGTACTGATATCACTTTGTAAAACGTAGAAATTTCACTGTTGTCTAACCAAGAGATCGCAGAAGAGTAAGCAATGAATACTATACAAGAAATATATTGGATTGTAAATTGTAATAGTTTCTTACACAAAATGACTTTCTGCGTTACTCCCGAGGAATCCCACTGAGTGGCAGTATGGAGCACCTTTTTGCTATAGTTGTATAGAAGGTGGCTTCATTTCATTGTCTATGTACTCAACCATATAAAAGCATGATATAGCAACTGTAAGAGCAGTTACATTGAATGCCAGAGATACATTCATCAGATTTTGAAGTTGTTTGTACAAGGAGTGATAACTGACACAGTACTGATATCACTTTGTAAAACCTAGAAATATCACTATCCTGTAACCAACAGATCATTGAAAAGAGTAATCAATGAATACTATACAAGAAATTGTATATTGTAATTGTGTGTTACACAAAATGACTTTCTGCGTTACTCCCGAGGAATCCCACTGAGTGGCAGTATGGAGCACCTTTTTAGTATAGTTGTATAGAAGGTGGCTTCATTTCATTGTATATGTACTCAACCATATAAAAGCATGATATAGCAACTTTAAGAGCAGTTACATTGAATGCAAGAGATACATTCATCAGATTTTGAAGTTGGTTGTACAAGGAGTGATTACTGACACTGTATTGATATCACGTTGTAAAACCAAGAAATTTCACTGTTGTCTAACCATGAGATCGCAGAAGAGTAATCAATGAATACTATACAAGAAATACATTGGATTGTAAATTGTAATAGTTTGTTACACAAAATGACTTTCTGCGTTACTCCCGAGGAATCCCACTGAGTGTCAGTATGGAGCACCTTTTTACTGTAGTTGTATAGAAGGTGGCTTCATTTCATTGTATATGTACTCTACCATATAAAAGCATGATATAGCAACGGTAAGAGCAGTTACATTGAATGCCAGAGATACATTCATCAGATTTTGAAGTTGGTTGTACAAGTAGTGAGAACTGACACTGTATTGATATCACTTTGAAAAACGTAGAAGTTTCACTGTTGTCTAACCAAGAGTTCACAGAAGAGTAATCAATGAATACTATACAAGAAATACATTGGATTGTAAATTGTAATAGTTTGTTACACAAAATGACTTTCTGCGTTACTCCCGAGGAATCCCACTGAGTGGCAGAATGGGGCACCTTTTTCCTCCAGCTGTATAGAAGGTGGCTTCATTTAATCGTATATGTACTCAACCATATAAAAGCATGATATAGCAACTGTAAGAGCAGTTACATTGAATGCCAGAGATACATTCATCAGATTTTGAAGTTGGTTGTACAAGGAGTGATAACTGACACTGTACTGATATCACTTTGTAAAACGAAGAAATTTCACTGTTGTCTAACCAAGAGTTCACAGAAGAGTAATCAATGAATACTATACAAGAAATACATTGGATTGTAAATTGTAATAGTTTGTTACACAAAATGACTTTCTGCGTTACTCCCGAGGAATCCCACTGAGTGGCAGTATGGAGCACCGTTTTGCTATAGAAGGAGGCTTCATTTAATTGTATATGTACTCAACCATATAAAAGCATGATATAGCAACTGTAAGAGCAGTTACATTGAATGCCAGAGATACATTCTTCAGATTTTGAATTTATTTATACAAGGAGTGAAAACTGACACTGTACTGATATCACTTTGTAAAACGTAGAAATTTCACTGTTGTCTAACCAAGAGATCGCAGAAGAGTAAGCAATGAATACTATACAAGAAATATATTGGATTGTAAATTGTAATAGTTTCTTACACAAAATGACTTTCTGCGTTACTCCCGAGGAATCCCACTGAGTGGCAGTATGGAGCACCTTTTTGCTATAGTTGTATAGAAGGTGGCTTCATTTCATTGTCTATGTACTCAACCATATAAAAGCATGATATAGCAACTGTAAGAGCAGTTACATTGAATGCCAGAGATACATTCATCAGATTTTGAAGTTGTTTGTACAAGGAGTGATAACTGACACAGTACTGATATCACTTTGTAAAACCTAGAAATATCACTATCCTGTAACCAACAGATCATTGAAAAGAGTAATCAATGAATACTATACAAGAAATTGTATATTGTAATTGTGTGTTACACAAAATGACTTTCTGCGTTACTCCCGAGGAATCCCACTGAGTGGCAGTATGGAGCACCTTTTTAGTATAGTTGTATAGAAGGTGGCTTCATTTCATTGTATATGTACTCAACCATATAAAAGCATGATATAGCAACTTTAAGAGCAGTTACATTGAATGCAAGAGATACATTCATCAGATTTTGAAGTTGGTTGTACAAGGAGTGATTACTGACACTGTATTGATATCACGTTGTAAAACCAAGAAATTTCACTGTTGTCTAACCATGAGATCGCAGAAGAGTAATCAATGAATACTATACAAGAAATACATTGGATTGTAAATTGTAATAGTTTGTTACACAAAATGACTTTCTGCGTTACTCCCGAGGAATCCCACTGAGTGTCAGTATGGAGCACCTTTTTACTGTAGTTGTATAGAAGGTGGCTTCATTTCATTGTATATGTCCTCAACCATATAAAAGCATGATATAGCAACGGTAAGAGCAGTTACATTGAATGCAAGAGATACATTCATCAGATTTTGAAGTTGGTTGTACAAGTAGTGAGAACTGACACTGTATTGATATCACTTTGAAAAACTTAGAAGTTTCACTGTTGTCTAACCAAGAGTTCACAGAAGAGTAATCAATGAATACTATACAAGAAATACATTGGATTGTAAATTGTAATAGTTTGTTACACAAAATGACTTTCTGCGTTACTCCCGAGGAATCAAACTGAGTGGCAGTATGGAGCACCTTTTTGCTATAGTTGTATAGAAGGTGGCTTCATTTCATTGTATATGTACTCAACCATATAAAAGCATGATATAGCAACTGTAAGAGCTGTTACATTGAATGCCAGAGATACATTCATCAGATTTTGAAGTTGTTTGTACAAGGAGTGATAACTGACACCGTACTGATATCACTTTGTAAAACCTAGAAATATCACTATCCTGTAACCAACAGATCATTGAAAAGAGTAATCAATGAATAATATACAAGAATTTATATATTGTAATAGTTTGTTACACAAAATGACTTTCTGCGTTACTCCCGAGGAATCCCACTGAGTGGCAGTATGGAGCTCCTTTTTACTATAGTTGTATAGAAGGCGGCTTCATTTCATTGTATATGTACTCAACCATATAAAAGCATTATATAGCAACTGTAAGAGCAGTTACATTGAATGCAAGAGATACATTCATCAGATTTTGAAGTTGGTTGTACAAGGAGTGATTACTGACACTGTATTGATATCACGTTGTAAAACCTAGAAATTTCACTGTTGTCTAACCAAGAGATCGCAGAAGAGTAATCAATGAATACTATGCAAGAAATACATTGGATTGTAAATTGTAATAGTTTGTTACACAAAATGACTTTCTCCGTTACTCCCGAGGAATCCCACTGAGTGGCAGTATGGAGCACGTTTTTACTGTAGTTGTATAGAATGTGGCTTCATTTCATTGTATATGTACTCAACCATATAAAATCAAGATATATCAACTGTAAGAGCAATTACATTGAATGCAAGAGATACATTCATCAGATTTTGAAGTTGGTTGTACAAGGAGTGATAACTGACACTGTACTGATATCACTTTGTAAAACGTAGAAATTTCACTTTTGTCTAACCAAGAGTTCACAGAAGAGTAATCAATGAATACTATACAAGTAATATATTGGATTGTAAATTGTAATAGTTTATTACACAAAATGACTTTCTGCGTTACTCCCGAGGAATCCCACTGAGTGGCAGTATTGAGCACCGTTTTGCTATAGTTGTATAGAAGGTGGCTTCATTTCATTGTATATGTACTCAGCCATATAAAAGCATGATATAGCAACTGTAAGAGCAGTTACATTGAATGCCAGAGATACATTCATCAGATTTTGAAGTTTGGTTGTACAAGGAGTGATTACTGACTCTGTATTGATATCACGTTGTAAAACCTAGAAATTTCACTGTTGTCTAACCAAGAGATCGCAGAAGAGTAATCAATGAATACTATACAAGAAATATATTGGATTGTAAATTGTAATAGTTTGTTACACAAAATGACTTTCTGCGTTGCTCCCGAGGAATCCCACTGAGTGGCAGTATGGAGCACCTTTTTGCTATAGTTGTATAGAAGGTGGCTTCATTTCATTGTCTATGTACTCAACCATATAAAAGCATGATATAGCAACTGTAAGAGCAGTTACATTGAATGCCAGAGATACATTCATCAGATTTTGAAGTTTGGTTGTACAAGGAGTGATTACTGACACTGTATTGATATCACGTTGTAAAACCTAGAAATTTCACTGTTGTCTAACCAAGAGATCGCAGAAGAGTAATCAATTAATACTATACAAGAAATACATTGGATTGTAAATTGTAATAGTTTGTTACACAAAATGACTTTCTGCGTTACTCCCGAGGAATCCCACTGAGTGTCAGTATGGAGCACCTTTTTACTGTAGTTGTATAGAAGGTGGCTTCATTTCATTGGATATGTACTCTACCATATAAAAGCATGATATAGCAACGGTAAGAGCAGTTACATTGAATGCCAGAGATACATTCATCAGATTTTGAAGTTGGTTGTACAAGTAGTGAGAACTGACACTGTATTGATATCACTTTGAAAAACGTAGAAGTTTCACTGTTGTCTAACCAAGAGTTCACAGAAGAGTAATCAATGAATACTATACAAGAAATACATTGGATTGTAAATTGTAATAGTTTGTTACACAAAATGACTTTCTGCGTTACTCCCGAGGAATCCCACTGAGTGGCAGAATGGGGCACCTTTTTCCTCCAGCTGTATAGAAGGTGGCTTCATTTAATCGTATATGTACTCAACCATATAAAAGCATGATATAGCAACTGTAAGAGCAGTTACATTGAATGCCAGAGATACATTCATCAGATTTTGAAGTTGGTTGTACAAGGAGTGATAACTGACACTGTACTGATATCACTTTGTAAAACGAAGAAATTTCACTGTTGTCTAACCAAGAGTTCACAGAAGAGTAATCAATGAATACTATACAAGAAATACATTGGATTGTAAATTGTAATACTTTGTTACACAAAATGACTTTCTGCGTTACTCCCGAGGAATCCCACTGAGTGGCAGTATGGAGCACCGTTTTGCTATAGAAGGAGGCTTCATTTAATTGTATATGTACTCAACCATATAAAAGCATGATATAGCAACTGTAAGAGCAGTTACATTGAATGCCAGAGATACATTCTTCAGATTTTGAATTTATTTATACAAGGAGTGAAAACTGACATTGTACTGATATCACTTTGTAAAACGTAGAAATTTCACTGTTGTCTAACCAAGAGATCGCAGAAGAGTAAGCAATGAATACTATACAAGAAATATATTGGATTGTAAATTGTAATAGTTTCTTACACAAAATGACTTTCTGCGTTACTCCCGAGGAATCCCACTGAGTGGCAGTATGGAGCACCTTTTTGCTATAGTTGTATAGAAGGTGGCTTCATTTCATTGTCTATGTACTCAACCATATAAAAGCATGATATAGCAACTGTAAGAGCAGTTACATTGAATGCCAGAGATACATTCATCAGATTTTGAAGTTGTTTGTACAAGGAGTGATAACTGACACAGTACTGATATCACTTTGTAAAACCTAGAAATATCACTATCCTGTAACCAACAGATCATTGAAAAGAGTAATCAATGAATACTATACAAGAAATTGTATATTGTAATTGTGTGTTACACAAAATGACTTTCTGCGTTACTCCCGAGGAATCCCACTGAGTGGCAGTATGGAGCACCTTTTTAGTATAGTTGTATAGAAGGTGGCTTCATTTCATTGTATATGTACTCAACCATATAAAAGCATGATATAGCAACTTTAAGAGCAGTTACATTGAATGCAAGAGATACATTCATCAGATTTTGAAGTTGGTTGTACACGGAGTGATTACTGACACTGTATTGATATCACGTTGTAAAACCAAGAAATTTCACTGTTGTCTAACCATGAGATCGCAGAAGAGTAATCAATGAATACTATACAAGAAATACATTGGATTGTAAATTGTAATAGTTTGTTACACAAAATGACTTTCTGCGTTACTCCCGAGGAATCCCACTGAGTGTCAGTATGGAGCACCTTTTTACTGTAGTTGTATAGAAGGTGGCTTCATTTCATTGTATATGTCCTCAACCATATAAAAGCATGATATAGCAACGGTAAGAGCAGTTACATTGAATGCAAGAGATACATTCATCAGATTTTGAAGTTGGTTGTACAAGTAGTGAGAACTGACACTGTATTGATATCACTTTGAAAAACTTAGAAGTTTCACTGTTGTCTAACCAAGAGTTCACAGAAGAGTAATCAATGAATACTATACAAGAAATACATTGGATTGTAAATTGTAATAGTTTGTTACACAAAATGACTTTCTGCGTTACTCCCGAGGAATCAAACTGAGTGGCAGTATGGAGCACCTTTTTGCTATAGTTGTATAGAAGGTGGCTTCATTTCATTGTATATGTACTCAACCATATAAAAGCATGATATAGCAACTGTAAGAGCTGTTACATTGAATGCCAGAGATACATTCATCAGATTTTGAAGTTGTTTGTACAAGGAGTGATAACTGACACCGTACTGATATCACTTTGTAAAACCTAGAAATATCACTATCCTGTAACCAACAGATCATTGAAAAGAGTAATCAATGAATAATATACAAGAATTTATATATTGTAATAGTTTGTTACACAAAATGACTTTCTGCGTTACTCCCGAGGAATCCCACTGAGTGGCAGTATGGAGCTCCTTTTTACTATAGTTGTATAGAAGGCGGCTTCATTTCATTGTATATGTACTCAACCATATAAAAGCATTATATAGCAACTGTAAGAGCAGTTACATTGAATGCAAGAGATACATTCATCAGATTTTGAAGTTGGTTGTACAAGGAGTGATTACTGACACTGTATTGATATCACGTTGTAAAACCTAGAAATTTCACTGTTGTCTAACCAAGAGATCGCAGAAGAGTAATCAATGAATACTATACAAGAAATATATTGGATTGTAAATTGTAATAGTTTCTTACACAAAATGACTTTCTGCGTTACTCCCGAGGAATCCCACTGAGTGGCAGTATGGAGCACCTTTTTGCTATAGTTGTATAGAAGGTGGCTTCATTTCATTGTCTATGTACTCAACCATATAAAAGCATGATATAGCAACTGTAAGAGCAGTTACATTGAATGCCAGAGATACATTCATCAGATTTTGAAGTTGTTTGTACAAGGAGTGATAACTGACACAGTACTGATATCACTTTGTAAAACCTAGAAATATCACTATCCTGTAACCAACAGATCATTGAAAAGAGTAATCAATGAATACTATACAAGAAATTGTATATTGTAATTGTGTGTTACACAAAATGACTTTCTGTGTTACTCCCGAGGAATCCCACTGAGTGGCAGTATGGAGCACCTTTTTAGTATAGTTGTATAGAAGGTGGCTTCATTTCATTGTATATGTACTCAACCATATAAAAGCATGATATAGCAACTTTAAGAGCAGTTACATTGAATGCAAGAGATACATTCATCAGATTTTGAAGTTGGTTGTACAAGGAGTGATTACTGACACTGTATTGATATCACGTTGTAAAACCAAGAAATTTCACTGTTGTCTAACCATGAGATCGCAGAAGAGTAATCAATGAATACTATACAAGAAATACATTGGATTGTAAATTGTAATAGTTTGTTACACAAAATGACTTTCTGCGTTACTCCCGAGGAATCCCACTGAGTGTCAGTATGGAGCACCTTTTTACTGTAGTTGTATAGAAGGTGGCTTCATTTCATTGTATATGTACTCAACCATATAAAAGCATGATATAGCAACTGTAAGAGCAGTTACATTGAATGCAAGAGATACATTCATCAGATTTTGAAGTTGGTTGTACAAGGAGTGATTACTGACACTGTATTGATATCACATTGTAAAACCTAGAAATTTCACTGTTGTCTAACCAAGAGATCGCAGAAGAGTAATCAATGAATACTATGCAAGAAATACATTGGATTGTAAATTGTAATAGTTTGTTACACAAAATGACTTTCTCCGTTACTCCCGAGGAATCCCACTGAGTGGCAGTATGGAGCACCTTTTTACTGTAGTTGTATAGAATGTGGCTTCATTTCATTGTATATGTACTCAACCATATAAAATCAAGATATATCAACTGTAAGAGCAATTACATTGAATGCAAGAGATACATTCATCAGATTTTGAAGTTGGTTGTACAAGGAGTGATAACTGACACTGTACTGATATCACTTTGTAAAACGTAGAAATTTCACTTTTGTCTAACCAAGAGTTCACAGAAGAGTAATCAATGAATACTATACAAGTAATATATTGGATTGTAAATTGTAATAGTTTGTTACACAAAATGACTTTCTGCGTTACTCCCGAGGAATCCCACTGAGTGGCAGTATTGAGCACCGTTTTGCTATAGTTGTACAGAAGGTGGCTTCATTTCATTGTATATGTACTCAACCATATAAAAGCATGATATAGCAACTGTAAGAGCAGTTACATTGAATGCCAGAGATACATTCATCAGATTTTGAAGTTCTTTATACAAGGAGTGAAAACTGACACTGTACTGATATCACTTTGTAAAACGTAGAAATTTCACTGTTGTCTAACCAAGAGTTCACAGAAGAGTAATCAATGAATACTATACAAGAAATACATTGGATTGTAAATTGTAAAAGTTTGTTACACAAAATGACTTTCTGCGTTACTCCCGAGGAATCCCACTGAGTGGCAGTATGGAGCACCGTTTTGCTATAGAAGGAGGCTTCATTTAATTGTATATGTACTCAACCATATAAAAGCATGATATAGCAACTGTAAGAGCAGTTACATTGAATGCCAGAGATACATTCATCAGATTTTGAAGTTCTTTATACAAGGAGTGAAAACTGACACTGTACTGATATCACTTTGTAAAACGTAGAAAATTCACCGTTGTCTAACCAAGAGTTCACAGAAGAGTAAGCAATGAATACTATACAAGAAATACATTGGATTGTAAATTGTAATAGTTTGTTACACAAAATGACTTTCTGCGTTCCTCCCGAGGAATCCCACTGAGTGGCAGTATGGAGCACCTTTTTGCTATAGTTGTATAGAAGGTGGCTTCATTTCATTGTATATGTACTCAACCATACAAAAGCATGATATAGCAACTGTAAGAGCAGTTACATTGAATGCCAGAGATACATTCATCAGATTTTGAAGTTGGTTGTACAAGGAGTGATAACTGACACCGTACTGATATCACTTTGTAAAACCTAGAAATATCACTATCCTGTAACCAACAGATCATTGAAAAGAGTAATCAATGAATACTATACAAGAAATTGTATATTGTAATAGTGTGTTACACAAAATGACTTTCTGCGTTACTCCCGAGGAATCCCACTGAGTGGCAGTATGGAGCACCTTTTTAGTATAGTTGTATAGAAGGTGGCTTCATTTCATTGTATATGTACTCAACCATATAAAAGCATGATATAGCAACTTTAAGAGCAGTTACATTGAATGCAAGAGATACATTCATCAGATTTTGAAGTTGGTTGTACAAGGAGTGATTACTGACACTGTATTGATATCACGTTGTAAAACCAAGAAATTTCACTGTTGTCTAACCATGAGATCGCAGAAGAGTAATCAATGAATACTATACAAGAAATACATTGGATTGTAAATTGTAATAGTTTGTTACACAAAATGACTTTCTGCGTTACTCCCGAGGAATCCCACTGAGTGTCAGTATGGAGCACCTTTTTACTGTAGTTGTATAGAAGGTGGCTTCATTTCATTGTATATGTACTCAACCATATAAAAGCATGATATAGCAACTGTAAGAGCAGTTACATTGAATGCCAGAGATACATTCATCAGATTTTGAAGTTGTTTGTACAAGGAGTGATTACTGACACTGTATTGATATCACGTTGTAAAACCTAGAAATTTCACTGTTGTCTAACCAAGAGATCGCAGAAGAGTAATCAATGAATACTATGCAAGAAATACATTGGATTGTAAATTGTAATAGTTTGTTACGCAAAATGACTTTCTGCGTTACTCCCGAGGAATCCCACTGAGTTGCAGTATGGAGCACCTTTTTACTATAGTTGTATAGAAGGTGGCTTCATTTCATTGTATATGTACTCAACCATAAAAAAGCATGATATAGCAACTGTAAGAGCAGTTACATTGAATACCAGAGATACATTCATCAGATTTTGAAGTTGGTTGTACAAGGAGTGATTACTGACTCTGTATTGATATCACGTTGTAAAACGTAGAAATTTCACTGTTGTCTAACCAAGAGATCGCAGAAGAGTAATCAATTAATACTATACAAGAAATACATTGGATTGTAAATTGTAATAGTTTGTTACACAAAATGACTTTCTGCGTTACTCCCGAGGAATCCCACTGAGTGGCAGTATGGAGCACCGTTTTGCTATAGTTGTATAGAAGGTGGCTTCATTTAATTGTATATGTATTCAACCATATAAAAGCATGATATAGCAACTGTAAGAGCAGTTACATTGAATGCCAGAGATACATTCATCAGATTTTGAAGTTCTTTATACAAGGAGTGAAAACTGACACTGTACTGATATCACTTTGTAAAACGTATAAATTTCACTGTTCTCTAACCAAGAGTTCACAGAAGAGTAATCAATGAATACTATACAAGAAATACATTGGATTGTAAATTGTAATAGTTTGTTACACAAAATGACTTTCTGCGTTACTCCCGAGGAATCCCACTGAGTGGCAGTATGGAGCACCTTTTAGCTATAGTTGTATAGAAGGTGGCTTCATTTCATTGTATATGTACTCAACCATATAAAAGCTTGATATAGCAACTGTAAGAGCAGTTACATTGAATGCCAGAGATACATTCAACAGATTTTGAAGTTGTTTGTACAAGGAGTGATAACTGACACTGTATTGATATCACGTTGCAAACCTAGAAATTTCACTGTTGTCTAACCAAGAGATCGCAGAAGAGTAATCAATGAATACTATGCAAGAAATACATTGGATGGTAAATTGTAATAGTTTGTTACACAAAATGACTTTCTGCGTTACTCCCGAGGAATCCCACTGAGTGGCAGAATGGAGCACCTTTCTCCTCCAGCTGTATAGAAGGTGGATTCATTTAATTGTATATGTATTCAACCATATAAAATCAAGATATATCAACTGTAAGAGCAATTACATTGAATGCAAGAGATACATTCATCAGATTTTGAAGTTGGTTGTACAAGGAGTGATAACTGATACTGTACTGATATCACTTTGTAAAACGTAGAAATTTCACTGTTGTCTAACCAAGAGTTCACAGAAGAGTAATCAATGAATACTATACAAGAAATACATTGGATTGTAAATTGTAATAGTTTGTTACACAAAATGACTTTCTGCGTTACTCCCGAGGAATCCCACTGAGTGGCAGTATGGAGCACCTTTTTATTGTAGTTGTATAGAAGGCGGCTTCATTTCATTGTATATGTACTCAACCATATAAAAGCATGATATAGCAACGGTAAGAGCAGTTACATTGAATGCAAGAGATACATTCATCAGATTTTGAAGTTGGTTGTACAAGTAGTGAGAACTGACACTGTATTGATATCACTTTGAAAAACTTAGAAATTTCACTATTGTCTAACCAAGAGTTCACAGAAGAGTAATCAATGAATACTATACAAGAAATACATTGGATTGTAAATTGTAATAGTTTGTTACACAAAATGACTTTCTGCGTTACTCCCGAGGAATCCCACTGAGTGGCAGTATGGAGCACCGTTTTGCTATAGTTGTATAGAAGGTGGCTTCATTTCATTGTATATGTACTCAACCATATAAAAGTATGATATAGCAACTGTAAGAGCAGTTACATTGAATGCCAGAGATACATTCATCAGATTTTGAAGTTGTTTGTACAAGGAGTGATAACTGACACTGCACTGATATCACTTTGTAAAACCTAGAAATATCACTATCCTGTAACCAACAGATCATTGAAAAGAGTAATCAATGAATAATATACAAGAAATTATATATTGTAATAGTTTGTTACACAAAATGACTTTCTACGTTACTCCCGAGGAATCCCACTGAGTGGCGGTATGGAGCTCCTTTTTACTATAGTTGTATAGAAGGCGGCTTCATTTCATTGTATATGTACTCAACCATATAAAAGCATGATATAGCAACTGTAACAGCAGTTACATTGAATGCAAGAGATACATTCATCAGATTTTGAAGTTGGTTGTACAAGGAGTGATTACTGACACTGTATTGATATCACGTTGTAAAACCTAGAAATTTCACTGTTGTCTAACCAAGAGATCGCAGAAGAGTAATCAATGAATACTATGCAAGAAATACATTGGATTGTAAATTGTAATAGTTTGTTACACAAAATGACTTTCTGCGTTCCTCCCGAGGAAACCCACTGAGTGGCAGTATGGAGCACCTTTTTACTATAGTTGTATAGAAGGTGGCTTCATTTCATTGTATATGTACTCAACCATATAAAAGCATGATATAGCAAGTGTAAGAGCAGTTACATTGAATGCCAGAGATACATTCATCAGATTTGGAAGTTGTTTGTACAAGGAGTGATAACTGACACTGTACTGATATCACTTTGTAAAACCTAGAAATATCACTATCCTGTAACCAACAGATCATTGAAAAGAGTAATCAATGAATACTATACAAGAAATTGTATATTGTAATAGTTTGTTACACAAAATGACTTTCTGCGTTACTCCCGAGGAATCCCACTGAGTGGCAGTATGGAGCACCTTTTTAGTATAGTTGTATAGAAGGTGGCTTCATTTCATTGTATATGTACTCAACCATATAAAAGCATGATATAGCAACTGTAAGAGCAGTTACATTGAATGCAAGAGATACATTCATCAGATTTTGAAGTTCTTTATACAAGGAGTGAAAACTGACACTGTACTGATATCACTTTGTAAAACGTAGAAATTTCACTGTTGTCTAACCAAGAGTTCACAGAAGAGTAATCAATGAATACTATACAAGAAATACATTGGATTGTAAATTGTAATAGTTTGTTACACAAAATGACTTTCTGCGTTACTCCCGAGGAATCCCACTGAGTGGCAGTATGGAGCACCGTTTTGCTATAGAAGGAGGCTTCATTTAATTGTATATGTACTCAACCATATAAAAGCATGATATAGCAACTGTAAGAGCAGTTACATTGAATGCCAGAGATACATTCATCAGATTTTGAAGTTCTTTATACAAGGAGTGAAAACTGACACTGTACTGATATCACTTTGTAAAACGTAGAAAATTCACCGTTGTCTAACCAAGAGTTCACAGAAGAGTAAGCAATGAATACTATACAAGAAATACATTGGATTGTAAATTGTAATAGTTTGTTACACAAAATGACTTTCTGCGTTCCTCCCGAGGAATCCCACTGAGTGGCAGTATGGAGCACCTTTTTGCTATAGTTGTATAGAAGATGGCTTCATTTCATTGTATATGTACTCAACCATACAAAAGCATGATATAGCAACTGTAAGAGCAGTTACATTGAATGCCAGAGATACATTCATCAGATTTTGAAGTTGGTTGTACAAGGAGTGATAACTGACACCGTACTGATATCACTTTGTAAAACCTAGAAATATCACTATCCTGTAACCAACAGATCATTGAAAAGAGTAATCAATGAATACTATACAAGAAATTGTATATTGTAATAGTGTGTTACACAAAATGACTTTCTGCGTTACTCCCGAGGAATCCCACTGAGTGGCAGTATGGAGCACCTTTTTAGTATAGTTGTATAGAAGGTGGCTTCATTTCATTGTATATGTACTCAACCATATAAAAGCATGATATAGCAACTTTAAGAGCAGTTACATTGAATGCAAGAGATACATTCATCAGATTTTGAAGTTGGTTGTACAAGGAGTGATTACTGACACTGTATTGATATCACGTTGTAAAACCAAGAAATTTCACTGTTGTCTAACCATGAGATCGCAGAAGAGTAATCAATGAATACTATACAAGAAATACATTGGATTGTAAATTGTAATAGTTTGTTACACAAAATGACTTTCTGCGTTACTCCCGAGGAATCCCACTGAGTGTCAGTATGGAGCACCTTTTTACTGTAGTTGTATAGAAGGTGGCTTCATTTCATTGTATATGTACTCAACCATATAAAAGCATGATATAGCAACTGTAAGAGCAGTTACATTGAATGCCAGAGATACATTCATCAGATTTTGAAGTTGTTTGTACAAGGAGTGATTACTGACACTGTATTGATATCACGTTGTAAAACCTAGAAATTTGACTGTTGTCTAACCAAGAGATCGCAGAAGAGTAATCAATGAATACTATGCAAGAAATACATTGGATTGTAAATTGTAATAGTTTGTTACGCAAAATGACTTTCTGCGTTACTCCCGAGGAATCCCACTGAGTGGCAGTATGGAGCACCTTTTTACTATAGTTGTATAGAAGGTGGCTTCATTTCATTGTATATGTACTCAACCATAAAAAAGCATGATATAGCAACTGTAAGAGCAGTTACATTGAATACCAGAGATACATTCATCAGATTTTGAAGTTGGTTGTACAAGGAGTGATTACTGACTCTGTATTGATATCACGTTGTAAAACGTAGAAATTTCACTGTTGTCTAACCAAGAGATCGCAGAAGAGTAATCAATTAATACTATACAAGAAATACATTGGATTGTAAATTGTAATAGTTTGTTACACAAAATGACTTTCTGCGTTACTCCCGAGGAATCCCACTGAGTGGCAGTATGGAGGACCGTTTTGCTATAGTTGTATAGAAGGTGGCTTCATTTAATTGTATATGTATTCAACCATATAAAAGCATGATATAGCAACTGTAAGAGCAGTTACATTGAATGCCAGAGATACATTCATCAGATTTTGAAGTTCTTTATACAAGGAGTGAAAACTGACACTGTACTGATATCACTTTGTAAAACGTATAAATTTCACTGTTCTCTAACCAAGAGTTCACAGAAGAGTAATCAATGAATACTATACAAGAAATACATTGGATTGTAAACTGTAATAGTTTGTTACACAAAATGACTTTCTGCGTTACTCCCGAGGAATCCCACTGAGTGGCAGTATGGAGCACCTTTTAGCTATAGTTGTATAGAAGGTGGCTTCATTTCATTGTATATGTACTCAACCATATAAAAGCTTGATATAGCAACTGTAAGAGCAGTTACATTGAATGCCAGAGATACATTCATCAGATTTTGAAGTTGTTTGTACAAGGAGTGATAACTGACACTGTATTGATATCACGTTGCAAACCTAGAAATTTCACTGTTGTCTAACCAAGAGATCGCAGAAGAGTAATCAATGAATACTATGCAAGAAATACATTGGATGGTAAATTGTAATAGTTTGTTACACAAAATGACTTTCTGCGTTACTCCCGAGGAATCCCACTGAGTGGCAGAATGGAGCACCTTTCTCCTCCAGCTGTATAGAAGGTGGATTCATTTAATTGTATATGTATTCAACCATATAAAATCAAGATATATCAACTGTAAGAGCAATTACATTGAATGCAAGAGATACATTCATCAGATTTTGAAGTTGGTTGTACAAGGAGTGATAACTGACACTGTACTGATATCACTTTGTAAAACGTAGAAATTTCACTGTTGTCTAACCAAGAGTTCACAGAAGAGTAATCAATGAATACTATACAAGAAATACATTGGATTGTAAATTGTAATAGTTTGTTACACAAAATGACTTTCTGCGTTACTCCCGAGGAATCCCACTGAGTGGCAGTATGGAGCACCTTTTTATTGTAGTTGTATAGAAGGCGGCTTCATTTCATTGTATATGTACTCAACCATATAAAAGCATGATATAGCAACGGTAAGAGCAGTTACATTGAATGCAAGAGATACATTCATCAGATTTTGAAGTTGGTTGTACAAGTAGTGAGAACTGACACTGTATTGATATCACTTTGAAAAACTTAGAAATTTCACTATTGTCTAACCAAGAGTTCACAGAAGAGTAATCAATGAATACTATACAAGAAATACATTGGATTGTAAATTGTAATAGTTTGTTACACAAAATGACTTTCTGCGTTACTCCCGAGGAATCCCAGTGAGTGGCAGTATGGAGCACCGTTTTGCTATAGTTGTATAGACGGTGGCTTCATTTCATTGTATATGTACTCAACCATATAAAAGTATAATATAGCAACTGTAAGAGCAGTTACATTGAATGCCAGAGATACATTCATCAGATTTTGAAGTTGTTTGTACAAGGAGTGATAACTGACACTGCACTGATATCACTTTGTAAAACCTAGAAATATCACTATCCTGTAACCAACAGATCATTGAAAAGAGTAATCAATGAATAATATACAAGAAATTATATATTGTAATAGTTTGTTACACAAAATGACTTTCTACGTTACTCCCGAGGAATCCCACTGAGTGGCAGTATGGAGCTCCTTTTTACTATAGTTGTATAGAAGGCGGCTTCATTTCATTGTATATGTACTCAACCATATAAAAGCATGATATAGCAACTGTAACAGCAGTTACATTGAATGCAAGAGATACATTCATCAGATTTTGAAGTTGGTTGTACAAGGAGTGATAACTGACACTGTACTGATATCACTTTGTAAAACGTAGAAATTTCACTGTTGTCTAACCAAGAGTTCACAGAAGAGTAATCAATGAATACTATACAACAAATACATTGGATTGTAAATTGTAATAGTTTGTTACACAAAATGACTTTCTGCGTTACTCCCGAGGAATCCCACTGAGTGGCAGTATGGAGAACCTTTTTACTGTAGTTGTATAGAAGGTGGCTTCATTTCATTGTATATGTACTCAACCATATAAAAGCATGATATAGCAACGATAAGAGCAGTTACATTGAATGCAAGAGATACATTCATCAGATTTTGAAGTTGGTTGTACAAGTTGTGAGAACTGACACTGTATTGATATCACTTTGAAAAACTTAGAAATTTCACTGTTGTCTAACCAAGAGTTCACAGAAGAGTAATCAATGAATACTATACAAGAAATACATTGGATTGTAAATTGTAATAGTTTGTTACACAAAATGACTTTCTGCGTTACTCCCGAGGAATCCCACTGAGTGGCAGTATGGAGCACCGTTTTGCTATAGTTGTATAGAAGGTGGCTTCATTTCATTGTATATGTACTCAACCATATAAAAGTATGATATAGCAACTGTAAGAGCAGTTACATTGAATGCCAGAGATACATTCATCAGATTTTGAAGTTGTTTGTACAAGGAGTGATAACTGACACTGTACTGATATCACTTTGTAAAACCTAGAAATATCACTATCCTGTAACCAACAGATCATTGAAAAGAGTAATCAATGAATAATATACAAGAAATTATATATTGTAATAGTTTGTTACACAAAATGACTTTCTGCGTTACTCCCGAGGAATCCCACTGAGTGGCAGTATGGAGCTCCTTTTTACTATAGTTGTATAGAAGGCGGCTTCATTTCATTGTATATGTACTCAACCATATAAAAGCATGATATAGAGACTGTAAGAACAGTTACATTGAATGCCAGAGATACATTCATCAGATTTTGAAGTTGGTTGTACAAGGAGTGATTACTGACTCTGTATTGATATCACGTTGTAAAACGTAGAAATTTCACTGTTGTCTAACCAAGAGATCGCAGAAGAGTAATCAATTAATACTATACAAGAAATACATTGGATTGTAAATTGTAATAGTTTGTTACACAAAATGACTTTCTGCGTTACTCCCGAGGAATCCCACTGAGTGGCAGTATGGAGCACCGTTTTGCTATAGTTGTATAGAAGGTGGCTTCATTTAATTGTATATGTATGCAACCATATAAAAGCATGATATAGCAACTGTAAGAGCAGTTACATTGAATGCCAGAGATACATTCATCAGATTTTGAAGTTCTTTATACAAGGAGTGAAAACTGACACTGTACTGATATCACTTTGTAAAACTTAGAAATTTCACTGTTGTCTAACCAAGAGTTCACAGAAGAGTAATCAATGAATACTATACAAGAAATACATTGGATTGTAAATTGTAATAGTTTGTTACACAAAATGACTTTCTGCGTTACTCCCGAGGAATCCCACTGAGTGGCAGTATGGAGCACCGTTTTGCTATAGTTGTATAGAAGGTGGCTTCATTTAATTGTATACGTATTCAACCATATAAAAGCATGATATAGCAACTGTAAGAGCAGTTACATTGAATGCCAGAGATACATTCATCAGATTTTGAAGTTGTTTGTACAAGGAGTGATAACTGACACTGTACTGATATCACTTTGTAAAACCTAGAAATATCACTATCCTGTAACCAACAGATCATTGAAAAGAGTAATCAATGAATACTATACAAGAAATTATATATTGTAATAGTTTGTTACACAAAATGACATTCTGCGTTACTCCCGAGGAATCCCACTGAGTGGCAGTATGGAGCACCTTTTTACTATAGTTGTATAGAAGGTGGCTTCATTTCATTGTATATGTACTCAACCATAAAAAAGCATGATATAGCAACTGTAAGAGCAGTTACATTGAATGCAAGAGATACATTCATCAGATTTTTAAGTTGGTTGTACAAGGAGTGATTACTGACTCTGTATTGATATCACGTTGTAAAACGTAGAAATTTCACTGTTGTCTAACCAAGAGATCGCAGAAGAGTACTCAATTAATACTATACAAGAAATACATTGGATTGTAAATTGTAATCGTTTGTTACACAAAATGACTTTCTGCGTTACTCCCGAGGAATCCCACTGAGTGGCAGTATGGAGCACCATTTTGCTATAGTTGTATAGAAGGTGGCTTCATTTAATTGTATATGTATTCAACCATATAAAAGCATGATATAGCAACTGTAAGAGCAGTTACATTGAATGCCAGAGATACATTCATCAGATTTTGAAGTTCTTTATACAAGGAGTGAAAACTGACACTGTACTGATATCACTTTGTAAAACCTAGAAATATCACTATCCTGTTACCAACAGATCATTGAAAAGAGTAATCAATGAATAATATACAAGAAATTATATATTGTAATAGTTTGTTACACAAAATGACTTTCTGCGTTACTCCCGAGGAGTCCCACTGAGTGGCAGTATGGAGCACCGTTTTGCTATAGTTGTATAGAAGGTGGCTTCATTTCATTGTATATGTACTCAACCATATAAAAGCATGATATAGCAACGGTAAGAGCAGTTACATTGAATGCCAGAGATACATTCATCAGATTTTGAAGTTCTTTATACAAGGAGTGAAAACTGACACTGTACTGATATCACTTTGTAAAACCTAGAAATTTCACTGTTGTCTAACCAAGAGATCGCAGAAGAGTAATCAATGAATACTATGCAAGAAATACATTGGATTGTAAATTGTAATAGTTTGTTACACAAAATGACTTTCTGCGTTACTCCCGAGGAATCCCACTGAGTGGCAGTATGGAGCACCTTTTTACTATAGTTGTATAGAAGGTGGCTTCATTTCATTGTATATGTACTCAACCATAAAAAAGCATGATATAGCAACTGTAAGAACAGTTAAATTGAATGCCACAGATACATTCATCAGATTTTGAAGTTGGTTGTACAAGGAGTGATTACTGACTCTGTATTGATATCACGTTGTAAAACGTAGAAATTTCACTGTTGTCTAACCAAGAGATCGCAGAAGAGTAATCAATTAATACTATACAAGAAATACATTGGATTGTAAATTGTAATCGTTTGTTACACAAAATGACTTTCTGCGTTACTCCCGAGGAATCCCACTGAGTGGCAGTATGGAGCACCGTTTTGCTATAGTTGTATAGAAGGTGGCTTCATTTAATTGTATATGTATTCAACCATAAAAAAGCATGATATAGCAACTGCAAGAGCAGTTACATTGAATGCCAGAGATACATTCATCAGATTTTGAAGTTCTTTATACAAGGAGTGAAAACTGACACTGTACTGATATCACTTTGTAAAACGTAGAAATTTCACTGTTGTCTAACCAAGAGTTCACAGAAGAGTAATCAATGAATACTATACAAGAAATACATTGGATTGTAAATTGTAATAGTTTGTTACACAAAATGACTTTCTGCGTTACTCCCGAGGAGTCCCACTGAGTGGTAGTATGGAGCACCTTTTTGCTATAGTTGTATAGAAGGTGGCTTCATTTCATTGTATATGTACTCAACCATATAAAAGTATGATATAGCAACTGTAAGAGCAGTTACATTGAATGCCAGAGATACATTCATCAGATTTTGAAGTTGTTTGTACAAGGAGTGATAACTGACACTGTACTGATATCACTTTGTAAAACCTAGAAATATTACTATCCTGTAACCAAAAGATCATTGAAAAGAGTAATCACTGAATAATATACAAGAAATTATATATTGTAATAGTTTGTTACACAAAATGACTTTCTGCGTTACTCCCGAGGAATCCCACTGAGTGGCAGTATGGAGCTCCTTTTTACTATAGTTGTATAGAAGGCGGCTTCATTTCATTGTATATGTACTCAAACATATAAAAGCATGATATAGCAACTGTAAGAACAGTTACATTGAATGCCAGAGATATACATTCATCAGATTTTGAAGTTGGTTGTACAAGGAGTTATTACTGACACTGTATTGATATCACGTTGTAAAACCTAGAAATTTCACTGTTGTCTAACCAAGAGATCGCAGAAGAGTAATCAATGAATACTATGCAAGAAATACATTGCATTGTAAATTGTAATAGTTTGTTACACAAAATGACTTTCTGCGTTACTCCCGAGGAATCCCACTGAGTGGCAGTATGGAGCACCTTTTTACTATAGTTGTATAGAAGGTGGCTTCATTTCATTGTATATGTATTCAACCATATAAAAGCATGATATAGGAACTGTAAGAGCAGTTACATTGAATGCCAGAGATACATTCATCAGATTTTGAAGTTCTTTATACAAGGAGTGATAACTGACACTGTACTGATATCACTTTGTAAAACGAAGAAATTTCACTGTTGTCTAACCAAGAGTTCACAGAAGAGTAATCAATGAATACTATACAAGAAATACATTGGATTGTAAATTGTAATAGTTTGTTACACAAAATGACTTTCTGCGTTACTCCCGAGGAATCCCACTGAGTGGCAGTATGGAGCACCTTTTTGCTATAGTTGTATAGAAGGTGGCTTCATTTCATTGTATATGTACTCAACCATATAAAAGCATGATATAGCAACTGTAAGAGCAGTTACATTGAATGCCAGAGATACATTCATCAGATTTTGAAGTTGTTTGTACAAGGAGTGATAACTGACACGGTATTGATATCACGTTGCAAACCTAGAAATTTCACTGTTGTCTAACCAAGAGATCGCAGAAGAGTAATCAATGAATACTATGCAAGAAATATATTGGATTGTAAATTGTAATAGTTTGTTACACAAAATGACTTTCTGCATTACTCCCGAGGAATCCCACTGAGTGGCAGTATGGAGCACCGTTTTGCTATAGTTGTATAGAAGGTGGCTTCATTTAATTGTATATGTATTCAACCATATAAAAGCATGATATAGCAACTGCAAGAGCAGTTACATTGAATGCCAGAGATACATTCATCAGATTTTGAAGTTCTTTATACAAGGAGTGAAAACTGACACTGTACTGATATCACTTTGTAAAACGTAGAAATTTCACTGTTGTCTAACCAAGAGTTCACAGAAGAGTAATCAATGAATACTATACAAGAAATACATTGGATTGTAAATTGTAATAGATTGTTACACAAAATGACTTTCTGCGTTACTCCCGAGGAATCCCACTGAGTGGCAGTATGGAGCACCGTTTTGCTATAGTTGTATAGAAGGTGGCTTCATTTAATTGTATATGTATTCAACCATATAAAAGCATGATATAGCAACTGTAAGAGCAGTTACATTGAATGCCAGAGATACATTCATCAGATTTTGAAGTTCTTTATACAAGGAGTGAAAACTGACACTGTACTGATATCACTTTGTAAAACGTAGAAATTTCACTGTTGTCTAACCAAGAGTTCACAGAAGAGTAATCAATGAATACTATACAAGAAATACATTGGATTGTAAATTGTAATAGTTTGTTACACAAAATGACTTTCTGCGTTACTCCCGAGGAATCCCACTGAGTGGCAGTATGGAGCACCTTTTTGCTATAGTTGTATAGAAGGTGGCTTCATTTCATTGTATCTGTACTCAACCATATAAAAGCATGATATAGCAACTGTAACAGCAGTTACATTGAATGCCAGAGATACATTCATCAGATTTTGAAGTTGTTCGTACAAGGAGTGATAACTGACACTGTACTGATATCACTTTGTAACACCTAGAAATATCACTATCCTGTAACCAACAGATCATTGAAAAGAGTAATCAATGAATAATATACAAGAAATTATATATTGTAATAGTTTGTTACACAAAATGACTTTCTGCGTTACTCCCGAGGAATCCCACTGAGTGGCAGTATGGAGCACCGTTTTGCTACAGTTGTATAGAAGGTGGCTTCATTTAATTGTATATGTATTCAACCATATAAAAGCATGATATAGCAACTGTAAGAGCAGTTACATTGAATGCCAGAGATACATTCATCAGATTTTGAAGTTCTTTATACAAGGAGTGAAAACTGACACTGTACTGATATCACTTTGTAAAACGTAGAAATTTCACTGTTGTCTAACCAAGAGTTCACAGAAGAGTAATCAATGAATACTATACAAGAAATACATTGGATTGTAAATTGTAATAGTTTGTTACACAAAATGACTTTCTGCGTTACTCCCGAGGAATCCCACTGAGTGGCAGTATGGAGCACCTTTTTGCTATAGTTGTATAGAAGGTGGCTTCATTTCATTGTATCTGTACTCAACCATATAAAAGCATGATATAGCAACTGTAAGAGCAGTTACATTGAATGCCAGAGATACATTCATCAGATTTTGAAGTTGGTTGTACAAGGAGTGATAACTGACACTGTACTGATATCACTTTGTAACACCTAGAAATATCACTATCCTGTAACCAACAGGTCATTGAAAAGAGTAATCAATGAATAATATACAAGAAATTATATATTGTAATAGTTTGTTACACAAAATGACTTTCTGCGTTACTCCCGAGGAATCGCACTGAGTGGCAGTATGGAGCTCCTTTTTACTATAGTTGTATAGAAGGCGGCTTCATTTCATTGTATATGTACTCAACCATATAAAAGCATGATATAGCAACTGTAAGAGCAGTTACATTGAATGCAAGAGATACATTCATCAGATTTTGAAGTTGGTTGTACAAAGAATGATTACTGACACTGTATTGATATCACGTTGTAAAACCTCGAAATTTCACTGTTGTCTAACCAAGAGATCGCAGAAGAGTAATCAATGAATACTATACAAGAAATACATTGGATTGTAAATTGTAATAGTTTGTTACACAAAATGACTTTTTGCGTTACTCCCGAGGAATCCCACTGAGTGGCAGTATGGAGCACCTTTTTACTATAGTTGTATAGAAGGTGGCTTCATTTCATTGTATATGTACTCAACCATAAAAAAGCATGATATAGCAACTGTAAGAACAGTTACATTGAATGCCAGAGATACATTCATCAGATTTTGAAGTTCTTTATACAAGGAGTGAAAACTGACAATGTACTGATATCACTTTGTAAAACGTAGAAATTTCACTGTTGTCTAACCAAGAGTTCACAGAAGAGTAATCAATGAATACTATACAAGAAATACATTGGATTGTAAATTGTAATAGTTTGTTACACAAAATGACTTTCTGCGTTACTCCCGAGGAATCCCACTGAGTGGCAGTATGGAGCACCTTTTTACTATAGTTGTATAGAAGGTGGCTTCATTTCATTGTATATGTACTCAACCATAAAAAAGCATGATATAGCAACTGTAAGAACAGTTATATTGAATGCCAGAGATACATTCATCAGATTTTGAAGTTGGTTGTACAAGGAGTGATTCCTGACTCTGTATTGATATCACGTTGTAAAACGTAGAAATTTCACTGTTTTCTAACCAAGAGATCGCAGAAGAGTAATCAATTAATACTATACAAGAAATACATTGGATTGTAAATTGTAATAGTTTGTTACACAAAATGACTTTCTGCGTTACTCCCGAGGAATCCCACTGAGTGGCAGTATGGAGCACCGTTTTGCTATAGTTGTATAGAAGGTGGCTTCATTTAATCGTATATGTATTCAACCATATAAAAGCATTATATAGCAACTGTAAGAGCAGTTACATTGAATGCCAGAGATACATTCATCAGATTTTGAAGTTCTTTATACAAGGAGTGAAAACTGACACTGTACTGATATCACTTTGTAAAACGTAGAAATTTCACTGTTGTCTAACCAAGAGTTCACAGAAGAGTAATCAATGAATACTATACAAGAAATAAATTGGATTGTAAATTGTAATAGTTTGTTACACAAAATGACTTTCTGCGTTACTCCCGAGGAATCGCACTGAGTGGCAGTATGGAGCTCCTTTTTACTATAGTTGTATAGAAGGCGGCTTCATTTCATTGTATATGTACTCAACCATATAAAAGCATGATATAGCAACTGTAAGAGCAGTTACATTGAATGCAAGTGATACATTCATCAGATTTTGAAATTGGTTGTACAAAGAATGATTACTGACACTGTATTGATATCACGTTGTAAACCTAGAAATTTCACTGTTGTCTAACCAAGAGATCGCAGAAGAGTAATCAATGAATACTATACAAGAAATACATTGGATTGTAAATTGTAATAGTTTGTTACACAAAATGACTTTCTGCGTTACTCCCGAGGAATCCCACTGAGTGGCAGTATGGAGCACCTTTTTACTATAGTTGTATAGAAGGTGGCTTCATTTCATTGTATATGTACTCAACCATAAAAAAGCATGATATAGCAACTGTAAGAACAGTTATATTGAATGCCAGAGATACATTCATCAGATTTTGAAGTTGGTTGTACAAGGAGTGATTACTGACACTGTATTGATATCACGTTGTAAAACCTAGAAATTTCACTGTTGTCTAACCAAGAGATCGCAGAAGAGTAATCAATGAATACTATACAAGAAATACATTGGATTGTAAATTGTAATAGTTTGTTACACAAAATGACTTTCTGCGTTACTCCCGAGGAATCCCACTGAGTGGCAGTATGGAGCACCGTTTTGCTATAGTTGTATAGAAGGTGGCTTCATTTAATTGTATATGTATTCAACCATATAAAAGCATTATATAGCAACTGTAAGAGCAGTTACATTGAATGCCAGAGATACATTCATCAGATTTTGAAGTTCTTTATACAAGGAGTGAAAACTGACACTGTACTGATATCACTTTGTAAAACGTATAAATTTCACTGTTGTCTAACCAAGAGTTCAGAGAAGAGTAATCAATGAATACTATACAAGAAATACATTGGATTGTAAATTGTAATAGTTTGTTACACAAAATGACTTTCTGCGTTACTCCCGAGGAATCCCACTGAGTGTCAGTATGGAGCACCTTTTTGCTATAGTTGTATAGAAGGTGGCTTCATTTCATTGTATATGTACTCAACCATATAAAAGCATGATATAGCAACTGTAAGAGCAGTTACATTGAATGCCAGAGATACATTCATCAGATTTTGAAGTTGTTTGTACAAGGAGTGATAACTAACACTGTATTGACATCACGTTGCAAACCTAGAAATTTCACTGTTGTCTAACCAAGAGATCGCAGAAGAGTAATCAATGAATACTATGCATGAAATACATTGGATTGTAAATTGTAATAGTTTGTTACACAAAATGACTTTCTGCATTACTCCCGAGGAATCCCACTGAGTGGCAGTATGGAGCACCGTTTTGCTATAGTTGTATAGAAGGTGGCTTCATTTAATTGTATATGTATTCAACCATATAAAAGCATGATATAGCAACTGCAAGAGCAGTTACATTGAATGCCAGAGATACATTCATCAGATTTTGAAGTTCTTTATACAAGGAGTGAAAACTGACACTGTACTGATATCACTTTGTAAAACGTAGAAATTTCACTGTTGTCTAACCAAGAGTTCACAGAAGAGTAATCAATGAATACTATACAAGAAATACATTGGATTGTAAATTGTAATAGTTTGTTACACAAAATGACTTTCTGCGTTACTCCCGAGGAATCCCACTGAGTGGCAGTATGGAGCACCGTTTTGCTATAGTTGTATAGAAGGTGGCTTCATTTAATTGTATATGTATTCAACCATATAAAAGCATGATATAGCAACTGTAAGAGCAGTTACATTGAATGCCAGAGAAACATTCATCAGATTTTGAAGTTCTTTATACAAGGAGTGAAAACTGACACTGTACTGATATCAATTTGTAAATGTTTAAATTTCACTGTTGTCTAACCAAGAGTTCACAGAAGAGTAATCAATGAATACTATACAAGAAATACATTGGATTGTAAATTGTAATAGTTTGTTACACAAAATGACTTTCTGCGTTACTCCCGAGGAATCCCACTGAGTGGCAGTATGGAGCACCTTTTTGCTATAGTTGTATAGAAGGTGGCTTCATTTCATTGTATATGTATTCAACCATATAAAAGCATGATATAGCAACTGTAAGAGCAGTTACATTGAATGCCAGAGATACATTCATCAGATTTTGAAGTTGTTTGTACAAGGAGTGATAACTAACACTGTATTGATATCACGTTGCAAACCTAGAAATTTCACTGTTGTCTAACCAAGAGATCGCAGAAGAGTAATCAATGAATACTATGCAAGAAATACATTGGATTGTAAATTGTAATAGTTTGTTACACAAAATGACTTTCTGCATTACTCCCGAGGAATCCCACTGAGTGGCAGTATGGAGCACCGTTTTGCTATAGTTGTATAGAAGGTGGCTTCATTTAATTGTATATGTATTCAACCATATAAAAGCGTGATATAGCAACTGCAAGAGCAGTTACATTGAATGCCAGAGATACATTCATCAGATTTTGAAGTTCTTTATACAAGGAGTGAAAACTGACACTGTACTGATATCACTTTGTAAAACGTAGAAATTTCACTGTTGTCTAACCAAGAGTTCACAGAAGAGTAATCAATGAATACTATACAAGAAATACATTGGATTGTAAATTGTAATAGTTTGTTACACAAAATGACTTTCTGCGTTACTCCCGAGGAATCCCACTGAGTGGCAGTATGGAGCACCGTTTTGCTATAGTTGTATAGAAGGTGGCTTCATTTAATTGTATATGTATTCAACCATATAAAAGCATGATATAGCAACTGTAAGAGCAGTTACATTGAATGCCAGAGATACATTCATCAGATTTTGAAGTTCTTTATACAAGGAGTGAAAACTGACACTGTACTGATATCACTTTGTAAAACGTAGAAATTTCACTGTTGTCTAACCAAGAGTTCACAGAAGAGTAATCAATGAATACTATACAAGAAATACACTGGATTGTAAATTGTAATAGTTTGTTACACAAAATGACTTTCTGCGTTACTCCCGAGGAATCCCACTGAGTGGCAGTATGGAGCACCTTTTTGCTATAGTTGTATAGAAGGTGGCTTCATTTCATTGTATCTGTACTCAACCATATAAAAGCATGATATAGCAACTGTAAGAGCAGTTACATTGAATGCCAGAGATACATTCATCAGATTTTGAAGTTGTTTGTACAAGGAGTGATAACTGACACTGTACTGATATCACTTTGTAAAACGTAGAAATTTCACTGTTGTCTAACCAAGAGTTCACAGAAGAGTAATCAATGAATACTATACAAGAAATAAATTGGATTGTAAATTGTAATAGTTTGTTACACAAAATGACTTTCTGCGTTACTCCCGAGGAATCGCACTGAGTGGCAGTATGGAGCTCCTTTTTACTATAGTTGTATAGAAGGCGGCTTCATTTCATTGTATATGTACTCAACCATATAAAAGCATGATATAGCAACTGTAAGAGCAGTTACATTGAATGCAAGTGATACATTCATCAGATTTTGAAATTGGTTGTACAAAGATTGATTACTGACACTGTATTGATATCACGTTGTAAACCTAGAAATTTCACTGTTGTCTAACCAAGAGATCGCAGAAGAGTAATCAATGAATACTATACAAGAAATACATTGGATTGTAAATTGTAATAGTTTGTTACACAAAATGACTTTCTGCGTTACTCCCGAGGAATCCCACTGAGTGGCAGTATGGAGCACCTTTTTACTATAGTTGTATAGAAGGTGGCTTCATTTCATTGTATATGTACTCAACCATAAAAAAGCATGATATAGCAACTGTAAGAACAGTTATATTGAATGCCAGAGATACATTCATCAGATTTTGAAGTTGGTTGTACAAGGAGTGATTACTGACACTGTATTGATATCACGTTGTAAAACCTAGAAATTTCACTGTTGTCTAACCAAGAGATCGCAGAAGAGTAATCAATGAATACTATACAAGAAATACATTGGATTGTAAATTGTAATAGTTTGTTACACAAAATGACTTTCTGCGTTACTCCCGAGGAATCCCACTGAGTGGCAGTATGGAGCACCGTTTTGCTATAGTTGTATAGAAGGTGGCTTCATTTAATTGTATATGTATTCAACCATATAAAAGCATTATATAGCAACTGTAAGAGCAGTTACATTGAATGCCAGAGATACATTCATCAGATTTTGAAGTTCTTTATACAAGGAGTGAAAACTGACACTGTACTGATATCACTTTGTAAAACGTATAAATTTCACTGTTGTCTAACCAAGAGTTCAGAGAAGAGTAATCAATGAATACTATACAAGAAATACATTGGATTGTAAATTGTAATAGTTTGTTACACAAAATGACTTTCTGCGTTACTCCCGAGGAATCCCACTGAGTGTCAGTATGGAGCACCTTTTTGCTATAGTTGTATAGAAGGTGGCTTCATTTCATTGTATATGTACTCAACCATATAAAAGCATGATATAGCAACTGTAAGAGCAGTTACATTGAATGCCAGAGATACATTCATCAGATTTTGAAGTTGTTTGTACAAGGAGTGATAACTAACACTGTATTGACATCACGTTGCAAACCTAGAAATTTCACTGTTGTCTAACCAAGAGATCGCAGAAGAGTAATCAATGAATACTATGCATGAAATACATTGGATTGTAAATTGTAATAGTTTGTTACACAAAATGACTTTCTGCATTACTCCCGAGGAATCCCACTGAGTGGCAGTATGGAGCACCGTTTTGCTATAGTTGTATAGAAGGTGGCTTCATTTAATTGTATATGTATTCAACCATATAAAAGCATGATATAGCAACTGCAAGAGCAGTTACATTGAATGCCAGAGATACATTCATCAGATTTTGAAGTTCTTTATACAAGGAGTGAAAACTGACACTGTACTGATATCACTTTGTAAAACGTAGAAATTTCACTGTTGTCTAACCAAGAGTTCACAGAAGAGTAATCAATGAATACTATACAAGAAATACATTGGATTGTAAATTGTAATAGTTTGTTACACAAAATGACTTTCTGCGTTACTCCCGAGGAATCCCACTGAGTGGCAGTATGGAGCACCGTTTTGCTATAGTTGTATAGAAGGTGGCTTCATTTAATTGTATATGTATTCAACCATATAAAAGCATGATATAGCAACTGTAAGAGCAGTTACATTGAATGCCAGAGATACATTCATCAGATTTTGAAGTTCTTTATACAAGGAGTGAAAACTGACACTGTACTGATATCAATTTGTAAAACGTTTAAATTTCACTGTTGTCTAACCAAGAGTTCACAGAAGAGTAATCAATGAATACTATACAAGAAATACATTGGATTGTAAATTGTAATAGTTTGTTACACAAAATGACTTTCTGCGTTACTCCCGAGGAATCCCACTGAGTGGCAGTATGGAGCACCTTTTTGCTATAGTTGTATAGAAGGTGGCTTCAATTCATTGTATATGTACTCAACCATATAAAAGCATGATATAGCAACTGTAAGAGCAGTTACATTGAATGCCAGAGATACATTCATCAGATTTTGAAGTTGTTTGTACAAGGAGTGATAACTAACACTGTATTGATATCACGTTGCAAACCTAGAAATTTCACTGTTGTCTAACCAAGAGATCGCAGAAGAGTAATCAATGAATACTATGCAAGAAATACATTGGATTGTAAATTGTAATAGTTTGTTACACAAAATGACTTTCTGCATTACTCCCGAGGAATCCCACTGAGTGGCAGTATGGAGCACCGTTTTGCTATAGTTGTATAGAAGGTGGCTTCATTTAATTGTATATGTATTCAACCATATAAAAGCGTGATATAGCAACTGCAAGAGCAGTTACATTGAATGCCAGAGATACATTCATCAGATTTTGAAGTTCTTTATACAAGGAGTGAAAACTGACACTGTACTGATATCACTTTGTAAAACGTAGAAATTTCACTGTTGTCTAACCAAGAGTTCACAGAAGAGTAATCAATGAATACTATACAAGAAATACATTGGATTGTAAATTGTAATAGTTTGTTACACAAAATGACTTTCTGCGTTACTCCCGAGGAATCCCACTGAGTGGCAGTATGGAGCACCGTTTTGCTATAGTTGTATAGAAGGTGGCTTCATTTAATTGTATATGTATTCAACCATATAAAAGCATGATATAGCAACTGTAAGAGCAGTTACATTGAATGCCAGAGATACATTCATCAGATTTTGAAGTTCTTTATACAAGGAGTGAAAACTGACACTGTACTGATATCACTTTGTAAAACGTAGAAATTTCACTGTTGTCTAACCAAGAGTTCACAGAAGAGTAATCAATGAATACTATACAAGAAATACATTGGATTGTAAATTGTAATAGTTTGTTACACAAAATGACTTTCTGCGTTACTCCCGAGGAATCCCACTGAGTGGCAGTATGGAGCACCTTTTTGCTATAGTTGTATAGAAGGTGGCTTCATTTCATTGTATCTGTACTCAACCATATAAAAGCATGATATAGCAACTGTAAGAGCAGTTACATTGAATGCCAGAGATACATTCATCAGATTTTGAAGTTGTTTGTACAAGGAGTGATAACTGACACTGTACTGATATCACTTTGTAACACCTAGAAATATCACTATCCTGTAACCAACAGGTCATTGAAAAGAGTAATCAATGAATAATATACAAGAAATTATATATTGTAATAGTTTGTTACACAAAATGACTTTCTGCGTTACTCCCGAGGAATCGCACTGAGTGGCAGTATGGAGCTCCTTTTTACTATAGTTGTATAGAAGGCGGCTTCATTTCATTGTATATGTACTCAACCATATAAAAGCATGATATAGCAACTGTAAGAGCAGTTACATTGAATGCAAGAGATACATTCATCAGATTTTGAAGTTGGTTGTACAAAGAATGATTACTGACACTGTATTGATATCACGTTGTAAAACCTCGAAATTTCACTGTTGTCTAACCAAGAGATCGCAGAAGAGTAATCAATGAATACTATACAAGAAATACATTGGATTGTAAATTGTAATAGTTTGTTACACAAAATGACTTTCTGCGTTACTCCCGAGGAATCCCACTGAGTGGCAGTATGGAGCACCTTTTTACTATAGTTGTATAGAAGGTGGCTTCATTTCATTGTATATGTACTCAACCATAAAAAAGCATGATATAGCAACTGTAAGAACAGTTACATTGAATGCCAGAGATACATTCATCAGATTTTGAAGTTCTTTATACAAGGAGTGAAAACTGACAATGTACTGATATCACTTTGTAAAACGTAGAAATTTCACTGTTGTCTAACCAAGAGTTCACAGAAGAGTAATCAATGAATACTATACAAGAAATACATTGGATTGTAAATTGTAATAGTTTGTTACACAAAATGACTTTCTGCGTTACTCCCGAGGAATCCCACTGAGTGGCAGTATGGAGCACCTTTTTACTATAGTTGTATAGAAGGTGGCTTCATTTCATTGTATATGTACTCAACCATAAAAAAGCATGATATAGCAACTGTAAGAACAGTTATATTGAATGCCAGAGATACATTCATCAGATTTTGAAGTTGGTTGTACAAGGAGTGATTACTGACTCTGTATTGATATCACGTTGTAAAACGTAGAAATTTCACTGTTTTCTAACCAAGAGATCGCAGAAGAGTAATCAATTAATACTATACAAGAAATACATTGGATTGTAAATTGTAATAGTTTGTTACACAAAATGACTTTCTGCGTTACTCCCGAGGAATCCCACTGAGTGGCAGTATGGAGCACCGTTTTGCTATAGTTGTATAGAAGGTGGCTTCATTTAATCGTATATGTATTCAACCATATAAAAGCATTATATAGCAACTGTAAGAGCAGTTACATTGAATGCCAGAGATACATTCATCAGATTTTGAAGTTCTTTATACAAGGAGTGAAAACTGACACTGTACTGATATCACTTTGTAAAACGTAGAAATTTCACTGTTGTCTAACCAAGAGTTCACAGAAGAGTAATCAATGAATACTATACAAGAAATAAATTGGATTGTAAATTGTAATAGTTTGTTACACAAAATGACTTTCTGCGTTACTCCCGAGGAATCGCACTGAGTGGCAGTATGGAGCTCCTTTTTCCTATAGTTGTATAGAAGGCGGCTTCATTTCATTGTATATGTACTCAACCATATAAAAGCATGATATAGCAACTGTAAGAGCAGTTACATGTCAGAATCTGTCAATTCAGTCAATGTATTATTGCATGCATACTATGTACCAGTATAATCCTTATGTATTGGACCTGTATTTAACCTGTTTGGGCCGGGAGGGTGACAACCCCTAAGGGTGAGAACAAGGAGGCCTCTCATCCCTGCCTCCGCATTCCAGCTGCTCCGGCAGTAACTTCAAGGGGAGGAAGGCTCTCATCTCTTATCTATGCTAAAGAACCTTGGAGCCATGAATTGTTATGTGAACTGAGGGGTCTGGTTTGGGAAGGGAAATTTACTGCTTAACACCTCACTTTTTTCCTGTGTGAACCAAACGGTCAAGACACCTTTTAGCCCGCCAATTTTCCCTACTGGGGATTGGCTACCTATGGGTAATTCAAACTCCTTGGAATGGTATAATAGACCCGCTTGTATTATTTGTCTCATCTCTGACAATAACCCGAGACGCTGTACCAATGTAGAAATAGGCAATAAAGAACTGTGGTTAACCAACCGAGATCTGATCCTTGACTACTTTGAGCAGGACTCTCACAGATTGTCAGAGATCCGTGACTGGGACTCAATCGTTCCTGACCATGTCAGAAGACGACCTTGTCCCCCTCAAACCTACTACTCCAGAGGAAACTCCCGCTACCCCGGCAGATCCGGGGAACGGGGGTGGTGGCGGCGGAGGAGGTCCCGAGGTGCCGGTGACCACGAGCCAGGGGGCTTACTACATTCCGCGCCGCCCGACTATCCATCAGAGCGCGACCCCCCAGTACACCTGGAGCCACTTCGGAGGCCGACCCGTGACTTCATGGGTGCACGACAGGAAAGGGGTGAGAGTTCCGCTCACCGGAGACCAGCCCGATCGAGGGAGACCGAGCTACCTAGGAGACGACCGCGAGCCGATCTACCGTGGAGGGCCGCGTCGCCCGCCTCCCGAAGAGGAGGGATTGGATCTGTATGGGCCCGATCCGTATCGCGAGGAGCAGACGGTCCCGCTGGATCAGATGATGGGAGACCTACGGCTTCAACTTACCGCTGAGCTCCGCGAGTTGGCCCTCGATCTCCAGCACCAATTTCGCGACGCTATGGTGGCGATGCAAGGCGCCATCCTCGGTCAAGGAGTCGGAGCCCCACAGCAGCAGCAGGCACCCGGAGGGGTTCCGGCTCAGCCGCAGGCGCCCGCTCTACCGGCGCAACCAGCCCAGCCGGCCGTCCCAGCTCCAGTTCCGGGGCCCGTTCCTGCGCCGGCCCCAGCCCCGGCCGCGCCGGCCGCTCGCCCACCCCCTTCCGACCCGTTGACGACTACTTTCGATGGGGACCCCGAGAAGCTGCGTTTCTTCACGCTGGAGATCGGGAGATTCCTGGACAGTTGGGGTCACCTATACCCTACCGAGAAGGATCGCATCGGCTACATCGGGTCCAAGCTGAAAGACACCGCCAGCGATTGGTATGTGAGTCTGCACGACAACCCTGGCCAGAGTTGCGCTCACTGAACAATTTTATGTGGGCCCTCCGGCATCAGTTCGAGGACCCGCTGGGTGAGGAAAAAGCCCGGAACCAACTGAGGAAGCTGTTTCAAGGAAGGTCGTCAGTGAGGGAATACACTGACAAGTTCCGGTGTATCGCTGCCAAGATCCATGGATGGCCGGAGGAACTCTTCATGGAGAAGTATTGGGAGGGCCTGAACCCGGAAATTTACGAGACAGTGCTGCTAGGGGGTCGTCCGGGCACACTGAACACCTGGATGAGAGCCGCTACCGACATGGAAGAGCGCTTCGCCCTAATTAAGATGGGAGCGTCCGCAACGGCAGCCAGCAGAGCGGGCCCTCGAGCGAAGCCCCGATCCAATGTGCAAGACGTTCGTGATGCGAGGTTTCGACAGGGGTTGTGTATGAAGTGTGGGGAGAGTGGCCACTTCGCCTCAGCATGTCCCAGAGGACAGGGGAAAGGCCCGAAGACCTCAACCCCCGGACCGGCGAGCACCCCGACCCGGGGAAAAACTCCAATGAAGCCCCGGGCTTTACAGCTGGAAGGGGTGGCGAGCGATCAGGGAGAGCTGGAGCTGATGGAAGCGCAGATGTCGGGAAACTCCAACGGCCTGCAGTGAGCGGCGCAGAGCTGCAGGTCCCCCGCCAAGAAGCGCCATCTCCGCCTGCTGAAGAAAGATCCTGGGCCGAATGCATGGCATCCAGTTCCTCCAGTTCCTCCTCCACTGATGAAGGAGGGGAGTCCACACTACGAGATAACTGAAATCCTTGACTCCAAGATCAAAAGGGGCCACTTGTATTACTTAGTTAGATGGTTAGATTTCGGCCCGGAGCACAATGAATGGATTCGTTCTGAACATGTTCATGCCCCCAAGTTAACCAAACTGTTTCATAAAATGTTCCCTGAGAAAGCTAGGTGAAGGGAATTATGGGGAGGGCAGGGTGTCAGAATCTGTCAATTCAGTCAATGTATTATTGCATGCATACTATGTACCAGTATAATCCTTATGTATTGGACCTGTATTTAACCTGTTTGGGCCGGGAGGGTGACAACCCCTAAGGGTGAGAACAAGGAGGCCTCTCATCCCTGCCTCCGCATTCCAGCTGCTCCGGCAGTAACTTCAAGGGGAGGAAGGCTCTCATCTCTTATCTATGCTAAAGAACCTTGGAGCCATGAATTGTTATGTGAACTGAGGGGTCTGGTTTGGGAAGGGAAATTTACTGCTTAACACCTCACTTTTTTCCTGTGTGAACCAAACGGTCAAGACACCTTTTAGCCCACCAATTTTCCCTACTGGGGATTGGCTACCTATGGGTAATTCAAACTCCTTGGAATGGTATAATAGACCCGCTTGTATTATTTGTCTCATCTCTGACAATAACCCGAGACGCTGTACCAATGTAGAAATAGGCAATAAAGAACTGTGGTTAACCAACCGAGATCTGATCCTTGACTACTTTGAGCAGGACTCTCACATTACATTGAATGCAAGTGATACATTCATCAGATTTTGAAATTGGTTGTACAAAGAATGATTACTGACACTGTATTGATATCACGTTGTAAACCTAGAAATTTCACTGTTGTCTAACCAAGAGATCGCAGAAGAGTAATCAATGAATACTATACAAGAAATACATTGGATTGTAAATTGTAATAGTTTGTTACACAAAATGACTTTCTGCGTTACTCCCGAGGAATCCCACTGAGTGGCAGTATGGAGCACCTTTTTACTATAGTTGTATAGAAGGTGGCTTCATTTCATTGTATATGTACTCAACCATAAAAAAGCATGATATAGCAACTGTAAGAACAGTTATATTGAATGCCAGAGATACATTCATCAGATTTTGAAGTTGGTTGTACAAGGAGTGATTACTGACACTGTATTGATATCACGTTGTAAAACCTAGAAATTTCACTGTTGTCTAACCAAGAGATCGCAGAAGAGTAATCAATGAATACTATACAAGAAATACATTGGATTGTAAATTGTAATAGTTTGTTACACAAAATGACTTTCTGCGTTACTCCCGAGGAATCCCACTGAGTGGCAGTATGGAGCACCGTTTTGCTATAGTTGTATAGAAGGTGGCTTCATTTAATTGTATATGTATTCAACCATATAAAAGCATGATATAGCAACTGTAAGAGCAGTTACATTGAATGCCAGAGATACATTCATCAGATTTTGAAGTTCTTTATACAAGGAGTGAAAACTGACACTGTACTGATATCACTTTGTAAAACGTATAAATTTCACTGTTGTCTAACCAAGAGTTCACAGAAGAGTAATCAATGAATACTATACAAGAAATACATTCGATTGTAAATTGTAATAGTTTGTTACACAAAATGACTTTCTGCGTTACTCCCGAGGAATCCCACTGAGTGGCAGTATGGAGCACCTTTTTGCTATAGTTGTATAGAAGGTGGCTTCATTTCATTGTCTATGTACTCAACCATATAAAAGCATGATATAGCAACTGTAAGAGCAGTTACATTGAATGCCAGAGATACATTCATCAGATTTTGAAGTTGTTTGTACAAGGAGTGATAACTAACACTGTATTGACATCACGTTGCAAACCTAGAAATTTCACTGTTGTCTAACCAAGAGATCGCAGAAGAGTAATCAATGAATACTATGCATGAAATACATTGGATTGTAAATTGTAATAGTTTGTTACACAAAATGACTTTCTGCATTACTCCCGAGGAATCCCACTGAGTGGCAGTATGGAGCACCGTTTTGCTATAGTTGTATAGAAGGTGGCTTCATTTAATTGTATATGTATTCAACCATATAAAAGCATGATATAGCAACTGCAAGAGCAGTTACATTGAATGCCAGAGATACATTCATCAGATTTTGAAGTTCTTTATACAAGGAGTGAAAACTGACACTGTACTGATATCACTTTGTAAAACGTAGAAATTTCACTGTTGTCTAACCAAGAGTTCACAGAAGAGTAATCAATGAATACTATACAAGAAATACATTGGATTGTAAATTGTAATAGTTTGTTACACAAAATGACTTTCTGCGTTACTCCCGAGGAATCCCACTGAGTGGCAGTATGGAGCACCGTTTTGCTATAGTTGTATAGAAGGTGGCTTCATTTAATTGTATATGTATTCAACCATATAAAAGCATGATATAGCAACTGTAAGAGCAGTTACATTGAATGCCAGAGATACATTCATCAGATTTTGAAGTTCTTTATACAAGGAGTGAAAACTGACACTGTACTGATATCAATTTGTAAAACGTTTAAATTTCACTGTTGTCTAACCAAGAGTTCACAGAAGAGTAATCAATGAATACTATACAAGAAATACATTGGATTGTAAATTGTAATAGTTTGTTACACAAAATGACTTTCTGCGTTACTCCCGAGGAATCCCACTGAGTGGCAGTATGGAGCACCTTTTTGCTATAGTTGTATAGAAGGTGGCTTCATTTCATTGTATATGTACTCAACCATATAAAAGCATGATATAGCAACTGTAAGAGCAGTTACATTGAATGCCAGAGATACATTCATCAGATTTTGAAGTTGTTTGTACAAGGAGTGATAACTAACACTGTATTGATATCACGTTGCAAACCTAGAAATTTCACTGTTGTCTAACCAAGAGATCGCAGAAGAGTAATCAATGAATACTATGCAAGAAATACATTGGATTGTAAATTGTAATAGTTTGTTACACAAAATGACTTTCTGCATTACTCCCGAGGAATCCCACTGAGTGGCAGTATGGAGCACCGTTTTGCTATAGTTGTATAGAAGGTGGCTTCATTTAATTGTATATGTATTCAACCATATAAAAGCGTGATATAGCAACTGCAAGAGCAGTTACATTGAATGCCAGAGATACATTCATCAGATTTTGAAGTTCTTTATACAAGGAGTGAAAACTGACACTGTACTGATATCACTTTGTAAAACGTAGAAATTTCACTGTTGTCTAACCAAGAGTTCACAGAAGAGTAATCAATGAATACTATACAAGAAATACATTGGATTGTAAATTGTAATAGTTTGTTACACAAAATGACTTTCTGCGTTACTCCCGAGGAATCCCACTGAGTGGCAGTATGGAGCACCGTTTTGCTATAGTTGTATAGAAGGTGGCTTCATTTAATTGTATATGTATTCAACCATATAAAAGCATGATATAGCAACTGTAAGAGCAGTTACATTGAATGCCAGAGATACATTCATCAGATTTTGAAGTTCTTTATACAAGGAGTGAAAACTGACACTGTACTGATATCACTTTGTAAAACGTAGAAATTTCACTGTTGTCTAACCAAGAGTTCACAGAAGAGTAATCAATGAATACTATACAAGAAATACATTGGATTGTAGATTGTAATAGTTTGTTACACAAAATGACTTTCTGCGTTACTCCCAAGGAATCCCACTGAGTGGCAGTATGGAGCACCTTTTTGCTATAGTTGTATAGAAGGTGGCTTCATTTCATTCTATCTGTACTCAACCATATAAAAGCATGATATAGCAACTGTAAGAGCAGTTACATTGAATGCCAGAGATACATTCATCAGATTTTGAAGTTGTTTGTACAAGGAGTGATAACTGACACTGTACTGATATCACTTTGTAACACCTAGAAATATCACTATCCTGTAACCTCAGATCATTGAAAAGAGTAATCAATGAATAATACACTGTTGTCTAACCAAGAGTTCACAGAAGAGTAATCAATGAATACTATACAAGAAATACATTGGATTGTAGATTGTAATAGTTTGTTACACAAAATGACTTTCTGCGTTACTCCCAAGGAATCCCACTGAGTGGCAGTATGGAGCACCTTTTTACTATAGTTGTATAGAAGGTGGCTTCATTTCATTGTATATGTACTCAACCATAAAAAAGCATGATATAGCAACTGTAAGAACAGTTATATTGAATGCCAGAGATACATTCATCAGATTTTGAAGTTGGTTGTACAAGGAGTGATTACTGACACTGTATTGATATCACGTTGTAAAACCTAGAAATTTCACTGTTGTCTAACCAAGAGATCGCAGAAGAGTAATCAATGAATACTATACAAGAAATACATTGGATTGTAACTTGTAATAGTTTGTTACACAAAATGACTTTCTGCGTTACTCCCGAGGAATCCCACTGAGTGGCAGTATGGAGCACCGTTTTGCTATAGTTGTATAGAAGGTGGCTTCATTTAATCGTATATGCATTCAACCATATAAAAGCATTATATAGCAACTGTAAGAGCAGTTACATTGAATGCCAGAGATACATTCATCAGATTTTGAAGTTCTTTATACAAGGAGTGAAAACTGACACTGTACTGATATCACTTTGTAAAACGTAGAAATTTCACTGTTGTCTAACCAAGAGTTCACAGAAGAGTAATCAATGAATACTATACAAGAAATACATTGGATTGTAAATTGTAATAGTTTGTTACACAAAATGACTTTCTGCGTTACTCCCGAGGAATCCCACTGAGCTGATGTATGGAGCACCTCTTTGCTATAGTTGTATAGAAGGTGGCTTCATTTCATTGTATCTGTATTCAACCATATAAAAGCATGATATAGCAACTGTAAGAGCAGTTACATTGAATGCCAGAGATACATTCATCAGATTTTGAAGTTGTTTGTACAAGGAGTGATAACTGACACTATACTGATATCACTTTGTAACACCTAGAAATATGACTATCCTGTAACCAACAGATCATTGAAAAGAGTAATCAATGAATAATATACAAGAAATTATATATTGTAATAGTTTGTTACACAAAATGACTTTCTGCGTTACTCCCGAGGAATCGCACTGAGTGGCAGTATGGAGCTCCTTTTTACTATAGTTGTATAGAAGGCGGCTTCATTTCATTGTATATGTACTCAACCATATAAAAGCATGATATAGCAACTGTAAGAGCAGTTACATTGAATGCAAGAGATACATTCATCAGATTTTGAAATTGGTTGTACAAAGAATGATTACTGACACTGTATTGATATCACGTTGTAAAACCTAGAAATTTCACTGTTGTCTAACCAAGAGATCGCAGAAGAGTAATCAATGAATACTATACAAGAAATACATTGGATTGTAAATTGTAATAGTTTGTTACACAAAATGACTTTCTGCGTTACTCCCGAGGAATCCCACTGAGTGGCAGTATGGAGCACCTTTTTACTATAGTTGTATAGAAGGTGGCTTCATTTCATTGTATATGTACTCCACCATAAAAAAGCATGATATAGCAACTGTAAGAACAGTTACATTGAATGCCACAGATACATTCATCAGATTTTGAAGTTGGTTGTACAAGGAGTGATTACTGACTCTGTATTGATATCACGTTGTAAAACGTAGAAATTTCACTGTTGTCTAACCAAGAGATCGCAGAAGAGTAATCAATTAATACTATACAAGAAATACATTGGATTGTAAATTGTAATAGTTTGTTACACAAAATGACTTTCTGCGTTACTCCCGAGGAATCCCACTGAGTGGCAGTATGGAGCACCGTTTTGCTATAGTTGTATAGAAGGTGGCTTCATTTAATCGTATATGTATTCAACCATATAAAAGCATTATATAGCAACTGTAAGAGCAGTTACATTGAATGCAAGAGATACATTCATCAGATTTTGAAGTTGGTTGTACAAGGAGTGATTACTGACACTGTATTGATATCACGTTGTAAAACCAAGAAATTTCACTGTTGTCTAACCAAGAGATCGCAGAAGAGTAATCAATGAATACTATACAAGAAATACATTGGATTGTAAATTGTAATAGTTTGTTACACAAAATGACTTTCTGCGTTACTCCCGAGGAATCCCACTGAGTGGCAGTATGGAGCACCTTTTTGCTATAGTTGTATAGAAGGTGGCTTCATTTCATTGTCCATGTACTCAACCATATAAAAGCATGATATAGCAACTGTAAGAGCAGTTACATTGAATGCCAGAGATACATTCATCAGATTTTGAAGTTGTTTGTACAAGGAGTGATAACTGACACTGTACTGATATCACTTTGTAAAACCTAGAAATATCACTATCCTGTAACCAACAGATCATTGAAAAGAGTAATCAATGAACACTATACAAGAAATTGTATATTGTAATAGTTTGTTACACAAAATGACTTTCTGCGTTACTCACGAGGAATCCCACTGAGTGGCAGTATGGAGCACCTTTTTACTATAGTTGTATAGAAGGTGGCTTCATTTCATTGTATATGTAGTCAACCATATAAAAGCATGATATAGCAACTGTAAGAGCAGTTACATTGAATGCCAGAGATACATTCATCAGATTTTGAAGTTCTTTATACAAGGAGTGAAAACTGACACTGTACTGATATCACTTTGTAAAACGTAGAAATTTCACTGTTGTCTAACCAAGAGTTCACAGAAGAGTAAGCAATGAATACTATACAAGAAATACATTGGATTGTAAATTGTAATAGTTTGTTACACAAAATGACTTTCTGCGTTACTCCCGAGGAATCCCACTGAGTGGCAGTATGGAGCACCTTTTTGCTATAGTTGTATAGAAGGTGGCTTCATTTCATTGTATATCTACTCAACCATATAAAAGCATGATATAGCAACTGTAAGAGCAGTTACATTGAATGCCAGAGATACATTCATCAGATTTTGAAGTTGTTTCTACAAGGAGTGATAACTGACACTGTACTGATATCACTTTGTAAAACGAAGAAATTTCACTGTTGTCTAACCAAGAGTTCACAGAAGAGTAATCAATAAATACTATACAAGAAATACATTGGATTGTAAATTGTAATAGTTTGTTACACAAAATGACTTTTTGCGTTACTCCCGAGGAATCCCACTGAGTGGCAGTATGGAGCACCGTTTTGCTATAGAAGGAGGCTTCATTTAATTGTATATGTACTCAACCATATAAAAGCATGATATAGCAACTGTAAGAGCAGTTACATTGAATGCCAGAGATACATTCATCAGATTTTGAAGTTCTTTATACAAGGAGTGAAAACTGACACTGTACTGATATCACTTTGTAAAACGTAGAAATTTCACTGTTGTCTAACCAAGAGTTCACAAAAGAGTAAGCAATGAATACTATACAAGAAATACATTGGATTGTAAATTGTAATAGTTTGTTACACAAAATGACTTTCTGCGTTACTCCCGAGGAATCCCACTGAGTGGCAGTATGGAGCACCTTTTTGCTATAGTTGTATAGAAGGTGGCTTCATTTCATTGTATATCTACTCAACCATATAAAAGCATGATATAGCAACTGTAAGAGCAGTTACATTGAATGCCAGAGATACATTCATCAGATTTTGAAGTTGTTTGTACAAGGAGTGATAACTGACACTGTACTGATATCACTTTGTAAAACCTAGAAATATCACTATCCTGTAACCAACAGATCATTGAAAAGAGTAATCAATGAATACTATACAAGAAATTGTATATTGTAATAGTGTGTTACACAAAATGACTTTCTGCGTTACTCCCGAGGAATCCCACTGAGTGGCAGTATGGAGCACCTTTTTAGTATAGTTGTATAGAAGGTGGCTTCATTTCATTGTATATGTACTCAACCATATAAAAGCATGATATAGCAACTTTAAGAGCAGTTACATTGAATGCAAGAGATACATTCATCAGATTTTGAAGTTGGTTGTACAAGGAGTGATTACTGACACTGTATTGATATCACGTTGTAAAACCAAGAAATTTCACTGTTGTCTAACCAAGAGATCGCGGAAGAGTAATCAATGAATACTATACAAGAAATACATTGGATTGTAAATTGTAATAGTTTGTTACACAAAATGACTTTCTGCGTTACTCCCGAGGAATCCCACTGAGTGGCAGTATGGAGCACCTTTTTACTGTAGTTGTATAGAAGGTGGCTTCATTTCATTGTATATGTACTCAACCATATAAAAGCATGATATAGCAACGGTAAGAGCAGTTACATTGAATGCAAGAGATACATTCATCAGATTTTGAAGTTGGTTGTACAAGTAGTGAGAACTGACACTGTAATGATATCACTTTGAAAAACTTAGAAGTTTCACTGTTGTCTAACCAAGAGTTCACAGAAGAGTAATCAATGAATACTATACAAGAAATACATTGGATTGTAAATTGTAATAGTTTGTTACACAAAATGACTTTCTGCGTTACTCCCGAGGAATCCCACTGAGTGGCAGTATGGAGCACCTTTTTGCTATAGTTGTATAGAAGGTGGCTTCATTTCATTGTATATGTACTCAACCATATAAAAGCATGATATAGCAACTGTAAGAGCAGTTACATTGAATGCCAGAGATACATTCATCAGATTTTGAAGTTGTTTGTACAAGGAGTGATAACTGACACTGTACTGATATCACTTTGTAACACCTAGAAATATCACTATCCTTTAACCAACAGATCATTGAAAAGAGTAATCAATGAATAATATACAAGAAATTATATATTGTAATAGTTTGTTACACAAAATGACTTTCTGCGTTACTCCCGAGGAATCCCACTGAGTGGCAGTATGGAGCACCTTTTTGCTATAGTTGTATAGAAGGTGGCTTCATTTCATTGTATATCTACTCAACCATATAAAAGCATGATATAGCAACTGTAAGAGCAGTTACATTGAATGCCAGAGATACATTCATCAGATTTTGAAGTTGTTTGTACAAGGAGTGATAACTGACACTGTACTGATATCACTTTGTAAAACCTAGAAATATCACTATCCTGTACCCAACAGATCATTGAAAAGAGTAATCAATGAATACTATACAAGAAATTGTATATTGTAATAGTGTGTTACACAAAATGACTTTCTGCGTTACTCCCGAGGAATCCCACTGAGTGGCAGTATGGAGCACCTTTTTAGTATAGTTGTATAGAAGGTGGCTTCATTTCATTGTATATGTACTCAACCATATAAAAGCATGATATAGCAACTTTAAGAGCAGTTACATTGAATGCAAGAGATACATTCATCAGATTTTGAAGTTGGTTGTACAAGGAGTGATTACTGACACTATATTGATATCACGTTGTAAAACCAAGAAATTTCACTGTTGTCTAACCAAGAGATCTCAGAAGAGTAATCAATGAATACTATACAAGAAATACATTGGATTGTAAATTGTAATAGTTTGTTACACAAAATGACTTTCTGCGTTACTCCCGAGGAATCCCACTGAGTGGCAGTATGGAGCACCTTTTTACTGTAGTTGTATAGAAGGTAGCTTCATTTCATTGTATATGTACTCAACCATATAAAAGCATGATATAGCAACGGTAAGAGCAGTTACATTGAATGCAAGAGATACATTCATCAGATTTTGAAGTTTTTTTTACAAGTAGTGAGAACTGACACTGTATTGATATCACTTTGAAAAACTTAGAAGTTTCACTGTTGTCTAACCAAGAGTTCACAGAAGAGTAATCAATGAATACTATACAAGAAATACATTGGATTGTAAATTGTAATAGTTTGTTACACAAAATGACTTTCTGCGTTACTCCTGAGGAATCCCACTGAGTGGCAGTATGGAGCACCTTTTTGCTATAGTTGTATAGAAGGTGGCTTCATTTCATAGTATATGTACTGAACCATATAAAAGCATGATATAGCAACTGTAAGAGCAGTTACATTGAATGCCAGAGATACATTCATCAGATTTCGAAGTTGGTTATACAAGGAGTGATTACTGACTCTGTATTGATATCACGTTGTAAAACGTAGAAATTTCACTGTTGTCTAACCAAGAGATCGCAGAAGAGTAATCAATTAATACTATACAAGAAATACATTGGATTGTAAATTGTAATAGTTTGCTACACAAAATGACTTTCTGCGTTACTCCCGAGGAATCCCACTGAGTGGCAGTATGGAGCACCGTTTTGCTATAGTTGTATAGAAGGTGGCTTCATTTAATTGTATAAGTACTCAACCATAAAAAAGCATGATACAGCAACTGTAAGAACAGTTACATTGAATGCCAGAGATACATTCATCAGATTTTTCAGTTGGTTGTACAAGGAGTGATTACTGACTCTGTATTGATATCACGTTGTAAAACGTAGAAATTTCACTGTTGTCTAACCAAGAGATCGCAGAAGAGTAATCAATTAATACTATACAAGAAATACATTGGATTGTAAATTGTAATAGTTTGTTACACAAAATGACTTTCTGCGTTACTCCAGAGGAATCCCACTGAGTGGCAGTATGGAGCACCGTTTTGCTATAGTTGTATAGAAGGTGGCTTCATTTCATTGTATATGTACTCAACCATATAAAAGCATGATATAGCAACTGTAAGAGCAGTTACATTGAATGCCAGAGATACATTCATCAGATTTTGAAGTTGTTTGTACAAGGAGTGATAACTGACACTGTATTGATATCACGTTGCAAACCTAGAAATTTCACTGTTGTCTAATCAAGAGATCGCAGAAGAGTAATCAATGAATACTATGCAAGAAATACATTGGATGGTAAATTGTAATAGTTTGTTACACAAAATGACTTTCTGCGTTACTTCCGAGGAATCCCACTGAGTGGCAGATTGGAGCACCTTTCTCCTCCAGCTGTATAGAAGGTGGATTCATTGAATTGTATATGTATTCAACCATATAAAATCAAGATATATCAACTGTAAGAGCAGTTACATTGAATGCCAGAGATACATTCATCAGATTTTGAAGTTGTTTGTACAAGGAGTGATAACTGACACTGTACTGATATCACTTTGTAAAACCTAGAAATATCACTATCCTGTAACCAACAGATCATTGAATAGAGTAATCAATGAATAATATACAAGAAATTATATATTGTAATAGTTTGTTACACAAAATGACTTTCTGCGTTACTCCCGAGGAATCCCACTGAGTGGCAGTATGGAGCTCCTTTTTACTATAGTTGTATAGAAGGCGGCTTCATTTCATTGTATATGTACTCAACCATAAAAAAACATAATATAGCAACTGTAAGAGCAGTTACATTGAATGCAAGAGATACATTCATCAGATTTTGAAGTTGGTTGTACAAGGAGTGATTACTGACACTGTATTGATATCACGTTGTAAAACCTAGAAATTTCACTGTTGTCTAACCAAGAGATCGCAGAAGAGTAATCAATGAATACTATGCAAGAAATACATTGGATTGTAAATTGTAATAGTTTGTTACACAAAATGACTTTCTGCGTTCCTCCCGAGGAATCCCACTGAGTGGCAGTATGGAGCACCTTTTTACTATAGTTGTATAGAAGGTGGCTTCATTTCATTGTATATGTACTCAACCATATAAAAGCATGATATAGCAACTGTAAGAGCATTGAATGCCAGAGATACATTCATCAGATTTTGAAGTTGTTCGTACAAGGAGTGATAACTGACACTGTACTGATATCACTTTGTAAAACCTAGAAATATCACTATCCTGTAACCAACAGATCATTGAAAAGAGTAATCAATGAATACTATACAAGAAATTGTATATTGTAATAGTTTGTTACACAAAATGACTTTCTGCGTTACTCCCGAGGAATCCCACTGAGTGGCAGTATGGAGCACCTTTTTACTATAGTTGTATAGAAGGTGGCTTCATTTCATTGTATATGTACTCAACCATATAAAAGCATGATATAGCAACTGTAAGAGCAGTTACATTGAATGCAAGAGATACATTCATCAGATTTTGAAGTTCTTTATACAAGGAGTGAAAACTGACACTGTACTGATATCACTTTGTAAAACGTAGAAATTTCACTGTTGTCTAACCAAGAGTTCACAGAAGAGTAATCAATGAATACTATACAAGAAATACATTGGATTGTAAACTGTAATAGTTTGTTACACAAAATGACTTTCTGCGTTACTCCCGAGGAATCCCACTGAGTGGAAGTATGGAGCACCTTTTTGCTATAGTTGTATAGAAGGTGGCTTCATTTCATTGTATATGTACTCAACCATATAAAAGTATGATATAGCAACTGTAAGAGCAGTTACATTGAATGCCAGAGATACATTCATCAGATTTTGAAGTTCTTTGTACAAGGAGTGATAACTGACACTGTACTGATATCACTTTGTAAAACCTAGAAATATCACTATCCTGTAACCAACAGATCATTGAAAAGAGTAATCAATGAATAATATACAAGAAATTATATATTGTAATAGTTTGTTACACAAAATGACTTTCTGCGTTACTCCCGAGGAATCCCACTGAGTGGCAGTACGGAGCTCCTTTTTACTATAGTTGTATAGAAGGCGGCTTCATTTCATTGTATATGTACTCAACCATATAAAAGCATGATATAGCAACTGTAAGAGCAGTTACATTGAATGCAAGAGATACATTCATCAGATTTTGAAGTTGGTTGTACAAGGAGTGATTACTGACACTATATTGATATCACGTTGTAAAACCTAGAAATTTCACTGTTGTCTAACCAAGAGATCGCAGAAGAGTAATCAATGAATACTATGCAAGAAATAAATTGGATTGTAAATTGTAATAGTTTGTTACACAAAATGACTTTCTGCGTTACTCCGGAGGAATCCCACTGAGTGGCAGTATGGAGCACCTTTTTACTATAGTTGTAGAAGGTGGCTTCATTTCATTGTATATGTACTCAACCATAAAAAAGCATGATATAGCAACTGTAAGAACAGTTACATTTACTGCAAGAGATACATTCATCAGATTTCGAAGTTGGTTGTACAAGGAGTGATTACTGACTCTGTATTGATATCACGTTGTAAAACGTAGAAATTTCACTGTTGTCTAACCAAGAGATCGCAGAAGAGTAATCAATTAATACTATACAAGAAATACATTGGATTGTAAATTGTAATAGTTTGTTACACAAGATGACTTTCTGCGTTACTCCCGAGGAATCCCACTGAGTGGCAGTATGGAGCACCTTTTTGCTATAGTTGTATAGAAGGTGGCTTCATTTCATTCTATCTGTACTCAACCATATAAAAGCATGATATAGCAACTGTAAGAGCAGTTACATTGAATGCCAGAGATACATTCATCAGATTTTGAAGTTGTTTGTACAAGGAGTGATAACTGACACTGTACTGATATCACTTTGTAAAACCTAGAAATATCACTATCCTGTAACCAACAGATCATTGAAAAGAGTAATCAATGAATAATATACAAGAAATTATATATTGTAATAGTTTGTTACACAAAATGACTTTCTGCGTTACTCCCGAGGAATCCCACTGAGTGGCAGTATGGAGCTCCTTTTTACTATAGTTGTATAGAAGGCGGCTTCATTTCATTGTATATGTACTCAACCATATAAAAGCATGATATAGCAACTGTAAGAGCAGTTACAATGAATGCCAGAGATACATTCATCAGATTTTGAAGTTGGTTGTACAAGGAGTGATTACTGACTCTGTATTGATATCACGTTGTAAAACGTAGAAATTTCACTGTTGTCTAACCAAGAGATCGCAGAAGAGTAATCAATTAATACTATACAAGAAATACATTGGATTGTAAATTGTAATAGTTTGTTACACAAAATGACTTTCTGCGTTACTCCCGAGGAATCCCACTGAGTGGCAGTATGGAGCACCGTTTTGCTATAGTTGTATAGAAGGTGGCTTCATTTAATTGTATATGTACTCAACCATATAAAAGCATGATATAGCAACGGTAAGAGCAGTTACATTGAATGCCAGAGATACATTCATCAGATTTTGAAGTTCTTTATACAAGGAGTGAAAACTGACACTGTACTGATATCACTTTGTAAAACGTAGAAATTTCACTGTTGTCTAACCAAGAGTTCACAGAAGAGTAATCAATGAATACTATACAAGAAATACATTGGATTGTAAATTGTAATAGTTTGTTACACAAAATGACTTTCTGCGTTACTCCCGAGGAATCCCACTGAGTGGCAGTATGAAGCACCGTTTGCTATAGTTGTATAGAAGGTGGCTTCATTTAATTGTATATGTATTCAACCATATAAAAGCATGATATAGCAACTGTAAGAGCAGTTACATTGAATGCCAGAGATACATTCATCAGATTTTGAAGTTCTTTATACAAGGAGTGAAAACTGACACTGTACTGATATCACTTTGTAAAACGTAGAAATTTCACTTTGGTCTAACCAAGAGTTCACAGAAGAGTAATCAATGAATACTATACAAGAAATACATTGGATTGTAAATTGTAATAGTTTGTTACACAAAATGACTTTCTGCGTTATCCCGAGGAATCCCACTGAGTGGCAGTATGGAGCACCTTTTTGCTATAGTTGTATAGAAGGTGGCTTCATTTCATTGTATCTGTACTCAACCATATAAAAGCATGATATAGCAACTGTAAGAGCAGTTACATTGAATGCCAGAGATACATTCATCAGATTTTGAAGTTGTTTGTACAAGGAGTGATAACTGACACTGTACTGATATCACTTTGTAACACCTAGAAATATCACTATCCTGTAACCAACAGATCATTGAAAAGAGTAATCAATGAATAATATACAAGAAATTATATATTGTAATAGTTTGTTACACAAAATGACTTTCTGCGTTACTCCCGAGGAATCCCACTGAGTGGCAGTATGGAGCTCCTTTTTACTATAGTTGTATAGAAGGCGGCTTCATTTCATTGTATATGTACTCAACCATATAAAAGCATGATATAGCAACTGTAAGAGCAGTTACATTGAATGCAAGAGATACATTCATCAGATTTTGAAGTTGGTTGTACAAGGAGTGATTACTGACTCTATATTGATATCACGTTGTAAAACGTAGAAATTTCACTGTTGTCTAACCAAGAGATCGCAGAAGAGTAATCAATGAATACTATACAAGAAATACATTGGATTGTAAATTGTAATAGTTTGTTACACAAAATGACTTTCTGCGTTACTCCCGAGGAATCCCACTGAATGGCAGTATGGAGCACCGTTTTGCTATAGTTGTATAGAAGGTGGCTTCATTTAATTGTATATGTACTCAACCATATAAAAGCATGATATAGCAACGGTAAGAGCAGTTACATTGAATGCCAGAGATACATTCATCAGATTTTGAAGTTCTTTATACAAGGAGTGAAAACTGACACTGTACTGATATCACTTTGTAAAACGTAGAAATTTCACTGTTGTCAAACCAAGAGTTCACAGAAGAGTAATCAATAAATACTATACAAGAAATACATTGGATTGTAAATTGTAATAGTTTGTTACACAAAATGACTTTCTGCGTTACTCCCGAGGAATCCCACTGAGTGGCAGTATGAAGCACCGTTTTGCTATAGTTGTATAGAAGGTGGCTTCATTTAATTGTAAATGTATTCAACCATATAAAAACATGATATAGCAACTGTAAGAGCAGTTACATTGAATGCCAGAGATACATTCATCAGATTTTGAAGTTCTTTATACAAGGAGTGAAAACTGACACTGTACTGATATCACTTTATAAAACGTAGAAATTTCACTGTTGTCTAACCAAGAGTTCACAGAAGAGTAATCAATGAATACTATACAAGAAATACATTGGATTGTAAATTGTAATAGTTTGTTACACAAAATGACTTTCTGCGTTACTCCCGAGGAATCCCACTGAGTGGCAGTATGGAGCTCCTTTTTACTATAGTTGTATAGAAGGTGGCTTCATTTCATTGTATATGTACTCAACCATAAAAAAGCATGATATAGCAACTGTAAGAACAGTTATATTGAATGCCAGAGATACATTCATCAGATTTTGAAGTTGTTTGTGCAAGGAGTGATAACTGACACTGTATTGATATCACGTTGCAAACCTAGAAATTTCACTGCTGTCTAACCAAGAGATCGCAGAAGAGTAATCAATGAATACTATGCAAGAAATATATTGGATTGTAAATTGTAATAGTTTGTTACACAAAATGACTTTCTGCATTACTCCCGAGGAATCCCACTGAGTGGCAGTATGGAGCACCGTTTTGCTATAGTTGTATAGAAGGTGGCTTCATTTCATTGTATATGTATTCAACCATATAAAAGCATGATATAGCAACTGTAAGAGCAGTTACATTGAATGCCAGAGATACATTCATCAGATTTTGAAGTTCTTTATACAAGGAGTGAAAACTGACACTGTACTGATATCACTTTGTAAAACCTAGAAATATCACTATCCTGTAACCAACAGATCATTGAAAAGAGTAATCAATGAATACTATACAAGAAATTGTATATTGTAATAGTTTGTTACACAAAATGACTTTCTGCGTTACTCACGAGGAATCCCACTGAGTGGCAGTATGGAGCACCTTTTTACTATAGTTGTATAGAAGGTGGCTTCATTTCATTGTATATGTAGTCAACCATATAAAAGCATGTTATAGCAACTGTAAGAGCAGTTACATTGACTGCAAGAGATACATTCATCAGATTTTGAAGTTTGGTTGTACAAGGAGTGATTACTGACACTGTATTGATATCACGTTGTAAAACCTAGAAATTTCACTGTTGTCTAACCAAGAGATCGCAGAAGAGTAATCAATTAATACTATACAAGAAATACATTGGATTGTAAATTGGAATAGTTTGTTACACAAAATGACTTTCTGCGTTACTCCCGAGGAATACCACTGAGTGGCAGTATGGAGCACCTTTTTACTGTAGTTGTATAGAAGGTGGCTTCATTTCATTGTATATATACTCAACCATATAAAAGCATGATATAGCAACGGTAAGAGCAGTTACATTGAATGCCAGAGATACATTCATCAGATTTTGAAGTTGTTTGTACAAGGAGTGATAACTGACACTGTACTGATATCACTTTGCAAAACCTAGAAATATCACTATCCTGTAACCAACAGATCATTGAAAAGAGTAATCAATGAATAATATACAAGAAATTATATATTGTAATAGTTTGTTACACATAATGACTTTCTCCGTTACTCCCGAGGAATCCCACTGAGTGGCAGTATGGAGCACCTTTTTACTGTAGTTGTATAGAATGTGGCTTCATTTCATTGTATATGTACTCAACCATATAAAATCAAGATATATCAACTGTAAGAGCAATTACATTGAATGCAAGAGATATATTCATCAGATTTTGAAGTTGGTTGTACAAGGAGTGATAACTGACACTGTACTGATATCACTTTGTAAAACGTAGAAATTTCACTTTTGTCTAACCAAGAGTTCACAGAAGAGTAATCAATGAATACTATACAAGAAATACATTGGATTGTAAATTGTAATAGTTTGTTACACAAAATGACTTTCTGCGTTACTCCCGAGGAATCCCACTGAGTGGCAGTATGGAGCACCTTTTTGCTATAGTTGTATAGAAGGTGGCTTCATTTCATTGTATATGTACTCAACCATATAAAAGCATGATATAGCAACTGTAAGAGCAGTTACATTGAATGCCAGAGATACATTCATCAGATTTTGAAGTTGTTTCTACAAGGAGTGATAACTGACACTGTACTGATATCACTTTGTAAAACGAAGAAATTTCACTGTTGTCTAACCAAGAGTTCACAGAAGAGTAATCAATGAATACTATACAAGAAATACATTGGATTGTAAATTGTAATAGTTTGTTACACAAAATGACTTTCTGCGTTACTCCCGAGGAATCCCACTGAGTGGCAGTATGGAGCACCGTTTTGCTATAGAAGGAGGCTTCATTTAATTGTATATGTACTCAACCATATAAAAGCATGATATAGCAACTGTAAGAACAGTTACATTGAATGCCAGAGATACATTCATCAGATTTTGAAGTTCTTTATACAAGGAGTGAAAACTGACACTGTACTGATATCACTTTGTAAAACGTAGAAATTTCACTGTTGTCTAACCAAGAGTTCACGGAAGAGTAAGCAATGAATACTATACAAGAAATACATTGGATTGTAAATTGTAATAGTTTGTTACACAAAATGACTTTCTGCGTTACTCCCGAGGAATCCCACTGAGTGGCAGTATGGAGCACCTTTTTGCTATAGTTGTATAGAAGGTGGCTTCATTTCATTGTATATCTACTCAACCATATAAAAGCATGATATAGCAACTGTAAGAGCAGTTACATTGAATGCCAGAGATACATTCATCAGATTTTGAAGTTGGTTGTACAAGGAGTGATAACTGACACTGTACTGATATCACTTTGTAAAACGAAGAAATTTCACTGTTGTCTAACCAAGAGTTCACAGAAGAGTAATCAATGAATACTATACAAGAAATACATTGGATTGTAAATTGTAATAGTTTGTTACACAAAATGACTTTCTGCGTTACTCCCGAGGAATCCCACTGAGTGTCAGTATGGAGCACCTTTTTACTGTAGTTGTATAGATGGTGGCTTCATTTCATTGTATATGTACTCAACCATATAAAAGCATGATATAGCAACTGTAAGAGCAGTTACATTGAATGCAAGAGATACATTCATCAGATTTTGAAGTTGGTTGTACAAGTAGTGAGAACTGACACTGTATTGATATCACTTTGAAAAACTTAGAAGTTTCACTGTTGTCTAACCAAGAGTTCACAGAAGAGTAATCAATGAATACTATACAAGAAATACATTGGATTGTAAATTGTAATAGTTTGTTACACAAAATGACTTTCTGCGTTACTCCCGAGGAATCCCACTGAGTGGCAGTATGGAGCACCTTTTTGCTATAGTTGTATAGAAGGTGGCTCATTTCATTATATATGTACTCAACCATATAAAAGCATGATATAGCAACTGTAAGAGCTGTTACATTGAATGCCAGAGATACATTCATCAGATTTTGAAGTTGTTTGTACAAGGAGTGATAACTGACACCGTACTGATATCACTTTGTAAAACCTAGAAATATCACTATCCTGTAACCAACAGATCATTGAAAAGAGTAATCAATGAATAATATACAAGAATTTATATATTGTAATAGTTTGTTACACAAAATGACTTTCTGCGTTACTCCCGAGGAATCCCACTGAGTGGCAGTATGGAGCTCCTTTTTACTATAGTTGTATAGAAGGCGGCTTCATTTCATTGTATATGTACTCAACCATATAAAAGCATGATATAGCAACTGTAAGAGCAGTTACATTGAATGCAAGAGATACATTCATCAGATTTTGAAGTTGGTTGTACAAGGAGTGATTACTGACACTGTATTGATATCACGTTGTAAAACCTAGAAATTTCACTGTTGTCTAACCAAGAGATCGCAGAAGAGTAATCAATGAATACTATGCAAGAAATACATTGGATTGTAAATTGTAATAGTTTGTTACACAAAATGACTTTCTCCGTTACTCCCGAGGAATCCCACTGAGTGGCAGTATGGAGCACCTTTTTACTGTAGTTGTATAGATTGTGGCTTCATTTCATTGTATATGTACTCAACCATATAAAATCAAGATATATCAACTGTAAGAGCAATTACATTGAATGCAAGAGATACATTCATCAGATTTTGAAGTTGGTTGTACAAGGAGTGATAACTGACACTGTACTGATATCACTTTGTAAAACGTAGAAATTTCACTTTTGTCTAACCAAGAGTTCACAGAAGAGTAATCAATGAATACTATACAAGAAATACATTGGATTGTAAATTGTAATAGTTTGTTACACAAAATGACTTTCTGCGTTACTCCCGAGGAATCCCACTGAGTTGCAGTAAGGAGCACCTTTTTACTGTAGTTGTATAGAAGGTGGCTTCATTTCATTGTATATGTACTCAACCATATAAAAGCATGATATAGCAACGGTAAGAGCAGTTACATTGAATGCCAGAGATACATTCATCAGATTTTGAAGTTGGTTGTACAAGGAGTGATAACTGACACTGTACTGATATCACTTTGTAAAACGAAGAAATTTCACTGTTGTCTAACCAAGAGTTCACAGAAGAGTAATCAATGAATACTATACAAGAAATACATTGGATTGTAAATTGTAATAGTTTGTTACACAAAATGACTTTCTGCGTTACTCCCGAGGAATCCCACTGAGTGTCAGTATGGAGCACCTTTTTACTGTAGTTGTATAGATGGTGGCTTCATTTCATTGTATATGTACTCAACCATATAAAAGCATGATATAGCAACGGTAAGAGCAGTTACATTGAATGCAAGAGATACATTCATCAGATTTTGAAGTTGGTTGTACAAGTAGTGAGAACTGACACTGTATTGATATCACTTTGAAAAACTTAGAAGTTTCACTGTTGTCTAACCAAGAGTTCACAGAAGAGTAATCAATGAATACTATACAAGAAATACATTGGATTGTAAATTGTAATAGTTTGTTACACAAAATGACTTTCTGCGTTACTCCCGAGGAATCCCACTGAGTGGCAGTATGGAGCACCTTTTTGCTATAGTTGTATAGAAGGTGGCTTCATTTCATTGTATATGTACTCAACCATATAAAAGCATGATATAGCAACTGTAAGAGCTGTTACATTGAATGCCAGAGATACATTCATCAGATTTTGAAGTTGTTTGTACAAGGAGTGATAACTGACACCGTACTGATATCACTTTGTAAAACCTAGAAATATCACTATCCTGTAACCAACAGATCATTGAAAAGAGTAATCAATGAATAATATACAAGAATTTATATATTGTAATAGTTTGTTACACAAAATGACTTTCTGCGTTACTCCCGAGGAATCCCACTGAGTGGCAGTATGGAGCTCCTTTTTACTATAGTTGTATAGAAGGCGGCTTCATTTCATTGTATATGTACTCAACCATATAAAAGCATGATATAGCAACTGTAAGAGCAGTTACATTGAATGCAAGAGATACATTCATCAGATTTTGAAGTTGGTTGTACAAGGAGTGATTACTGACACTGTATTGATATCACGTTGTAAAACCTAGAAATTTCACTGTTGTCTAACCAAGAGATCGCAGAAGAGTAATCAATGAATACTATGCAAGAAATACATTGGATTGTAAATTGTAATAGTTTGTTACACAAAATGACTTTCTCCGTTACTCCCGAGGAATCCCACTGAGTGGCAGTATGGAGCACCTTTTTACTGTAGTTGTATAGAATGTGGCTTCATTTCATTGTATATGTACTCAACCATATAAAATCAAGATATATCAACTGTAAGAGCAATTACATTGAATGCAAGAGATACATTCATCAGATTTTGAAGTTGGTTGTACAAGGAGTGATAACTGACACTGTACTGATATCACTTTGTAAAACGTAGAAATTTCACTTTTGTCTAACCAAGAGTTCACAGAAGAGTAATCAATGAATACTATACAAGAAATACATTGGATTGTAAATTGTAATAGTTTGTTACACAAAATGACTTTCTGCGTTACTCCCGAGGAATCCCACTGAGTTGCAGTAAGGAGCACCTTTTTACTGTAGTTGTATAGAAGGTGGCTTCATTTCATTGTATATGTACTCAACCATATAAAAGCATGATATAGCAACGGTAAGAGCAGTTACATTGAATGCAAGAGATACATTCATCAGATTTTGAAGTTGGTTTTACAAGTAGTGAGAACTGACACTGTATTGATATCACTTTGAAAAACTTAGAAGTTTCACTGTTGTCTAACCAAGAGTTCACAGAAGAGTAATCAATGAATACTATACAAGAAATACATTGGATTGTAAATTGTAATAGTTTGTTACACAAAATGACTTTCTGCGTTACTCCTGAGGAATCCCACTGAGTGGCAGTATGGAGCACCTTTTTGCTATAGTTGTATAGAAGGTGGCTTCATTTCATTGTATATGTACTCAACCATATAAAAGCATGATATAGCAACTGTAAGAGCAGTTACATTGAATGCCAGAGATACATTCATCAGATTTTGAAGTTGTTTGTACAAGGAGTGATAACTGACACTGTACTGATATCACTTTGTAAAACCTAGAAATATCACTATCCTGTAACCAACAGATCATTGAAAAGAGTAATCAATGATTAATATACAAGAAATTATATATTGTAATAGTTTGTTACACAAAATGACTTTCTGCGTTACTCCCGAGGAATCCCACTGAGTGGCAGTATGCAGCTCCTTTTTACTATACTTGTATAGAAGGCGGCTTCATTTCATTGTATATGTACTCAACCATATAAAAGCATGATATAGCAACTGTAAGAGCAGTTACATTGAATGCAAGAGATACATTCATCAGATTTTGAAGTTGGTTGTACAAGGAGTGATTACTGACACTGTATTGATATCACGTTGTAAAACCTAAAAATTTCACTGTTGTCTAACCAAGAGATCGCAGAAGAGTAATCAATGAATACTATGCAAGAAATACATTGGATTGTAAATTGTATTAGTTTGTTACACAAAATGACTTTCTGCGTTACTCCCGAGGAATCCCACTGAGTGGCAGTATGGAGCACCTTTTTACAATAGTTGTATAGAAGGTGGCTTCATTTCATTGTATATGTACTCAACCATAAAAAAGCATGATATAGCAACTGTAAGAACAGTTACATTGAATGCCAGAGATACATTCATCAGATTTCGAAGTTGGTTGTACATGGAGTGATTACTGACTCTGTATTGATATCACGTTGTAAAACGTAGAAATTTCACTGTTGTCTAACCAAGAGATCGCAGAAGAGTAATCAATTAATACTATACAAGAAATACATTGGATTGTAAATTGTAATAGTTTGTTACACAAAATGACTTTCTGCGTTACTCCCGAGGAATCCCACTGAGTGGCAGTATGGAGCACCGTTTTGCTATAGTTGTATAGAAGGTGGCTTCATTTAATTGTATATGTACTCAACAATAAAAAAGCATGATACAGCAACTGTAAGAACAGTTACATTGAATGCCAGAGATACATTCATCAGATTTTTAAGTTGGTTGTACAAGGAGTGATTACTGACTCTGTATTGATATAACGTTGTAAAACGTAGAAATTTCACTGTTGTCTAACCAAGAGATCGCAGAAGAGTAATCAATTAATACTATACAAGAAATACATTGGATTGTAAATTGTAATAGTTTGTTACACAAAATGACTTTCTGCGTTACTCCCGAGGAATCCCACTGAGTGGCAGTATGGAGCACCGTTTTGCTATAGTTGTATAGAAGGTGGCTTCATTTAATTGTATATGTATTCAACCATATAAAAGCATGACATAGCAACTGTAAGAGCAGTTACATTGAATGCAAGAGATACATTCATCAGATTTTGAAGTTGGTTGTACAAGGAGTGATTACTGACTCTGTATTGATATCACTTTGTAAAACGTATAAATTTCACTGTTCTCTAACCAAGAGTTCACAGAAGAGTAATCAATGAATACTATACAAGAAATACATTGGATTGTAAATTGTAATAGTTTGTTACACAAAATGACTTTCTGCGTTACTCCCGAGGAATCCCACTGAGTGGCAGTATGGAGCACCTTTTTGCTATAGTTGTATAGAAGGTGGCTTCATTTCATTGTATATGTACTCAACCATATAAAAGCATGATATAGCAACTGTAAGAGCAGTTACATTGAATGCCAGAGATACATTCATCAGATTTTGAAGTTGTTTGTACAAGGAGTGATAACTGACACTGTATTGATATCACGTTGCAAACCTAGAAATTTCACTGTTGTCTAACCAAGAGATCGCAGAAGAGTAATCAATGAATACTATGCAAGAAATACATTGGATGGTAAATTGTAATAGTTTGTTACACAAAATGACTTTCTGCGTTACTTCAGAGGAATCCCACTGAGTGGCAGATTGGAGCACCTTTCTCCTCCAGCTGTATAGAAGGTGGATTCATTTAATTGTATATGTATTCAACCATATAAAATGAAGATATATCAACTGTAAGAGCAGTTACATTGAATGCCAGAGATACATTCATCAGATTTTGAAGTTGTTCGTACAAGGAGTGATAACTGACACTGTACTGATATCACTTTGTAAAACCTAGAAATATCACTATCCTGTAACCAACAGATCATTTAAAAGAGTAATCAATGAATACTATACAAGAAATTGTATATTGTAATAGTTTGTTACACAAAATGACTTTCTGCATTACTCCCGAGGAATCCCACTGAGTGGCAGTATGGAGCACCTTTTTACTATAGTTGTATAGAAGGTGGCTTCATTTCATTGTATATGTACTCAACCATATAAAAGCATGATATAGCAACTGTAAGAGCAGTTACATTGAATGCAAGAGATACATTCATCAGATTTTGAAGTTCTTTATACAAGGAGTGAAAACTGACACTGTACTGATATCACCTTGTAAAACGTAGAAATTTCACTGTTGTCTAACCAAGAGTTCACAGAAGAGTAATCAATGAATACTATACAAGAAATACATTGGATTGTAAATTGTAATAGTTTGTTACACAAAATGACTTTCTGCGTTACTCCCGAGGAATCCCACTGAGTGGAAGTATGGAGCACCTTTTTGCTATAGTTGTATAGAAGGTGGCTTCATTTCATTGTATATGTACTCAACCATATAAAAGTATGATATAGCAACTGTAAGAGCAGTTACATTGAATGCCAGAGATACATTCATCAGATTTTGAAGTTCTTTGTACAAGGAGTGATAACTGACACTGTACTGATATCACTTTGTAAAACCTAGAAATATCACTATCCTGTAACCAACAGATCATTGAAAAGAGTAATCAATGAATAATATACAAGAAATTATATATTGTAATAGTTTGTTACACAAAATGACTTTCTGCGTTACTCCCGAGGAATCCCACTGAGTGGCAGTATGGAGCTCCTTTTTACTATAGTTGTATAGAAGGCGGCTTCATTTCATTGTATATGTACTCAACCATATAAAAGCATGATATAGCAACTGTAAGAGCAGTTACATTGAATGCAAGAGATACATTCATCAGATTTTGAAGTTGGTTGTACAAGGAGTGATTACTGACACTGTATTGATATCACGTTGTAAAACCTAGAAATTTCACTGTTGTCTAACCAAGAGATCGCAGAAGAGTAATCAATGAATACTATGCAAGAAATACATTGGATTGTAAATTGTAATAGTTTGTTACACAAAATGACTTTCTGCGTTACTCCCGAGGAATCCCACTGAGTGGCAGTATGGAGCACCTTTTTACTATAGTTGTATAGAACGTGGCTTCATTTCATTGTATATGTACTCAACCATAAAAAAGCATGATATAGCAACTGTAAGAACAGTTACATTGAATGCCAGAGATACATTCATCAGATTTCGAAGTTGGTTGTACAAGGAGTGATTACTGACTCTGTATTGATATCACGTTGTAAAACGTAGAAATTTCACTGTTGTCTAACCAAGAGATCGCAGAAGAGTAATCAATTAATACTATACAAGAAATACATTGGATTGTAAATTGTAATAGTTTGTTACACAAGATGACTTTCTGCGTTACTCCCGAGGAATCCCACTGAGTGGAAGTATGGACCACCGTTTTGCTATAGTTGTATAGAAGGTGGCTTCATTTAATTGTATATGTATTCAACCATATAAAAGCATGATATAGCAACTGTAAGAGCAGTTACATTGAATGCCAGAGATACATTCATCAGATTTTGAAGCTCTTTATACAGGGAGTGAAAACTGACACTGTACTGATATCACTTTGTAAAACGTAGAAATTTCACTGTTGTCTAACGAAGAGTTCACAGAAGAGTAATCAATGAATACTATACAAGAAATACATTGGATTGTAAATTGTAATAGTTTGTTACACAAAATGACTTTCTGCGTTACTCCCGAGGAATCCCACTGAGTGTCAGTATGGAGCACCTTTTTGCTATAGTTGTATAGAAGGTGGCTTCATTTCATTGTATATGTACTCAACCATATAAAAGCATGATATAGCAACTGTAAGAGCAGTTACATTGAATGCCAGAGATACATTCATCAGATTTTGAAGTTGTTTGTACAAGGAGTGATAACTGACACTGTACTGATATCACTTCGTAAAACCTAGAAATATCACTATCCTGTAACCAACAGATCATTGAAAAGAGTAATCAATGAATAATATACAAGAAATTATATATTGTAATAGTTTCTTACACAAAATGACTTTCTGCGTTACTCCCGAGGAATCCCACTGAGTGGCAGTATGGAGCACCTTTTTGCTATAGTTGTATAGAAGGTGGCTTCATTTCATTGTATCTGTACTCAACCATATAAAAGCATGATATAGCAACTGTAAGAGCAGTTACATTGAATGCCAGAGATACATTCACCAGATTTTGAAGTTGTTTGTACAAGGAGTGATAACTGACACTGTACTGATATCACTTTGTAACACCTAGAAATATCACTATCCTGTAACCAACAGATCATTGAAAAGAGTAATCAATGAATAATATACAAGAAATTATATATTGTAATAGTTTGTTACACAAAATGACTTTCTGCGTTACTCCCGAGGAATCCCACTGAGTGGCAGTATGGAGCACCTTTTTGCTATAGTTGTATAGAAGGTGGCTTCATTTCATTTTATCTGTACTCAACCATATAAAAGCATGATATAGCAACTGTAAGAGCAGTTACATTGAATGCCAGAGATACATTCATTAGATTTTGAAGTTGTTTGTACAAGGAGTGATAACTGACACTGTACTGATATCACTTTGTAACACCTAGAAATATCACTATCCTGTAACCAACAGATCATTGAAAAGAGTAATCAATGAATAATATACAAGAAATTATATATTGTAATAGTTTGTTACACAAAATGACTTTCTGCGTTAGTCCCGAGGAATCCCACTGAGTGGCAGTATGGAGCTCCTTTTTACTATAGTTGTATAGAAGGCGGCTTCATTTCATTGTATATGTACTCAACCATATAAAAGCATGATATAGCAACTGTAAGAGCAGTTACATTGAATGCAAGAGATACATTCATCAGATTTTGAAGTTGGTTGTACAAGGAGTGATTACTGACTCTGTATTGATATCACGTTGTAAAACGTAGAAATTTCACTGTTCTCTAACCAAGAGATCGCAGAAGAGTAATCAATTAATACTATACAAGAAATACATTGGATTGTAAATTGTAATAGTTTGTTACACAAAATGACTTTCTGCGTAACTCCCGAGGAATCCCACTGAGTGGCAGTATGGAGCACCGTTTTGCTATAGTTGTATAGAAGGTGGCTTCATTTAATTGTATATGTACTCAACCATATAAAAGCATGATATAGCAACGGTAAGAGCAGTTACATTGAATGCCAGAGATACATTCATCAGATTTTGAAGTTCTTTATACAAGGAGTGAAAACTGACACTGTACTGATATCACTTTGTAAAACGTAGAAATTTCACTGTTGTCTAACCAAGAGTTCACAGAAGAGTAATCAATGAATACTATACAAGAAATACATTGGATTGTAAATTGTAATAGTTTGTTACACAAAATGACTTTCTGCGTTACTCCCGAGGAATCCCACTGAGTGGCAGTATGGAGCACCTTTTTACTATAGTTGTATAGAAGGTGGCTTCATTTCATTGTATATGTACTCAACCATAAAAAAGCATGATATAGCAACTGTAAGAACAGTTACATTGAATGCCAGAAATACATTCATCAGATTTCGAAGTTGGTTGTACAAGGAGTGATTACTGACTCTGTATTGATATCACGTTGTAAAACGTAGAAATTTCACTGTTGTCTAACCAAGAGATCGCAGAAGAGTAATCAATTAATACTATACAAGAAATACATTGGATTGTAAATTGTAATAGTTTGTTACACAAGATGACTTTCTGCGTTACTCCCGAGGAATCCCACTGAGTGGCAGTATGGACCCCCGTTTTGCTATAGTTGTATAGAAGGTGGCTTCATTTAATTATATATGTATTCAACCATATAAAAGCATGATATAGCAACTGTAAGAGCAGTTACATTGAATGCCAGAGATACATTCATCAGATTTTGAAGCTCTTTATACAGGGAGTGAAAACTGACACTGTACTGATATCACTTTGTAAAACGTAGAAATTTCACTGTTGTCTAACGAAGAGTTCACAGAAGAGTAATCAATGAATACTATACAAGAAATACATTGGATTGTAAATTGTAATAGTTTGTTACACAAAATGACTTTCTGCGTTACTCCCGAGGAATCCCACTGAGTGGCAGTATGGAGCACCTTTTTGCTATAGTTGTATAGAAGGTGGCTTCATTTCATTGTATATGTACTCAACCATATAAAAGCATGATATAGCAACTGTAAGAGCAGTTACATTGAATGCCAGAGATACATTCATCAGATTTTGAAGTTGTTTGTACAAGGAGTGATAACTGACACTGTACTGATATCACTTCGTAAAACCTAGAAATATCACAATCCTGTAACCAACAGATCATTGAAAAGAGTAATCAATGAATAATATACAAGAAATTATATATTGTAATAGTTTGTTACACAAAATGACTTTCTGCGTTACTCCCGAGGAATCCCACTGAGTGGCAGTATGGAGCACCTTTTTGCTATAGTTGTATAGAAGGTGGCTTCATTTCATTGTATCTGTACTCAACCATATAAAAGCATGATATAGCAACTGTAAGAGCAGTTACATTGAATGCCAGAGATACATTCATCAGATTTTGAAGTTGTTTGTACAAGGAGTGATAACTGACACTGTACTGATATCACTTTGTAACACCTAGAAATATCACTATCCTGTAACCAACAGATCATTGAAAAGAGTAATCAATGAATAATATACAAGAAATTATATATTGTAATAGTTTGTTACACAAAATGACTTTCTGCGTTACTCCCGAGGCATCCCACTGAGTGGCAGTATGGAGCACCTTTTTGCTATAGTTGTATAGAAGGTGGCTTCATTTCATTGTATCTGTACTCAACCATATAAAAGCATGATATAGCAACTGTAAGAGCAGTTACATTGAATGCCAGAGATACATTCATCAGATTTTGAAGTTGTTTGTACAAGGAGTGATAACTGACACTGTACTGATATCACTTTGTAACACCTAGAAATATCACTATCCTGTAACCAACAGATCATTGAAAAGAGTAATCAATGAATAATATACAAGAAATTATATATTGTAATAGTTTGTTACACAAAATGACTTTCTGCGTTAGTCCCGAGGAATCCCACTGAGTGTCAGTATGGAGCACCTTTTTACTGTAGTTGTATAGAAGGTGGCTTCATTTCATTGTATATGTACTCAACCATATAAAAGCATGATATAGCAACGGTAAGAGCAGTTACATTGAATGCAAGAGATACATTCATCAGATTTTGAAGTTGGTTGTACAAGTAGTGAGAACTGACACTGTATTGATATCACTTTGAAAAACTTAGAAGTTTCACTGTTGTCTAACCAAGAGTTCACAGAAGAGTAATCAATGAATACTATACAAGAAATACATTGGATTGTAAATTGTAATAGTTTGTTACACAAAATGACTTTCTGCGTTACTCCCGAGGAATCCCACTGAGTGGTAGTATGGAGCACCTTTTTGCTATAGTTGTATAGAAGGTGGCTTCATTTCATTGTATCTGTACTCAACCATATAAAAGCATGATATAGCAACTGTAAGAGCAGTTACATTGAATGCCAGAGATACATTCATCAGATTTTGAAGTTGTTTGTACAAGGAGTGATAACTGACACCGTACTGATATCACTTTGTAACACCTAGAAATATCACTATCCTGTAACCAACAGATCATTGAAAAGAGTAATCAATGAATAATATACAAGAAATTATATATTGTAATAGTTTGTTACACAAAATGACTTTCTGCGTTACTCCCGAGGAATCCCACTGAGTGGCAGTATGGAGCACCTTTTTGCTATAGTTGTATAGAAGGTGGCTTCATTTCATTTTATCTGTACTCAACCATATAAAAGCATGATATAGCAACTGTAAGAGCAGTTACATTGAATGCCAGAGATACATTCATTAGATTTTGAAGTTGTTTGTACAAGGAGTGATAACTGACACTGTACTGATATCACTTTGTAACACCTAGAAATATCACTATCCTGTAACCAACAGATCATTGAAAAGAGTAATCAATGAATAATATACAAGAAATTATATATTGTAATAGTTTGTTACACAAAATGACTTTCTGCGTTAGTCCCGAGGAATCCCACTGAGTGGCAGTATGGAGCTCCTTTTTACTATAGTTGTATAGAAGGCGGCTTCATTTCATTGTATATGTACTCAACCATATAAAAGCATGATATAGCAACTGTAAGAGCAGTTACATTGAATGCAAGAGATACATTCATCAGATTTTGAAGTTGGTTGTACAAGGAGTGATTACTGACTCTGTATTGATATCACGTTGTAAAACGTAGAAATTTCACTGTTCTCTAACCAAGAGATCGCAGAAGAGTAATCAATTAATACTATACAAGAAATACATTGGATTGTAAATTGTAATAGTTTGTTACACAAAATGACTTTCTGCGTAACTCCCGAGGAATCCCACTGAGTGGCAGTATGGAGCACCGTTTTGCTATAGTTGTATAGAAGGTGGCTTCATTTAATTGTATATGTACTCAACCATATAAAAGCATGATATAGCAACGGTAAGAGCAGTTACATTGAATGCCAGAGATACATTCATCAGATTTTGAAGTTCTTTATACAAGGAGTGAAAACTGACACTGTACTGATATCACTTTGTAAAACGTAGAAATTTCACTGTTGTCTAACCAAGAGTTCACAGAAGAGTAATCAATGAATACTATACAAGAAATACATTGGATTGTAAATTGTAATAGTTTGTTACACAAAATGACTTTCTGCGTTACTCCCGAGGAATCCCACTGAGTGGCAGTATGGAGCACCTTTTTACTATAGTTGTATAGAAGGTGGCTTCATTTCATTGTATATGTACTCAACCATAAAAAAGCATGATATAGCAACTGTAAGAACAGTTACATTGAATGCCAGAAATACATTCATCAGATTTCGAAGTTGGTTGTACAAGGAGTGATTACTGACTCTGTATTGATATCACGTTGTAAAACGTAGAAATTTCACTGTTGTCTAACCAAGAGATCGCAGAAGAGTAATCAATTAATACTATACAAGAAATACATTGGATTGTAAATTGTAATAGTTTGTTACACAAGATGACTTTCTGCGTTACTCCCGAGGAATCCCACTGAGTGGCAGTATGGACCCCCGTTTTGCTATAGTTGTATAGAAGGTGGCTTCATTTAATTATATATGTATTCAACCATATAAAAGCATGATATAGCAACTGTAAGAGCAGTTACATTGAATGCCAGAGATACATTCATCAGATTTTGAAGCTCTTTATACAGGGAGTGAAAACTGACACTGTACTGATATCACTTTGTAAAACGTAGAAATTTCACTGTTGTCTAACGAAGAGTTCACAGAAGAGTAATCAATGAATACTATACAAGAAATACATTGGATTGTAAATTGTAATAGTTTGTTACACAAAATGACTTTCTGCGTTACTCCCGAGGAATCCCACTGAGTGGCAGTATGGAGCACCTTTTTGCTATAGTTGTATAGAAGGTGGCTTCATTTCATTGTATATGTACTCAACCATATAAAAGCATGATATAGCAACTGTAAGAGCAGTTACATTGAATGCCAGAGATACATTCATCAGATTTTGAAGTTGTTTGTACAAGGAGTGATAACTGACACTGTACTGATATCACTTCGTAAAACCTAGAAATATCACAATCCTGTAACCAACAGATCATTGAAAAGAGTAATCAATGAATAATATACAAGAAATTATATATTGTAATAGTTTGTTACACAAAATGACTTTCTGCGTTACTCCCGAGGAATCCCACTGAGTGGCAGTATGGAGCACCTTTTTGCTATAGTTGTATAGAAGGTGGCTTCATTTCATTGTATCTGTACTCAACCATATAAAAGCATGATATAGCAACTGTAAGAGCAGTTACATTGAATGCCAGAGATACATTCATCAGATTTTGAAGTTGTTTGTACAAGGAGTGATAACTGACACTGTACTGATATCACTTTGTAACACCTAGAAATATCACTATCCTGTAACCAACAGATCATTGAAAAGAGTAATCAATGAATAATATACAAGAAATTATATATTGTAATAGTTTGTTACACAAAATGACTTTCTGCGTTACTCCCGAGGCATCCCACTGAGTGGCAGTATGGAGCACCTTTTTGCTATAGTTGTATAGAAGGTGGCTTCATTTCATTGTATCTGTACTCAACCATATAAAAGCATGATATAGCAACTGTAAGAGCAGTTACATTGAATGCCAGAGATACATTCATCAGATTTTGAAGTTGTTTGTACAAGGAGTGATAACTGACACTGTACTGATATCACTTTGTAACACCTAGAAATATCACTATCCTGTAACCAACAGATCATTGAAAAGAGTAATCAATGAATAATATACAAGAAATTATATATTGTAATAGTTTGTTACACAAAATGACTTTCTGCGTTAGTCCCGAGGAATCCCACTGAGTGTCAGTATGGAGCACCTTTTTACTGTAGTTGTATAGAAGGTGGCTTCATTTCATTGTATATGTACTCAACCATATAAAAGCATGATATAGCAACGGTAAGAGCAGTTACATTGAATGCAAGAGATACATTCATCAGATTTTGAAGTTGGTTGTACAAGTAGTGAGAACTGACACTGTATTGATATCACTTTGAAAAACTTAGAAGTTTCACTGTTGTCTAACCAAGAGTTCACAGAAGAGTAATCAATGAATACTATACAAGAAATACATTGGATTGTAAATTGTAATAGTTTGTTACACAAAATGACTTTCTGCGTTACTCCCGAGGAATCCCACTGAGTGGCAGTATGGAGCACCTTTTTGCTATAGTTGTATAGAAGGTGGCTTCATTTCATTGTATATGTACTCAACCATATAAAAGCATGATATAGCAACTGTAAGAGCAGTTACATTGAATGCCAGAGATACATTCATCAGATTTTGAAGTTGTTTGTACAAGGAGTGATAACTGACACCGTACTGATATCACTTTGTAAAACCTAGAAATATCACTATCCTGTAACCAACAGATCATTGAAAAGAGTAATCAATGAATAATATACAAGAATTTATATATTGTAATAGTTTGTTACACAAAATGACTTTCTGCGTTACTCCCGAGGAATCCCACTGAGTGGCAGTATGGAGCTCCTTTTTACTATAGTTGTATAGAAGGCGGCTTCATTTCATTGTATATGTACTCAACCATATAAAAGCATGATATAGCAACTGTAAGAGCAGTTACATTGAATGCAAGAGATACATTCATCAGATTTTGAAGTTGGTTGTACAAGGAGTGATTACTGACTCTGTATTGATATCACGTTGTAAAACGTAGAAATTTCACTGTTGTCTTACCAAGAGATCGCAGAAGAGTAATCAATTAATACTATACAAGGAATACATTGGATTGTAAATTGTAATAGTTTGTTACACAAAATGACTTTCTGCGTTACTCCCGAGGAATCCCACTGAGTGGCAGTATGGAGCACCTTTTTGCTATAGTTGTATAGAAGGTGGCTTCATTTCATTGTATCTGTACTCAACCATATAAAAGCATGATATAGCAACTGTAAGAGCAGTTACATTGAATGCCAGAGATACATTCACCAGATTTTGAAGTTGTTTGTACAAGGAGTGATAACTGACACTGTACTGATATCACTTTGTAACACCTAGAAATATCACTATCCTGTAACCAACAGATCATTGAAAAGAGTAATCAATGAATAATATACAAGAAATTATATATTGTAATAGTTTGTTACACAAAATGACTTTCTGCGTTACTCCCGAGGAATCCCACTGAGTGGCAGTATGGAGCACCTTTTTGCTATAGTTGTATAGAAGGTGGCTTCATTTCATTTTATCTGTACTCAACCATATAAAAGCATGATATAGCAACTGTAAGAGCAGTTACATTGAATGCCAGAGATACATTCATTAGATTTTGAAGTTGTTTGTACAAGGAGTGATAACTGACACTGTACTGATATCACTTTGTAACACCTAGAAATATCACTATCCTGTAACCAACAGATCATTGAAAAGAGTAATCAATGAATAATATACAAGAAATTATATATTGTAATAGTTTGTTACACAAAATGACTTTCTGCGTTAGTCCCGAGGAATCCCACTGAGTGGCAGTATGGAGCTCCTTTTTACTATAGTTGTATAGAAGGCGGCTTCATTTCATTGTATATGTACTCAACCATATAAAAGCATGATATAGCAACTGTAAGAGCAGTTACATTGAATGCAAGAGATACATTCATCAGATTTTGAAGTTGGTTGTACAAGGAGAGATTACTGACTCTGTATTGATATCACGTTGTAAAACGTAGAAATTTCACTGTTCTCTAACCAAGAGATCGCAGAAGAGTAATCAATTAATACTATACAAGAAATACATTGGATTGTAAATTGTAATAGTTTGTTACACAAAATGACTTTCTGCGTAACTCCCGAGGAATCCCACTGAGTGGCAGTATGGAGCACCGTTTTGCTATAGTTGTATAGAAGGTGGCTTCATTTAATTGTATATGTACTCAACCATATAAAAGCATGATATAGCAACGGTAAGAGCAGTTACATTGAATGCCAGAGATACATTCATCAGATTTTGAAGTTCTTTATACAAGGAGTGAAAACTGACACTGTACTGATATCACTTTGTAAAACGTAGAAATTTCACTGTTGTCTAACCAAGAGTTCACAGAAGAGTAATCAATGAATACTATACAAGAAATACATTGGATTGTAAATTGTAATAGTTTGTTACACAAAATGACTTTCTGCGTTACTCCCGAGGAATCCCACTGAGTGGCAGTATGGAGCACCTTTTTACTATAGTTGTATAGAAGGTGGCTTCATTTCATTGTATATGTACTCAACCATAAAAAAGCATGATATAGCAACTGTAAGAACAGTTACATTGAATGCCAGAAATACATTCATCAGATTTCGAAGTTGGTTGTACAAGGAGTGATTACTGACTCTGTATTGATATCACGTTGTAAAACGTAGAAATTTCACTGTTGTCTAACCAAGAGATCGCAGAAGAGTAATCAATTAATACTATACAAGAAATACATTGGATTGTAAATTGTAATAGTTTGTTACACAAGATGACTTTCTGCGTTACTCCCGAGGAATCCCACTGAGTGGCAGTATGGACCACCGTTTTGCTATAGTTGTATAGAAGGTGGCTTCATTTAATTATATATGTATTCAACCATATAAAAGCATGATATAGCAACTGTAAGAGCAGTTACATTGAATGCCAGAGATACATTCATCAGATTTTGAAGCTCTTTATACAGGGAGTGAAAACTGACACTGTACTGATATCACTTTGTAAAACGTAGAAATTTCACTGTTGTCTAACGAAGAGTTCACAGAAGAGTAATCAATGAATACTATACAAGAAATACATTGGATTGTAAATTGTAATAGTTTGTTACACAAAATGACTTTCTGCGTTACTCCCGAGGAATCCCACTGAGTGGCAGTATGGAGCACCTTTTTGCTATAGTTGTATAGAAGGTGGCTTCATTTCATTGTATATGTACTCAACCATATAAAAGCATGATATAGCAACTGTAAGAGCAGTTACATTGAATGCCAGAGATACATTCATCAGATTTTGAAGTTGTTTGTACAAGGAGTGATAACTGACACTGTACTGATATCACTTCGTAAAACCTAGAAATATCACTATCCTGTAACCAACAGATCATTGAAAAGAGTAATCAATGAATAATATACAAGAAATTATATATTGTAATAGTTTGTTACACAAAATGACTTTCTGCGTTACTCCCGAGGAATCCCACTGAGTGGCAGTATGGAGCACCTTTTTGCTATAGTTGTATAGAAGGTGGCTTCATTTCATTGTATCTGTACTCAACCATATAAAAGCATGATATAGCAACTGTAAGAGCAGTTACATTGAATGCCAGAGATACATTCATCAGATTTTGAAGTTGTTTGTACAAGGAGTGATAACTGACACTGTACTGATATCACTTTGTAACACCTAGAAATATCACTATCCTGTAACCAACAGATCATTGAAAAGAGTAATCAATGAATAATATACAAGAAATTATATATTGTAATAGTTTGTTACACAAAATGACTTTCTGCGTTACTCCCGAGGCATCCCACTGAGTGGCAGTATGGAGCACCTTTTTGCTATAGTTGTATAGAAGGTGGCTTCATTTCATTGTATCTGTACTCAACCATATAAAAGCATGATATAGCAACTGTAAGAGCAGTTACATTGAATGCCAGAGATACATTCATCAGATTTTGAAGTTGTTTGTACAAGGAGTGATAACTGACACTGTACTGATATCACTTTGTAACACCTAGAAATATCACTATCCTGTAACCAACAGATCATTGAAAAGAGTAATCAATGAATAATATACAAGAAATTATATATTGTAATAGTTTGTTACACAAAATGACTTTCTGCGTTAGTCCCGAGGAATCCCACTGAGTGTCAGTATGGAGCACCTTTTTACTGTAGTTGTATAGAAGGTGGCTTCATTTCATTGTATATGTACTCAACCATATAAAAGCATGATATAGCAACGGTAAGAGCAGTTACATTGAATGCAAGAGATACATTCATCAGATTTTGAAGTTGGTTGTACAAGTAGTGAGAACTGACACTGTATTGATATCACTTTGAAAAACTTAGAAGTTTCACTGTTGTCTAACCAAGAGTTCACAGAAGAGTAATCAATGAATACTATACAAGAAATACATTGGATTGTAAATTGTAATAGTTTGTTACACAAAATGACTTTCTGCGTTACTCCCGAGGAATCCCACTGAGTGGCAGTATGGAGCACCTTTTTGCTATAGTTGTATAGAAGGTGGCTTCATTTCATTGTATATGTACTCAACCATATAAAAGCATGATATAGCAACTGTAAGAGCAGTTACATTGAATGCCAGAGATACATTCATCAGATTTTGAAGTTGTTTGTACAAGGAGTGATAACTGACACTGTACTGATATCACTTTGTAAAACCTAGAAATATCACTATCCTGTAACCAACAGATCATTGAAAAGAGTAATCAATGAATAATATACAAGAATTTATATATTGTAATAGTTTGTTACACAAAATGACTTTCTGCGTTACTCCCGAGGAATCCCACTGAGTGGCAGTATGGAGCTCCTTTTTACTATAGTTGTATAGAAGGCGGCTTCATTTCATTGTATATGTACTCAACCATATAAAAGCATGATATAGCAACTGTAAGAGCAGTTACATTGAATGCAAGAGATACATTCATCAGATTTTGAAGTTGGTTGTACAAGGAGTGATTACTGACTCTGTATTGATATCACGTTGTAAAACGTAGAAATTTCACTGTTGTCTTACCAAGAGATCGCAGAAGAGTAATCAATTAATACTATACAAGGAATACATTGGATTGTAAATTGTAATAGTTTGTTACACAAAATGACTTTCTGCGTTACTCCCGAGGAATCCCACTGAGTGGCAGTATGGAGCACCGTTTTGCTATAGTTGTATAGAAGGTGGCTTCATTTCATTGTATATGTACTCAACCATATAAAAGCATGATATAGCAACGGTAAGAGTAGTTACATTGAATGCCAGAGATACATTCATCAGATTTTGAAGTTCTTTATACAAGGAGTGAAAACTGACACTGTACTGATATCACTTTGTAAAACGTAGAAATTTCACTGTTGTCTAACCAAGAGTTCACAGAAGAGTAATCAATGAATACTATACAAGAAATACATTGGATTGTAAATTGTAATAGTTTGTAACACATAATGACTTTCTGCGTTACTCCCGAGGAATCCCACTGAGTGGCAGTATGGAGCACCTTTTTGCTATAGTTGTATAGAAGGTGGCTTCATTTCATTGTATCTGTACTCAACCATATAAAAGCATGATATAGCAACTGTAAGAGCAGTTACATTGAATGCCAGAGATACATTCATCAGATTTTGAAGTTCTTTGTACAAGGAGTGATAACTGACACTGTATTGATATCACGTTGCAAACCTAGAAATTTCACTGTTGTCTAACCAAGAGATCGCAGAAGAGTAATCAATGAATACTATGCAAGAAATACATTGGATTGTAAATTGTAATAGTTTGTTACACAAAATGACTTTCTGCATTACTCCCGTGGAGTCCCACTGAGTGGCAGTATGGAGCACCGTTTTGCTATAGTTGTATAGAAGGTGGCTTCATTTAATTGTATATGTATTCAACCATATAAAAGCATGACATAGCAACTGTAAGAGCAGTTACATTGAATGCCAGAGATACATTCATCAGATTTTGAAGTTCTTTATACAAGGAGTGAAAACTGACACTGTACTGATATCACTTTGTAAAACGTAGAAATTTCACTGTTGTCTAACCAAGAGTTCACAGAAGAGTAATCAATGAATACTATACAAGAAATACATTGGATTGTAAATTGTAATAGTTTGTTACACAAAATGACTTTCTGCGTTACTCCCGAGGAATCCCACTGAGTGGCAGTATGGAGCACCTTTTTGCTATAGTTGTATAGAAGGTGGCTTCATTTCATTCTATCTGTACTCAACCATATAAAAGCATGATATAGCAACTGTAAGAGCAGTTACATTGAATGCCAGAGATACATTCATCAGATTTTGAAGTTGTTTGTACAAGGAGTGATAACTGACACTGTACTGATATCACTTTGTAACACCTAGAAATATCACTATCCTGTAAACAACAGATCATTGAAAAGAGTAATCAATGAATAATATACAAGAAATTATATATTGTAATAGTTTGTTACACAAAATGACTTTCTGCGTTACTCCCGAGGAATCCCACTGAGTGGCAGTATGGAGCTCCTTTTTACTATAGTTGTATAGAAGGCGGCTTCATTTCATTGTATATGTACTCAACCATATAAAAGCATGATATAGCAACTGTAAGAGCAGTTACATTGAATGCAAGAGATACATTCATCAGATTTTGAAGTTGGTTGTACAAGGAGTGATTACTGACTCTGTATTGATATCACGTTGTAAAACGTAGAAATTTCACTGTTGTCTAACCAAGAGATCGCAGAAGAGTAATAAATTAATACTATACAAGGAATACATTGGATTGTAAATTGTAATAGTTTGTTACACAAAATGACTTTCTGCGTTACTCCCGAGGAATCCCACTGAGTGGCAGTATGGAGCACCGTTTTGCTATAGTTGTATAGAAGGTGGCTTCATTTCATTGTATATGTACTCAACCATATAAAAGCATGATATAGCAATGGTAAGAGTAGTTACATTGAATGCCAGAGATACATTCATCAGATTTTGAAGTTCTTTATACAAGGAGTGAAAACTGACACTGTACTGATATCACTTTGTAAAACGTAGAAATTTCACTGTTGTCTAACCAAGAGTTCACAAAAGAGTAATCAATGAATACTATACAAGAAATACATTGGATTGTAAATTGTAATAGTTTGTTACACAAAATGACTTTCTGCGTTACTCCCGAGGAATCCCACTGAGTGGCAGTATGAAGCACCTTTTTGCTATAGTTGTATAGAAGGTGGCTTCATTTAATTGTATATGTATTCAACCATATAAAAGCATGATATAGCAACTGTAAGAGCAGTTACATTGAATGCCAGAGATACATTCATCAGATTTTGAAGTTCTTTATACAAGGAGTGAAAACTGACACTGTACTGATATCACTTTGTAAAACGTAGAAATTTCACTGTGGTCTAACCAAGAGTTCACAGAAGAGTAATCAATGAATACTATACAAGGAATACATTGGATTGTAAATTGTAATAGTTTGTTACACAAAATGACTTTCTGCGTTACTCCCGAGGAATCCCACTGAGTGGCAGTATGGAGCACCTTTTTGTTATAGTTGTATAGAAGGTGGCTTCATTTCATTGTATCTGTACTCAACCATATAAAAGCATGATATAGCAACTGTAAGAGCAGTTACATTGAATGCCAGAGATACATTCATCAGATTTTGAAGTTGTTTGTACAAGGAGTGATAACTGACACTGTACTGATATCACTTTGTAACACCTAGAAATATCACTATCCTGTAACCAACAGATCATTGAAAAGAGTAATCAATGAATAATATACAAGAAATTATATATTGTAATAGTTTGTTACACAAAATGACTTTCTGCGTTACTCCCGAGGAATCCCACTGAGTGGCAGTATGGAGCTCCTTTTTACTATAGTTGTATAGAAGGCGGCTTCATTTCATTGTATATGTACTCAACCATATAAAAGCATGATATAGCAACTGTAAGAGCAGTTACATTGAATGCAAGAGATACATTCATCAGATTTTGAAGTTGGTTGTACAAGGAGTGATTACTGACTCTGTATTGATATCACGTTGTAAAACGTAGAAATTTCACTGTTGTCTAACCAAGAGATCGCAGAAGAGTAATCAATTAATACTATACAAGAAATACATTGGATTGTAAATTGTAATAGTTTGTTACACAAAATGACTTTCTGCGTTACTCCCGAGGAATCCCACTGAGTGGCAGTATGGAGCACCTTTTTGCTATAGTTGTATAGAAGGTGGCTTCATTTCATTCTATCTGTACTCAACCATATAAAAGCATGATATAGCAACTGTAAGAGCAGTTACATTGAATGCCAGAGATACATTCATCAGATTTTGAAGTTGTTTGTACAAGGAGTGATAACTGACACTGTACTGATATCACTTTGTAACACCTAGAAATATCACTATCCTGTAAACAACAGATCATTGAAAAGAGTAATCAATGAATAATATACAAGAAATTATATATTGTAATAGTTTGTTACACAAAATGACTTTCTGCGTTACTCCCGAGGAATCCCACTGAGTGGCAGTATGGAGCTCCTTTTTACTATAGTTGTATAGAAGGCGGCTTCATTTCATTGTATATGTACTCAACCATATAAAAGCATGATATAGCAACTGTAAGAGCAGTTACATTGAATGCCAGAGATACATTCATCAGATTTTGAAGTTGTTTGTACAAGGAGTGATAACTGACACTGTATTGATATCACGTTGCAAACCTAGAAATTTCACTGTTGTCTAACCAAGAGATCGCAGAAGAGTAATCAATGAATACTATGCAAGAAATACATTGGATTGTAAATTGTAATAGTTTGTTACACAAAATGACTTTCTGCATTACTCCCGTGGAATCCCACTGAGTGGCAGTATGGAGCACCGTTTTGCTATAGTTGTATAGAAGGTGTCTTCATTTAATTGTATATGTATTCAACCATATAAAAGCATGACATAGCAACTGTAAGAGCAGTTACATTGAATGCCAGAGATACATTCATCAGATTTTGAAGTTCTTTATACAAGGAGTGAAAACTGACACTGTACTGATATCACTTTGTAAAACGTAGAAATTTCACTGTTGTCTAACCAAGAGTTCACAGAAGAGTAATCAATGAATACTATACAAGAAATACATTGGATTGTAAATTGTAATAGTTTGTTACACAAAATGTCTTTCTGCGTTACTCCCGAGGAATCCCACTGAGTGGCAGTATGGAGCACCTTTTTGCTATAGTTGTGTAGAAGGTGGCTTCATTTCATTGTATCTGTACTCAACCATATAAAAGCATGATATAGCAACTGTAAGAGCAGTTACATTGAATGCCAGAGATACATTCATCAGATTTTGAAGTTGTTTGTACAAGGAGTGATAACTGACACTGTACTGATATCACTTTGTAACACCTAGAAATATCACTATCCTGTAAACAACAGATCATTGAAAAGAGTAATCAATGAATAATATACAAGAAATTATATATTGTAATAGTTTGTTACACAAAATGACTTTCTGCGTTACTCCCGAGGAATCCCACTGAGTGGCAGTATGGAGCTCCTTTTTACTATAGTTGTATAGAAGGCGGCTTCATTTCATTGTATATGTACTCAACCGTATAAAAGCATGATATAGCAACTGTAAGAGCAGTTACATTGAATGCAAGAGATACATTCATCAGATTTTGAAGTTGGTTGTACAAGGAGTGATTACTGACTCTGTATTGATATCACGTTGTAAAACGTAGAAATTTCACTGTTGTCTAACCAAGAGTTCACAGAAGAGTAATCAATGAATACTATACAAGAAATACATTGGATTGTAAATTGTAATAGTTTGTTACACAAAATGACTTTCTGCATTACTCCCGTGGAATCCCACTGAGTGGCAGTATGGAGCACCGTTTTGCTATAGTTGTATAGAAGGTGGCTTCATTTAATTGTATATGTATTCAACCATATAAAAGCATGACATAGCAACTGTAAGAGCAGTTACATTGAATGCCAGAGATACATTCATCAGATTTTGAAGTTCTTTATACAAGGAGTGAAAACTGACACTGTACTGATATCACTTTGTAAAACGTAGAAATTTCACTGTGGTCTAACCAAGAGTTCACAGAAGAGTAATCAATGAATACTATACAAGAAATACATTGGATTGTAAATTGTAATAGTTTGTTACACAAAATGACTTTCTGCGTTACTCCCGAGGAATCCCACTGAGTGGCAGTATGGAGCACCTTTTTGCTATAGTTGTATAGAAGGTGGCTTCATTTCATTGTATCTGTACTCAACCATATAAAAGCATGATATAGCAACTGTAAGAGCAGTTACATTGAATGCCAGAGATACATTCATCAGATTTTGAAGTTGTTTGTACAAGGAGTGATAACTGACACTGTACTGATATCACTTTGTAACACCTAGAAATATCACTATCCTGTAACCAACAGATCATTGAAAAGAGTAATCAATGAATAATATACAAGAAATTATATATTGTAATAGTTTGTTACAGAAAATGACTTTCTGCGTTACTCCCGAGGAATCCCACTGAGTGGCAGTATGGAGCTCCTTTTTACTATAGTTGTATAGAAGGCGGCTTCATTTCATTGTATATGTACTCAACCATATAAAAGCATGATATAGCAACTGTAAGAGCAGTTACATTGAATGCAAGAGATACATTCATCAGATTTTGAAGTTGGTTGTACAAGGAGTGATTACTGACTCTGTATTGATATCACGTTGTAAAACGTAGAAATTTCACTGTTGTCTAACCAAGAGATCGCAGAAGAGTAATCAATGAATACTATACAAGAAATACATTGGATTGTAAATTGTAATAGTTTGTTACACAAAATGACTTTCTGCGTTACACCCGAGGAATCCCACTGAATGGCAGTATGGAGCACCGTTTTGCTATAGTTGTATAGAAGGTGGCTTCATTTAATTGTATATGTACTCAACCATATAAAAGCATGATATAGCAACGGTAAGAGCAGTTACATTGAATGCCAGAGATACATTCATCAGATTTTGAAGTTCTTTATACAAGGAGTGAAAACTGACACTGTACTGATATCACTTTGTAAAACGTAGAAATTTCACTGTTGTCTAACCAAGAGTTCACAGAAGAGTAATCAATGAATACTATACAAGAAATACATTGGATTGTAAATTGTAATAGTTTGTTACACAAAATGACTTTCTGCGTTACTCCCGAGGAATCCCACTGAGTGGCAGTATGAAGCACCGTTTTGCTATAGTTGTATAGAAGGTGGCTTCATTTAATTGTAAATGTATTCAACCATATAAAAACATGATATAGCAACTGTAAGAGCAGTTACATTGAATGCCAGAGATACATTCATCAGATTTTGAAGTTCTTTATACAAGGAGTGAAAACTGACACTGTACTGATATCACTTTGTAAAACGTAGAAATTTCACTGTTGTCTAACCAAGAGTTCACAGAAGAGTAATCAATGAATACTATACAAGAAATACATTGGATTGTAAATTGTAATAGTTTGTTACACAAAATGACTTTTTGCGTTACTCCCGAGGAATCCCACTGAGTGGCAGTATGGAGCACCTTTTTACTATAGTTGTATAGAAGGTGGCTTCATTTCATTGTATATGTACTCAACCATAAAAAAGCATGATATAGCAACTGTAAGAACAGTTATATTGAATGCCAGAGATACATTCATCAGATTTTGAAGTTGTTTGTGCAACGAGTGATTACTTACACTGTATTGATATCACGTTGTAAAACCTAGAAATTTCACTGTTGTCTAACCAAGAGATCGCAGAAGAGTAATCAATGAATACTATACAAGAAATACATTGGATTGTAAATTGTAATAGTTTGTTACACAAAATGACTTTCTGCGTTACTCCCGAGGAATCCCACTGAGTGGCAGTATGGAGCACCGTTTTGCTATAGTTGTATAGAAGGTGGCTTCATTTAATTGTATATGTATTCAACCATATAAAAGCATGATATAGCAACTGTAAGAGCAGTTACATTGAATGCCAGAGATACATTCATCAGATTTTGAAGTTCTTTATACAAGGAGTGAAAACTGACACTGTACTGATATCACTTTGTAAAACGTATAAATTTCACTGTTGTCTAACCAAGAGTTCACAGAAGAGTAATCAATGAATACTATACAAGAAATACATTGGATTGTAAATTGTAATAGTTTGTAACACAAAATGACTTTCTGCGTTACTCCCGAGGAATCCCACTGAGTGGCAGTATGGAGCACCTTTTTGCTATAGTTGTATAGAAGGTGGCTTCATTTCATTGTATCTGTACTCAACCATATAAAAGCATGATATAGCAACTGTAAGAGCAGTTACATTGAATGCCAGAGATACATTCATCAGATTTTGAAGTTGTTTGTACAAGGAGAGATAACTGACACTGTATTGATATCACGTTGCAAACCTAGAAATTTCACTGTTGTCTAACCAAGAGATCGCAGAAGAGTAATCAATGAATACTATGCAAGAAATATATTGGATTGTAAATTGTAATAGTTTGTTACACAAAATGACTTTCTGCATTACTCCCGAGGAATCCCACTGAGTGGCAGTATGGAGCACCGTTTTGCTATAGTTGTATAGAAGGTGGCTTCATTTAATTGTATATGTATTCAACCATATAAAAGCATGATATAGCAACTGCAAGAGCAGTTACATTGAAGGCCAGAGATACATTCATCAGATTTTGAAGTTCTTTATACAAGGAGTGAAAACTGACACTGTACTGATATCACTTTGTAAAACGTAGAAATTTCACTGTTGTCTAACCAAGAGTTCACAGAAGAGTAATCAATGAATACTATACAAGAAATACATTGGATTGTAAATTGTAATAGTTTGTTACACAAAATGACTTTCTGCGTTACTCCCGAGGAATCCCACTGAGTGGCAGTATGGAGCACCGTTTTGCTATAGTTGTATAGAAGGTTGCTTCATTTAATTGTATATGTATTCAACCATATAAAAGCATGATATAGCAACTGTAAGAGCAGTTACATTGAATGCCAGAGATACATTCATCAGATTTTGAAGTTCTTTATACAAGGAGTGAAAACTGACACTGTACTGATATCACTTTGTAAAACGTAGAAATTTCACTGTTGTCTAACCAAGAGTTCACAGAAGAGTAATCAATGAATACTATACAAGAAATACATTGGATTGTAAATTGTAATAGTTTGTTACACAAAATGACTTTCTGCGTTACTCCCGAGGAATCCCACTGAGTGGCAGTATGGAGCACCTTTTTGCTATAGTTGTATAGAAGGTGGCTTCATTTCATTGTATCTGTACTCAACCATATAAAAGCATGATATAGCAACTGTAAGAGCAGTTACATTGAATGCCAGAGATACATTCATCAGATTTTGAAGTTGTTTGTACAAGGAGTAATAACTGACACTGTACTGATATCACTTTGTAACACCTAGAAATATCACTATCCTGTAACCAACAGATCATTGAAAAGAGTAATCAATGAATAATATACAAGAAATTATATATTGTAATAGTTTGTTACACAAAATGACTTTCTGCGTTACTCCCGAGGAATCCCACTGAGTGGCAGTATGGAGCTCCTTTTTACTATAGTTGTATAGAAGGCGGCTTCATTTCATTGTATATGTACTCAACCATATAAAAGCATGATATAGCAACTGTAAGAGCAGTTACAAACTATTACAATTTACATTTTACAAGATCATTGAAAAGAGTAATCAATGAATAATATACAAGAAATTATATATTGTAATAGTTTGTTACACAAAATGACTTTTGTTTGTTACACAAAATGACTTGTTACACAAACTATTACAACTTTAAGAGCAGTTACATTGAATGCAAGAGATACATTCATCAGATTTTGAAGTTGGTTGTACAAGGAGTGATTACTGACACTATATTGATATCACGTTGTAAAACCAAGAAATTTCACTGTTGTCAAGAGATCGCAGAAGAGTAATGAATGAATACTATACAAGTAATACATTGGATTGTAAATTGTAATAGTTTGTTACACAAAATGACTTTCTGCGTTACTCCCGAGGAATCCCACTGAGTGGCAGTATGGAGCACCTTTTTACTGTAGTTGTATAGAAGGTGGCTTCATTTCATTGTATATGTACTCAACCATATAAAAGCATGATATAGCAACGGTAGGAGCAGTTACATTGAATGCAAGAGATACATTCATCAGATTTTGAAGTTTTTTTTACAAGTAGTGAGAACTGACACTGTATTGATATCACTTTGAAAAACTTAGAAGTTTCACTGTTGTCTAACCAAGAGTTCACAGAAGAGTAATCAATGAATACTATACAAGAAATACATTGGATTGTAAATTGTAATAGTTTGTTACACAAAATGACTTTCTGCGTTACTCCTGAGGAATCCCACTGAGTGGCAGTATGGAGCACCTTTTTGCTATAGTTGTATAGAAGGTGGCTTCATTTCATTGTATATGTACTCAACCATATAAAAGCATGATATAGCAACTGTAAGAGCAGTTACATTGAATTCCAGAGATACATTCATCAGATTTTGAAGTTGGTTGTACAAGGAGTGATTACTGACTCTGTATTGATATCACGTTGTAAAACGTAGAAATTTCACTGTTGTCTAACCAAGAGATCGCAGAAGAGTAATCAATTAATACTATACAAGAAATACATTGGATTGTAAATTGTAATAGTTTGTTACACAAAATGACTTTCTGCGTTACTCCCGAGGAATCCCACTGAGTGGCAGTATGGAGCACCGTTTTGCTATAGTTGTATAGAAGGTGGCTTCATTTTATTCTATAAGTACTCAACCATAAAAAAGCATGATACAGCAACTGTAAGAACAGTTACATTGAATGCCAGAGATACATTCATCAGATTTTTAAGTTGGTTGTACAAGGAGTGATTACTGACTCTGTATTGATATCACGTTGTAAAACGTAGAAATTTCACTGTTGTCTAACCAAGAGATCGCAGAAGAGTAATCAATTAATACTATACAAGAAATACATTGGATTGTAAATTGTAATAGTTTGTTACACAAAATGACTTTCTGCGTTACTCCCGAGGAATCCCACTGAGTGGCAGTATGGAGCACCGTTTTGCTATAGTTCTATAGAAGGTGGCTTCATTTAATTGTATATGTATTCAACCATATAAAAGCATGATATAGCAACTGTAAGAGCAGTTACATTGAATGCCAGAGATACATTCATCAGATTTTGAAGTTCTTTATACAAGGAGTGAAAACTGACACTGTACTGATATCACTTTGTAAAACGTATAAATTTCACTGTTCTCTAACCAAGAGTTCACAGAAGAGTAATCAATGAATACTATACAAGAAATACATTGGATTGTAAATTGTAATAGTTTGTTACACAAAATGACTTTCTGCGTTACTCCCGAGGAATCCCACTGAGTGGCAGTATGGAGGCACCTTTTTGCTATAGTTGTATAGAAGGTGGCTTCATTTCATTGTATATGTACTCAACCATATAAAAGCATGATATAGCAACTGTAAGAGCAGTTACATTGAATGCCAGAGATACATTCATCAGATTTTGAAGTTGTTTGTACAAGGAGTGATAACTGACACTGTATTGATATCACGTTGCAAACCTAGAAATTTCACTGTTGTCTAATCAAGAGATCGCAGAAGAGTAATCAATGAATACTATGCAAGAAATACATTGGATGGTAAATTGTAATAGTTTGTTACACAAAATGACTTTCTGCGTTACTCCCGAGGAATCCCACTGAGAGGCAGATTGGAGCACCTTTCTCCTCCAGCTGTATAGAAGGTGGATTCATTTAATTGTATATGTATTCAACCATATAAAATCAAGATATATCAACTGTAAGAGCAGTTACATTGAATGCCAGAGATACATTCATCAGATTTTGAAGTTGTTTGTACAAGGAGTGATAACTGACACTGTACTGATATCACTTTGTAAAACCTAGAAATATCACTATCCTGTAACCAACAGATCATTGAAAAGAGTAATCAATGAATAATATACAAGAAATTATATATTGTAATAGTTTGTTACACAAAATGACTTTCTGCGTTACTCCCGAGGAATCCCACTGAGTGGCAGTATGGAGCTCCTTTTTACTATAGTTGTATAGAAGGCGGCTTCATTTCATTGTATCTGTACTCAACCATAAAAAAACATGATATAGCAACTGTAAGAGCAGTTACATTGAATGCAAGAGATACATTCATCAGATTTTGAAGTTGGTTGTACAAGGAGTGATTACTGACACTGTATTGATATCACGTTGTAAAACCTAGAAATTTCACTGTTGTCTAACCAAGAGATCGCAGAAGAGTAATCAATGAATACTATGCAAGAAATACATTGGATTGTAAATTGTAATAGTTTGTTACACAAAATGACTTTCTGCGTTCCTCCCGAGGAATCCCACTGAGTGGCAGTATGGAGCACCTTTTTACTATAGTTGTGTAGAAGGTGGCTTCATTTCATTGTATATGTACTCAACCATATAAAAGCATGATATAGCAACTGTAAGAGCATTGAATGCCAGAGATACATTCATCAGATTTTGAAGTTGTTCGTACAAGGAGTGATAACTGACACTGTACTGATATCACTTTGTAAAACCTAGAAATATCACTATCCTGTAACCAACAGATCATTGAAAAGAGTAATCAATGAATACTATACAAGAAATTGTATATTGTAATAGTTTGTTACACAAAATGACTTTCTGCGTTACTCCCGAGGAATCCCACTGAGTGGCAGTATGGAGCACCTTTTTACTATAGTTGTATAGAAGGTGGCTTCATTTCATTGTATATGTACTCAACCATATAAAAGCATGATATAGCAACTGTAAGAGCAGTTACATTGAATGCCAGAGATACATTCATCAGATTTTGAAGTTGTTTCTACAAGGAGTGAAAACTGACACTGTACTGATATCACTTTGTAAAACGAAGAAATTTCACTGTTGTCTAACCAAGAGTTCACAGAAGAGTAATCAATGAATACTATACAAGAAATACATTGGATTGTAAATTGTAATAGTTTGTTACACAAAATGACTTTCTGCGTTACTCCCGAGGAATCCCACTGAGTGGAAGTATGGAGCACCTTTTTCCTATAGTTGTATAGAAGGTGGCTTCATTTCATTGTATATGTACTCAACCATATAAAAGTATGATATAGCAACTGTAAGAGCAGTTACATTGAATGCCAGAGATACATTCATCAGATTTTGAAGTTCTTTGTACAAGGAGTGATAACTGACACTGTACTGATATCACTTTGTAAAACCTAGAAATATCACTATCCTGCAACCAACAGATCATTGAAAAGAGTAATCAATGAATAATATACAAGAAATTATATATTGTAATAGTTTGTTACACAAAATGACTTTCTGCGTTACTCCCGAGGAATCCCACTGAGTGGCAGTATGGAGCTCCTTTTTACTATAGTTGTATAGAAGGCGGCTTCATTTCATTGTATATGTACTCAACCATATAAAAGCATGATATAGCAACTGTAAGAGCAGTTACATTGAATGCAAGAGATACATTCATCAGATTTTGAAGTTGGTTGTACAAGGAGTGATTACTGACACTGTATTGATATCACGTTGTAAAAACTAGAAATTTCACTGTTGTCTAACCAAGAGATCGCAGAAGAGTAATCAATGAATACTATGCAAGAAATACATTGGATTGTAAATTGTAATAGTTTGTTACACAAAATGACTTTCTGCGTTACTCCCGAGGAATCCCACTGAGTGGCAGTATGGAGCACCTTTTTACTATAGTTGTATAGAAGGTGGCTTCATTTCATTCTATATGTACTCAACCATAAAAAAGCATGATATAGGAACTGTAAGAACAGTTACATTGAATGCAAGAGATACATTCATCAGATTTTGAAGTTGGTTGTACAAGGAGTGATTACTGACTCTGTATTGATATCACGTTGTAAAACGTAGAAATTTCACTGTTGTCTAACCAAGAGATCGCAGAAGAGTAATCAATTAATACTATACAAGAAATACATTGGATTGTAAATTGTAATAGTTTGTTACACAAAATGACTTTCTGCGTTACTCCCGAGGAATCCCACTGAGTGGCAGTATGGAGCACCGTTTTGCTATAGTTGTATAGAAGGTGGCTTCATTTAATTGTATATGTACTCAACCATATAAAAGCATGATATAGCAACGGTAAGAGCAGTTACATTGAATGCCAGAGATACATTCATCAGATTTTGAAGTTCTTTATACAAGGAGTGAAAACTGACACTGTACTGATATCACTTTGTAAAACGTAGAAATTTCACTGTTGTCTAACCAAGAGTTCACAGAAGAGTAATCAATGAATACTATACAAGAAATACATTGGATTGTAAATTGTAATAGTTTGTTACACAAAATGACTTTCTGCGTTACTCCCGAAGAATCCCACTGAGTGGCAGTATGGAGCACCTTTTTACTATAGTTGTATAGAAGGTGGCTTCATTTCATTGTATATGTACTCAACCATAAAAAAGCATGATATAGCAACTGTAAGAACAGTTATATTGAATGCCAGAGATACATTCATCAGATTTTGAAGTTGGTTGTACAAGGAGTGATTACTGACACTGTATTGATATCACGTTGAAAAACCTAGAAATTTCACTGTTGTCTAACCAAGAGATCGCAGAAGAGTAATCAATGAATACTATACAAGAAATACATTGGATTGTAAATTGTAATAGTTTGTTACACAAAATGACTTTCTGCGTTACTCCCGAGGAATCCCACTGAGTGGCGGTATGGAGCACCGTTTTGCTATAGTTGTATAGAAGGTGGCTTCATTTAATTGTATATGTATTCAACCATATAAAAGCATGATATAGAAACTGTAAGAGCAGTTACATTGAATGCCAGAGATACATTCATCAGATTTTGAAGTTCTTTATACAAGGAGTGAAAACTGACACTGTACTGATATCACTTTGTAAAACGTAGAAATTTCACTGTTGTCTAACCAAGAGTTCACAGAAGAGTAATCAGTGAATACTATACAAGAAATACATTGGATTGTAAATTGTAATAGTTTGTAACACAAAATGACTTTCTGCGTTACTCCCGAGGAATCCCACTGAGTGGCAGTATGGAGCACCTTTTTGCTATAGTTGTATAGAAGGTGGCTTCATTTTATTTTATCTGTTCTCAACCATATAAAAGCATGATATAGCAACTGTAAGAGCAGTTACATTGAATGCCAGAGATACATTCATCAGATTTTGAAGTTGTTTGTACAAGGAGTGATAACTGACACTGTATTGATATCACGTTGCAAACCTAGAAATTTCACTGTTGTCAAACCAAGAGATCGCAGAAGAGTAATCAATGAATACTATGCAAGAAATACATTGGATTGTAAATTGTAATAGTTTGTTACACAAAATGACTTTCTACATTACTCCCGAGGAATCCCACTCAGTGGCAGTATGGAGCACCGTTTTCCTATAGTTGTATAGAAGGTGGCTTCATTTCATTGTATATGTATTCAACCATATAAAAGCATGATATAGCAACTGTAAGAGCAGTTACATTGAATGCCAGAGATACATTCATCAGATTTTGAAGTTCTTTATACAAGGAGTGAAAACTGACACTGTACTGATATCACTTTGTAAAACGTAGAAATTTCACTGTTGTCTAACCAAGAGTTCACAGAAGAGTAATCAATGAATACTATACAAGAAATACATTGGATTGTAAATTGTAATAGTTTGTTACACGAAATGACTTTCTGCGTTACTCCCGAGGAATCCCACTAAGTGGCAGTATGGAGCACCGTTTTGCTATAGTTGTATAGAAGGTGGCTTCATTTAATTGTATATGTATTCAACCATATAAAAGCATGATATAGCAACTGTAAGAGCAGTTACATTGAATGCCAGAGATACATTCATCAGATTTTGAAGTTCTTTATACAAGGAGTGAAAACTGACACTGTACTTATATCACTTTGTAAAACGTAGAAATTTCACTGTTGTCTAACCAAGAGTTCACAGAAGAGTAATCAATGAATACTATACAAGAAATACATTGGATTGTAAATTGTAATAGTTTGTTACACAAAATGACTTTCTGCGTTACTCCCGAGGAATCCCACTGAGTGGCAGTATGGAGCACCTTTTTGCTATAGTTGTATAGAAGGTGGCTTCATTTCATTCTATCTGTACTCAACCATATAAAAGCATGATATAGCAACTGTAAGAGCAGTTACATTGAATGCCAGAGATACATTCATCAGATTTTGAAGTTGTTTGTACAAGGAGTGATAACTGACACTGTACTGATATCACTTTGTAACACCTAGAAATATCACTATCCTGTAACCAACAGATCATTGAAAAGAGTAATCAATGAATAATATACAAGAAATTATATATTGTAATAGTTTGTTACACAAAATGACTTTCTGCGTTACTCCCGAGGAATCCCACTGAGTGGCAGTATGGAGCTCCTTTTTACTATAGTTGTATAGAAGGCGGCTTCATTTCATTGTATATGTACTCAACCATATAAAAGCATGATATAGCAACTGTAAGAGCAGTTACATTGAATGCAAGAGATACATTCATCAGATTTTGAAGTTGGTTGTACAAGGAGTGATTACTGACTCTGTATTGATATCACGTTGTAAAACGTAGAAATTTCACTGTTGTCTAACCAAGAGATCGCAGAAGAGTAATCAATTAATACTATACAAGAAATACATTGGATTGTAAATTGTAATAGTTTGTTACACAAAATGACTTTCTGCGTTACTCCCGAGGAATCCCACTGAGTGGAAGTATGGAGCACCGTTTTGCTATAGTTGTATAGAAGGTGGCTTCATTTCATTGTATATGTATTCAACCATATAAAAGCATGATATAGCAACTGCAAGAGCAGTTACATTGAATGCCAGAGATACATTCATCAGATTTTGAAGTTGTTTGTACAAGGAGTGATAACTGACACTGTACTGATATCACTTTGTAACACCTAGAAATATCACTATCCTGTAACCAACAGATCATTGAAAAGAGTAATCAATGAATAATATACAAGAAATTATATATTGTAATAGTTTGTTACACAAAATGACTTTCTGCGTTACTCCCGAGGAATCCCACTGAGTGGCAGTATGGAGCTCCTTTTTACTATAGTTGTATAGAAGGCGGCTTCATTTCATTGTATATGTACTCAACCATATAAAAGCATGATATAGCAACTGTAAGAGCAGTTACATTGAATGCAAGAGATACATTCATCAGATTTTGAAGTTGGTTGTACAAGGAGTGATTACTGACTCTGTATGGATATCACGTTGTAAAACGTAGAAATTTCACTGTTGTCTAACCAAGAGATCGCAGAAGAGTAATCAATGAATACTATACAAGAAATACATTGGATTGTAAATTGTAATAGTTTGTTACACAAAATGACTTTCTGCGTTACTCCCGAGGAATCCCACTGAGTGGCAGTATGGAGCACCGTTTTGCTATAGTTGTATAGAAGGTGGCTTCATTTAATTGTATATGTATTCAATCATATAAAAGCATGATATAGCAACGGTAAGAGCAGTTACATTGAATGCCAGAGATACATTCATCAGATTTTGAAGTTCTTTATAGAAGGAGTGAAAACTGACACTGTACTGATATCACTTTGTAAAACGTAGAAATTTCGCTGTTGTCTAACCAAGAGTTCACAGAAGAGTAATCAATGAATACTGTACAAGAAATACATTGGATTTTAAATTGTAATAGTTTGTTACACAAAATGACTTTCTGCTTTACTCCCGAGGAATCCCACTGAGTGGCAGTATGGAGCACCTTTTTGCTATAGTTGTATAGAAGGTGGCTTCATTTCATTGTATATGTACTCAACCATATAAAAGCATGATATAGCAACTGTAAGAGCAGTTACATTGAATGCCAGAGATACATTCATCAGATTTTGAAGTTGTTTGTACAAGGAGTGATAACTGACACTGTACTGATATCACTTTGTAAAACCTAGAAATATCACTATCCTGTAACCAACAGATCATTGAAAAGAGTAATCAATGAATAATATACAAGAAATTATATATTGTAATAGTTTGTTACACAAAATGACTTTCTGCGTTACTCTCGAGGAATCCCACTGAGTGGAAGTATGGAGCTCCTTTTTACTATACTTGTATAGAAGGTGGCTTCATTTAATTGTATATGTACTCAACCATATAAAAGCATGATATAGCAACTGTAAGAGCAGTTACATTGAATGCCAGACATACATTCATCAGATTTTGAAGTTGGTTGTACAAGGAGTGATTACTGACTCTGTATTGATATAACGTTGTAAAACGTAGAAATTTCACTGTTGTCTAACCAAGAGATCGCAGAAGAGTAATCAATTAATACTATACAAGAAATACATTGGATTGTAAATTGTAATAGTTTGTTACACAAAATGACTTTCTGTGTTACTCCCGAGGAATCCCACTGAGTGGCAGTATGGAGCACCGTTTTGCTATAGTTGTATAGAAGGTGGCTTCATTTCATTGTATATGTACTCAACCATATAAAAGCATGATATAGCAACGGTAAGAGCAGTTACATTGAATGCCAGAGATACATTCATCAGATTTTGAAGTTCTTTATACAAGGAGTGAAAACTGACACTGTACTGATATCACTTTGTAAAACGTAGAAATTTCACTGTTGTCTAACCAAGAGTTCACAGAAGAGTAATCAATGAATACTATACAAGAAATACATTGGATTGTAAATTGTAATAGTTTGTTACACAAAATGACTTTCTGCGTTACTCCCGAGGAATCCCACTGAGTGGCAGTATGAAGCACCGTTTTGCTATAGTTGTATAGAAGGTGGGTTCATTTAATTGTATATGTATTCAACCATATAAAAGCATGATATAGCAACTGTAAGAGCAGTTACATTGAATGCCAGAGATACATTCATCAGATTTTGAAGTTCTTTATACAAGGAGTGAAAACTGACACTGTACTGATATCACTTTGTAAAACGTAGAAATTTCACTGTGGTCTAACCAAGAGTTCACAGAAGAGTAATCAATGAATACTATACAAGAAATACATTGGATTGTAAATTGTAATAGTTTGTTACACAAAATGACTTTCTGCGTTACTCCCGAGGAATCCCACTGAGTGGCAGTATGGAGCACCTTTTTGCTATAGTTATATAGAAGGTGGCTTCATTTTATTGTATCTGTACTCAACCATATAAAAGCATGATATAGCAACTGTAAGAGCAGTTACATTGAATGCCAGAGATACATTCATCAGATTTTGAAGTTGTTTGTACAAGGAGTGATAACTGACACTGTACTGATATCACTTTGTAAAACGTAGAAATTTCACTGTTGTCAAACCAAGAGATCGCAGAAGAGTAATCAATGAATACTATGCAAGAAATACATTGGATTGTAAATTGTAATAGTTTGTTACACAAAATGACTTTCTACATTACTCCCGAGGAATCCCACTCAGTGGCAGTATGGAGCACCGTTTTCCTATAGTTGTATAGAAGGTGGCTTCATTTCATTGTATATGTATTCAACCATATAAAAGCATGATATAGCAACTGTAAAAGCAGTTACATTGAATGCCAGAGATACATTCATCAGATTTTGAAGTTCTTTATACAAGGAGTTAAAACTGACACTGTACTGATATCACTTTGTAAAACGTAGAAATTTCACTGTTGTCTAACCAAGAGTTCACAGAAGAGTAATCAATGAATACTATACAAGAAATACATTGGATTGTAAATTGTAATAGTTTGTTACACGAAATGACTTTCTGCGTTACTCCCGAGGAATCCCACTAAGTGGCAGTATGGAGCACCGTTTTGCTATAGTTGTATAGAAGGTGGCTTCATTTAATTGTATATGTATTCAACCATATAAAAGCATGATATAGCAACTGTAAGAGCAGTTACATTGAATGCCAGAGATACATTCATCAGATTTTGAAGTTCTTTATACAAGGAGTGAAAACTGACACTGTACTTATATCACTTTGTAAAACGTAGAAATTTCACTGTTGTCTAACCAAGAGTTCACAGAAGAGTAATCAATGAATACTATACAAGAAATACATTGGATTGTAAATTGTAATAGTTTGTTACACAAAATGACTTTCTGCGTTACTCCCGAGGAATCCCACTGAGTGGCAGTATGGAGCACCTTTTTGCTATAGTTGTATAGAAGGTGGCTTCATTTCATTCTATCTGTACTCAACCATATAAAAGCATGATATAGCAACTGTAAGAGCAGTTACATTGAATGCCGGAGATACATTCATCAGATTTTGAAGTTGTTTGTACAAGGAGTGATAACTGACACTGTACTGATATCACTTTGTAACACCTAGAAATATCACTATCCTGTAACCAACAGATCATTGAAAAGAGTAATCAATGAATAATATACAAGAAATTATATATTGTAATAGTTTGTTACACAAAATGACTTTCTGCGTTACTCCCGAGGAATCCCACTGAGTGGCAGTATGGAGCTCCTTTTTACTATAGTTGTATAGAAGGCGGCTTCATTTCATTGTATATGTACTCAACCATATAAAAGCATGATATAGCAACTGTAAGAGCAGTTACATTGAATGCAAGAGATACATTCATCAGATTTTGAAGTTGGTTGTACAAGGAGTGATTACTGACACTGTACTGATATCACTTTGTAAAACGTAGAAATTTCGCTGTTGTCTAACCAAGAGTTCACAGAAGAGTAATCAATTAATACTGTACAAGAAATACATTGGATTTTAAATTGTAATAGTTTGTTACACAAAATGACTTTCTGCGTTACTCCCGAGGAATCCCACTGAGTGGCAGTATGGAGCACCTTTTTGCTATAGTTGTATAGAAGGTGGCTTCATTTCATTGTATATGTACTCAACCATATAAAAGCATGATATAGCAACTGTAAGAGCAGTTACATTGAATGCCAGAGATACATTCATCAGATTTTGAAGTTGTTTGTACAAGGAGTGATAACTGACACTGTACTGATATCACTTTGTAAAACCTAGAAATATCACTATCCTGTAACCAACAGATCATTGAAAAGAGTAATCAATGAATAATATACAAGAAATTATATATTGTAATAGTTTGTTACACAAAATGACTTTCTGCGTTACTCTCGAGGAATCCCACTGAGTGGCAGTATGGAGCTCCTTTTTACTATAGTTGTATAGAAGGTGGCTTCATTTAATTGTATATGTACTCAACCATATAAAAGCATGATATAGCAACTGTAAGAGCAGTTACATTGAATGCCAGAGATACATTCATCAGATTTTGAAGTTGGTTGTACAAGGAGTGATTACTGACTCTGTATTGATATCACGTTGTAAAACGTAGAAATTTCACTGTTGTCTAACCAAGAGATCGCAGAAGAGTAATCAATTAATACTATACAAGAAATACATTGGATTGTAAATTGTAATAGTTTGTTACACAAAATGACTTTCTGCGTTACTCCCGAGGAATCCCACTGAGTGGCAGTATGGAGCACCGTTTTGCTATAGTTGTATAGAAGGTGGCTTCATTTAATTGTATATGTACTCAACCATATAAAAGCATGATATAGCAACGGTAAGAGCAGTTACATTGAATGCCAGAGATACATTCATCAGATTTTGAAGTTCTTTATACAAGGAGTGAAAACTGACACTGTACTGATATCACTTTGTAAAACGTAGAAATTTCACTGTTGTCTAACCAAGAGTTCACAGAAGAGTAATCAATGAATACTATACAAGAAATACATTGGATTGTAAATTGTAATAGTTTGTTACACAAAATGACTTTATGCGTTACTCCCGAGGAATCCCACTGAGTGGCAGTATGAAGCACCGTTTTGCTATAGTTGTATAGAAGGTGGGTTCATTTAATTGTATATGTATTCAACCATATAAAAGCATGATATAGCAACTGTAAGAGCAGTTACATTGAATGCCAGAGATACATTCATCAGATTTTGAAGTTCTTTATACAAGGAGTGAAAACTGACACTGTACTGATATCACTTTGTAAAACGTAGAAATTTCACTGTGGTCTAACCAAGAGTTCACAGAAGAGTAATCAATGAATACTATACAAGAAATACATTGGATTGTAAATTGTAATAGTTTGTTACACAAAATGACTTTCTGCGTTACTCCCGAGGAATCCCACTGAGTGGCAGTATGGAGCACCTTTTTGCTATAGTTATATAGAAGGTGGCTTCATTTTATTGTATCTGTACTCAACCATATAAAAGCATGATATAGCAACTGTAAGAGCAGTTACATTGAATGCCAGAGATACATTCATCAGATTTTGAAGTTGTTTGTACAAGGAGTGATAACTGACACTGTACTGATATCACTTTGTAACACCTAGAAATATCACTATCCTTTAACCAACAGATCATTGAAAAGAGTAATCAATGAATAATATACAAGAAATTATATATTGTAATAGTTTGTTACACAAAATGACTTTCTGCGTTACTCCCGAGGAATCCCACTGAGTGGCAGTATGGAGCTCCTTTTTACTATAGTTGTATAGAAGGCGGCTTCATTTCATTGTATATGTACTCAACCATATAAAAGCATGATATAGCAACGGTAAGAGCAGTTACATTGAATGCAAGAGATACATTCATCAGATTTTGAAGTTGGTTGTACAAGGAGTGAAAACTGACACTGTACTGATATCACTTTGTAAAACGTATAAATTTCACTGTTCTCTAACCAAGAGTTCACAGAAGAGTAATCAATGAATACTATACAAGAAATACATTAGATTGTAAATTGTAATAGTTTGTTACACAAAATGACTTTCTGCGTTACTCCTGAGGAATCCCACTGAGTGGCAGTATGAAGCACCGTTTTGCTATAGTTGTATGGAAGGTGGCTTCATTTAATTGTAAATGTATTCAACCATATAAAAACATGATATAGCAACTGTAAGAGCAGTTACATTGAATGCCAGAGATACATTCATCAGATTTTGAAGTTCTTTATACAAGGAGTGAAAACTGACACTGTACTGATATCACTTTGTAAAACGTAGAAATTTCACTGTTGTCTAACCAAGAGTTCACAGAAGAGTAATCAATGAATACAATACAAGAAATACATTGGATTGGAAATTGTAATAGTTTGTTACACGAAATGACTTTCTGCGTTACTCCCGAGGAATCCCACTAAGTGGCAGTATGGAGCACCGTTTTGCTATAGTTGTATAGAAGGTGGCTTCATTTAATTGTATATGTATTCAACCATATAAAAGCATGATATAGCAACTGTAAGAGCAGTTACATTGAATGCCAGAGATACATTCATCAGATTTTGAAGTTCTTTATACAAGGAGTGAAAACTGACACTGTACTGATATCACTTTGTAAAACGTAGAAATTTCACTGTTGTCTAACCAAGAGTTCACAGAAGAGTAATCAATGAATACTGTACAAGAAATACATTGGATTGTAAATTGTAATAGTTTGTTACACAAAATGACATTCTGCATTACTCCCGAGGAATCCCACTGAGTGGCAGTATGGAGCACCGTTTTGCTATAGTTGTATAGAAGGTGGCTTCTTTTAATTGTATATGTATTCAACCATATAAAAGCATGATATAGAAACTGTAAGAGCAGTTACATTGAATGCCAGAGATACATTCATCAGATTTTGAAGTTCTTTATACAAGGAGTGAAAACTGACACTGTACTGAGATCACTTTGTAAAACCTAGAAATATCACTATCCTGTAACCAACAGATCATTGAAAAGAGTAATCAATGAATACTAGACAAGAAATTGTATATTGTAATAGTTTGTTACACAAAATGACTTTCTGCGTTACTCACGAGGAATCCCACTGAGTGGCAGTATGGAGCACCTTTTTACTATAGTTGTATAGAAGGTGGCTTCATTTCATTGTATATGTAGTCAACCATATAAAAGCATGTTATAGCAACTGTAAGAGCAGTTACATTGACTGCAAGAGATACATTCATCAGATTTTGAAGTTTGGTTGTACAAGGAGTGATTACTGACACTGTATTGATATCACGTTGTAAAACCTAGAAATTTCACTGTTGTCTAACCAAGAGATCGCAGAAGAGTAATCAATTAATACTATACAAGAAATACATTGGATTGTAAATTGGAATGGTTTGTTACACAAAATGACTTTCTGCGTTACTCCCGAGGAATACCACTGAGTGGCAGTATGGAGCACCTTTTTACTGTAGTTGTATAGAAGGTGGCTTCATTTCATTGTATATATACTCAACCATATAAAAGCATGATATAGCAACGGTAAGAGCAGTTACATTGAATGCCAGAGATACATTCATCAGATTTTGAAGTTGTTTGTACAAGGAGTGATAACTGACACTGTACTGATATCACTTTGTAAAACCTAGAAATATCACTATCCTGTAACCAACAGATCATTGAAAAGAGTAATCAATCAATAATATACAAGAAATTTTATATTGTAATAGTTTGTTACACAAAATGACTTTCTGCGTTACTCCCGAGGAATCCCACTGAGTGGCAGTATGGAGCTCCTTTTTACTATAGTTGTATAGAAGGTGGCTTCATTTCATTGTATATGTACTCAACCATATAAAAGCATGATATAGCAACTGTAAGAGCAGTTACATTGAATGCAAGAGATACATTCATCAGATTTTAAGTTGGTTGTACAAGGAGTGATTACTGACACTGTATTCATATCACGTTGTAAAACCTAGAAATTTCACTGTTGTCTAACCAGGAGATCGCAGAAGAGTAATCAATGAATACTATGCAAGAAATACATTGGATTGTAAATTGTAATAGTTTGTTACACAAAATGACTTTCTCCGTTACTCCCGAGGAATCCCACTGAGTGGCAGTATGGAGCACCGTTTTGCTATAGAAGGAGGCTTCATTTAATTGTATATGTACTCAACCATATAAAAGCATGATATAGCAACTGTAAGAGCAGTTACATTGAATGCCAGAGATACATTCATCAGATTTTGAAGTTCTTTATACAAGGAGTGAAAACTGACACTGTACTGATATCACTTTGTAAAACGTAGAAATTTCACTGTTGTCTAACCAAGAGATCGCAAAAGAGTAAGCAATGAATACTATACAAGAAATACATTGGATTGTAAATTGTAATCGTTTGTTACACAAAATGACTTTCTGCGTTACTCCCGAGGAATCCCACTGAGTGGCAGTATGGAGCACCTTTTTGCTATAGTTGTATAGAAGGTGGCTTCATTTCATTGTATATCTACTCAACCATATAAAAGCATGATATAGCAACTGTAAGAGCAGTTACATTGAATGCCAGAGATACATTCATCAGATTTTGAAGTTGTTTGTACAAGGAGTGATAACTGACACTGTACTGATATCACTTTGTAAAACGTAGAAATTTCACTTTTGTCTAACCAAGAGTTCACAGAAGAGTAATCAATGAATACTATACAAGTAATATATTGGATTGTAAATTGTAATAGATTGTTACACAAACTGACTTTCTGCGTTACTCCCGAGGAATCTTACTGAGTGGCAGTATTGAGCACCGTTTTGCTATAGTTGTATAGAAGGTGGCTTCATTTCATTGTATATGTACTCAACCATATAAAAGCATGATATAGCAACTGTAAGAGCAGTTACATTGAATGCCAGAGATACATTCATCAGATTTTGAAGTTTGGTTGTACAAGGAGTGATTACTGACACTGCATTGATATCACGTTGTAAAACCTTGAAATTTCACTGTTGTCTAACCAAGAGATCGCAGAAGAGTAATCAATGAATACTATACAAGAAATATATTGGATTGTAAATTGTAATAGTTTGTTACACAAAATGACTTTCTGCGTTACTCCCGAGGAATCCCACTGAGTGGCAGTATGGAGCACCTTTTTGCTATAGTTGTATAGAAGGTGGCTTCATTTCATTGTCTATGTACTCAACCATATAAAAGCATGATATAGCAACTGTAAGAGCAGTTACATTGAATGCCAGAGATACATTCATCAGATTTTGAAGTTTGGTTGTAGAAGGAGTGATTACTGACACTGTATTGATATCACGTTGTAAAACCTAGAAATTTCACTGTTGTCTAACCAAGAGATCGCAGAAGAGTAATCAATGAATACTATACAAGAAATACATTGGATTGTAAATTGTAATAGTTTGTTACACAAAATGACTTTCTGCGTTACTCCCGAGGAATCCCACTGAGTGTCAGTATGGAGCACCTTTTTACTGTAGTTGTATAGAAGGTGGCTTCATTTCATTGTATATGTACTCTACCATATAAAAGCATGATATAGCAACGGTAAGAGCAGTTACATTGAATGCCAGAGATACATTCATCAGATTTTGAAGTTGGTTGTACAAGTAGTGAGAACTGACACTGTATTGATATCACTTTGAAAAACGTAGAAGTTTCACTGTTGTCTAACCAAGAGTTCACAGAAGAGTAATCAATGAATACTATACAAGAAATACATTGGATTGTAAATTGTAATAGTTTGTTACACAAAATGACTTTCTGCGTTACTCCCGAAGAATCCCACTGAGTGGCAGAATGGGGCACCTTTTTCCTCCAGCTGTATAGAAGGTGGCTTCATTTAATCGTATATGTACTCAACCATATAAAAGCATGATATAGCAACTGTAAGAGCAGTTACATTGAATGCCAGAGATACATTCATCAGATTTTGAAGTTGGTTGTACAAGGAGTGATAACTGACACTGTACTGATATCACTTTGTAAAACGAAGAAATTTCACTGTTGTCTAACCAAGAGTTCACAGAAGAGTAATCAATGAATACTATACAAGAAATACATTGGATTGTAAATTGTAATAGTTTGTTACACAAAATGACTTTCTGCGTTACTCCCGAGGAATCCCACTGAGTGGCAGTATGGAGCACCGTTTTGCTATAGAAGGAGGCTTCATTTAATTGTATATGTACTCAACCATATAAAAGCATGATATAGCAACTGTAAGAGCAGTTACATTGAATGCCAGAGATACATTCATCAGATTTTGAAGTTCTTTATACAAGGAGTGAAAACTGACACTGTACTGATATCACTTTGTAAAACGTAGAAATTTCACTGTTGTCTAACCAAGAGATCGCAGAAGAGTAAGCAATGAATACTATACAAGAAATATATTGGATTGTAAATTGTAATAGTTTGTTACACAAAATGACTTTCTGCGTTACTCCCGAGGAATCCCACTGAGTGGCAGTATGGAGCACCTTTTTGCTATAGTTGTATAGAAGGTGGCTTCATTTCATTGTATATCTACTCAACCATATAAAAGCATGATATAGCAACTGTAAGAGCAGTTACATTGAATGCCAGAGATACATTCATCAGATTTTGAAGTTGTTTGTACAAGGAGTGATAACTGACACTGTACTGATATCACTTTGTAAAACCTAGAAATATCACTATCCTGTAACCAACAGATCATTGAAAAGAGTAATCAATGAATACTATACAAGAAATTGTATATTGTAATAGTGTGTTACACAAAATGACTTTCTGCGTTACTCCCGAGGAATCCCACTGAGTGGCAGTATGGAGCAGCTTTTTAGTATAGTTGTATAGAAGGTGGCTTCATTTCATTGTATATGTACTCAACCATATAAAAGCATGATATAGCAACTTTAAGAGCAGTTACATTGAATGCAAGAGATACATTCATCAGATTTTGAAGTTGGTTGTACAAGGAGTGATTACTGACACTGTATTGATATCACGTTGTAAAACCAAGAAATTTCACTGTTGTCTAACCATGAGATCGCAGAAGAGTAATCAATGAATACTATACAAGAAATACATTGGATTGTAAATTGTAATAGTTTGTTACACAAAATGACTTTCTGCGTTACTCCCGAGGAATCCCACTGAGTGTCAGTATGGAGCACCTTTTTACTGTAGTTGTATAGAAGGTGGCTTCATTTCATTGTATATGTACTCAATCATATAAAAGCATGATATAGCAACGGTAAGAGCAGTTACATTGAATGCAAGAGATACATTCATCAGATTTTGAAGTTGGTTGTACAAGTAGTGAGAACTGACACTGTATTGATATCACTTTGAAAAACTTAGAAGTTTCACTGTTGTCTAACCAAGAGTTCACAGAAGAGTAATCAATGAATACTATACAAGAAATACATTGGATTGGAAATTGTAATAGTTTGTTACACAAAATGACTTTCTGCGTTACTCCCGAGGAATCCCACTGAGTGGCAGTATGGAGCACCTTTTTGCTATAGTTGTATAGAAGGTGGCTTCATTTCATTGTATATGTACTCAACCATATAAAAGCATGATATAGCAACTGTAAGAGCTGTTACATTGAATGCCAGAGATACATTCATCAGATTTTGAAGTTGTTTGTACAAGGAGTGATAACTGACACCGTACTGATATCACTTTGTAAACCCTAGAAATATCAATATCCTGTAACCAACAGATCATTGAAAAGAGTAATCAATGAATAATATACAAGAATTTATATATTGTAATAGTTTGTTACACAAAATGACTTTCTGCGTTACTCCCGAGGAATCCCACTGAGTGGCAGTATGGAGCTCCTTTTTACTATAGTTGTATAGAAGGCGGCTTCATTTCATTGTATATGTACTCAACCATATAAAAGCATGATATAGCAACTGTAAGAGCAGTTACATTGAATGCAAGAGATACATTCATCAGATTTTGAAGTTGGTTGTACAAGGAGTGATTACTGACACTGTATTGATATCACGTTGTAAAACCTAGAAATTTCACTGTTGTCTAACCAAGAGATCGCAGAAGAGTAATCAATGAATACTATGCAATAAATACATTGGATTGTAAATTGTAATAGTTTGTTACACAAAATGACTTTCTGGGTTACTCCCGAGGAATCCCACTGAGTGGCAGTATGGAGCTCCTTTTTACTATAGTTGTATAGAAGGCGGCTTCATTTCATTGTATATGTACTCAACCATATAAAATCAAGATATAGCAACTGTAAGAGCAGTTACATTGAATGCAAGAGATACATTCATCAGATTTTGAAGTTGGTTGTACAAGGAGTGATTACTGACACTGTATTGATATCACGTTGTAAAACCTAGAAATTTCACTGTTGGCTAACCAAGAGATCGCAGAAGAGTAATCAATGAATACTATGCAAGAAATACATTGGATTGTAAATTGTAATAGTTTGTTACACAAAATGACTTTCTCTGTTACTCCCGAGGAATCCCACTGAGTGGCAGTATGGAGCACCTTTTTACTGTAGTTGTATAGAATGTGGCTTCATTTCATTGTATATGTACTCAACCATATAAAATCAAGATATATCAACTGTAAGAGCAATTACATTGAATGCAAGAGATACATTCATCAGATTTTGAAGTTGGTTGTACAAGGAGTGATAACTGACACTGTACAGATATCACTTTGTAAAACGTAGAAATTTCACTGTTGTCTAACCAAGAGTTCACAGAAGAGTAATCAATGAATACTATACAAGAAATACATTGGATTGTAAATTGTAATAGTTTGTTACACAAAATGACTTTCTGCGTTACTCCCGAGGAATCCCACTGAGTGGCAGTATGGAGCACCTTTTTGCTATAGTTGTATAGAAGGTGGCTTCATTTCATTGTATATGTACTCAACCATATAAAAGCATGATATAGCAACTGTAAGAGCAGTTACATTGAATGCCGGAGATACATTCATCAGATTTTGAAGTTGTTTGTACAAGGAGTGATAACTGACACTGTACAGATATCACTTTGTAAAACGAAGAAATTTCACTGTTGTCTAACCAAGAGTTCACAGAAGAGTAATCAATGAATACTATACAAGAAATACATTGGATTGTAAATTGTAAATTGTTTGTACAAGGAGTGACACCGTACTGATATCACTTTGTAAAACCTAGAAATATCAGTATCCTGTAACCAACAGATCATTGAAAAGAGTAATCAATGAATACTATACAAGAAATTGTATATTGTAATAGTGTGTTACACAAAATGACTTTCTGCGTTACTCCCGAGGAATCCCACTGAGTGGCAGTATGGAGCACCGTTTTGCTATAGAAGGAGGCTTCATTTAATTGTATATGTACTCAACCATATAAAAGCATGATATAGCAACTGTAAGAGCAGTTACATTGAATGCCAGAGATACATTCATCAGATTTTGAAGTTCTTTATACAAGGAGTGAAAACTGACACTGTACTGATATCACTTTGTAAAACGTAGAAATATCACCGTTGTCTAACCAAGAGTTCACAGAAGAGTAAGCAATGAATACTATACAAGAAATACATTGGATTGTAAATTGTAAATTGTTTGTACAAGGAGTGACACCGTACTGATATCACTTTGTAAAACCTAGAAATATCAGTATCCTGTAACCAACAGATCATTGAAAAGAGTAATCAATGAATACTATACAAGAAATTGTATATTGTAATAGTGTGTTACACAAAATGACTTTCTGCGTTACTCCCGAGGAATCCCACTGAGTGGCAGTATGGAGCACCTTTTTACTGAAGTTGTAGAGAAGGTGGCTTCATTTCATTGTATATGTACTCAACCATATAAAAGCATGATATAGCAACGGTAAGAGCAGTTACATTGAATGCAAGAGATACATTCATCAGATTTTGAAGTTGGTTGTACAAGGAGTGAGAACTGACACTGTATTGATATCACTTTGAAAAACTTAGAAGTTTCACTGTTGTCTAACCAAGAGTTCACAGAAGAGTAATCAATGAATACTATACAAGAAATACATTGGATTGTAAATTGTAATAGTTTGTTACACAAAATGACTTTCTGCGTTACTCCCGAGGAATCCCACTGAGTGGCAGTATGGAGCACCTTTTTGCTATAGTTGTATAGAAGGTGGCTTCATTTCATTGTATATGTACTCAACCATATAAAAGCATGATATAGCAACTGTAAGAGCTGTTACATTGAATGCCAGAGATACATTCATCAGATTTTGAAGTTGTTTGTACAAGGAGTGATAACTGACACCGTACTGATATCACTTTGTAAAACCTAGAAATATCACTATCCTGTAACCAACAGATCATTGAAAAGAGTAATCAATGAATAATATACAAGAATTTATATATTGTAATAGTTTGTTACACAAAATGACTTTCTGCGTTACTCCCGAGGAATCCCACTGAGTGGCAGTATGGAGCTCCTTTTTACTATAGTTGTATAGAAGGCGGCTTCATTTCATTGTATATGTACTCAACCATATAAAAGCATGATATAGCAACTGTAAGAGCAGTTACATTGAATGCAAGAGATACATTCATCAGATTTTGAAGTTGGTTGTACAAGGAGTGATTACTGACACTGTATTGATATCACGTTGTAAAACCTAGAAATTTCACTGTTGTCTAACCAAGAGATCGCAGAAGAGTAATCAATGAATACTATGCAAGAAATACATTGGATTGTAAATTGTAATAGTTTGTTACACAAAATGACTTTCTCCGTTACTCCCGAGGAATCCCACTGAGTGGCAGTATGGAGCACCTTTTTACTGTAGTTGTATAGAATGTGGCTTCATTTCATTGTATATGTACTCAACCATATAAAATCAAGATATATCAAATGTAAGAGCAATTACATTGAATGCAAGAGATACATTCATCAGATTTTGAAGTTGGTTGTACAAGGAGTGATAACTGACACTGTACTGATATCACTTTGTAAAACGTAGAAATTTCACTTTTGTCTAACCAAGAGTTCACAGAAGAGTAATCAATGAATACTATACAAGTAATATATTGGATTGTAAATTGTAATAGTTTGTTACACAAAATGACTTTCTGCGTTACTCCCGAGGAATCCCACTGAGTGGCAGTATTGAGCACCGTTTTGCTATAGTTGTATAGAAGGTGGCTTCATTTCATTGTATATGTACTCAACCATATAAAAGCATGATATAGCAACTGTAAGAGCAGTTACATTGAATGCCAGAGATACATTCATCAGATTTTGAAGTTCTTTATACAAGGAGTGAAAACTGACACTGTACTGATATCACTTTGTAAAACGTAGAAATTTCACTGTTGTATAACCAAGAGTTCACAGAAGAGTAATCAATGAATACTATACAAGAAATACATTGGATTCTAAATTGTAATAGTTTGTTACACAAAATGACTTTCTGCGTTACTCCCGAGGAATCCCACTGAGTGGCAGTATGGAGCACCTTTTTGCTATAGTTGTATAGAAGGTGGCTTCATTTCATTGTATATGTACTCAACCATATAAAAGCATGATATAGCAACTGTAAGAGCAGTTACATTGAATGCCAGAGATACATTCATCAGATTTTGAAGTTGTTTGTACAAGGAGTGATAACTGACACTGTACTTATATCACTTTGTAAAACGAAGAAATTTCACTGTTGTCTAACCAAGAGTTCACAGAAGAGTAATCAATGAATACTATACAAGAAATACATTGGATTGTAAATTGTAATAGTTTCTTACACAAAATGACTTTCTGCGTTACTCCCGAGGAATCCCACTGAGTGGCAGTATGGAGCACCGTTTTGTTATAGAAGGAGGCTTCATTTAATTGTATATGTACTCAACCATATAAAAGCATGATATAGCAACTGTAAGAGCAGTTACATTGAATGCCAGAGATACATTCATCAGATTTTGAAGTTCTTTATACAAGGAGTGAAAACTGACACTGTACTGATATCACTTTGTAAAACGTAGAAATTTCACCGTTGTCTAACCAAGAGTTCACAGAAGAGTAAGCAATGAATACTATACAAGAAATACATTGGATTGTAAATTGTAATAGTTTGTTACACAAAATGACTTTCTGCGTTACTCCCGAGGAATCCCACTGAGTGGCAGTATGGAGCACCTTTTTGCTATAGTTGTATAGAAGGTGGCTTCATTTCATTGTATATGTACTCAACCATATAAAAGCATGATATAGCAACTTTAAGAGCATTTACATTGAATGCCAGAGATACATTCATCAGATTTTGAAGTTCTTTGTACAAGGAGTGATAACTGACACTGTACTGATATCACTTTGTAAAACCTAGAAATATCACTATCCTGTAACCAACAGATCATTGAAAAGAGTAATCAATGAATACTATACAAGAAATTGTATATTGTAATAGTGTGTTACACAAAATGACTTTCTGCGTTACTCCCGAGGAATCCCACTGAGTGGCAGTATGCAGCACCTTTTTAGTATAGTTGTATAGAAGGTGGCTTCATTTCATTGTATATGTACTCAACCATATAAAAGCATGATATAGCAACTTTAAGAGCAGTTACATTGAATGCAAGAGATACATTCATCAGATTTTGAAGTTGGTTGTACAAGGAGTGATTACTGACACTATATTGATATCACGTTGTAAGACCAAGAAATTTCACTGTTGTCTAACCAAGAGATCGAAGAAGAGTAATCAATGAATACTATACAAGAAATACATTGGATTGTAAATTGTAATAGTTTGTTACACAAAATGACTTTCTGCGTTACTCCCGAGGAATCCCACTGAGTGGCAGTATGGAGCACCTTTTTACTGTAGTTGTATAGAAGGTGGCTTCATTTCATTGTATATGTACTCAACCATATAAAAGCATGATATAGCAACGGTAAGAGCAGTTACATTGAATGCAAGAGATACATTCATCAGATTTTGAAGTTGGTTTTACAAGTAGTGAGAACTGACACTGTATTGATATCACTTTGAAAAACTTAGAAGTTTCACTGTTGTCTAACCAAGAGTTCACAGAAGAGTAATCAATGAATACTATACAAGAAATACATTGGATTGTAAATTGTAATAGTTTGTTACACAAAATGACTTTCTGCGTTACTCCTGAGGAATCCCACTGAGTGGCAGTATGGAGCACCTTTTTGCTATAGTTGTATAGAAGGTGGCTTCATTTCATTGTATATGTACTCAACCATATAAAAGCATGATATAGCAACTGTAAGAGCAGTTACATTGAATGCCAGAGACACATTCATCAGATTTTGAAGTTGTTTGTACAAGGAGTGATAACTGACACTGTACTGATATCACTTTGTAAAACCTAGAAATATCACTATCCTGTAACCAACAGATCATTGAAAAGAGTAATCAATGATTAATATACAAGAAATTATATATTGTAATAGTTTGTTACACAAAATGACTTTCTGCGTTACTCCCGAGGAATCCCACTGAGTGGCAGTATTGAGCACCGTTTTGCTATAGTTGTATAGAAGGTGGCTTCATTTCATTGTATATGTACTCAACCATATAAAAGCATGATATAGCAACTGTAAGAGCAGTTACATTGAATGCCAGAGATACATTCATCAGATTTTGAAGTTCTTTATACAAGGAGTGAAAACTGACACTGTACTGATATCACTTTGTAAAACGTAGAAATTTCACTGTTGTCTAACCAAGAGTTCACAGAAGAGTAATCAATGAATACTATACAAGAAATACATTGGATTGGAAATTGTAATAGTTTGTTACACAAAATGACTTTCTGCGTTACTCCCGAGGAATCCCACTGAGTGGCAGTATGGAGCACCTTTTTGCTATAGTTGTATAGAAGGTGGCTTCATTTCATTGTATATGTACTCAACCATATAAAAGCATGATATAGCAACTGTAAGAGCAGTTACATTGAATGCCAGAGATACATTCATCAGATTTTGAAGTGTTTTCTACAAGGAGTGATAACTGACACTGTACTGATATCACTTTGTAAAACGAAGAAATTTCACAGTTGTCTAACCAAGAGTTCACAGAAGAGTAATCAATGAATACTATACAAGAAATACATTGGATTGTAAATTGTAATAGTTTGTTACACAAAATGACTTTCTGCGTTACTCCCGAGGAATCCCACTGAGTGGCAGTATGGAGCACCGTTTTGCTATAGAAGGAGGCTTCATTTAATTGTATATGTACTCAACCATATAAAAGCATGATATAGCAACTGTAAGAGCAGTTACATTGAATGCCAGAGATACATTCATCAGATTTTGAAGTTCTTTATACAAGGAGAGAAAACTTACACTGTACTGATATCACTTTGTAAAACGTAGAAATTTCACCGTTGTCTAACCAAGAGTTCACAGAAGAGTAAGCAATGAATACTATACAAGAAATACATTGGATTGTAAATTGTAATAGTTTGTTACACAAAATGACTTTCTGCGTTACTCCCGAGGAATCCCACTGAGTGGCAGTATGGAGCATCTTTTTGCTATAGTTGTATAGAAGGGTGGCTTCATTTCATTGTATATGTACTCAACCATATAAAAGCATGATATAGCAACTTTAAGAGCATTTACATTGAATGCAAGAGATACATTCATCAGATTTTGAAGTTCTTTGTACAAGGAGTGATAACTGACACTGTAGTGATATCACTTTGTAAAACCTAGAAATATCACTATCCTGTAACCAACAGATCATTGAAAAGAGTAATCAATGAATACTATACAAGAAATTGTATATTGTAATAGTGTGTTACACAAAATGACTTTCTGCGTTACTCCCGAGGAATCCCACTGAGTGGCAGTATGGAGCACCTTTTTAGTATAGTTGTATAGAAGGTGGCTTCATTTCATTGTATATGTACTCAACCATATAAAAGCATGATATAGCAACTTTAAGAGCAGTTACATTGAATGCAAGAGATACATTCATCAGATTTTGAAGTTGGTTGTACAAGGAGTGATTACTGACACTATATTGATATCACGTTGTAAAACCAAGAAATTTCACTGTTGTCTAACCAAGAGATCGCAGAAGAGTAATCAATGAATACTATACAAGAAATACATTGGATTGTAAATTGTAATAGTTTGTTACACAAAATGACTTTCTGCGTTACTCCCGAGGAATCCCACTGAGTGGCAGTATGGAGCACCTTTTTACTGTAGTTGTATAGAAGGTGGCTTCATTTCATTGTATATGTACTCAACCATATAAAAGCATGATATAGCAACTGTAAGAGCAGTTACATTGAATGCCAGAGATACATTCATCAGATTGTGAAGTTGTTTGTACAAGGAGTGATAACTGACACTGTACTGATATCACTTTGTAAAACCTAGAAATATCACTATCCTGTAACCAACAGATCATTGAAAAGAGTAATCAATGATTAATATACAAGAAATTATATATTGTAATAGTTTGTTACACAAAATGACTTTCTGCGTTACTCCCGAGGAATCCCACTGAGTGGCAGTATGGAGCACCTTTTTACTATACTTGTATAGAAGGCGGCTTCATTTCATTGTATATGTACTCAACCATAAAAAAGCATGATATAGCAGCTGTAAGAGCTGTTACATTGAATGCCAGAGATACATTCATCAGATTTTGAAGTTGTTTCTACAAGGAGTGATAACTGACACTGTACTGATATCACTTTGTAAAACGAAGAAATTTCACTGTTGTCTAACCAAGAGTTCACAGAAGAGTAATCAATGAATACTATACAAGAAATACATTGGATTGTAAATTGTAATAGTTTGTTACACAAAATGACTTTCTCCGTTACTCCCGAGGAATCCCACTGAGTGGCAGTATGGAGCACCTTTTTACTGTAGTTGTATAGAATGTGGCTTCATTTCATTGTATATGTACTCAACCATATAAAATCAAGATATATCAACTGTAAGAGCAATTACATTGAATGCAAGAGATACATTCATCAGATTTTGAAGTTGGTTGTACAAGGAGTGATAACTGACACTGTACTGATATCACTTTGTAAAACGTAGAAATTTCACTTTTGTCTAACCAAGAGTTTACAGAAGAGTAATCAATGAATACTATACAAGTAATATATTGGATTGTAAATTGTAATAGTTTGTTACACAAAATGACTTTCTGCGTTACTCCCGAGGAATCCCACTGAGTGGCAGTATTGAGCACCGTTTTGCTATAGTTGTATAGAAGGTGGCTTCATTTCATTGTATATGTACTCAACCATATAAAAACATGATATAGCAACTGTAAGAGCAGTTACATTGAATGCCAGAGATACATTCATCAGATTTTGAAGTTCTTTATACAAGGAGTGAAAACTGACACTGTACTGATATCACTTTGTAAAACGTAGAAATTTCACTGTTGTCTAACCAAGAGTTCACAGAAGAGTAATCAATGAATACTATACAAGAAATACATTGGATTGGAAATTGTAATAGTTTGTTACACAAAATGACTTTCTGCGTTACTCCCGAGGAATCCCACTGAGTGGCAGTATGGAGCACCTTTTTGCTATAGTTGTATAGAAGGTGGCTTCATTTCATTGTATATGTACTCAACCATATAAAAGCATGATATAGCAACTGTAAGAGCAGTTACATTGAATGCCAGAAATACATTCATCAGATTTTGAAGTTGTTTCTACAAGGAGTGATAACTGACACTGTACTGATATCACTTTGTAAAACGAAGAAATTTCACTGTTGTCTAACCAAGAGTTCACAGAAGAGTAATCAATGAATACTATACAAGAAATACATTGGATTGTAAATTGTAATAGTTTGTTACACAAAATGACTTTCTGCGTTACTCCCGAGGAATCCCACTGAGTGGCAGTATGGAGCACCGTTTTGCTATAGAAGGAGGCTTCATTTAATTGTATATGTACTCAACCATATAAAAGCATGATATAGCAACTGTAAGAGCAGTTACATTGAATGCCAGAGATACATTCATCAGATTTTGAAGTTCTTTATACAAGGAGTGAAAACTTACACTGTACTGATATCACTTTGTAAAACGTAGAAATTTCACCGTTGTCTAACCAAGAGTTCACAGAAGAGTAATCAATGAATACTATACAAGAAATACATTGGATTGTAAATTGTAATAGTTTGTTACACAAAATGACTTTCTGCGTTACTCCCGAGGAATCCCACTGAGTGGCAGTATGGAGCACCGTTTTGCTATAGAAGGAGGCTTCATTTAATTGTATATGTACTCAACCATATAAAAGCATGATATAGCAACTGTAAGAGCAGTTACATTGAATGCCAGAGATACATTCATCAGATTTTGAAGTTCTTTATACAAGGAGTGAAAACTGACACTGTACTGATATCACTTTGTAAAACGTAGAAATTTCACTGTTGTCTAACCAAGAGATCGCAGAAGAGTAAGCAATGAATACTATACAAGAAATATATTGGATTGTAAATTGTAATAGTTTGTTACACAAAATGACTTTCTGCGTTACTCCCGAGGAATCCCACTGAGTGGCAGTATGGAGCACCTTTTTGCTATAGTTGTATAGAAGGTGGCTTCATTTCATTGTATATCTACTCAACCATATAAAAGCATGATATAGCAACTGTAAGAGCAGTTACATTGAATGCCAGAGATACATTCATCAGATTTTGAAGTTGTTTGTACAAGGAGTGATAACTGACACTGTACTGATATCACTTTGTAAAACCTAGAAATATCACTATCCTGTAACCAACAGATCATTGAAAAGAGTAATCAATGAATACTATACAAGAAATTGTATATTGTAATAGTGTGTTACACAAAATGACTTTCTGCGTTACTCCCGAGGAATCCCACTGAGTGGCAGTATGGAGCACCTTTTTAGTATAGTTGTATAGAAGGTGGCTTCATTTCATTGTATATGTACTCAACCATATAAAAGCATGATATAGCAACTTTAAGAGCAGTTACATTGAATGCAAGAGATACATTCATCAGATTTTGAAGTTGGTTGTACAAGGAGTGATTACTGACACTGTATTGATATCACGTTGTAAAACCAAGAAATTTCACTGTTGTCTAACCATGAGATCGCAGAAGAGTAATCAATGAATACTACACAAGAAATACATTGGATTGTAAATTGTAATAGTTTGTTACACAAAATGACTTTCTGCGTTACTCCCGAGGAATCCCACTGAGTGTCAGTATGGCGCACCTTTTTACTGTAGTTGTATAGAAGGTGGCTTCATTTCATTGTATATGTCCTCAACCATATAAAAGCATGATATAGCAACGGTAAGAGCAGTTACATTGAATGCAAGAGATACATTCATCAGATTTTGAAGTTGGTTGTACAAGTAGTGAGAACTGACACTGTTTTGATATCACTTTGAAAAACTTAGAAGTTTCACTGTTGTCTAACCAAGAGTTCACAGAAGAGTAATCAATGAATACTATACAAGAAATACATTGGATTGTAAATTGTAATAGTTTGTTACACAAAATGACTTTCTGCGTTACTCCCGAGGAATCCCACTGAGTGGCAGTATGGAGCACCTTTTTGCTATAGTTGTATAGAAGGTGGCTTCATTTCATTGTATATGTACTCAACCATATAAAAGCATGATATAGCAACTGTAAGAGCTGTTACATTGAATGCCAGAGATACATTCATCAGATTTTGAAGTTGTTTGTACAAGGAGTGATAACTGACACCGTACTGATATCACTTTGTAAAACCTAGAAATATCACTATCCTGTAACCAACAGATCATTGAAAAGAGTAATCAATGAATAATATACAAGAATTTATATATTGTAATAGTTTGTTACACAAAATGACTTTCTGCGTTACTCCCGAGGAATCCCACTGAGTGGCAGTATGGAGCTCCTTTTTACTATAGTTGTATAGAAGGCGGCTTCATTTCATTGTATATGTACTCAACCATATAAAAGCATGATATAGCAACTGTAAGAGCAGTTACATTGAATGCAAGAGATACATTCATCAGATTTTGAAGTTGGTTGTACAAGGAGTGATTACTGACACTGTATTGATATCACGTTGTAAAACCTAGAAATTTCACTGTTGTCTAACCAAGAGATCGCAGAAGAGTAATCAATGAATACTATGCAAGAAATACATTGGATTGTAAATTGTAATAGTTTGTTACACAAAATGACTTTCTCCGTTACTCCCGAGGAATCCCACTGAGTGGCAGTATGGAGCACCTTTTTACTGTAGTTGTATAGAATGTGGCTTCATTTCATTGTATATGTACTCAACCATATAAAATCAAGATATATCAAATGTAAGAGCAATTACATTGAATGCAAGAGATACATTCATCAGATTTTGAAGTTGGTTGTACAAGGAGTGATAACTGACACTGTACTGATATCACTTTGTAAAACGTAGAAATTTCACTTTTGTCTAACCAAGAGTTCACAGAAGAGTAATCAATGAATACTATACAAGTAATATATTGGATTGTAAATTGTAATAGTTTGTTACACAAAATGACTTTCTGCGTTACTCCCGAGGAATCCCACTGAGTGGCAGTATTGAGCACCGTTTTGCTATAGTTGTATAGAAGGTGGCTTCATTTCATTGTATATGTACTCAACCATATAAAAGCATGATATAGCAACTGTAAGAGCAGTTACATTGAATGCCAGAGATACATTCATCAGATTTTGAAGTTCTTTATACAAGGAGTGAAAACTGACACTGTACTGATATCACTTTGTAAAACGTAGAAATTTCACTGTTGTATAACCAAGAGTTCACAGAAGAGTAATCAATGAATACTATACAAGAAATACATTGGATTCTAAATTGTAATAGTTTGTTACACAAAATGACTTTCTGCGTTACTCCCGAGGAATCCCACTGAGTGGCAGTATGGAGCACCTTTTTGCTATAGTTGTATAGAAGGTGGCTTCATTTCATTGTATATGTACTCAACCATATAAAAGCATGATATAGCAACTGTAAGAGCAGTTACATTGAATGCCAGAGATACATTCATCAGATTTTGAAGTTGTTTGTACAAGGAGTGATAACTGACACTGTACTTATATCACTTTGTAAAACGAAGAAATTTCACTGTTGTCTAACCAAGAGTTCACAGAAGAGTAATCAATGAATACTATACAAGAAATACATTGGATTGTAAATTGTAATAGTTTCTTACACAAAATGACTTTCTGCGTTACTCCCGAGGAATCCCACTGAGTGGCAGTATGGAGCACCGTTTTGTTATAGAAGGAGGCTTCATTTAATTGTATATGTACTCAACCATATAAAAGCATGATATAGCAACTGTAAGAGCAGTTACATTGAATGCCAGAGATACATTCATCAGATTTTGAAGTTCTTTATACAAGGAGTGAAAACTGACACTGTACTGATATCACTTTGTAAAACGTAGAAATTTCACCGTTGTCTAACCAAGAGTTCACAGAAGAGTAAGCAATGAATACTATACAAGAAATACATTGGATTGTAAATTGTAATAGTTTGTTACACAAAATGACTTTCTGCGTTACTCCCGAGGAATCCCACTGAGTGGCAGTATGGAGCACCTTTTTGCTATAGTTGTATAGAAGGTGGCTTCATTTCATTGTATATGTACTCAACCATATAAAAGCATGATATAGCAACTTTAAGAGCATTTACATTGAATGCCAGAGATACATTCATCAGATTTTGAAGTTCTTTGTACAAGGAGTGATAACTGACACTGTACTGATATCACTTTGTAAAACCTAGAAATATCACTATCCTGTAACCAACAGATCATTGAAAAGAGTAATCAATGAATACTATACAAGAAATTGTATATTGTAATAGTGTGTTACACAAAATGACTTTCTGCGTTACTCCCGAGGAATCCCACTGAGTGGCAGTATGCAGCACCTTTTTAGTATAGTTGTATAGAAGGTGGCTTCATTTCATTGTATATGTACTCAACCATATAAAAGCATGATATAGCAACTTTAAGAGCAGTTACATTGAATGCAAGAGATACATTCATCAGATTTTGAAGTTGGTTGTACAAGGAGTGATTACTGACACTATATTGATATCACGTTGTAAGACCAAGAAATTTCACTGTTGTCTAACCAAGAGATCGAAGAAGAGTAATCAATGAATACTATACAAGAAATACATTGGATTGTAAATTGTAATAGTTTGTTACACAAAATGACTTTCTGCGTTACTCCCGAGGAATCCCACTGAGTGGCAGTATGGAGCACCTTTTTACTGTAGTTGTATAGAAGGTGGCTTCATTTCATTGTATATGTACTCAACCATATAAAAGCATGATATAGCAACGGTAAGAGCAGTTACATTGAATGCAAGAGATACATTCATCAGATTTTGAAGTTGGTTTTACAAGTAGTGAGAACTGACACTGTATTGATATCACTTTGAAAAACTTAGAAGTTTCACTGTTGTCTAACCAAGAGTTCACAGAAGAGTAATCAATGAATACTATACAAGAAATACATTGGATTGTAAATTGTAATAGTTTGTTACACAAAATGACTTTCTGCGTTACTCCTGAGGAATCCCACTGAGTGGCAGTATGGAGCACCTTTTTGCTATAGTTGTATAGAAGGTGGCTTCATTTCATTGTATATGTACTCAACCATATAAAAGCATGATATAGCAACTGTAAGAGCAGTTACATTGAATGCCAGAGACACATTCATCAGATTTTGAAGTTGTTTGTACAAGGAGTGATAACTGACACTGTACTGATATCACTTTGTAAAACCTAGAAATATCACTATCCTGTAACCAACAGATCATTGAAAAGAGTAATCAATGATTAATATACAAGAAATTATATATTGTAATAGTTTGTTACACAAAATGACTTTCTGCGTTACTCCCGAGGAATCCCACTGAGTGGCAGTATTGAGCACCGTTTTGCTATAGTTGTATAGAAGGTGGCTTCATTTCATTGTATATGTACTCAACCATATAAAAGCATGATATAGCAACTGTAAGAGCAGTTACATTGAATGCCAGAGATACATTCATCAGATTTTGAAGTTCTTTATACAAGGAGTGAAAACTGACACTGTACTGATATCACTTTGTAAAACGTAGAAATTTCACTGTTGTCTAACCAAGAGTTCACAGAAGAGTAATCAATGAATACTATACAAGAAATACATTGGATTGGAAATTGTAATAGTTTGTTACACAAAATGACTTTCTGCGTTACTCCCGAGGAATCCCACTGAGTGGCAGTATGGAGCACCTTTTTGCTATAGTTGTATAGAAGGTGGCTTCATTTCATTGTATATGTACTCAACCATATAAAAGCATGATATAGCAACTGTAAGAGCAGTTACATTGAATGCCAGAGATACATTCATCAGATTTTGATGTGTTTTCTACAAGGAGTGATAACTGACACTGTACTGATATCACTTTGTAAAACGAAGAAATTTCACAGTTGTCTAACCAAGAGTTCACAGAAGAGTAATCAATGAATACTATACAAGAAATACATTGGATTGTAAATTGTAATAGTTTGTTACACAAAATGACTTTCTGCGTTACTCCCGAGGAATCCCACTGAGTGGCAGTATGGAGCACCGTTTTGCTATAGAAGGAGGCTTCATTTAATTGTATATGTACTCAACCATATAAAAGCATGATATAGCAACTGTAAGAGCAGTTACATTGAATGCCAGAGATACATTCATCAGATTTTGAAGTTCTTTATACAAGGAGAGAAAACTTACACTGTACTGATATCACTTTGTAAAACGTAGAAATTTCACCGTTGTCTAACCAAGAGGTCACAGAAGAGTAAGCAATGAATACTATACAAGAAATACATTGGATTGTAAATTGTAATAGTTTGTTACACAAAATGACTTTCTGCGTTACTCCCGAGGAATCCCACTGAGTGGCAGTATGGAGCATCTTTTTGCTATAGTTGTATAGAAGGGTGGCTTCATTTCATTGTATATGTACTCAACCATATAAAAGCATGATATAGCAACTTTAAGAGCATTTACATTGAATGCAAGAGATACATTCATCAGATTTTGAAGTTCTTTGTACAAGGAGTGATAACTGACACTGTAGTGATATCACTTTGTAAAACCTAGAAATATCACTATCCTGTAACCAACAGATCATTGAAAAGAGTAATCAATGAATACTATACAAGAAATTGTATATTGTAATAGTGTGTTACACAAAATGACTTTCTGCGTTACTCCCGAGGAATCCCACTGAGTGGCAGTATGGAGCACCTTTTTAGTATAGTTGTATAGAAGGTGGCTTCATTTCATTGTATATGTACTCAACCATATAAAAGCATGATATAGCAACTTTAAGAGCAGTTACATTGAATGCAAGAGATACATTCATCAGATTTTGAAGTTGGTTGTACAAGGAGTGATTACTGACACTATATTGATATCACGTTGTAAAACCAAGAAATTTCACTGTTGTCTAACCAAGAGATCGCAGAAGAGTAATCAATGAATACTATACAAGAAATACATTGGATTGTAAATTGTAATAGTTTGTTACACAAAATGACTTTCTGCGTTACTCCCGAGGAATCCCACTGAGTGGCAGTATGGAGCACCTTTTTACTGTAGTTGTATAGAAGGTGGCTTCATTTCATTGTATATGTACTCAACCATATAAAAGCATGATATAGCAACTGTAAGAGCAGTTACATTGAATGCCAGAGATACATTCATCAGATTGTGAAGTTGTTTGTACAAGGAGTGATAACTGACACTGTACTGATATCACTTTGTAAAACCTAGAAATATCACTATCCTGTAACCAACAGATCATTGAAAAGAGTAATCAATGATTAATATACAAGAAATTATATATTGTAATAGTTTGTTACACAAAATGACTTTCTGCGTTACTCCCGAGGAATCCCACTGAGTGGCAGTATGGAGCACCTTTTTACTATACTTGTATAGAAGGCGGCTTCATTTCATTGTATATGTACTCAACCATAAAAAAGCATGATATAGCAACTGTAAGAGCAGTTACATTGAATGCCAGAGATACATTCATCAGATTTCGAAGTTGGTTGTACAAGGAGTGATTACTGACTCTGTATTGATATCACGTTGTAAAACGTAGAAATTTCACTGTTGTCTAACCAAGAGATCGCAGAAGAGTAATCAATTAATACTATACAAGAAATACATTGGATTGTAAATTGTAATAGTTTGTTACACAAAATGACTTTCTGCGTTACTCCCGAGGAATCCCACTGAGTGGCAGTATGGAGCACCGTTTTGCTATAGTTGTATAGAAGGTGGCTTCATTTAATTGTATATGTACTCAACCATAAAAAAGCATGATACAGCAACTGTAAGAACAGTTACATTGAATGCCAGAGATACATTCATCAGATTTTTAAGTTGGTTGTACAAGGAGTGATTACTGACTCTGTATTGATATCACGTTGTAAAACGTAGAAATTTCACTGTTGTCTAACCAAGAGATCGCAGAAGAGTAATCAATTAATACTATACAAGAAATACATTGGATTGTAAATTGTAATAGTTTGTTACACAAAATGACTTTCTGCGTTACTCCCGAGGAATCCCACTGAGTGGCAGTATGGAGCACCTTTTTGCTATAGTTGTATAGAAGGTGGCTTCATTTCATTGTATATGTACTCAACCATATAAAAGCATGATATAGCAACTGTAAGAGCAGTTACATTGAATGCCAGAGATACATTCATCAGATTTTGAAGTTGTTTCTACAAGGAGTGATAACTGACACTGTACTGATATCACTTTGTAAAACGAAGAAATTTCACTGTTGTCTAACCAAGAGTTCACAGAAGAGTAATCAATGAATACTATACAAGAAATACATTGGATTGTAAATTGTAATAGTTTGTTACACAAAATGACTTTCTGCGTTACTCCCGAGGAATCCCACTGAGTGGCAGTATGGAGCACCGTTTTGCTATAGAAGGAGGCTTCATTTAATTGTATATGTACTCAACCATATAAAAGCATGATATAGCAACTGTAAGAGCAGTTACATTGAATGCCAGAGATACACTCATCAGATTTTGAAGTTCTTTATACAAGAAGTGAAAACTGACACTGTACTGATATCACTTTGTAAAACGTAGAAATTTCACCGTTGTCTAACCAAGAGTTCACAGAAGAGTAAGCAATGAATACTATACAAGAAATACATTGGATTGTAAATTGTAATAGTTTGTTACACAAAATGACTTTCTGCATTACTCCCGAGGAATCCCACTGAGTGGCAGTATGGAGCACCTTTTTGCTATAGTTGTATAGAAGGGTGGCTTCATTTCATTGTATATGTACTCAACCATATAAAAGCATGATATAGCAACTTTAAGAGCAGTTACATTGAATGCAAGAGATACATTCATCAGATTTTGAAGTTCTTTGTACAAGGAGTGATAACTGACACTATATTGATATCACGTTGTAAAACCAAGAAATTTCACTGTTGTCTAACCAAGAGATCGCAGAAGAGTAATCAATGAATACTATACAAGAAATACATTGGATTGTAAATTGTAATAGTTTGTTACACAAAATGACTTTCTGCGTTACTCCCGAGGAATCCCACTGAGTGGCAGTATGGAGCACCTTTTTACTGTAGTTGTATAGAAGGTGGCTTCATTTCATTGTATATGTACTCAACCATATAAAAGCATGATATAGCAACGGTAAGAGCAGTTACATTGAATGCAAGAGATACATTCATCAGATTTTGAAGTTGGTTTTACAAGTAGTGAGAACTGACACTGTATTGATATCACTTTGAAAAACTTAGAAGTTTCACTGTTGTCTAACCAAGAGTTCACAGAAGAGTAATCAATGAATACTATACAAGAAATACATTGGATTGTAAATTGTAATAGTTTGTTACACAAAATGACTTTCTGCGTTACTCCTGAGGAATCCCACTGAGTGGCAGTATGGAGCACCTTTTTGCTATAGTTGTATAGAAGGTGGCTTCATTTCATTGTATATGTACTCAACCATATAAAAGCATGATATACCAACTGTAAGAGCAGTTACATTGAATGCCAGAGATACATTCATCAGATTTTGAAGTTGTTTGTACAAGGAGTGATAACTGACACTGTACTGATATCACTTTGTAAAACCTAGAAATATCACTATCCTGTAACCAACAGATCATTGAAAAGAGTAATCAATGATTAATATACAAGAAATTATATATTGTAATAGTTTGTTACACAAAATGACTTTCTGCGTTACTCCCGAGGAATCCCACTGAGTGGCAGTATGGAGCTCCTTTTTACTATACTTGTATAGAAGGCGGCTTCATTTCATTGTATATGTACTCAACCATATAAAAGCATGATATAGCAACTGTAAGAGTAGTTACATTGAATGCAAGAGATACATTCATCAGATTTTGAAGTTGGTTGTACAAGGAGTGATTACTGACACTGTATTGATATCACGTTGTAAAACCTAGAAATTTCACTGTTGTCTAACCAAGAGATCGCAGAAGAGTAATCAATGAATACTATGCAAGAAATACATTGGATTGTAAATTGTAATAGTTTGTTACACAAAATGACTTTCTGCGTTACTCCCGAGGAATCCCACTGAGTGGCAGTATGGAGCACCGTTTTGCTATAGTTGTATAGAAGGTGGCTTCATTTAATTGTATATGTACTCAACCATAAAAAAGCATGATACAGCAACTGTAAGAACAGTTACATTGAATGCCAGAGATACATTCATCAGATTTTTAAGTTGGTTGTACAAGGAGTGATTACTGACTCTGTATTGATATAACGTTGTAAAACGTAGAAATTTCACTGTTGTCTAACCAAGAGATCGCAGAAGAGTAATCAATTAATACTATACAAGAAATACATTGGATTGTAAATTGTAATAGTTTGTTACACAAAATGACTTTCTGCGTTACTCCCGAGGAATCCCACTGAGTGGCAGTATGGAGCACCGTTTTGCTATAGTTGTATAGAAGGTGGCTTCATTTAATTGTATATGTATTCAACCATATAAAAGCATGACATAGCAACTGTAAGAGCAGTTACATTGAATGCCAGAGATACATTCATCAGATTTTGAAGTTCTTTATACAAGGAGTGAAAACTGACACTGTATTGATATCACTTTGTAAAAAGTATAAATTTCACTGTTCTCTAACCAAGAGTTCACAGAAGAGTAATCAATGAATACTATGCAAGAAATACATTGGATTGTAAATTGTAAAAGTTTGTTACACAAAATGACTTTCTGCGTTACTCCCGAGGAATCCCACTGAGTGGCAGTATGGAGCACCTTTTTGCTATAGTTGTATAGAAGGTGGCTTCATTTCATTGTATATGTACTCAACCATATAAAAGCATGATATAGCAACTGTAAGAGCAGTTACATTGAATGCCAGAGATACATTCATCAGATTTTGAAGTTGTTTGTACAAGGAGTGATAACTGACACTGTATTGATATCACGTTGCAAACCTAGAAATTTCACTGTTGTCTAACCAAGAGATCGCAGAAGAGTAATCAATGAATACTATGCAAGAAATACATTGGATGGTAAATTGTAATAATTTGTTACACAAAATGACTTTCTGCGTTACTCCCGAGGAATCCCACTGAGTGGAAGTATGGAGCACCTTTTTACTATAGTTGTATAGAAGGTGGCTTCATTTCATTGTATATGTACTCAACCATAAAAAAGCATGATATAGCAACTGTAAGAGCAGTTACATTGAATGCCAGAGATACATTCATCAGATTTTGAAGCTCTTTATACAGGGAGTGATAACTGACACTGTACTGATATCACTTCGTAAAACCTAGAAATATCACTATCCTGTAACCAACAGATCATTAAAAAGAGTAATCAATGAATAATATACAAGAAATTATATATTGTAATAGTTTGTTACACAAAATGACTTTCTGCGTTACTCCCGAGGAATCCCACTGAGTGGCAGTATGGAGCACCTTTTTGCTATAGTTGTATAGAAGGTGGCTTCATTTCATTGTATCTGTACTCAACCATATAAAAGCATGATATAGCAACTGTAAGAGCAGTTACATTGAATGCCAGAGATACATTCATCAGATTTTGAAGTTGTTTGTACAAGGAGTGATAACTGACACTGTACTGATATCACTTTGTAACACCTAGAAATATCACTATCCTGTAACCAACAGATCATTGAAAAGAGTAATCAATGAATAATATACAAGAAATTATATATTGTAATAGTTTGTTACACAAAATGACTTTCTGCGTTACTCCCGAGGAATCCCACTGAGTGGCAGTATGGAGCACCTTTTTGCAATAGTTGTATAGAAGGTGGCTTCATTTCATTGTATCTGTACTCAACCATATAAAAGCATGATATAGCAACTGTAAGAGCAGTTACATTGAATGCCAGAGATACATTCATCAGATTTTGAAGTTGTTTGTACAAGGAGTGATAACTGACACTGTACTGATATCACTTTGTAACACCTAGAAATATCACTATCCTGTAACCAACAGATCATTGAAAAGAGTAATCAATGAATAATATACAAGAAATTATATATTGTAATAGTTTGTTACACAAAATGACTTTCTGCGTTAGTCCCGAGGAATCCCACTGAGTGGCAGTATGGAGCTCCTTTTTACTATAGTTGTATAGAAGGCGGCTTCATTTCATTGTATATGTACTCAACCATATAAAAGCATGATATAGCAACTGTAAGAGCAGTTACATTGAATGCAAGAGATACATTCATCAGATTTTGAAGTTGGTTGTACAAGGAGTGATTACTGACTCTGTATTGATATCACGTTGTAAAACGTAGAAATTTCACTGTTGTCTAACCAAGAGATCGCAGAAGAGTAATCAATTAATACTATACAAGAAATACATTGGATTGTAAATTGTAATAGTTTTTTACACAAAATGACTTTCTGCGTTACTCCCGAGGAATCCCACTGAGTGGCAGTATGGAGCACCGTTTTGCTATAATTGTATAGAAGGTGGCTTCATTTAATTGTATATGTACTCAACCATATAAAAGCATGATATAGCAACGGTAAGAGCAGTTACATTGAATGCCAGAGATACATTCATCAGATTTTGAAGTTCTTTATACAAGGAGTGAAAACTGACACTGTACTGATATCACTTTGAAAAACGTAGAAATTTCAATGTTGTCTAACCAAGAGTTCACAGAAGAGTAATCAATTAATACTATACAAGAAATACATTGGATTGTAAATTGTAATAGTTTGTTACACAAAATGACTTTCTGCGTTACTCCCGAGGAATCCCACTGAGTGGCAGTATGGAGCACCGTTTTGCTATAGTTGTATAGAAGGTGGCTTCATTTAATTGTATATGTATTCAACCATATAAAAGCATGACATAGCAACTGTAAGAGCAGTTACATTGAATGCCAGAGATACATTCATCAGATTTTGAAGTTCTTTATACAAGGAGTGAAAACTGACACTGTATTGATATCACTTTGTAAAACGTATAAATTTCACTGTTCTCTAACCAAGAGTTCACAGAAGAGTAATCAATGAATACTATACAAGAAATACATTGGATTGTAAATTGTAAAAGTTTGTTACACAAAATGACTTTCTGCGTTACTCCCGAGGAATCCCACTGAGTGGCAGTATGGAGCACCTTTTTGCTATAGTTGTATAGAAGGTGGCTTCATTTCATTGTATATGTACTCAACCATATAAAAGCATGATATAGCAACTGTAAGAGCAGTTACATTGAATGCCAGAGATACATTCATCAGATTTTGAAGTTGTTTGTACAAGGAGTGATAACTGACACTGTATTGATATCACGTTGCAAACCTAGAAATTTCACTGTTGTCTAACCAAGAGATCGCAGAAGAGTAATCAATGAATACTATGCAAGAAATACATTGGATGGTAAATTGTAATAGTTTGTTACACAAAATGACTTTCTGCGTTACTCCCGAGGAATCCCACTGAGTGGCAGATTGGAGCACCTTTCTCCTCCAGCTGTATAGAAGGTGGATTCATTTAATTGTATATGTATTCAACCATATAAAATCAAGATATATCAACTGTAAGAGCAGTTACATTGAATGCCAGAGATACATTCATCAGATTTTGAAGTTGTTCGTACAAGGAGTGATAACTGACACTGTACTGACATCACTTTGTAAAACCTAGAAATATCACTATCCTGTAACCAACAGATCATTTAAAAGAGTAATCAATGAATACTATACAAGAAATTGTATATTGTAATAGTTTGTTACACAAAATGACTTTCTGCGTTACTCCCGAGGAATCCCACTGAGTGGCAGTATGGAGCACCTTTTTACTATAGTTGTATAGAAGGTGGCTTCATTTCATTGTATATGTACTCAACCATATAAAAGCATGATATAGCAACTGTAAGAGCAGTTACATTGAATGCAAGAGATACATTCATCAGATTTTGAAGTTCTTTATACAAGGAGTGAAAACTGACACTGTACTGATATCACCTTGTAAAACGTAGAAATTTCACTGTTGTCTAACCAAGAGTTCACAGAAGAGTAATCAATGAATACTATACAAGAAATACATTGGATTGTAAATTGTAATAGTTTGTTACACAAAATGACTTTCTGCGTTACTCCCGAGGAATCCCACTGAGTGGAAGTATGGAGCACCTTTTTGCTATAGTTGTATAGAAGGTGGCTTCATTTCATTGTATATGTACTCAACCATATAAAAGTATGATATAGCAACTGTAAGAGCAGTTACATTGAATGCCAGAGATACATTCATCAGATTTTGAAGTTCTTTGTACAAGGAGTGATAACTGACACTGTACTGATATCACTTTGTAAAACCTAGAAATATCACTATCCTGTAACCAACAGATCATTGAAAAGAGTAATCAATGAATAATATACAAGAAATTATATATTGTAATAGTTTGTTACACAAAATGACTTTCTGCGTTACTCCCGAGGAATCCCACTGAGTGGCAGTATGGAGCTCCTTTTTACTATAGTTGTATAGAAGGCGGCTTCATTTCATTGTATATGTACTCAACCATATAAAAGCATGATATAGCAACTGTAAGAGCAGTTACATTGAATGCAAGAGATACATTCATCAGATTTTGAAGTTGGTTGTACAAGGAGTGATTACTGACACTGTATTGATATCACGTTGTAAAACCTAGAAATTTCACTGTTGTCTAACCAAGAAATCGCAGAAGAGTAATCAATGAATACTATGCAAGAAATACATTGGATTGTAAATTGTAATAGTTTGTTACACAAAATGACTTTCTGCGTTACTCCCGAAAAATCCCACTGAGTGGCAGTATGGAGCACCTTTTTACTATAGTTGTATAGAAGGTGGCTTCATTTCATTGTATATGTACTCAACCATAAAAAAGCATGATATAGCAACTGTAAGAACAGTTACATTGAATGCCAGAGATACATTCATCAGATTTCGAAGTTGGTTGTACAAGGAGTGATTACTGACTCTGTATTGATATCACGTTGTAAAACGTAGAAATTTCACTGTTGTCTAACCAAGAGATCGCAGAAGAGTAATCAATTAATACTATACAAGAAATACATTGGATTGTAAATTTTAATAGTTTGTTACACAAAATGACTTTCTGCGTTACTCCAGAGGAATCCCACTGAGTGGCAGTATGGACCACCGTTTTGCTATAGTTGTATAGAAGGTGGCTTCATTTAATTGTATATGTATTCAACCATATAAAAGCATGATATAGCAACTGTAAGAGCAGTTACATTGAATGCCAGAGATACATTCATCAGATTTTGAAGCTCTTTATACAGGGAGTGAAAACTGACACTGTACTGATATCACTTTGTAAAACGTAGAAATTTCACTGTTGTCTAACGAAGAGTTCACAGAAGAGTAATCAATGAATACTATACAAGAAATACATTGGATTGTAAATTGTAATAGTTTGTTACACAAAATGACTTTCTGCGTTACTCCCGAGGAATCCCACTGAGTGGCAGTATGGAGCACCTTTTTGCTATAGTTGTATAGAAGGTGGCTTCATTTCATTGTATATGTACTCAACCATATAAAAGCATGATATAGCAACTGTAAGAGCAGTTACATTGAATGCCAGAGATACATTCATCAGATTTTGAAGTTGTTTGTACAAGGAGTGATAACTGACACTGTACTGATATCACTTCGTAAAACCTAGAAATATCACTATCCTGTAACCAACAGATCATTAAAAAGAGTAATCAATGAATAATATACAAGAAATTATATATTGTAATAGTTTGTTACACAAAATGACTTTCTGCGTTACTCCCGAGGAATCCCACTGAGTGGCAGTATGGAGCACCTTTTTGCTATAGTTGTATAGAAGGTGGCTTCATTTCATTGTATCTGTACTCAACCATATAAAAGCATGATATAGCAACTGTAAGAGCAGTTACATTGAATGCCAGAGATACATTCATCAGATTTTGAAGTTGTTTGTACAAGTAGTGATAACTGACACTGTACTGATATCACTTTGTAACACCTAGAAATATCACTATCCTGTAACCAACAGATCATTGAAAAGAGTAATCAATGAATAATATACAAGAAATTATATATTGTAATAGTTTGTTACACAAAATGACTTTCTGCGTTACTCCCGAGGAATCCCACTGAGTGGCAGTATGGAGCACCTTTTTGCTATAGTTGTATAGAAGGTGGCTTCATTTCATTGTATCTGTACTCAACCATATAAAAGCATGATATAGCAAATGTAAGAGCAGTTACATTGAATGCCAGAGATACATTCATCAGATTTTGAAGTTGTTTGTACAAGGAGTGATAACTGACACTGTACTGATACCACTTTGTAACACCTAGAAATATCACTATCCTGTAACCAACAGATCATTGAAAAGAGTAATCAATGAATAATATACAAGAAATTATATATTGTAATAGTTTGTTACACAAAATGACTTTCTACGTTAGTCCCGAGGAATCCCACTGAGTGGCAGTGTGGAGCTCCTTTTTACTATAGTTGTATAGAAGGCGGCTTCATTTCATTGTATATGTACTCAACCATATAAAAGCATGATATAGCAACTGTAAGAGCAGTTACATTGAATGCAAGAGATACATTCATCAGATTTTGAAGTTGGTTGTACAAGGAGTGATTACTGACTCTGTATTGATATCACGTTGTAAAACGTAGAAATTTCACTGTTGTCTAACCAAGAGATCGCAGAAGAGTAATCAATTAATACTATACAAGAAATACATTGGATTGTAAATTGTAATAGTTTGTTACACAAAATGACTTTCTGCGTTACTCCCGAGGAATCCCACTGAGTGGCAGTATGGAGCACCGTTTTGCTATAGTTGTATAGAAGGTGGCTTCATTTAATTGTATATGTACTCAACCATATAAAAGCATGATATAGCAACGGTAAGAGCAGTTACATTGAATGCCAGAGATACATTCATCAGATTTTGAAGTTGGTTGTACAAGGAGTGATTACTGACTCTGTATTGATATCACGTTGTAAAACGTAGAAATTTCACTGTTGTCTAACCAAGAGATCGCAGAAGAGTAATCAATTAATACTATACAAGAAATACATTGGATTGTAAATTGTAATAGTTTGTTACACAAAATGACTTTCTGCGTTACTCCCGAGGAATCCCACTGAGTGGCAGTATGGAGCACCGTTTTGCTATAATTGTATAGAAGGTGGCTTCATTTAATTGTATATGTACTCAACCATATAAAAGCATGATATAGCAACGGTAAGAGCAGTTACATTGAATGCCAGAGATACATTCATCAGATTTTGAAGTTCTTTATACAAGGAGTGAAAACTGACACTGTACTGATATCACTTTGAAAAACGTAGAAATTTCAATGTTGTCTAACCAAGAGTTCACAGAAGAGTAATCAATTAATACTATACAAGAAATACATTGGATTGTAAATTGTAATAGTTTGTTACACAAAATGACTTTCTGCGTTACTCCCGAGGAATCCCACTGAGTGGCAGTATGGAGCACCGTTTTGCTATAGTTGTATAGAAGGTGGCTTCATTTAATTGTATATGTATTCAACCATATAAAAGCATGACATAGCAACTGTAAGAGCAGTTACATTGAATGCCAGAGATACATTCATCAGATTTTGAAGTTCTTTATACAAGGAGTGAAAACTGACACTGTATTGATATCACGTTGCAAACCTAGAAATTTCACTGTTGTCTAACCAAGAGATCGCAGAAGAGTAATCAATGAATACTATGCAAGAAATACATTGGATGGTAAATTGTAATAGTTTGTTACACAAAATGACTTTCTGCGTTACTCCCGAGGAATCCCACTGAGTGGCAGATTGGAGCACCTTTCTCCTCCAGCTGTATAGAAGGTGGATTCATTTAATTGTATATGTATTCAACCATATAAAATCAAGATATATCAACTGTAAGAGCAGTTACATTGAATGCCAGAGATACATTCATCAGATTTTGAAGTTGTTCGTACAAGGAGTGATAACTGACACTGTACTGACATCACTTTGTAAAACCTAGAAATATCACTATCCTGTAACCAACAGATCATTTAAAAGAGTAATCAATGAATACTATACAAGAAATTGTATATTGTAATAGTTTTTTACACAAAATGACTTTCTGCGTTACTCCCGAGGAATCCCACTGAGTGGCAGTATGGAGCACCTTTTTACTATAGTTGTATAGAAGGTGGCTTCATTTCATTGTATATGTACTCAACCATATAAAAGCATGATATAGCAACTGTAAGAGCAGTTACATTGAATGCAAGAGATACATTCATCAGATTTTGAAGTTCTTTATACAAGGAGTGAAAACTGACACTGTACTGATATCACCTTGTAAAACGTAGAAATTTCACTGCTGTCTAACCAAGAGTTCACAGAAGAGTAATCAATGAATACTATACAAGAAATACATTGGATTGTAAATTGTAATAGTTTGTTACACAAAATGACTTTCTGCGTTACTCCCGAGGAATCCCACTGAGTGGAAGTATGGAGCACCTTTTTGCTATAGTTGTATAGAAGGTGGCTTCATTTCATTGTATATGTACTCAACCATATAAAAGTATGATATAGCAACTGTAAGAGCAGTTACATTGAATGCCAGAGATACATTCATCAGATTTTGAAGTTCTTTGTACAAGGAGTGATAACTGACACTGTACTGATATCACTTTGTAAAACCTAGAAATATCACTATCCTGTAACCAACAGATCATTGAAAAGAGTAATCAATGAATAATATACAAGAAATTATATATTGTAATAGTTTGTTACACAAAATGACTTTCTGCGTTACTCCCGAGGAATCCCACTGAGTGGCAGTATGGAGCTCCTTTTTACTATAGTTGTATAGAAGGCGGCTTCATTTCATTGTATATGTACTCAATCATATAAAAGCATGATATAGCAACTGTAAGAGCAGTTACATTGAATGCAAGAGATACATTCATCAGATTTTGAAGTTGGTTGTACAAGGAGTGATTACTGACACTGTATTGATATCACGTTGTAAAACCTAGAAATTTCACTGTTGTCTAACCAAGAAATCGCAGAAGAGTAATCAATGAATACTATGCAATTAATACATTGGATTGTAAATTGTAATAGTTTGTTACACAAAATGACTTTCTGCGTTACTCCCGAGGAATCCCACTGAGTGGCAGTATGGAGCACCTTTTTACTATAGTTGTATAGAAGGTGGCTTCATTTCATTGTATATGTACTCAACCATAAAAAAGCATGATATAGCAACTGTAAGAACAGTTACATTGAATGCCAGAGATACATTCATCAGATTTCGAAGTTGGTTGTACAAGGAGTGATTACTGACTCTGTATTGATATCACGTTGTAAAACGTAGAAATTTCACTGTTGTCTAACCAAGAGATCGCAGAAGAGTAATCAATTAATACTATACAAGAAATACATTGGATTGTAAAATGTAATAGTTTGTTACACAAGATGACTTTCTGCGTTACTCCCGAGGAATCCCACTGAGTGGCAGTATGGACCACCGTTTTGCTATAGTTGTATAGAAGGTGGCTTCATTTAATTGTATATGTATTCAACCATATAAAAGCATGATATAGCAACTGTAAGAGCAGTTACATTGAATGCCAGAGATACATTCATCAGATTTTGAAGCTCTTTATACAGGGAGTGAAAACTGACACTGTACTGATATCACTTTGTAAAACGTAGAAATTTCACTGTGGTCTAACGAAGAGTTCACAGAAGAGTAATCAATGAATACTATACAAGAAATACATTGGATTGTAAATTGTAATAGTTTGTTACACAAAATGACTTTCTGCGTTACTCCCGAGGAATCCCACTGAGTGGCAGTATGGAGCACCTTTTTGCTATAGTTGTATAGAAGGTGGCTTCATTTCATTGTATATGTACTCAACCATATAAAAGCATGATATAGCAACTGTAAGAGCAGTTACATTGAATGCCAGAGATACATTCATCAGATTTTGAAGTTGTTTGTACAAGGAGTGATAACTGACACTGTACTGATATCACTTCGTAAAACCTAGAAATATCACTATCCTGTAACCAACAGATCATTAAAAAGAGTAATCAATGAATAATATACAAGAAATTATATATTGTAATAGTTTGTTACACAAAATGACTTTCTGCGTTACTCCCGAGGAATCCCACTGAGTGGCAGTATGGAGCACCTTTTTGCTATAGTTGTATAGAAGGTGGCTTCATTTCATTGTATCTGTACTCAACCATATAAAAGCATGATATAGCAACTGTAAGAGCAGTTACATTGAATGCCAGAGATACATTCATCAGATTTTGAAGTTGTTTGTACAAGTAGTGATAACTGACACTGTACTGATATCACTTTGTAACACCTAGAAATATCACTATCCTGTAACCAACAGATCATTGAAAAGAGTAATCAATGAATAATATACAAGAAATTATATATTGTAATAGTTTGTTACACAAAATGACTTTCTGCGTTACTCCCGAGGAATCCCACTGAGTGGCAGTATGGAGCACCTTTTTGCTATAGTTGTATAGAAGGTGGCTTCATTTCATTGTATCTGTACTCAACCATATAAAAGCATGATATAGCAAATGTAAGAGCAGTTACATTGAATGCCAGAGATACATTCATCAGATTTTGAAGTTGTTTGTACAAGGAGTGATAACTGACACTGTACTGATACCACTTTGTAACACCTAGAAATATCACTATCCTGTAACCAACAGATCATTGAAAAGAGTAATCAATGAATAATATACAAGAAATTATATATTGTAATAGTTTGTTACACAAAATGACTTTCTACGTTAGTCCCGAGGAATCCCACTGAGTGGCAGTATGGAGCTCCTTTTTACTATAGTTGTATAGAAGGCGGCTTCATTTCATTGTATATGTACTCAACCATATAAAAGCATGATATAGCAACTGTAAGAGCAGTTACATTGAATGCAAGAGATACATTCATCAGATTTTGAAGTTGGTTGTACAAGGAGTGATTACTGACTCTGTATTGATATCACGTTGTAAAACGTAGAAATTTCACTGTTGTCTAACCAAGAGATCGCAGAAGAGTAATCAATTAATACTATACAAGAAATACATTGGATTGTAAATTGTAATAGTTTGTTACACAAAATGACTTTCTGCGTTACTCCCGAGGAATCCCACTGAGTGGCAGTATGGAGCACCGTTTTGCTATAGTTGTATAGAAGGTGGCTTCATTTAATTGTATATGTACTCAACCATATAAAAGCATGATATAGCAACGGTAAGAGCAGTTACATTGAATGCCAGAGATACATTCATCAGATTTTGAAGTTGGTTGTACAAGGAGTGATTACTGACTCTGTATTGATATCACGTTGTAAAACGTAGAAATTTCACTGTTGTCTAACCAAGAGATCGCAGAAGAGTAATCAATTAATACTATACAAGAAATGCATTGGATTGTAAATTGTAATAGTTTGTTACACAAAATGACTTTCTGCGTTACTCCCGAGGAATCCCACTGAGTGGCAGTATGGAGCACCGTTTTGCTATAATTGTATAGAAGGTGGCTTCATTTAATTGTATATGTACTCAACCATATAAAAGCATGATATAGCAACGGTAAGAGCAGTTACATTGAATGCCAGAGATACATTCATCAGATTTTGAAGTTCTTTATTCAAGGAGTGAAAACTGACACTGTACTGATATCACTTTGAAAAACGTAGAAATTTCAATGTTGTCTAACCAAGAGTTCACAGAAGAGTAATCAATGAATACTATACAAGAAATACATTGGATTGTAAATTGTAATAGTTTGTTACACAAAATGACTTTCTGCGTTACTCCCGAGGAATCCCACTGAGTGGCAGTATGGAGCACCGTTTTGCTATAGTTGTATAGAAGGTGGCTTCATTTAATTGTATATGTATTCAACCATATAAAAGCATGACATAGCAACTGTAAGAGCAGTTACATTGAATGCCAGAGATACATTCATCAGATTTTGAAGTTCTTTATACAAGGAGTGAAAACTGACACTGTATTGATATCACTTTGTAAAACGTATAAATTTCACTGTTCTCTAACCAAGAGTTCACAGAAGAGTAATCAATGAATACTATACAAGAAATACATTGGATTGTAAATTGTAAAAGTTTGTTACACAAAATGACTTTCTGCGTTACTCCCGAGGAATCCCACTGAGTGGCAGTATGGAGCACCTTTTTGCTATAGTTGTATAGAAGGTGGCTTCATTTCATTGTATATGTACTCAACCATATAAAAGCATGATATAGCAACTGTAAGAGCAGTTACATTGAATGCCAGAGATACATTCATCAGATTTTGAAGTTGTTTGTACAAGGAGTGATAACTGACACTGTATTGATATCACGTTGCAAACCTAGAAATTTCACTGTTGTCTAACCAAGAGATCGCAGAAGAGTAATCAATGAATACTATGCAAGAAATACATTGGATGGTAAATTGTAATAGTTTGTTACACAAAATGACTTTCTGCGTTACTCCCGAGGAATCCCACTGAGTGGCAGATTGGAGCACCTTTCTCCTCCAGCTGTATAGAAGGTGGATTCATTTAATTGTATATGTATTCAACCATATAAAATCAAGATATATCAACTGTAAGAGCAGTTACATTGAATGCCAGAGATACATTCATCAGATTTTGAAGTTGTTCGTACAAGGAGTGATAACTGACACTGTACTGACATCACTTTGTAAAACCTAGAAATATCACTATCCTGTAACCAACAGATCATTTAAAAGAGTAATCAATGAATACTATACAAGAAATTGTATATTGTAATAGTTTGTTACACAAAATGACTTTCTGCGTTACTCCCGAGGAATCCCACTGAGTGGCAGTATGGAGCACCTTTTTACTATAGTTGTATAGAAGGTGGCTTCATTTCATTGTATATGTACTCAACCATATAAAAGCATGATATAGCAACTGTAAGAGCAGTTACATTGAATGCAAGAGATACATTCATCAGATTTTGAAGTTCTTTATACAAGGAGTGAAAACTGACACTGTACTGATATCACCTTGTAAAACGTAGAAATTTCACTGTTGTCTAACCAAGAGTTCACAGAAGAGTATTCAATGAATACTATACAAGAAATACATTGGATTGTAAATTGTAATAGTTTGTTACACAAAATGACTTTCTGCGTTACTCCCGAGGAATCCCACTGAGTGGAAGTATGGAGCACCTTTTTGCTATAGTTGTATAGAAGGTGGCTTCATTTCATTGTATATGTACTCAACCATATAAAAGTATGATATAGCAACTGTAAGAGCAGTTACATTGAATGCCAGAGATACATTCATCAGATTTTGAAGTTCTTTGTACAAGGAGTGATAACTGACACTGTACTGATATCACTTTGTAAAACCTAGAAATATCACTATCCTGTAACCAACAGATCATTGAAAAGAGTAATCAATGAATAATATACAAGAAAATATATTGTAATAGTTTGTTACACAAAATGACTTTCTGCGTTACTCCCGAGGAATCCCACTGAGTGGCAGTATGGAGCTCCTTTTTACTATAGTTGTATAGAAGGCGGCTTCATTTCATTGTATATGTACTCAACCATATAAAAGCATGATATAGCAACTGTAAGAGCAGTTACATTGAATGCAAGAGATACATTCATCAGATTTTGAAGTTGGTTGTACAAGGAGTGATTACTGACACTGTATTGATATCACGTTGTAAAACCTAGAAATTTCACTGTTGTCTAACCAAGAAATCGCAGAAGAGTAATCAATGAATACTATGCAAGAAATACATTGGATTGTAAATTGTAATAGTTTGTTACACAAAATGACTTTCTGCGTTACTCCCGAGGAATCCCACTGAGTGGCAGTATGGAGCACCTTTTTACTATAGTTGTATAGAAGGTGGCTTCATTTCATTGTATATGTACTCAACCATAAAAAAGCATGATATAGCAACTGTAAGAACAGTTACATTGAATGCCAGAGATACATTCATCAGATTTCGAAGTTGGTTGTACAAGGAGTGATTACTGACTCTGTATTGATATCACGTTGTAAAACGTAGAAATTTCACTGTTGTCTAACCAAGAGATCGCAGAAGAGTAATCAATTAATACTATACAAGAAATACATTGGATTGTAAAATGTAATAGTTTGTTACACAAGATGACTTTCTGCGTTACTCCCGAGGAATCCCACTGAGTGGCAGTATGGACCACCGTTTTGCTATAGTTGTATAGAAGGTGGCTTCATTTAATTGTATATGTATTCAACCATATAAAAGCATGATATAGCAACTGTAAGAGCAGTTACATAGAATGCCAGAGATACATTCATCAGATTTTGAAGCTCTTTATACAGGGAGTGAAAACTGACACTGTACTGATATCACTTTGTAAAACGTAGAAATTTCACTGTTGTCTAACGAAGAGTTCACAGAAGAGTAATCAATGAATACTATACAAGAAATACATTGGATTGTAAATTGTAATAGTTTGTTACACAAAATGACTTTCTGCGTTACTCCCGAGGAATCCCACTGAGTGGCAGTATGGAGCACCTTTTTGCTATAGTTGTATAGAAGGTGGCTTCATTTCATTGTATATGTACTCAACCATATAAAAGCATGATATAGCAACTGTAAGAGCAGTTACATTGAATGCCAGAGATACATTCATCAGATTTTGAAGTTGTTTGTACAAGGAGTGATAACTGACACTGTACTGATATCACTTCGTAAAACCTAGAAATATCACTATCCTGTAACCAACAGATCATTAAAAAGAGTAATCAATGAATAATATACAAGAAATTATATATTGTAATAGTTTGTTACACAAAATGACTTTCTGCGTTACTCCCGAGGAATCCCACTGAGTGGCAGTATGGAGCACCTTTTTGCTATAGTTGTATAGAAGGTGGCTTCATTTCATTGTATCTGTACTCAACCATATAAAAGCATGATATAGCAACTGTAAGAGCAGTTACATTGAATGCCAGAGATACATTCATCAGATTTTGAAGTTGTTTGTACAAGTAGTGATAACTGACACTGTACTGATATCACTTTGTAACACCTAGAAATATCACTATCCTGTAACCAACAGATCATTGAAAAGAGTAATCAATGAATAATATACAAGAAATTATATATTGTAATAGTTTGTTACACAAAATGACTTTCTGCGTTACTCCCGAGGAATCCCACTGAGTGGCAGTATGGAGCACCTTTTTGCTATAGTTGTATAGAAGGTGGCTTCATTTCATTGTATCTGTACTCAACCATATAAAAGCATGATATAGCAAATGTAAGAGCAGTTACATTGAATGCCAGAGATACATTCATCAGATTTTGAAGTTGTTTGTACAAGGAGTGATAACTGACACTGTACTGATACCACTTTGTAACACCTAGAAATATCACTATCCTGTAACCAACAGATCATTGAAAAGAGTAATCAATGAATAATATACAAGAAATTATATATTGTAATAGTTTGTTACACAAAATGACTTTCTACGTTAGTCCCGAGGAATCCCACTGAGTGGCAGTATGGAGCTCCTTTTTACTATAGTTGTATAGAAGGCGGCTTCATTTCATTGTATATGTACTCAACCATATAAAAGCATGATATAGCAACTGTAAGAGCAGTTACATTGAATGCAAGAGATACATTCATCAGATTTTGAAGTTGGTTGTACAAGGAGTGATTACTGACTCTGTATTGATATCACGTTGTAAAACGTAGAAATTTCACTGTTGTCTAACCAAGAGATCGCAGAAGAGTAATCAATTAATACTATACAAGAAATACATTGGATTGTAAATTGTAATAGTTTGTTACACAAAATGACTTTCTGCGTTACTCCCGAGGAATCCCACTGAGTGGCAGTATGGAGCACCGTTTTGCTATAGTTGTATAGAAGGTGGCTTCATTTAATTGTATATGTACTCAACCATATAAAAGCATGATATAGCAACGGTAAGAGCAGTTACATTGAATGCCAGAGATACATTCATCAGATTTTGAAGTTCTTTAAACAAGGAGTGAAAACTGACACTGTACTGATATCACTTTGTAAAACGTAGAAATTTCTCTGTTGTCTAACCAAGAGTTCACAGAAGAGTAATCAATGAATACTATGCAAGAAATACATTGGATTGTAAATTGTAATAGTTTGTTACACAAAATGACTTTCTGCGTTACTCCCGAGGAATCCCACTGAGTGGCAGTATGAAGCACCGTTTTGCTATAGTTGTATAGAAGGTGGCTTCATTTAATTGTATATGTATTCAACCATATAAAAGCATGATATAGCAACTGTAAGAGCAGTTACATTGAATGCCAGAGATACATTCAACAGATTTTGAAGTTCTTTATACAAGGAGTGAAAACTGACACTGTAGTGATATCACTTTGTAAAACGTAGAAATTTCACTGTTGTCTAACCAAGAGTTCACAGAAGAGTAATCAATGAATACTATACAAGAAATACATTGGATTGTAAATTGTAATAGTTTGTTACACAAAATGACTTTTTGCGTTACTCCCGAGGAATCCCACTGAGTGGCAGTATGGAGCACCTTTTTACTATAGTTGTATAGAAGGTGGCTTCATTTCATTGTATATGTACTCAACCATAAAAAAGCATGATATAGCAACTGTAAGAACAGTTATATTGAATGCCAGAGATACATTCATCAGATTTTGAAGTTGGTTGTACAAGGAGTGATTACTGACAGTGTATTGATATCACGTTGTAAAACGTAGAAATTTCACTGTTGTCTAACCAAGAGATCGCAGAAGAGTAATCAATGAATACTATACAAGAAATACATTGGATTGTAAATTGTAATAGTTTGTTACACAAAATGACTTTCTGCGTTACTCCCGAGGAATCCCACTGAGTGGCAGTATGGAGCACCGTTTTGCTATAGTTGTATAGAAGGTGGCTTCTTTTAATTTTATATGTATTCAACCATATAAAAGCATGATATAGCAACTGTAAGAGCAGTTACATTGAATGCCAGAGATACATTCATCAGATTTTGAAGTACTTTATACAAGGAGTGAAAACTGACACTGTACTGATATCACTTTGTAAAACGTAGAAATTTCACTGTTGTCTAACCAAGAGTTCACAGAAGAGTAATCAATGAATACAATACAAGAAATACATTGGATTGTAAATTGTAATAGTTTGTAACACAAAATGACTTTCTGCGTTACTCCCGAGGAATCCCACTGAGTGGCAGTATGGAGCACCTTTTTGCTATAGTTGTATAGAAGGTGGCTTCATTTCATTGTATATGTACTCAACCATATAAAAGCATGATATAGCAACTGTAAGAGCAGTTACATTGAATGCCAGAGATACATTCATCCGATTTTGAAGTTGTTTGTACAAGGAGTGATAACTGACACTGTATTGATATCACGTTGCAAACCTAGAAATTTCACTGTTGTCTAACCAAGAGATCGCAGAAGAGTAATCAATGAATACTATGCAAGAAATACATTGGATTGTAAATTGTAATAGTTTGTTACACAAAATGACTTTCTGCATTACTCCCGTGGAATCCCACTGAGTGGCAGTATGGAGCACCGTTTTGCTATAGTTGTATAGAAGGTGGCTTCATTTAATTGTATATGTATTCAACCATATAAAAGCATGACATAGCAACTGTAAGAGCAGTTACATTGAATGCCAGAGATACATTCATCAGATTTTGAAGTTCTTTATACAAGGAGTGAAAACTGACACTGTACTGATATCACTTTGTAAAACGTAGAATTTTCACTGTGGTCTAACCAAGAGTTCACAGAAGAGTAATCAATGAATACTATACAAGAAATACATTGGATTGTAAATTGTAATAGTTTGTTACACAAAATGACTTTCTGCGTTACTCCCGAGGAATCCCACTGAGTGGCAATATGGAGCACCTTTTTGCTATAGTTGTATAGAAGGTGGCTTCATTTCATTGTATCTGTACTCAACCATATAAAAGCATGCTATAGCAACTGTAAGAGCAGTTACATTGAATGCCAGAGATACATTCATCAGATTTTGAAGTTGTTTGTACAAGGAGTGATAACTGACACTGTACTGATATCACTTTGTAACACCTAGAAATATCACTATCCTGTAACCAACAGATCATTGAAAAGAGTAATCAATGAATAATATACAAGAAATTATATATTGTAATAGTTTGTTACAGAAAATGACTTTCTGCGTTACTCCCGAGGAATCCCACTGAGTGGCAGTATGGAGCTCCTTTTTACTATAGTTGTATAGAAGGCGGCTGCATTTCATTGTATATGTACTCAACCATATAAAAGCATGATATAGCAACTGTAAGAGCAGTTACATTGAATGCAAGAGATACATTCATCAGATTTTGAAGTTCGTTGTACAAGGAGTGATTACTGACTCTGTATTGGTATCACGTTGTAAAACGTAGAAATTTCACTGTTGTCTAACCAAGAGATCGCAGAAGAGTAATCAATTAATACTATACAAGAAATACATTGGATTGTAAATTGTAATAGTTTGTTACACAAAATGACTTTCTGCGTTACTCCCGAGGAATCCCACTGAATGGCAGTATGGAGCACCGTTTTGCTATAGTTGTATAGAAGGTGGCTTCATTTAATTGTATATGTACTCAACCATATAAAAGCATGATATAGCAACGGTAAGAGCAGTTACATTGAATGCCAGAGATACATTCATCAGATTTTGAAGTTCTTTATACAAGGAGTGAAAACTGACACTGTACTGATATCACTTTGTAAAACCTAGAAATATCACTATCCTGTAACCAACAGATCATTGAAAAGAGTAATCAATGAATAATATACAAGAAATTATATATTGTAATAGTTTGTTACACAAAATGACTTTCTGCGTTACTCCCGAGGAATCCCACTGAGTGGCAGTATGGAGCTCCTTTTTCTATAGTTGTTTAGAAGGCGGCTTCATTTCATTGTATATGTACTCAACCATATAAAAGCATGATATAGCAACTGTAAGAACAGTTACATTGAATGCCAGAGATAAATTCATCAGATTTTGAAGTTGGTTGTACAAGGAGTGATTACTGACTCTGTATTGATATCACGTTGTAAAACGTAGAAATTTCACTGTTGTCTAACCAAGAGATCGCAGAAGAGTAATCAATGAATACTATACAAGAAATACATTGGATTGTAAATTGTAATAGTTTGTTACACAAAATGACTTTCTGCGTTACTCCCGAGGAATCCCACTGAGTGGCAGTATGGAGCACCGTTTTGCTATAGTTGTATAGAAGGTGGCTTCATTTAATTGTATATGTACTCAACCATATAAAAGCATGATATAGCAACTGTAAGAGCAGTTACATTGAATGCCAGAGATACATTCATCAGATTTTGAAGTTCTTTATACAAGGAGTGAAATCTGACACTGTACTGATATCACTTTGTAAAACGTAGAAATTTCACTGTTGTCTAACCAAGAGTTCACAGAAGAGTAATCAATAAATACTATACAAGAAATACATTGGATTGTAAATTGTAATAGTTTGTTACACAAAATGGCTTTCTGCGTTACTCCCGAGGAATCCCACTGAGTGGCAGTATGGAGTACCTTTTTGCTATAGTTGTATAGAAGGTGGCTTCATTTCATTGTATCTGTACTCAACCATATAAAAGCATGATATAGCAACTGTAAGAGCAGTTACATTGAATGCCAGAGATACATTCATCAGATTTTGAAGTTGTTTGTACAAGGAGTGATAACTGACACTGTACTGATATCACTTTGTAAAACCTAGAAATATCACTATCCTGTAACCAACAGATCATTGAAAAGAGTAATCAATGAATAATATACAAGAAATTATATATTATAATAGTTTGTTACACAAAATGACTTTCTGCGTTACTCCCGAGGAATCCCACTGAGTGGCAGTATGGAGCTCCTTTTTACTATAGTTGTATAGAAGGTGGCTTCATTTCATTGTCTATGTACTCAACCATATAAAAGCATGATATAGCAACTGTAAGAGCAGTTACATTGAATGCCAGAGATACATTCATCAGATTTTGAAGTTGTTTGTACAAGGAGTGATAACTGAACCTGTATTGATATCACGTTGCAAACCTAGAAATTTCACTGTTGTCTAACCAAGAGATCGCAGAAGAGTAATCAACGAATACTATGCAAGAAATACATTGGATTGTAAATTGTAATAGTTTGTTACACAAAATGACTTTCTGCATTACTCCCGAGGAATCCCACTGAGTGGCAGTATGGAGCACCGTTTTGCTATAGTTGTATAGAAGGTGGCTTCATTTAATTGTATATGTATTCAACCATATAAAAGCATGATATAGCAACTGCAAGAGCAGTTTCATTGAATGCCAGAGATACATTCATCAGATTTTGAAGTTTTTTATACAAGGAGTGAAAACTGACACTGTACTGATATCACTTTGTAAAACGTAGAAATTTCACTGTTGTCTAACCAAGAGTTCACAGAAGAGTAATCAATGAATACTATACAAGAAATACATTGGATTGTAAATTGTAATAGTTTGTTACACAAAATGACTTTCTGCGTTACTTCCGAGGAATCCCACTGAGTGGCAGTATGGAGCACCGTTTTGCTATAGTTGTATAGAAGGTGGCTTCATTTCATTGTATATGTATTCAACCATATAAAAGCATGATATAGCAACTGCAAGAGCAGTTACATTGAATGCCAGAGATACATTCATCAGATTTTGAAGTTGTTTGTACAAGGAGTGATAACTGACACTGTACTGATATCACTTTGTAACACCTAGAAATATCACTATCCTGTAACCAACAGATCATTGAAAAGAGTAATCAATGAATAATATACAAGAAATTATATATTGTAATAGTTTGTTACACAAAATGACTTTCTGCGTTACTCCCGAGGAATCCCACTGAGTGGCAGTATGGAGCTCCTTTTTACTATAGTTGTATAGAAGGCGGCTTCATTTCATTGTATATGTACTCAACCATATAAAAGCATGATATAGCAACTGTAAGAGCAGTTAAATTGAATGCAAGAGATACATTCATCAGATTTTGAAGTTGGTTGTACAAGGAGTGATTACTGACTCTGTATGGATATCACGTTGTAAAACGTAGAAATTTCACTGTTGTCTAACCAAGAGATCGCAGAAGAGTAATCAATGAATACTATACAAGAAATACATTGGATTGGAAATTGTAATAGTTTGTTACACAAAATGACTTTCTGCGTTACTCCCGAGGAATCCCACTGAGTGGCAGTATGGAGCACCGTTTTGCTATAGTTGTATAGAAGGTGGCTTCATTTAATTGTATATGTATTCAATCATATAAAAGCATGATATAGCAACGGTAAGAGCAGTTACATTGAATGCCAGAGATACATTCATCAGATTTTGAAGTTCTTTATAGAAGGAGTGAAAACTGACACTGTACTGATATCACTTTGTAAAACGTAGAAATTTCGCTGTTGTCTAACCAAGAGTTCACAGAAGAGTAATCAATGAATACTGTACAAGAAATACATTGGATTTTAAATTGTAATAGTTTGTTACACAAAATGACTTTCTGCGTTACTCCCGAGGAATCCCACTGAGTGGCAGTATGGAGCACCTTTTTGCTATAGTTGTATAGAAGGTGGCTTCATTTCATTGTATATGTACTCAACCATATAAAAGCATGATATAGCAACTGTAAGAGCAGTTACATTGAATGCCAGAGATACATTCATCAGATTTTGAAGTTGTTTGTACAAGGAGTGATAACTGACACTGTACTGATATCACTTTGTAAAACCTAGAAATATCACTATCCTGTAACCAACAGATCATTGAAAAGAGTAATCAATGAATAATATACAAGAAATTATATATTGTAATAGTTTGTTACACAAAATGACTTTCTGCGTTACTCTCGAGGAATCCCACTGAGTGGCAGTATGGAGCTCCTTTTTACTATAGTTGTATAGAAGGTGGCTTCATTTCATTGTATATGTACTCAACCATATAAAAGCATGATATAGCAACTGTAAGAGCAGTTACATTGAATGCCAGAGATACATTCATCAGATTTTGAAGTTGGTTGTACAAGGAGTGATTATTGACTCTGTATTGATATCACGTTGTAAAACGTAGAAATTTCACTGTTGTCTAACCAAGAGATCGCAGAAGAGTAATCAATTAATACTATACAAGAAATACATTGGATTGTAAATTGTAATAGTTTGTTACACAAAATGACTTTCTGCGTTACTCCCGAGGAATCCCACTGAGTGGCAGTATGGAGCACCGTTTTGCTATAGTTGTATAGAAGGTGGCTTCATTTAATTGTATATGTATTCAACCATATAAAAGCATGATATAGCAACTGTAAGAGCAGTTACATTGAATGCCAGAGATACATTCATCAGATTTTGAAGTTCTTTATACAAGGAGTGAAATCTGACACTGTACTGATATCACTTTCTAAAACGTAGAAATTTCACTGTTGTCTAACCAAGAGTTCACAGAAGAGTAATCAATAAATACTATACAAGAAATACATTGGATTGTAAATTGTAATAGTTTGTTACACAAAATGACTTTCTGCGTTACTCCCGAGGAATCCCACTGAGTGGCAGTATGGAGTACCTTTTTGCTATAGTTGTATAGAAGGTGGCTTCATTTCATTGTATCTGTACTCAACCATATAAAAGCATGATATAGCAACTGTAAGAGCAGTTACATTGAATGCCAGAGATACATTCATCAGATTTTGAAGTTGTTTGTACAAGGAGTGATAACTGACACTGTACTGATATCACTTTGTAAAACGTAGAAATATCACTATCCTGTAACCAACAGATCATTGAAAAGAGTAATCAATGAATAATATACAAGAAATTATATATTGTAATAGTTTGTTACACAAAATGACTTTCTGCGTTACTCCCGAGGAATCCCACTGAGTGGCAGTATGGAGCTCCTTTTTACTATAGTTGTATAGAAGGTGGCTTCATTTCATTGTCTATGTACTCAACCATATAAAAGCATGATATAGCAACTGTAAGAGCAGTTACATTGAATGCAAGAGATACGTTCATCAGATTTTGAAGTTGGTTGTACAAGGAGTGATTACTGAGTCTGTATTGATATCACGTTGTAAAACGTAGAAATTTCACTGTTGTCTAACCAAGAGAGCGCAGAAGAGTAATCAATTAATACTATACAAGAAATACATTGGATTGTAAATTGTAATAGTTTGTTACACAAAATGACTTTCTGCGTTACTCCCGAGGAATCCCACTGAGTGGCAGTATGGAGCACCGTATTCCTATAGTTGTATAGAAGGTGGCTTCATTTAATTGTATATGTATTCAACCATATAAAAGCATGATATAGCAACTGTAAGAGCAGTTACATTGAATGCCAGAGATACATTCATCAGATTTTGAAGTTCTTTATACAAGGAGAGAAAACTGACACTGTACTGATATCACTTTGTAAAACGTATAAATTTCACTGTTGTCTAACCAAGAGTTCACAGAAGAGTAATCAATGAATACTATACAAGAAATACATTGGATTGTAAATTGTAATAGTTTGTTACACAAAATGACTTTCTGCGTTACTCCCGAGGAATCCCACTGAGTGGCAGTATGGAGCACCTTTTTACTATAGTTGTATAGAAGGTGGCTTCATTTCATTGTATATGTACTCAACCATAAAAAAGCATGATATAGCAACTGTAAGAGCAGTTACATTGAATGCAAGAGATACATTCATCAGATTTTGAAGTTGGTTGTACAAGGAGTGATTACTGACTCTGTATTGATATCACGTTGTAAACCATAGAAATTTCACTGTTGTCTAACCAAGAGATCGCAGAAGAGTAATCAATTAATACTATACAAGAAATACATTGGATTGTAAATTGTAATAGTTTGTTACACAAAATGACTTTCTGCGTTACTCCCGAGGAATCCCACTGAGTGGCAGTATGGAGCACCGTTTTGCTATAGTTGTATAGAAGGTGGCTTCATTTAATTGTATATGTATTCAACCATATAAAAGCATGATATAGCAACTGTAAGAGCAGTTACATTGAATGCCAGAGATACATTCATCAGATTTTGAAGTTCTTTATACAAGGAGTGAAAACTGACACTGTACAGATATCACTTTGTAAAACGTAGAAATTTCACTGTTGTCTAACCAAGAGTTCACAGAAGAGTAATCAATAAATACTATACAAGAAATACATTGGATTGTAAATTGTAATAGTTTGTTACACAAAATGACTTTCTGCGTTACTCCCGAGGAATCCCACTGAGTGGCAGTATGGAGCACCGTTTTGCTATAGTTGTATAGAAGGTGGCTTCATTTAATTGTATATGTATTCAACCATATAAAAGCATGATATAGCAACTGTAAGAGCAGTTACATTGAATGCCAGAGATACATTCATCAGATTTTGAAGTTCTTTATACAAGGAGTGAAAACTGACACTGTACTGATATCACTTTGTAAAACGTATAAATTTCACTGTTGTCTAACCAAGAGTTCACAGAAGAGTAATCAATGAATACTATACAAGAAATACATTGGATTGTAAATTGTAATAGTTTGCTACACAAAATGACTTTCTGCGTTACTCCCGAGGAATCCCACTGAGTGGCAGTATGGAGCTCCTTTTTACTATAGCTGTATAGAAGGTGGCTTCTTTTCATTGTCTATGTACTCAACCATATAAAAGCATGATATAGCAACTGTAAGAGCAGTTACATTGAATGCAAGAGATACGTTCATCAGATTTTGAAGTTGGTTGTACAAGGAGTGATTACTGAGTCTGTATTGATATCACGTTGTAAAACGTAGAAATTTCACTGTTGTCTAACCAAGAGAGCGCAGAAGAGTAATCAATAAATACTATACAAGAAATACATTGGATTGTAAATTGTAATAGTTTGTTACACAAAATGACTTTCTGTGTTACTCCCGAAGAATCCCAGTGAGTGGCAGTATGGAGCACCGTTTTGCTATAGTTGTATAGAAGGTGGCTTCATTTCATTGTATATGTACTCAACCATATAAAAGCATGATATAGCAACGGTAAGAGCAGTTACATTGAATGCCAGAGATACATTCATCAGATTTTGAAGTTCTTTATACAAGGAGTGAAAACTGACACTGTACTGATATCACTTTGTAAAACGTAGAAATTTCACTGTTGTCTAACCAAGAGTTCACAGAAGAGTAATCAATAAATACTATACAAGAAATACATTGGATTGTAAATTGTAATAGTTTGTTACACAAAATGACTTTCTGCGTTACTCCCGAGGAATCCCACTGAGTGGCAGTATGGAGCACCGTTTTGCTATAGTTGTATAGAAGGTGGCTTCATTTAATTGTATATGTATTCAACCATATAAAAGCATGATATAGCAACTGTAAGAGCAGTTACATTGAATGCCAGAGATACATTCATCAGATTTTGAAGTTCTTTATACAAGGAGTGAAAACTGACACTGTACTGATATCACTTTGTAAAACGTATAAATTTCACTGTTGTCTAACCAATAGTTCACAGAAGAGTAATCAATGAATACTATACAAGAAATACATTGGATTGTAAATTGTAATAGTTTGTTACACAAAATGACTTTCTGCGTTACTCCCGAGGAATCCCACTGAGTGGCAGTATGGAGCTCCTTTTTACTATAGCTGTATAGAAGGTGGCTTCATTTCATTGTCTATGTACTCAACCATATAAAAGCATGATATAGCAACTGTAAGAGCAGTTACATTGAATGCAAGAGATACATTCATCAGATTTTGAAGTTGGTTGTACAAGGAGTGATTACTGAGTCTGTATTGATATCACGTTGTAAAACGTAGAAATTTCACTGTTGTCTAACCAAGAGAGCACAGAAGAGTAATCAATTAATACTATACAAGAAATACATTGGATTGTAAATTGTAATAGTTTGTTACACAAAATGATTTTCTGTGTTACTCCCGAAGAATCCCAGTGAGTGGCAGTATGGAGCACCGTTTTACTATAGTTGTATAGAAGGTGGCTTCATTTCATTATATATGTACTCAACCATATAAAAGCATGATATAGCAACGGTAAGAGCAGTTACATTGAATGCAAGAGATACATTCATCAGATTTTGAAGTTCTTTATACAAGGAGTGAAAACTGACACTGTACTGATATCACTTTGTAAAAGGTAGAAATTTCACTGTTGTCTAACCAAGAGTTCACAGAAGAGTAATCAATGAATACTATACAAGAAATACATTGGATTGTAAATTGTAATAGTTTGTTACACAAAATGACTTTCTGCGTTACTCCCGAGGAATCCCACTGAGTGTCAGTATGGAGCACCTTTTTGCTATAGTTGTATAGAAGGTGGCTTCATTTCATTGTATATGTACTCAACCATATAAAAGTATGATATAGCAACTGTAAGAGCAGTTACATTGAATGCCAGAGATACATTCATCAGATTTTGAAGTTGTTTGTACAAGGAGTGATAACTGACACTGTACTGATATCACTTTGTAAAACCTAGAAATATCACTATCCTGTAACCAACAGATCATTGAAAAGAGTAATCACTGAATAATATACAAGAAATTATATATTGTAATAGTTTGTTACACAAAATGACTTTCTGCGTTACTCCCGAGGAATCCCACTGAGTGGCAGTATGGAGCACCGTTTTCCTATAGTTGTATAGAAGGTGGCTTCATTTAATCGTATATGTATTCAACCATATAAAAGCATTATATAGCAACTGTAAGAGCAGTTACATTGAATGCCAGAGATACATTCATCAGATTTTGAAGTTCTTTATACAAGGAGTGAAAACTGACACTGTACTGAAATCACTTTGTAAAACGTAGAAATTTCACTGTTGTCTAACCAAGAGTTCACAGAAGAGTAATCAATGAATACTATACAAGAAATACATTGGATTGTAAATTGTAATAGTTTGTTACACAAAATGACTTTCTGCGTTACTCCCGAGGAATCCCACTGAGTGGCAGTATGGAGCACCTTTTTACTATAATTGTATAGAAGGTGGCTTCATTTCATTGTATATGTACTCAACCATAAAAAAGCATGATATAGCAACTGTAAGAACAGTTATATTGAATGCCAGAGATACATTCATCAGATTTTGAAGTTGGTTGTAGAAGGAGTGATTACTGACACTGTATTGATATCACGTTGTAAAACGTAGAAATTTCACTGTTGTCTAACCAAGAGTTCACAGAAGAGTAATCAATGAATACTATACAAGAAATACATTGGATTGTAAATTGTAATAGTTTGTTACACAAAATGACTTTCTGCGTTACTCCCGAGGAATCCCACTGAGTGGCAGTATGGAGCACCGTTTTGCTATAGTTGTATAGAAGGTGGCTTCATTTCATTGTATATGTACTCAACCATATAAAAGCATGATATAGCAACGGTAAGAGCAGTTACATTGAATGCCAGAGATACATTCATCAGATTTTGAAGTTCTTTATACAAGGAGTGAAAACTGACACTGTACTGATATCACTTTGTAAAACGTATAAATTTCACTGTTGTCTAACCAAGAGTTCACAGAAGAGTAATCAATGAATACTATACAAGAAATACATTGGATTGTAAATTGTAATAGTTTGTTACACAAAATGACCTTCTGCGTTACTCCCGAGGAATCCCACTGAGTGGCAGTATGGAGCACCTTT